>JACBWW010000001.1:27546235-27713648 GCA_020086605.1 Lanius collurio | reverse complement strand
AAAAATAATAAAAATAAAAATAAAAATAAAAATAAAAATAAAAATAAAAATAAAAATAAAAATAAAAATAATAGTAATTCATTTAACAGTGGAAGACAAGTTAACAAGGGATACAAGGAACAAAGCATGAAATGAGTAATAGCAGTGGTAACCTTATCATGTATAAACCCTAAGGCAGTTTATTGGTGGTAACCACAACATTCAAGTTAATTTTGTGGGATTCCATGGAGGGAGGGAACCAGCAACATCAATACTGGGAAAAACATCTTCTGCACATACACAAAATCTATTATGTATGGAATGATAAGCATGATATTGTCAGACATATAGAGATAGGATTCCAACAAAAGCATAACACAATCTTGTTAGATGAGAGGTCAATACTTGTACAGTTGACAGACAACCTGCTTCCCAAAGCATCTTTGTTAGAAGACACTTTCACAGCATTTCTCTGAGTTCAAACACAGAAGATTACTGAAAGCAACTGAAGCAAAACCACCAATAGATAATAGTAATGCTTACATTACTTAAAAATTCTCCAAGCCTTGCCAGGCCTAATTAAAGGCAATCTCCACACTATTTCCAGTTTTGCCAAGTTTTGTTTAAAAAATATTGAAATTAAATATTTCTATTTATATATTTATAAATTTTTACTTTTGCTGGACTATGAATTATGACAGCCACTAACTTTGTTAGTGACAGTTGCCAACACACATATAGATCAGAAAGTTTCAGGTCAGGTCCATGGAGTTCTGCTGACTGTCACCTGTCCCTTTTAGAAAAAAATAGCAACACACACCCTCTCCTGGAAAAGAAAAGAAACTTAGGTAAAAAATATATCCTATTTCCACAATAAAGATAAATTTCCATACATTTCCATATATTTTTATCTTTTCTGGGTAGGTTTTTAACTTCTCTCCATTTAATCACACCTTCAGTGGTATACAACCCGGGTACACGCATTAGGGTTTTTTGCAAGACCTTTCCAGAAACTTCTGCCTACCAGGTCAGTCCTGTGCTCAGGAAATACAGTCATTTCATACTCTGCTCTCACATGGTAAGTGTAGGAAGTAAAACCCTGATAACAAATGCAGACACTGTGGATGACAAGGAATAGCTACAAACTGTGAAAGAAAAAAGTGAACATTGCTAGGATAAGCAAGAAAGATTAACTATTATCTTACACTCAAAGAGGGAAAAACTAAGCTAGTGTAGAGATACAAGCACATGTAGTGCTTTAGACATCTCCCTTCTTGCCTTCTCTTTCACTGCTAAACATCTCCTATTACAATTGAAAGAAACTGAGCTACCAGATTTCTGCTTCTGTTTAGAGAAAATATATGGCAAAAGACCCCATCTCTGCAGGCTTTCTTCATGTAAAGAGATATATTTGATTGCTACAGTTTTTTAAAGCTGATAATTGCAGTGTTCAACCTAATTTACTACCCTGCTGAGGACAGTTTTGTGAACAGTAAAACCATCAGTTCCTCTATCAGCTAAATCTAGAAAGATCCTTTCCCAGCACTAAGAGAAAAACAATGTGTCAAGCTCATTGTTGCTCCCCATAATAGAGGCTTAAGGCAGCTCCAGGAGTAACAGAAGGTTGTGTATTGGTATGCAAGCAAGTGACCGATAATCTCTCTGAACAGATGTACTGTAGTCTTTATCTCCATTGACTGGAAGCTAATGGTCAGCTTGCTGTTTTGCAGCCTAGTAAGAAAAAAAAAATCATTTTAGTCCCATTTAGATATTAGAAAATACCAAAGAAAAGTTATCAACCACCAACATGAGGATCATTTGTTTATCAGTGATCATCCTAAAGCAGTAGTCTGACATTGAGGTATTTTCCTTATAATTATGCTGAATTACTCAGTTACTACCATGCTTTTTCCATACCTTTATCTCCTGTGTCACACTAAACAGCATCTAAGTACATTAATCCTTTTAAGAGTTTAAATCCTTTAAAAAGTTTCAGAAGAAAGCAGAGGTGATGGGGTCAAGAAGTGATCAGAGATGTATTGACTGGTAACTCATGGTAGGCACATGATACCTCTTCCTGTTCTAAAGGATAAGGCGTTCTAGAACTTCTCAACTGTGTTAGCAACAGCAAAGATTCTAAAGGCCCCAGAGAAACCTGGAGATATATTTTGATTGCAGAAGTAGTCTATGCTCATGAAATAACATGAAGAACTGCATTCATGCATCACCTGCTTCAATTTTATGTTCAGGCTTGAATTCCACCGTGGTCTCTGCAGCTGCAGTACAGCCGACATCGAGCTCCTTTTTTTGGAGGAGAGAGGGGTCACACAAGAGACAAATTTGCTTTCAGCCTGAGCAGTAAGCTTGACTTTAATGGAAAGTTAGTCTGAGTTAGGGACTACAGTTCAGTGTCTAGAAGTAATCATGGATAAGAACAAAGACTCAGTTAATCTACTATCTTATCTGTATTTATGGCAAATAAATTGATAAGGAAATAACATAAAGAACAGGAAAGCCAAAGTGACCCTGTTCCTGGCTTGCCTTCATTTCATTTGAGTGGTTTTGTGGAATCTGCTTTTTCTGCAGCTGGAAGATCTTATGTACCCCATTCTCTGATGGCTTTACTGTTCAAAAATGTCTTAAATTCCTTCTTATTCTTAAAAGAAGGAAATTTTTATAATGTCATAATCAAATTTGAAAATTTTTTGTCTCAGCAAGCTGCCGAGACCAAAAATATAAAAGCTCAAGAAGAAGGTAGGCAATAGATGCCTGAAAATGACATTTGGTGTTTTCCTCTTCTTTCTTCCATCTTAAAAGAAAAACTGAGTCATTTCATCATTCTCTCAACCTTTACGACATTTGTCTTTCAGGCCAAAGATTTCAAAACTTAGTAATATTTCCTTATAGGGAAACCCTTCCATTCTCCTGATAACCTTCACCACCATCTCATTCAAATTACTATCTAGTCTTACTAGGCAATATTGTTATTTCAGGACAAGAATATGAGATACAGTTTCATTTTTTAAAAAATTTCCTTTCCTTTTTATCCCTTTCTAATAAACCACTAATATTATATTTCTCTTTTTGATCATGGTTAAAAATTGAAAATTATACTTTCAAATTCTCCTTGCCAAATGGCTATCAATAATTTGGAGGTAATAATTATCTGTTCATCAATAGCATTATTTTTTCCCATTCATATAGTTTATCTGCATTGTTGTTATCCTCCTTGAGCAGCAGGGCACAGATCAGCATCTTTTCACTATTAGTGTAAGTCTTAGAGATTTTGGGAAATTACACTGCACCATCAACAGCTTTGGTTACCTTGCTGAAGTACAATTCTCTAGGTTTGGACCAAAACCTTCCTGAAAACTTAGCTTTGATAAAGAGGCTGATATAAACACTCAGTAGCTCAGCCATCAACTCAGAACCTTCATTTTTCTTTTCTCTCTTTTCTTTTCTTTTCTTTTCTTTTCTTTTCTTTTCTTTTCTTTTCTTTTCTTTTCTTTTCTTTTCTTTTCTTTTCTTTTCTTTTCTTTTCTTTTCTTTTCTTTTCTTTATAAATGTAAATCTTGTATTAGTAGTGAGAAAAAACAACAAATATGGTGGCTGAGCAGTGATAGAGGGCAAAGTACAAATTACTGCTGGACTGGAAGAACTCAAAGAGCAAAATAACATTTGTGGTAAAGTCTTTAATCCAGTGCAGGACTACTGCATATGCCTAACTTTCACATCTAAAATATGAAACCAGAATATCTAAAAAATATATTTTTAAAAATTTAAAATAGTAATTTGTGAAATATTTTATCTACATTTTACTGCATGAGAAAGGAAGGGAAAAGCCATTCTTGCTTACATGTATCATCTTGTTTGCTCCTATAGAATCTTTTCTATCTCCCCCAAGGTCATCCCTCCCAATTTACAGAGCAGGAGGCTGAGACGGGGCTTTATTTGGCCAAATTCAACAGCAGAGAAAGGATCTGAGGAACTCAGGTTTCCTTAGTTTTAATCAGAAGCCTGAAGCTGTGCCCAGTGTTGGTTGCTAAGTATCTCTTTAGCTCTTTTGAAAATAATGAATACCAGAGAAAGTCTTGAGGTTATTTTAAAAGTACTTCAAAATTTTGTATCTCCCCTTCCCCAGGGTGAGGAACATCTCTCAGGTAAATGCAGTGTGGACATTTTAAGGAAAAGAGTTGGCTAGACCAGTAGAGAAATTACTCAAGTAAACTAGAACCTGAAATCAAATGGAGATGGTAGAGACTCCGCCTGATGATATAAAATATTACTTCCTTTTGTCAGTAATATGAGTTAGCTGGCATCCTGTATTACATACCCAGGTAGGGGACCTAAAATTCAGCACTGTGCATAACAACCTCCAGGCCATCTGTATGTGACAGTGTCTTAAGCCCCAGATTTACCAATAATTTAAAACAAAGGTCTTCTAAACAGAGCCCTTGAAGGCCTCAATTGCCATTTTTCTGCAAAAGAAACAGCTTTAGTTGAATTTACACAGCCTATCAGTGTGACTATTCTATGTGCAGCAATACACTCAGATGACCAGTAACGAGTGTAATTTAACCCATTTGTAAGCACTTATCCTGGGTGAATGGATATTTTAGCATCCAGTTTTGCCCTTCCAATGTCTTGGTAGTATATTTGTAATGCACTATTGAATTTCAGTAGAATTTTTTTAATCACCTTTTTAACAATATATAATTATTGTTGACAGCCAACCAACTAAAAAAAACACTTCTAGATTAATTAACAGTGACCTATAATTAAACTCTGCAGTACTTAGAGATGGAGTGGTCCCTAGATAATATTGCTTTAGTTTTAATGAGTGTTTATCATTCTTGTTTGCTTCCCCAGCGGCAGTTATCAAGGTTAGTTACAAAATTTCTTAATTAAATGGAATTACAGAGAAGGCACTGCTGTAGCAGAAAACAGCTTGAAATATTAATGATTTAAGCATGATCTCAAAGTGTGCAAGCTCCTGCCCTACAAATTTTTAATCACAGTTTACCTATAGAGCTCAATCTTTTCCTTAAGTCATATCTTGACACTGAAAACAATGCCGTATTTTAGGATTGTTCTTGTTCCCTTATCTCTGAAAGATAAGAATGTGTTATTAAATTTCTGCATTCTCCAACATATGAATGGCTCAAAAATACATCTTTATATGAAAGTTTTGATACAGGATTTCTGATTCCCGGCCCAGGCTACACGAGAAAGTTTTTAGAGTAATTAAGTACATCTCTTTATTGCACATTTTCAAAATGTAATCTGCCAAATTAGATTCCCAATGAAATTAAAGGATCACATTCCTACCAAATTCCATATGGAGTTTGCTATCCAGCGTGCTCTGAGGAAATAATCTGACTTTCACCAATTCCACCCTCTCAGAAGACACCACAAATGGCAGGTTACACCACCCTGAGAAAAATTCTTTTTGCTTCCAATTGTTGCAGATTGAAAGCTGAAGTAGCTAAAAATAAGGTAACATATGGGGGGAGTTTCATCTTTCAAATGTGTTTGCTAAAGCTTACCTGGTTCATACAAGTATGATTACACTTATATACAATGTGATTATTATATGTAAAACATGTAAAGACAAATATTGGTACTGCTAAAGAATGATCCTTATATAATATCTTTTTCTTCAGTAGAAGTCCTAATCATGTCTACTGTTGCTTTGCATTGTGCTGCTGGCAAGGTACCCTTAATTTGGTTTTTGGAACAATAAAACAATGTGCATGAAAAGTTATACACACAAAAAAAGCAGATCTTGTCTGGTCACAGCCCAGTCTCCACAGTAGCTGGTTTGAGTAGCTAAAATCAGGCAGTCTTAGAAAGGGAGGAAGGTTACTACCATTGTTTAAATCCTAAGTAAAAATAGAATACTGATTGGGTTCAAATGAAGGTTGCTCTTAAAGTAACGTGCTTACAGATTCTTGCTGCCAGTCTAGATACTTCTTATGTTAAAGCACTTGGACAAAAATTTTTAAGGGGGAGAGACCAGTATAAATGCCTACCTGCTAGCATTTTCAGGTGTAATGCAACAGTAAAAAAGGTATTGGAAAATAAAAGGGTAAGAACGGAACACTTACCCTTGCCAATATGTAACTGGAATAGTTATCTGGGAAACTGGAGCAGAGCTGTGTGAACAGTGTATTCGCTCACTGCCAATTCTTGGCCTAGTTTGAGCTGTGTGCATGAAACAGCATTTCCCACCACTTTCTCTTTTCCTCCCACTATGCAGCACTTTCCCTGCCCCAGTCACAGTTTGGCATCAGATTGTGCCAGCCCTGAACACTGCTGCAATTCACTGCTGAGTCATCACTTCAGCACTGTCACAGAACATCACCATCACTGCTTTGACAGGAATATTGCAACAGCAACCTTGTGCTACAAGAAGGGAGAGTGGATTGCACAACAGAGGCAGAGGAAGAGTTGAGCATTGTACGTTCTTTCAGGAGAAAGTTATCTTAAGGAAGTTCCCTGGGGTTTATGATCCCTAGTTTGGAAACAGCACAATTCGCTCTCACATGCCATACCTCCAGAATACTCAAAGGATCAATGTTTGAAGGCAATGGGAACCAGAAGAAACTTCTGTTGTTTATCATGGTGCTGTTGAAGTCTTCTGGGGTTGACAGATGCCGCTCCAGAAGGTTAATAAGATGAAGAAAGCTCTTCCAGCTGGACCGTAAGAGGGATTATGTCTGAGCAGCAGATAAACAGATTATTCCAGAAACAGACACTGCTCTTTTTTAAAACTTCGTCACTCTTGTCTTACCACTCCAGTTCCCCAGGCTAGAAGTGTGGGCGTTGGAGGGGTTCACCCAGCTCTCGCACTCTGGCACCTGTTGCACTCTGCCTAGTTGCAATTCAATGCAGTCCAAGGCTGGAGACACCTGAAAATTAATAACAACAAAAACCTTTGGGGATTTTTGTTCTCTAAGAAAACAGAATTCTTCTACTTGACCAAAATATTCTTGTTTCCTGTATGACTGATCTTGAAAACTGTGAATGATCAATAGACAGCATGCATTTGAAAACTGGATTAATATTTTTGATCATTTGCCTTGCTCTCCAAGTTCAGGGAAGCAGAGGTAAGTTCCTATATTAAAGATTTTGATGAATTTTATATTGCATATGTTGACAAACAAAATATTTGCAAGATCAAGGGCTTTCATGTCACAGAATTTTTTGTTTAGAATGTGGTGTTTTGACAATTCAACTAGACACACTACGGTTACTAATACTGCTATAAAGCTGAAAAAGGAAACATTGGTATTATTTCTCGTGCGTGTTTTGCAGGTTTTACAATATCTGTAAGAGATGCCATTTAGCTTCATTTTACCTGCATATGTTCAGTTATGAAAAAATATTGTTTCTAAAATGAATACATGGAAAGTGAAAAAAGCCTGAAAGATCATTTAAGTCTTAACATGGTTGTTCTTTTACCCCTGAAATGAAGAGAAAGTAGCAAAGTATATCTTCACATTTACTAGTGAAGACAGTTATTCTATTAAAAACTTCTAGATTCACAGATTCTGGAGGAGTACACTGTACTGTCAAATATAAAAGAAATGGCAGTACCAGTAAGGATTACTGTAATAGTAACTATAAAATTACTTGCAAGAAAACAGAAATACAGGCAACTGCTCTGTACTTAGTATGTCAGCTAACTATTGCTCTATTTAAAAACATTTAAAAGTCCACAACAATTTTAAAGCTACTTCAGCAACAAAAAAAGAAAGGACAGTGATGTGATTTTCCCTGGTTAGTCCCATATTCAATATACTTAGAGCTTTGGGGAATGTATTTAATTTTGGAGGAGGTTTCTCATTAACTTTTCCATCTATGCTTTGATATTTGTATAATTGAATTAAAAGCTAACATCGCAACTGCTATGTGTGCCGAAGTCAACAACCTTCTATTTTTATGTCAGACCTGTTAATTAAATGCAAAGAATGTAAAATTATAAAAGAGAAGTCTCCCCAGTGTTATCTAAATATTTGTTAGGGAGACAGTATGAAATATAGTCTGCTGTCAATACTGTTTAGAAAGTTTTATTTCCACTTTTGAGTATTTTTAAGAAACTCCTGCTTTTCTTAAAGAAATACAGAATTATAAAACACACTTCTTGTATTTTTGTTAAATTATGTAAATCTTCTCTAGTGGACAATTAAAGTACTGATAAAAGAATCCTTGGGAAAATATACTGTATTAGTTAACACTAGAATTATGTTTTGCAGCTCTTTACTTTTTAATTCTATGTAAATAGTTTCATTTAATCACTAATGATATTTTGGAAATGTGGCAAACAAAAAAAGAGAGAATGATGACATTTCATGTCTGACAAGAAAACAAGTTTTATCAAGATGCATTGCTCCTGCATTTAAGTTGCATATTCTGTGATGGAAAGAGACAGAATGAATTCCAGGCAATTCACACATGCTTGATGGTGTCATTGCAGCCCCTATTTATAATTACAACTTAGAAAGCAATAGTGGTAAAAGTGGTGTCACACAGTTTCACCTATTGCAAACTGTGATTGCAATTGACAATACATTTTCCATAACAGACCAGCAAAATGATAAGGGGACATCCTGACAAAGAGGAGTACTGAATAACCAGAAATATTCCTTGCCACCAGTTCTATAAAGTACATGTGGTATGCATAAGTGTATAATACTAACTTTTTATTGACATATAGTCATGCCATACATAATATTTTTAAACTATTTATTTCAAATATATGCACACAGATCTCAAAACATTTAATGCTTGTGTTAAGAAACTTCTTTTTCAGAGCAGAGATGCTTCCATGATTTAGCATTAGGGTCAGATACTTACAGTAAATATTTTTCAAAAGTATATGGGCCCTACCAGTAGTCTGAATACTCACATGAATCACTCCTTAGTGCTTCTAGCACAGGTGTTTTGAAACCCTTATGGTCATTCAAATTTGCAGTACATGTAAACAGTGACAGACTAGGCAATAAGAGAATAAAATATAAAATAGCCCCATCTTAAACAAAAAAATTAGAAATAATTGCTAAATATTTACAGGGTTAGTCAGTTGACTTTTTTTCCTCATGAAAAGAAAAACTAGAATTCAAATTCTTTATTTTCTCACACTTATATTTAACAAAGAGTAGGTTAAGAAATATGGACTACTTGCTTAGTATATTGCTTAGTAATGTTTTTTGGTCCTTCCTCCTTGTCCCTATTTAAGGACCAAAAAAGTCCTTCTCCCAGCCATTTGGAGGCTCTCCAGGAGCACCTCCAGTTCCACAGTAAACATAGAGGAAACTGCAGGGAGCAAAATAAACACTTTAGAGTTGCAGTGTTTAACTTTGGTCATAATTTTGCCATTTTCCCAACAAAAACTGTCTCTAGCAATGGAAAGTGAGAGGGATAAAAACTTTGTGACAGCAAAGAATCTGTGCACAAAATCTGAATAGTAAGATACTGAACAGCCAGACTAAATACCAAAATACAGAGGAGCTTTGAACTCTCAAAACTATGCCTGGATGCTGGGTACATCCTAGCACTTGATACTAAGAGCATAAGGGGGCCAGAGTGCATTCAAGGCTGTTTTATGGCATTTTTTATCCAGCAAGCAAATATCTGCTATTTACTCAGCCATTCCTCAGGACACAAAGGCTTTGTGTGTGCTCTGTGAAATCATTTTAATTCATTCTGACTCACCCCTTCCCACTAGGCTGTTCTAATTCAGCAATAAATGTTTCAGATCTTCATTACTATAATTGCCCTCAAAAAATTATTAAAAAGTTTAAGCAAATTTGTGCCAAAGGAAAGAAAAATCAAAGTTCCAGACAGAGAAAGAAAATAAGAGATATCTGTTTTTTGTGGTGATATTATCTTCTACTGTCATCCATAAAAGAAGAATTAAAATGGTAAAGTTGGCTTTCCTGCTTGGGCTTATAAACTTATGAAAAGTAAGCCTTTTCAATTTTTCTCTCCCTTCTTAAACAAATGTAACACTGTACTACATATGGGGTTTGATCTTTTCTATTTTCTGGCTAAAAGACAAACTTTAATATAAATACTAGACCATTGTCACTGAATCTTTAAGATTAATTCCAGAAATAGTCCCACCCATGCCATAGGGATTAGTGAACTACATGTGAATGAACAGAAATATATGTAGGATTTTTTCTCAGAAAACACCTGTGGACAAGGTGATCACTATTAATAATCAACAGTTTTCTCCTTCTACAGGACATTAATTTACAGGCTACAGTAAAATAAC
This sequence comes from Lanius collurio, assembly GCA_020086605.1. NCBI lineage: Eukaryota > Metazoa > Chordata > Aves > Passeriformes > Laniidae > Lanius > Lanius collurio. Next base: position 27,703,387 of record JACBWW010000001.1, on the reverse strand, counting down.
TTGGACCCTTAATCTACTAGAAATTCATATTTTTCATGTTCATTTCTCAGCTAATATTGGAGTCTTTATGGTTTAAGCAGTGCACTAAGTGACATGGCCAACGCCCATTAGACTTAGCAAATATGGTGTTGTCTTTCCAGAAGACAGTTTTTCTTCCCCAAAGGAAAATTCTCTATACATTCTACTGAATTTTGATGCTTTAAAATATTTTAAATATGTTTTCCTTCCTTTTTTACCTCTGTCCAGTCTAATCCCCTTGGGATTAAAATCAGTCTTCTGATCATCCTCTGTCACATAATTCTTCCATGTTAATCAGGAATTAGGTGCACTATCCTGTACATTCCATGAGATTTGCACTTTGTAAGCCCAACTGTGTTTCAATTTCTTCCCCTTTGGAATGTGTGGCATGGAATAACGCACTTCTTAAAAGGAAAGAAATATCTATCTGCTTCCATATATGTCTGCTGGCATTTAGTCACTGTCAGTTGCTATTTACTGAACAGAGACTTCAGAACAGTTATCTGTCCAGAAAACATAAGATTAACAGTCATCTGGGAGTACCCTGACACCTGCCACAGTGTAGGGGTGTTCATATACCCTCACATAATTGTAGCATGCCTTATCATTGTATGCAAGCACACCACCAGTTTTACCCTTACCAAATCCCTGCTCTGACAGAGAACATTGTCGTCCTCATTTCACAAAAGCATGAAGACATGAAGTGTGACACAGAAACTGAAGTCCTGGCTTGTAAGAAGCATTGCAGTCACAAATCAGGACAGCAGTAGAGTTTTCTGGGCATCTGCCTGGTTACACAGATATCTGCAAATCAGAAGGGCCCAGACTCACAGCTACATAACTCATTGTGCTTAGGTCACCATGCTTGTCTTTTCATTGATGAAGTTCTACTGGCTTTTAAATTTCTGCTTCAGTGCAGAGCCAAAATTACCTTTTTACTGGCCACTCAAATGTTTCAATACCTCCCTCAGACTTTACCCAATTTCATGTTGACGATCTTGGTAACCCTGTTACCTGAAATACCATTTTTAGTGGCTGTGTTGCAGGTATACCTTTCATACATATGACTCAGCCCAGAATATAGAAACCTCAGCAGTCTCAGGCAGGAGACAGCAATCACTCATCTTTAATTTTATGATTTCATGATGATGGTACAAAATGAAGACATTTCTATTCAAGTTATTTTCCATTTTCTCTTCTCCCTCAAAACTAGATGAATAAATTCTCATGCTTAGATCAAGAACTGGATTAGGTGTTCTCCAAACCAAACTTGGTCTATGCAGCTTGATATATAACTAAGTTAAGGTTAAGTGCAAGTCATGCTCTGTCAAAATGTGTTGGAGTCAATTATCCAGACTGTAGATTATACTGCAGAATGAGTGACTCTAAACTGTGAGGAAAATCAACCAGTTCCACTTATACAAGCTGCAGTAAAGAGATGACACTGGGGCTTCTGGCACCTTTTCATACACCAGACATCCTAATTTCTATCATATGTGAGTATAGTTATCTCAATAAACCCATTCTGCACTCCAGTTCTTTGACTTATACCATCAAAACTGTTGAACTGTTGACATACGTGGCAAAGCATGACTGGAACTTGAACTTATGCTGTCTCATTGACTTTCTCAGAGAATGGCTGCACGTCTTGAGAATGACTAATCAGAAAATTAAGAGCAGAGGTGCTCAGTTGTGTGTTTTATCACTGCAGGCTGGATGCATCCCTCCAAGAACTACTCAAACATTTAAGATATTACATCTTTTGATATTGTATCCATATCAATTAATAGAACAGCCTTTCAGGTCAAATGCTTCTAAGATGGCCAAAGAAACTTTGCATCATACATGAGCATTAAAACCAGTCACTCTTCAGTGCTGTTACTACTCCAGGTTCTGGATTTTAGGCAGACTGTTACATGATCTACAAATTAGCAACAAAATCATAGATGGCCCTTGATGCTTTTTATGAATTCCAGCAGCAGAAGTTAGCAGAGTTGATGAAAAACAATTTTCACCTTTCAGTCTGAAAGGGAATGTAAAAATTTCTACTTTTAATGGGACCTATTACATCTATGAAAACATGAGTTTTTTACTATGTTTTTTTCAGGTTTCAAGAAAATGTGTCAAAATCATGTTGATTGTAAGATTTCAGCATGTTCAATATTTGTGATGTGTACAGACAGCATTTATTGTGAATATGGCTTCATCATTAGTATATGACAATTATATTCACAAAAGCAGGAAAATCTTACAAGTTGCCTGTTATTCTTTCTGTTCTCATCTATAATAGGTAGATAATTTGCTACAATTATTTTCCCATGAATTGTATAGTTAGTATAATTCAAAGAAGTTACTAAATTATCTCTTCTAGAGAGGGAGAAAAAACTATGTTTTTCTATTAAAAGGCCTATGCATACATTTTGTTAAAATTCCTCCAAACTCATAGTAAACAAACAAGATTCTTCCTGAAGTTGGTTATCAATTTTATTCCTCCACTTGGCCCAGAAAACCCCACAGATATGTATGAGCAGAGGAGGAGGGGAACAGCTGGGGGATTCTGATATTTATTTTAGCTTCCCTGTGTTACCTACTTGCAGAAATTAAATATTTCACTCTTACTGAAATCCAAGAGTGTATTGTTTGATGACAGCCATGATCTTTGGCTAAATCAAGGTTCTGAAAAAGAACCATTACCTAGTGCCATCTCCTAGTTTAGAACATAAAACAAAATTGTTTGGACCTTTTATGAAAATTTGCACACTTACTAATGACATTGTTATATATTTCAGAATTTATCACATTCTTCTTCAGATTTATTTCCATGCATGTTCTGAGGTGTAGGTTGTTTCATTATAACGAAACATTTAACATTTTCAACATAAGTCTTACAATAGGAATGTATTACAGAGATTCATGGGAGACTTACCTTATTAGAGCACTGTGTTAACAGAAACCAGATTCTTCACTGTTCATAAACATTTAAACATCATCGTGTGCTTTTGACAAGAAGCTGGATTTATGAAAATCCACAATTTTCCTGAATTCTCAAGAAGAAAAATTCCTTGGTATACATCTAATTTTTAAAATTAACATAGTCTTTAAAAGGTTGAAAATTATAGAACTTACCTTTTAAGCAGAAGCCTGGAACTCCTCTCCTGTGTCATAGAGAGCTTGAACACAGCTTGTAAATATGCGAAGGTGATGTTTTGTCATGCTGAATCCAAGCAAGAGATACAGGGATCAGGCATATTTTGTCTTCAGTATAAAGTCTCCACTGCACAAGCAGAGCCTGGCACCTCCTTGACATGTAAATGTGATGCTGAGTCTTGCATAATACAAGATATTAGTAGGTACTGGAAGGGTTCTATAGTGCTGAGTGTGTAGCCATCATCTTTGTGGCACTCGTACAGGAAGTTCAGGAATGAACTTTAGCCAGTTGGACACATTATCTTCCAAACTGGAGGCCTGGACTTGGCCCCCATAGATACACAACTGCCACAGTTAGAGATCCAGGCCTCATTCCGCAGGCAACATTACTGTTTAGTCACATTTAAGAATGGCATTCACAAAGCCAACATACCAAACAGGAATTACCATCTTATCATTGTCCATATCCATTCTGAGAAATTGAAATTACTCAATTTAATAAGTATATCTTAGCCCTCTTTCCTCTTTTGGAAAGACAAGCATTCTCCTCTGGCCACAATTCCTCTTCTACTGAAGCTAAGCATCAATGTCAGCCGCTTATCTTTAAGCAAAACTTCCCCACTGTACTGGGTACAGGCCTCTTACTCAGCAGTTCACTAGCTAAGTGAACTAAGCCTGAAGAAGTGAGATCCAGAGTTCCCTGCTGTGTCTCAGCTATCCCAGAGCTCAGATAACACCAACCAGGATGCAACAACCATTGTGGCTGAGCCCCTTGGCAATTCCTTTCAAAGTTCTTTCACTGTGTACATTAAAAACAGCTCAATAATATATCAGATGTGAAGACAAGTTCAAGAAAGCCATACAACCTAGGGTTGAAGGGCATTGAGCTCTCAGACAAGACCTGAGCAGATTAAATATTAGCACTAATTTTTCTAGTATGGAATTCCACACTCTGAACTTTTCAAAACTGTGAGCCTTTATGGTTGTGAAAACAAACTTGGAAATGCAATCTAAACACAAAGCTGCAGTGTTTGACAAAGCACTGGCAAAACAGCCCTGAACATCAGCAAGAGTACAAGGAAGGGACCTCCACTTTCACATCTGCACGGGAAGATAGAGATTTCTGCACACAGGGTGTAGACAGTATTTGGTGATAAAGCCATGCCATATTTTAATGTGTCCCTGGTCATCTAATCCCCTTCCAATCCAGCTAGACTCTTCCCATGACACTGGCCTGAGGAAATACGCCATGGAAAAAAGAGATTTTAAAAGGTGTATAAGGAGAGGCCATGTCACGGGCACCCTGTCATTGGCAAGTGCCATTAAAATGTGGGATGTTCACTATTGCCATGAATGGAGGAGAGAGCCTCTAGGGAAAGAGTCCAGGCTATTACCTCTGCTTGTACTTTCTATCCTCCATCTGGTGTTTCCATTGATCAGCCTGCTAAGAGATCTCAGGATCAACTTTTCAGGACTAGTCAGCCGTGCTTTTGTTACTGACTCAATTATCAGCAAAAAGTTGCCCCACTATAAATTTAACTGCAACATGTTTACAGGATCTTTGCCAAATTAAACTTCTTGATAAGCTTTCCTCATTGTATTTCAGCATTTCCCCTTACATAAGCCTGGTCTTTTAATTATCATTTTATTCTGCGGGCAATGTGACTCACTCATCAATCAAGCATTCTTCTCTATCCTAAGAACATTCACTGATTTTTCAGACTAATCTGCTTTTTCACATATTTCAAACCTTTTGATGATTTTAATGGTAAATTATTCAGACTTCAACAATTTTGTCACCTCAAATTTTGCTGTCAAATCTTTAGTTCTGGTACTTAAATTCTTCTCTTCATATTCAATAGTATCTAAATTCTCCCTGGTCAAATAAAAATAAACGTTTACTGGCAAAATAGTGCTGTAGATAAATGTTCCCACCCAGAGATCATCTACATGGATGAAAAAACCCCAAACTACCAACTCCAAAATTTGAGGCCTTCCAAAACTAATACTATTAACAGAGAGAAATTAATAAAGTTATGTAGAGAATCATCCACTTCATTTACACAAAAAGGTATGAATAAGACCCTCTTGCCCCAATGTTTATAAAAGCAAATTTAAAAAAAAACCAAAGCTGACCAATTATTAGAATAACCTTAAACTCTTTTTCACTAGAATCCATTTCAGTAACCATGTACTTTTCCTTTTTTGACATGCAGATTATTAAGAACACGTAGAAACTTTTGAAATTTGTTCCTCCTGCCTTATAATTTTATTTAGGGTATAAATGAGATAATGCAGATCTCAAGAGACACAGAGGAGAAGCCTGGCCTAATTTCAAGAATTTCAGGTTTTTAATATGTGAAATGAATGCCATTTATCTGCCTGAAACCAACACCTGAAAAACAGCACTATGCACTTGAGAGACTGGTATGAATACCAAAGCACTTTGATTACATCCCATATGAATTAGATTGGTGAATCATATTTTGAAAATTTCTTCATGATGTTTTGAAAAAAAAAAAAAATTGTTATATTTGTCTAAGTTCAGGACTAGAGGTCAGGAACTTCAGAATTTAATGAGAGCTGACAGATATCTATAGATAATTTTGGTAAAACTACCTCAGTATTTTTCCTCAAGTATGTCACCTGGAAAATTTGGACATGATATAGATTCTTTCATGTGAGAATTAAGGAGAATTAGACCTTTATTTAAGGCATCTTGGAGATTAAGGTATCTGGAGTAAATCATTATCAAACTTCTACAGTTATCTGCCCTGCACTAGAACTATCAAAAAACAATAAAAAACTTCAATATACCTTTTAAAAATAAAACTGAAACAGTCACCTCTGTCAAACAAGAGTTAAATAAGGAAAAGTCAAATTGGGCAGGGTATATTTATGGTAAACAGTAAATGTTTTAATCGCACGCATTTGTATCAGAAAAAATAATTAGGAAAAAACTACAGGAATTACTTATTTTAAGAGAAGTTAATCAGCCTACTGTTATTGGGATTATTTACATGATCAAATTATGTACTGTAGAATTTGCATCACTGTAGTTTATTCAATTATTATGTTGCATAATAAAAAGGAAAAGGATCAGCTAATATATGTGGATTCAATTTCATAATAGTGGGTAGTTTTTTGATTTCTTTTTTTCAACCCTGATACTGAAATCAAAGCACCTGAAAAGGTGTAGATGGAGGCATATTTTAGTAAAGTATATGGCTGAAACATCTGTGAGGCTTACGTAAAAATTTCTCAGTTCAGAATTTCTATGATGCAGGGAAAACACAGATCTGAAGAATTATGAGGAAATGTTTACACCAGAAGGCAAGTTTTCTTCCATTCACAATCAGAAAATATTGGGAAATTAATATTGGACAATCATAGAGAGAAAGGCTGATGCTTTCGCCAATGCAATTTTTTTTCTATTTAGTAAAAATGTGATTTCAAAGAATTATGATTATAAAATTTATTCTAGTAAGAGAAATTTACTAACCACAAGATACAAATGACATTAAACCTATTCCAATACAGATACTTTAGAAATAGATCCCTCAAAAAATAAAAGAAAAAAAAAGAGCACTGAAGGGAAAGAATGAAAAGAAAAAGAATTTACACCCACCCTGAATAGGGTGGCAGAACAGTGCAAACTGAAAGCACAAAATATGTGCTCACTTTCTCAGAATGAAAAACCCAAATAGGAGCCCTAACACGGAGGCTTTGAAATCATTACAACAATCATTTGAGAAGAATCTCCTTTGTTGGTTTTATGAATAGTATAATTCTTAATTCAAGTCAAAGACTTAGAGGTAAATCCTGGAGAAGAAGAAAATCCTTCAAGAAAGGCCTCTGCTTCACACAAAAGCTATCAAAGAGCTTAGTGACAAAATCCTCTGCCCCGGTTGGTCAGGCTGCCTGGGCAGCTGGTCTAGCACAGTTAATACACCTTGCAGAAGGTAATAGACTTACAACTGGCTACTTTCCATGTGGACTTTTGATTCTCTCTTCGAGAGGATTTCATGAATCTGCTTTGAGATTTCAGTGGCATTGGATCTTCTTCTCTCACTCCATATAACATTCAAATAGCTCTGTGTCTCAGCTGATTCAGTGTTAGGCCACTTGTGGTTTCTGTTGAACCCAACACCATGTTTTCACAGGGGAAGTTCCTTTTATGCAATTTATAGTTCGTGACCTGACATTAATGTGGAAAAATTACTTCCATTTCATTTAATGTCAAGCATCATATGATAATCATCATTTTAAATTACCTTGCAACAGTTATGCAGTTATAGGTCTGCAGGTCACTGTCTCTGGCGTACATTAAAAAGTAATAACAATCACCTTTGTTTTATAACTTCCTTTCTCTCAGACAATATTCATCACAATCAAGCAGTTGAATTTTTTCCATATTAGAGTAGCACCTATCTCAAAATATAGATGGTACTACTGTGATTTCTACACAGTAAACATTGAATGTTCATTTGGAAATTGAATAAGAGCTGAGACATATACAGATAGACGTGCATATATGTGTCCACTGACATACATGGTAGAACATTCCCCATTCTTCATTTCACATAATATTCTTTTTATAAAAGTATGTTTTTCAGTTATTTTTCTCTTATCATTTATCTGCCCACTTTTCTTTAAACATTTAATTAACACTATGCCAAAGTGTCAAGATAATGCGTTTTAAACGTTCCTTATTTCCTTTTGATTTGCCTAAGAATTAGGTAATTAGTGTTTATTATATGCAGCATGACATTTCTTCTTTCTCCAGCAAAATGATAATTTTTTACTCTTAATTTTTTGATAGTACTACTCCTACAGAACTTTTTCCTTTTTAACTCCCTTATTCCTCTTTTTTTTCCATTAGAAGCTTTTAAACCATTTTTCAAAGTAATTTTTTTATTTGATTCATCAGGATTCAGGAACACACATACTTTGCTTAAAGTTTTTTAATTCTTTCAAATTGTCTTCTATTCTGCTTATAAATTTCTTTATTCTGCATCTGTAATTACTGTATCAAATGTATGAAAAGGCAACCAAAAAAGGTATTTCCAAAGTTGTTTTAACACCTTTATTAACATGTATACAAAATTTTGGAAGATAATCTAAAAGATGCTCATTGTTCCTGTCATATGATCCTGCAAAGGGCTGTATTTCAGCTTATTTAAATGTGTAGGTTATATGCTATTTTTATCATTAACTTTTTTACATTAAATTTAGCTACTATGTCATGTAATATTGCACCAGAAATACTTAGGAAGTGGAACCAGATGAGTCCTGAATTTTTGTGATGGGTGTTCCTATGCTTGAGGTTATTTTGACAGCCTAGAAGCTTTTCCATTTTTCATAATTGAATAGCTTCATAAGTAAAATTTAACCCTAAGTCTTCAATTCCTAGTCACTGATTTCACTTTTAGCTACTGTAGCTGTTCTACTTTGCCAGGAACATTTAAAGATTTATTGAAATATAATGCCAGAGCATTCACAACACATATCATTCAGTTGCAAGCAAACAATCATAATCTGCTCTGGTTAAAACTTCAGTTTATGTGGGGGAACGATAGAGGAGAGCACTGTGGAGTAAAAGAGAGACAGAAACACGTCTTTCTTTCCCCAAAGGCAATAAAACTCCTGTTCAACTTTTGAAAGTTTCAGAGCTTAGTTCTTGGCATAGCTTCAAGATTATGAACCTGATTTGAAGGCAGATGTCCCTTGAAGCCCAAAGGAAAGATAAGATTTTAAAAATTTAAAGTACAACTAGCTCTCATTTTACTTATCTGCTAGTGTTCACATTACTTACCAATGTACTGTAAATTTCCCTATAGGGCGATATGATCACAAGTGAGATGCTGTAGCACAAAGTTCAAGTACTTAAGTGTCTGTTGTGGATCTAATCCAAAGTCACTTTTGAAAACAGGATTTAGAGCTTCTGAAACTTTTACCCTGTGTGTCCTGGGGTCACGTGTTGAAATACAAGGGAATTAGTTACCAAGTCACTTGAGCTTCAGTTCCCCCATGTGGTCGCAGGTCACTTCTCCTCAGCTCAATAATTCACCCAGTGCATTGGCACCACTACAGTGTAACAAAAAGAATTCTTGAGTTCATGTTCATTTTCCAGACATGAACTTGCATTGGATACTTACTGCACAGGCAAAGTATGTTTATGTACATTCTTGGGTTTTTTTATTTTTTTACAGAAATTCCTAATAAAATAAACAGTGCTGAAGCCAAACATCTTGCAGTCACCTCAGGGTCAGACAAAACAGAAAGAACAACAAAGAGGTCCAGGATATCAACCATAAGGCGGATATTTGACATGGCAAAACACCGAACAAAGAGGTCATCCTTTTTCTCAACTGGTGTGAAAGTTTGCCCACAAGAATCGGTGAAGCAGATTTTAGCCAGTCACCAAGCTTACTATAGATTAAGAGGTAAGATGATTATTGTAGTATGTACTTCCTCCTTCAAAGTCTTTCCTTTAATTGAGGAAACACAGTAATTTTCCAGAATCTTGTTCTTCACCTTTAGGCAGTGTATGTGCTATTGACTTTATGCTGTATTTTTACATAGATAATCAAATGTTACATGTGCATCAGCAGGGTTCAAGATAGACAGTTACTAGAAGAAAATAAAACAATGCCCTCAAAGGACTAATGAACTCAGAGTAATTGCACAGTGTTCTAGAATGGCTGAACATGAAGAACAAATTGTTCTTGCATTAGTGTTGAAAGAAGTACCACCTTTCTCAAAAGAGCAGGCACCATCATTGCTACTGAGAATTAATAGCATCAGTGTAAGACAAGTAATGGATTTATTAAATGGTCATTGCACAAATACGTTGGTGTATCTGTGGTTATACAAAGTCTGTGGCAGTGATTGTATATAATAAACACTGAGATAATTGCCAGCAGGTCACAAAAGAAACTTAGGTCATAAGAAATATTTGAGACATTTTTAAAATAAGACTTTCTCAACTAAGTCAGTCCCTTCCCAGCTCTTTCTTCTTTACTTCCCTTGCCAGTAGAAAGCCTATAGAGTTACCATTCCAGTTTTTGGTTCAATTTTCTCTCTTCCCTCCTCTACCCCTCCTAGTCTTTCATTCTGGAGCTGTTCCATTTTATATTACAATAATATATGTATTTGCACAGCAGCAAGACAGTCTAAAGATAATGCTAAAACCTAGTCATCATTTCTGGGATGCAAGTATCTAAGGCAACATCTACTCCCTAAACCACCTCTGCTTATCTATCTTCCCTTTATCAGGCACCAAGCATTCATATTCATCTGTGTAACCTGGCTGCTCCTCAGCTCTCTTTCAGGGAGCCAACCAGTTCCCTCTGAAATGAGATCTGGATGTAGAGCTGCATAGATATAAAAATATTTGGTATCCATTGCATCATCCAATGGGAATTAAACAGAAAACTGAAATGTGTCACAGAGGCTGATCCAAAAAGCCTTTCTTAAATAGAAATTAATCCTACAAGTCCCTGAAACTCCCTGGTTACATCCCAGATTGGGTGAAAACAAGCTATCCTGAAACAGACAGACATCATTAACCTGAACTCAAAAAACTGCAACAATGACCCTTTCATTTAAAAAAACTAAACATGACAGTACTACCCAGCTTTTTGGAGAGCAGCACATCAGCTGGGATATTGGACACTATAAGTCTGGTAGTGCAAGAAGCTTTTAACTTACACTCTTTTTTCCCAGCAGTGTCCCACACTTACAAAATTTTCTAAGAAGTTTTCGTCCAGTTCTTCAACTGAAACTGGAGTAGTTCCCAAAAAGCAAGCAACAAAACATGTCTCTGCATCTGAATAATTTGTACACTCATTCATAAAAAGGTATTTCTGTTTCCTCAAACAATTACATGTTTTCCATTACAATGTTCTTCACCAAAAAGTTAAAAAAAAAAACTTCCTTCAAGGAAAGATCAGAACTTCTGATAAAGACTTCTGCCTTCCCAGTTGAGCATGCTAATTTATCTGATGAAACTGATAAATGAAAAAAAATTACACTTGAAAATGTGGTGATGCAAGCATCATCCTTGAATCTGTAACCACAGTACCATCCTTCATGAAAAGGTAACCTGGTGGCCGTGCTGGAGCCTTAGAGCCTGTACCCATCTGTGGGACAAATCTTACCTTCATTTTGTTTTGGAGATATACTTTCAGGTCTGTTCTTTTCTGTGTCTAAAGCCTAGGAGATTACCTCCCTGCCTCCAAGTCCCATGACACATTTAGAACTGTAATAGCACTGTGGATCATATTAGTCCTCTAGAGAATTTTTCTGCTAAGAAAATTTAGACAATTTTATTCTTTTTTATATATACATGTATTCTCTGCTTCCAGGAATGAGCACACAACACAAAACAGCTCAGATAAAGGAGCTCAGACAACTGCTGTTGGATATTTGAGCCTACTGTGACCCTATACCAACTCTGAACTAACACATCATAGCTTAGGTCACCATGAGGATAGTTCCTTATGTGGGGCAAACTGGGAGAACACACTACAATGCCTCCTCAACTGGTCATGTGTCACATTTATCTGGTAACTGGATTACTTATCATCAGATGGTGTATCTTTGTTCAGCAGTTACTGCTCAGAAAAACAAATACCACAGAGTTGCAAGAAGAAGGAGGTAGAAAGTAGCTTTAATTTCTAGTTCGTGATAAATACAACTCTTCAAAAGACAGCCTGTTCTTTTTTAATAACCTGACCACATCTGCTCCACATGCAGCTGCTCTACTGGGAGGGCAGGTCGTTCCTGAGGTATTATTGAGGGGCCCTAACACAGCTAGGTGAGTACATCCCTACAGCAAGTTTAGAGTATACTTAGAGAAACTGCACTAATTTCAGAGACGCCGATATTTTAGATAATGCAGATAATGAACTCACTCTAAGCCAAAGTAAGTATCAAGTACAGAAAATGAATGTTCCATCTCACAGTAATGAGCTTTGCACAGTAAAGTGCTAAAGGCAACAGCTTTTAAATTACTAGCAAGTTTTGGTTAAAATGGTTTTTCTAATAAGTTTGAAAATCCCCTTCTCTAAAAGCATTTTTAAACAACATTTTGGAGAACTGTGTTCCTTCAGCTTGACTGATGAATGTGTAAATGCCAAATCACTTTAAAAGGCTTTCAAGTTTACTATTTGGTAGAAAGCATCCATCTCCAGCCCCTTTCTTCTTACTCAGTCTGCCAGGAAGCTGTGTGGGAAGCCTTTCGTATTTTTCTGGATCGGATTCCTGATACTTCTGAATATCAGAACTGGGTTACTGCCTGCCAGAGGGAAACCTTTTGCATATTCGACATTGGCAAAAACTTCAGCAATTCCCAAGAGCACCTGGAAATAATTCAACGGGTAAGAATTATTGACATTTGTTTAGAAACTGGGAGAGACTTCCGAGTCCCTCTACACCTGCATATTTAAGGGCAAAGTATTGCTCTGGAAAAGGAGGGGGCATGTCTTAGAAGGAAAACATAAAATTGTAGTAAACAAAAGAACTAACAGGCTCAATGGCTGGATACACCCACTAGTAAAATGCTGTTTTTCTTAATCTTTTTGCAGCGAGTAAAACATAGAACCTTCCAGGAAAGGTAAGTAGCACAAGTAGAACCTTGCCACTTGATGTTACTGCCTTCTTTGAAAAGATATGTGTAGATGTGTGTGGATGTGAGCAGATATTCCGATAGCACTGTGGTATATTTGGTGTGTGCTGTGAGAGATGTGTATACTGGATGTATCATAGGACACAGTAACTGAATTACAAATAATGGATGCAACCAAATGTCTGAGTTACCTGTTCATTTCAAGACACCACTGAGCATTTTCTAAGATTAATGTGAGCATGAAGCCCTGATAGAGACATGGCTTTGCATTAGACTAGTGTTGAGTGTGACAAAAGTTGCTCTAATTCTCAAAAGGAAAGTCAGAGAGCTTAATAACAGTTTAGCTGAGAGGCTACATTAAACAATAACATGAAAACTCTATACCTTCACTTTAGATTTCTCTTGTGTTTTATACATCATGACAGTGTTAACTAATGTGATACTTTATTCTATAAACTCTTTGGGAAAAGTATGCTCCTAGCAATGCTCAGAAGTCTGAGAATGGCAGGATTAAAGCTACCATACTTAACTCTGTTTTTCTGCAAATAAATACTGTTATGCAGCCAGACAAATCGTAGTCCCACAAGTTCTGATTGATGTATTGGGGTTTTTTTCCTTCAGTTTTCTCTGATTTTCAGATTTTCAGGCAAATGACCTTTTCCATTCATAGGTTACACTGTCTCATGATCACAGAGGTCTTCTGTATCTTAATTTATTCTGACATGGGAGATCTGACATATTTTTAATAATATAGGCCCTAATTAAATTCCCCTGGAAGATCAAAGGGGAAGTCTTTTCATTCATCCTATTGCAAGCAGTGGCAGCAAGGCATTAAGTGACTGATCTCAGAGTTCTTAGGTTCTTTGTGAAGAGTACTGTTTTCCCTAGACACAATTCAGAAGTAAAGTAAATTCTATGAAATTGATTGTATTTTAGCTGGAAATACAGACAGCATTGATTATGCATGGTTGGACTTCATCTTTGCTACTTTGTGGCTTAGGAAATACTTTTTATCTTCTATAGCTGTCATGTAGAGAAATCAGTCTCCAATTATAGATACAACATGTAACTAGTTAATGTTGTGAAAACATTACAAATAATATGTTAATTCTCATCACAAAAAATATCCAGAGGATGTGGTAAATCAGTTGTCATTCATGTTCTTTATTTATGTTGTTAAACATCTAGGTTGTTCCTGCATAGAGAGGCAGCTCAGACACCTTTTCTTTCTATGATACAGGATTTATGCTATCTCAGTGAACACCACACTGCACATTTGCAGTGCCCATACTTCTTTCACTCATACCAGTTTTCACAAATACTCTACCTGTATGCACTGTAGAAAATTTGAGGAATTATACTTCACTCCCCAGTTTCATGAGAGAAAACTCTCAAAATGTCTCTTAGAAGATTGTTGTCTAAGAACCTAAATTTTCCCAAAAGGTACAATTAATAACAATTTGGTTTTAAGGCTATAGAATAATTTCCATTCTAAGTAGAAGAATCTTTAATACATCTATTTATTTTAAAATGTACTTAGAGATAGATAATATTGCTGTTTTTCAGGCAAGATAACAGTAGCTATTAAAAATATATTCATCACCACATGACTGTAAAACTCAAATCAGAAAATAATTATCAACAAAACCAAAACAAATCCTATGATACATCATACCCACCATATACTTACTTGAGTTTTTAGCTGTCCTCCTTGGGGTCATGGTAGGCATTAACCTGTGAATATTACATCCAGAAACAAACATTAAAATTTCTGCATCTCAAAATAATCTGGATTTGGGAATCTGATTTGATACTATCATTATTTGGGGGCATCCTTGTGGTATTATAATGCAGGCTGACAACTGAAAAATAAGCCCACCCACTATTTTCTCACACCACACCATATGAAACACACCTAGAACCTGAAATGTCCATTGGCCCTAAAATTAGAAGAATCCCAAAGCTCTCACTTAAGTACCTTGATAGGATGAGAAATAGCAAAGGTTGATTTAGATGATGTACAAGAAGTCTTGCTTCCATTTTACACAGTGGTCAATCCTTCACTGACTTCAGAGAGTGAAAAAAAAAACAGTGCACTGATTTAATCTCTGTGATCCCACCTCTCTGGTAGCATTGATAAAATCTGTCACAAAACCTCATGAGCAGAATCCTGACAGGATTGGTAGTCCTTATGCTATTCCACAGGTCACAAAACATATTAGCAGTAACTTCTCTCATTTAAATGACACTTAATATAGGGGTCATTTCTGTATGGTTTTGGTTTTTCACACTTTTATCATTGATGGTACAATATACAGATAATTAAATCACTCATTTCTATTTGATTGATAGGAAAGATGAAATATCAGCAGAGAAAACAGGAGGCAAGAAGGTGGAAGAAATTCCCTCCATTTCTACAGGTAAAATCAAATCTGCTTGTTGTGTGTATGCCCATTAAAAAAAAATGCTAAAGCCAATGATTCTCACATCTTATAAGGCTGTAATTTAATGAATGTTGTAGAAGCATGACAAGTTCAGTGGAGTGAAAATGTTTTAGCAAAATAATCTTTGAGAAGAATTTTTTTACCTCTTTTCAATGTATTTGCCACTCAAATGTTGCATTCAAAGTTTGTCATCAAATGTATGTATTTTCCAAGTTTCAAACTTGGATAATATAGGGTTAATTTTTCTTCAGTTATAAAATACCATTTAAAATGTCAGCTGCTGCATTTTGTTAACCAAAACAAGCAAGCAAGGCAAATAAAGACTGACAAGCAAGAAAGAGTGATAATAGACAATAAATTGATCAGATTATTACAATTAGACCTACCAACACTGTTGTGTACTACAGATGTTTAAAATAGTATTAGCAATTCAGGCAGTGATAAAAATCTGTATATATGATCATTTCGGTTCAAGGAGAAACCATCCTGAATATATATTATTATGAGGGCCAAATATAACAGAATCTTATTGGTAAGGACTTCCAGCATGGTAATTTTGTCTCCAAGTGGAAAACTCTGTCAACGACTCTTGTTACTTTAAATTAAGCCCTAAAGTGGCTGTCAGAGAGACAAAGATCTCAATTGGCAAAATTAAGCTTGCACACTTGGTGATATGAGATGTGGTATGACAAGAAATGATCAAATATTATTAACTCACACAGTTTCATTGATGCATAGTCGGTGCCATTCTTGCCTTCAGTCACACACATGCCACACCACTGATGTTTGACCCGGAAGAAAGGCTGTCTATTGTGTAAAACACAGCAGCTTTACCCACACTCGGAGTCATGGCCACCTTCCACTGGCACTGGCTTGTGCTCAAACACACCCTCCTGAAGGAAAGGTGCTCCAGTGAGCTGACACCTGACCAACACACCAAGGGGAGGCCTTTTGATGTGCAAACCTTTCCTGACTTTTCTTCCAACCCTCCCACAGGCTCTCCTCGCACACCCCTCTCACCTAATGGCACATTGCTCAATGAAATTTTCAACGACACGAAGACTCCTGTGAAGGTGAGGGCTGTCTGTGTTCCTATCCACTTTTTCACTCACCTTTTCCTTTTGAGCTCAGCTAGCAGGAAAGAGGAAGAAACCTAATAAACAGTGCATACAAACCATGAGTGCTCCCCTCTGTTTCAGCTGGCAAGACTAAAGGGGTTTATTAGCGTTTGTTACATACTGGAGTAGGGCATGATGCTTCTTGAGCATGTAGTAGTAAGGACAAAAGCATAGCAACCAGCTTTTAGGTAGTTTTCATTCTTCTAAGGAGGGACCTGTTGCCCACTTTGCACCTTTTTGTAATGTTGTTCTTCATTAAGTAATGCCAAAAAAGCATACCTGCTGGGCTTTCCACAATACAGGAGATAGGACTGGACCTTCCTTGCTTTCTTCTGACCAGCCAGCTGTCTGCTCAGAGCAGCCACGCAGCAGAGCACTGGAGACTGCCCCTCTGCACACTAATAGCACCTGCTGTGAGAGATACCTCTGAGAGGGGTGGGGTGCTGGGAGGGGCTGTTGTTTTCCCTGTCCTGGCTGCTGTTGGTCTCAGCACAGACATGTGGCCACACAGTGAAGGGAAATGCTGAAAATATTGTAGGGAAAGAAACAACAAACAAAAAACCCAAAACTTTTAATAGCAGTAAAGTTAACTCCATAAGAAAGCTGTATGATGGGTAGGGATTATTCTATTATCAGAAAAAATAGATGCAAACCTCTGAACATGAAAGAACTAACTGACTTTATGACAATGGAACTAAGACTTGGTAACAGTCTCTGTAAAAGGCTTGATTCTCTTCATCTTCATTTATGCATATCAAAGGCAACTCTCAAGTTACAGTAATAGAAACTTGTTTGCAAGGAAAGAATTAAGCCAACAAATATGTCTTGGAACTTTCACCTTTTGTGGAATATAGTTCAGAAAGTTATTTTGGGGATGGGCATAAAAGGGAACATTTCTACCTATTAAATACTGAATTGTGGAGGGGAAAAAATCACTTAATTTTATTTCTTCACTTTTTGTCCTTGGCATTTCTATTCCAGGAGCTGGGAACAAATGCAGTCCCTGAATTGCCTGTGGAGCAAATGGTGGAATTCAGTGTCACTCTCACTGATCAGGAGTATACACCTGAACTTAGTGATCCCAACTCCCCAGAGTACCAACAACTAGCTGCCAAATTTCAGCTACAGGTAGGGAGGCTTAGTGGATGCAAAAAATGTTGACTTTGTATCTTGGCTGAGGTTCATACTATGAAAATACCTTCACCACAAAATAGAATCTACTGCCCTCCCTTTAAACAGGTCATTTCTGTTTTCTCAGACCTTCACCTTTCCTTCAGGTGTAGTATCACTTTTCCCCTCATTTAAGCCATCTATTCAGCCACCAAGCTAACAAGCCAACATCTTTGACAGCAGTAAAAGCCTCAGATAACTGATGAAGAGAATAACTTTAAGAATATCATTTAGAGTTAATCAGGAATTCATGGACAGCACTTTGTCATAATTTAATTTCTACAATAAACCTAATGAAAAGTGTAATATAAATTTTAAAAATAATTAGCTACCATTGTCTGAACTATTCTTCAAAGGACTTACATTCATTGTGCATTACCATATTTTACGTAAGAATTGGAACATCTGTGGTATTTTCATATAATTAATAATATTAACTAAATGTTCAGCAATCAGTTTAACTGATAGCAGTTAATGCCTTGGGGTTCCCAAAAGGTTTTCTTAGTAAAATTAACTAAAGCCTCTCATCAGCTTAATGAGCATTCTTTAATGGAAGATATTTCACTTTCCTGGTTTAGTTCCAGATATGTGTAGAAAAATGGTGAAGGATGCGTTGGCAGAGCTGACAAAAAATGGTTTCTTTGAAGATTTTCAGTATTACCCTCAAACAGAAGTGCCTGCAGACATGGTTTGCTACACATATAATGCCTCTTCTATTCAAGACCATGTAATTGTACTACTGCTAACATTAGAATTAAAAATGTATTGTTATTCTGTTTGTACAAGACAGTTAAAACTGTTTAATTTCTAAATGATTTGTCAAATAATCTAAACCCATCTGCAGTTGCTTAACATATCTAAATAATTAACAATTTACAGGTGACTTGAATCACAAAATTATTCATGAACCAAAACTGCTGAAAATGAGAAAACGATTTGATTCATGTAGTTTTACTTGCTCTGTTATGAAATAGATTATCATTTGTTTGCATTATTAATTACCAAGAAAAGCAATATTTTGTGTTTCATTTTGCATATGAACAGATAATACAACGAGTATATGCAAAGCAAATATTGTGTTTAAGCTGAGCAATTATGATACCCAAGAGAGAATTTGAGACTGTTTCCTGAAGCTTTTTCTGAAATATGAAAAATATTGTCTAGGTAGTCAACTTGTGATTGATTTTAGTCATAGATCTTATGCTGAATTATTTTTTTAATGGTTTTCTAGATGAAAAAAATATTTGAGAAACTTCCAGGATTCAAAGAAATCCGTGTGTTAGGATTCAAGTAAGTAAGAAAATGGGGTTGTCTTCTCTGTTGGCTCCTAGGATTCTCTTCTTCCCTCTTGTCCTCAAAACTGAAGAGACCTGTAGAAGAGTGGGGTGTGTACTGCTGTAAACAGAAAGCAATTTTATGGGAATGTCATAGAGACAATATGAAAAGGAGTGCCAACACATTCCAAGTGAGACTATGAGGTTTTGAATTACTTAGTAAAAGTAGCTTTGATTCCCCGAAGCTTGAAGGGCGCAATAAATTCTTTGAATTGCTTGTTAACAACCCTGTATTAAGAATTTTTTAAATAACAAGATAAAGAGAGTTAGTAGCATGATTATTTATGTGACAACGTTTTTGTGTGTGGACCCCATGCCCTTCATAAGTCACAGCAAAGGTGCCTTGGCAAGAGAGGGTTGCACGAGGATATATGTTCACACATGTAAGACTTCTTCAGTAGCTGTTTCTCAGGTCTTTTAAAAATTTTTAAAGTTTCCCTTTTTCAGTGAATTTGTGTTCTGTCTTGCCTTTCCTTTCACTTTATCTTCCTCGTGTGTTTACTATTAATACAAGCTCTTATGGGCTTTTTAAATTGAGAATCTGTAGAGGAGGGGTAGCACATTTCATAAAGGATCAAATGAAAAACAAATAAATAATAGTAAGAAACTATGCCAAAAGGAATAAAGAGCAGGGGAAAAGACAAATTTATGTGGTTTTATGGCACAGCATCAGGAACATTCAGTACTTCCAGCAATACTTAATACACGTTGAAGAATACTCATATTGCAATGCAATTTTAGACAAGAACATTCTTCTTCCTAGCATTTCTCTCTGCAGAAATTTCTGGGGAAAAGAAGAGAGAAGAGCAAAATAGTCTGAAAATAAGTTGCTTATATATTTATATTGAATTAATAAAACAAAAAAGCTATTTACTCCAATACAAACACAGAAAATCTGTAGTAGCATCTCATAGTTACAACTTGCAATAATTAACCTCTTTTAGTGGTGACTGCAGGAGGTCTGGGACCCATTTCAGTTTCCTACCTAGCTGATATGAAAGAACATTCATCAGTGTGGAAGAATTGGATTGATACCCATTATCCAGTAATTTAGTCAGCTCTGGGAGTTACAGATCAGCAAAAGAGGGTGTTGCTGTCCGTTCTCCCTTAGCCACAGTACTACACATATGAGCAGCATTTCCCACTCAGCAGTGAAGAAGAACAACATCACAGGTATTCTGGAGACCTCACCAGGGAAAATGACAGGGCATTATTTACAGAAGGTCAACACAGGCATGTCTTGCAGAGGTATTTAATGGTCCAAGTTACCCCTGTGACTACAGTCAGAGTAGGCACCATGCTGGTAACTGCGATCGTGGAAAGTACTGCCACCATGTCCCCTGCCACCATAAAGATGCAGTTTAGCAATGACAAGGGCTCAAATTGCACCATTGGATGAGCAAAATAGGAAAGCTGATATTTCAAACTGTCATGGTAAAGTAAAATTCCTCTCTCCCCACAAAAACCAGGTTGATTTCCATTGTTTGGAAGGGAAAAAGTGAACTGATGGAGAGTAGACTGTCATTTTCACACAGAGATAAAAATTATAGAAGATAAGATAAATTGTCAAAAGATGGTTGTGATATGTGTGACTGGACAATTTACCAGTATATATGAATCTTTGTTTTCCTTTCTTTTGCAATCCTTTCTCACATTCTTTCTTCTGGGATGAAATGAAGACAGAAGAAGGAGAAAGATGGGTAATCTTTCTATAATACATAATTAATAATTTCATAGACCAATTGTAATCATTGTGATTATTAATAATGTTATGATGTACATAGATAAATCAGTAAATGTCCTTTATCTTGATGTGACAAAGTAAATTGATTGTGTTCTGGCTGAGTACAAAATCTGTGGTATGAAGTGTCAGGGACAGCTTTTACTTTAATCTGAATGTAATCAAATTTTGTCAGGATGTCTCTGAAGGAAAGAAAATGTTTGACCTAAGAAAATTCACATTTATATGACTAAAGATTTATACCAGCCATATACTGGAAGTGAAAAATAAGTAGAGAAACTTTATATTCAAATTTTCACTTTTGATCTGATGTTTCCTAGCTGTATTCCCATGTACACAATATTTCCAATGAGTACATAGAATTTGATTTGTTGTCTCCATTATCAATCCAGATAGAATAGCAAAGAGACCAGTTACCAGCTTGATAAAATGCAGGGAGCTTTTCACTGGTAATACAAATAGCTACAGAGTCTATTGTTGCTGCTGCTTGAAAGTGCTACTGGGGAATAATTTGTCTAGCAGTTTTCCAGATTTTTTTTTTCTCATGCTTTAAAAGGAAGAACTGTCTAATGTGTTTCCTGGATTCTTGCAATGTCATGTAAATGCAAATATATAGCACAAACTAGATAAAGTGAAATTCTATCCCTGCAGTTACTCGATAGTGTAAAAAAAGTAATACAGTGGCGAAGAAAGGTTTACAAATTGCTTATTATTTTTCATTTAATTAGCTGACTTTAACATGTATGAAAATGATGTATTTGAAACGGTGAACATTTGAGACTTCTGTTGAA
Source organism: Lanius collurio (assembly GCA_020086605.1). Classification (NCBI taxonomy): domain Eukaryota; kingdom Metazoa; phylum Chordata; class Aves; order Passeriformes; family Laniidae; genus Lanius; species Lanius collurio. The sequence goes on along the minus strand of JACBWW010000001.1, from coordinate 27,681,993 downwards.
CATGAACATCTAGGGAGAAGCCATACATAGCCATTTGGACTTGGAAAAGCTAGCTCTCATTGGGAAAAAGTGATTTGTTTGCCACATTAGCTTGCTGTACTTTAAAAAACAGCAAAAAAACTGTCTCAGTTGTGATAAGATTTTTGCTTATCTGCAGTTTTATGATCTGCCTAATCCCTTTTCATAGGTTCCTGAATAATTAATGTGTGATTATGGCTTCTAGTAATCCCAGCATGCATTTATAGCTGTTTAAATCAGTAGTCAATGAATTCAGACTACATTACAGTTCTATAGATTTCTGAGTAGTCAGATTAAATTGGATTATTTTAGAAGCTTTTTTTTCAATTTTCTTCAATATGGGAATTTTTATCAAAAGTTATGCATAGAAAAAAAGAGGTTAGGTGAAGGAAAAAGTAACTTGAAGGTGGCAGTCTCACTAGAAAGAAGTAAATTGACATTACTCTTACAGAAGATGGTATGTTAGGGTTGCATATTTGTTTGTGTGTAAAATTGGTTCTCAGCCAGTGGCTGATTTTGGTGCTCTGGGCATTTTCACTTTTCTCCCTTGCAGATCAAGCAGCACAATAGCACGATACGTGGTGAACTTTGAGAGAGATGTCTCAGAAACCAAAGGCACAGCAGATGACATCTCAACTATTGGATCCAATAAAGTTGAAAGCGAAAAAATTCCAATTTCTCCAGTTGAAGAGGGGGAAATATCAGCAGCTAAACTCACAGTAACAGACCTTCAGCAGCTGGTTGCCACTGCACTCCATGAAGACCAGTCCCTGCCAGTGGACCTCGGAACACTTCAGTTTACTGATGGTCAGTAAAGCAGGTGGCAGGTGTCAGGCACAAGCCTGTATCTTGCCTCTCCCAAACTGATGCAATTTCAGTAAGGGGTCCTTTGCTTTTCTAGCAGATTGTTTTCATCTGATACAGTCCATTCTCCTTGGTGTTGGATCCAAAGGATGTAGAGAAATAAGTTAAATTTTATAGAAAAATGTGTCTTTATAATTATAGAGCATAACTTGCAACCATATTGGAAGATTTATTCTTGGGGTTTTGGTGGTTTTTTTGGTTTTTTTGGGGTGTTGGGTTTTTTTGTTTTGTTTTTTGGGTTTTTTTGTTTTTTTGGTTTTTCTTTGTAGAAAATCTGGATATTTTGCACACTAAGATAATTAAGAGGAGAGAAGTACTATGAACATTTGCTTTATCATTTTAACTTCCCTGTATGGACAGCCCCCTTTCTTTAACAAGAAAAAAGTGAGGTCTGCCTGTAGCATAAAATTAGCTTTTTGAAAGCTCTGTCTTGGTTGTAAGCAAGCCATCTAACTTCTCAGCAACATCAGAGAGACCAAAACCTTAAACAGCATTTGATCCCAAGATAAAATCAGTAAAGATTTGTTTCACTCACACTCTGAAACACAGAGGGAGTGCAGATAACAAGCTAGGTGTGAAAACCTCCAGCAGAAGTTGGAGGTCTGCTCCCTGTTCACTAATCCAGCTAATAAATATCCCTTTCTAGTCTATCAATGATTTTTGCAAAGCTAGCAAACTAGTTTTGGAGACATGGGTTAAAAAGAGGGAAAATAATTTAAAATATTTTTTCATATGCTTATTTACTGAAACAGCCTTAAAACACATACCAAAATTTATCTACAATGTCTCCTTTGCAAACAGCAGCATTTTCTTGACAAAAAAGTTTATTCAGTTGAACTAATACATTCTGTAATAATAAAGTGTCATATTTTAATGTAGATTAAAATTCTCAAGAAAAAAAAATATAGAACATTTCAATAATAAATATTTTAATCAACTTTCTTCCTGTAGTTAATTTTAATAACAAATTTATAAAAACAGTTTGCATACAAGTACTTAAGATCTCCTCTGAGGGGTGGAAGGAGCAACTGAGCACTAAAGCCAAAACACTTACATTAACAATGGTGTGGCTCAGGGTAAAACTGGAATGACTTTAGGCTTAATGAACACAATGCAATGAGTCATCATAGCCAGTGCAGGTTTAACTGAGGGGTTCACACTTCAGATGATTTGAAGCATTTCTCCATGGTTCAGCTCTCTGCAGACCTATCTTTTTTATGCTAAATAAAGCATAAGAAGAATACTGCCTATAAAATTTGGGTTTCTTCATAATTTTCTGTTTGAATGTGAATTGATGCCTTTTGTCTTAACATGGATTTTTAAAAGCAAGTTTTTGATGGAGAACATTTTAGTATTTTTTTTTTACTGAGTTTATGTGTTTTGATCAGTTGTCAATGTGCTGGTGGTGAAGTATTCTGCTCTCTGTCTCTCTCTCTTGCTAATATTTTTGAATTTTTTTGCAGAAACTATTATACCACCTAGTGATATTGATAATGATATCCAAGGCGTGGTCACTGTTCCTCTGGCAGGCCCCGATTTGGTAGGTTAATAATGTTTTTCATGTTTATTTATTCCTCCAATGGAAATTAACAGTGTTAAGAGGTACATAAACATACAAAAAGTTTCTTATATTAAAATAACTTATCTGCCTTTTGTTCATACTGTGAGGATGAATGTTGTGTTGTTATATTGAAACAGAGGTACTGTTTAGAGAATTTACAGGTGAATATTACTGCTAGATTACCTTTTCCAGATTTAATTGAAAAATGAACAGTGTCTCATCAATTCAGTAGCACATCTTAATGACAGAAAGAGAGCAGTTTACAGGGCTAGTTAAGGCCATCTTTCTTTGAGCCTCTTTTTAATTTCAGGCAATGTGATTAGGATCACATGCACATGCCAAATATTTTACACATCCTATGACTTCACAGCAGACTTCCAGCATGTGAAGGGGGCCTACAGGGAAGCTGGAGGGAGACTCTTCATCAGGAACAGTGATAGGACAAGGAGAATGGGTTCAAACTGAAAGATGGGAAATTTAAGTTAGATACAAGGAAAAGGCTCTTTACTGGGGGGTTGGTGAGACACTGGTACAGGGTGCCTGGGAAGGTTAAGGATGCCCCAACCCTGGCAGTGTTCCAGGCCAGGTTGGATGTGGCATTGAGCAACCTGGTCTAGTGGAAGATGTCACTTACCATGGCAGGGTGTTTGGGCCTAGATGAGCTCTAAGGTCCCTTCCAACCCAACCCATAATAGAATTCCATGTTGACTTAGCTATTTGCTAGCTCATGTGGCTAAAGATTTTAGCAGTGAAACTCAAACATATTACTGAAAGTGCTCTTTTAAAACTTTTTCAGGAGGAACTCCCACTAGGTTATCCCAGTCCAGCAACAGTGGATCAAAGAGGTGATGTATTCAGTGATGAATTTACAACTGAAAGCCCTGCTTTAAGTGAAGAAATCAGCATCCCTGAAGAATTTAATAATTTTATTACATCTGAACCTGATTTTCCTACCAAACCCTCCAGAGAACCATTTCAGGACAGATATCCACACACCCAAATTATTGCTACCGACCACCCAAGTTTCACAGTGCCTTTCAGTGCTCTGGATAGCACCAGCAGTCCTCCAAAATCAGAGGATTCCTATTTGCCTCCCCCAGCAGATGATTCTTCTGGCAAAGACTTACTCACCGATGGCTACGAGCCTCCCATGGAGCTGGCTACCACAGGAAGCTTCACCACACCCAGCCTCCTGCACGGAGAGGAGGGCAGGGAAGCTGAAGGGAAGCAAGAACTGACAGATATGGCAGAACCTCCTTTCGAGGAAGTCGACCAAGACAGTCTGTCTGGACAAGGTAAGACACGAGATTTCTCTGTAAGAGAGGGTAGGAGAGGTGCAGCTGTTGTGTGACACATACAGTCACGTGTCAGAGCAGTAAGCATTCCTTCCCATTGTGACAGAAAATTTTCCTTCACAACCAGAGGTGGAAAATGTACATTTCTGATGGCCTCTTCAGCAAAAAAATCCTAATGCAAGGCTGTAAAACCCAACAACAAATGCCTAAGGATACAGAGCCCTTTGTACACAGAATTATGGTAAAATTTCAAAAAAGGCAGAGCAAAAAGACATGTCAAGAAGAAAAAAAAAATGAAGTTCTAGATTAACATAAACAAAATTGGTACTTAAAGCATAGAAAGTAAATTACTTTGGGCTCTATGGACAGCTGTGGATGACAGCAGTGAGAGTAACATGATATAATTTCTTCCAAGCAGAGTACTGCGTCTCAGAAAAGCTTACATAACTAGAAGTCTGATTAATGTGAAAAGCTTTAAAAATTTGTTTTCTGTGTTTGTTTGTTCTATTTTATCCATGCAGTAGGCATGGAGACAGCTATCAATAGGAGGGAAAATACATAATGAAACAAAAAGGATGTATGTACATATATATATGTGGAGAAAATTCTGGTTAATGCAGCCTTTCAAATGAAAAACACTTAACAGACAAGTTTCCCACAGCTGACCCTGCAGACTAAAGAAAGTCCAGACAGAGATACTAGGGTCAGCTTCAGGGCACAGGCAAATTAGGCTTTCCCCAAGAACAGCAAAATATCTGTAAGGCTACTGCTTCCACCACCTCCACCAGCTGCCATAAAGCCATACCTGTGTGCAGGTAATGGAATTGTGTGGGACAAGAGCCTCCACTGACAAAGCAGCAAGAGCCATGATTTGGAGGAGTTGCCTCCCATTTTTCCCAACTTTTGCCTGTTCCCTCTCCAATCCTGTTTCCTGGTATGACCTTACCACCTTAGTGTTAGGTCTGTAAACTTAAATTTTATTTAGTCTTTAAAGCCTGTGCTTCCTGTGCAAGATGCAAGAAGTTGCTACAGGGACATGTGACAAGTTAGTTCTTGTATGAATATTCATATGTGCTTTGTCTCAGATTTTTGACTGAGTCTCTCAGTAGAAAAGCAGAGGGCAGGTAAGCACATCATGGGAGTCAGCAGGATTCTTTGATGTCTTTGTGTGGTCTCTAAGCAATGTTAGAGAAAAACAAAAACAAAAAAAAAGGCAAATTCAGGGCCAAATTCCAACAATATGCATTAGCTCGCAAAACGACACCCGGTGTTTCTGGATGTCTAAGAATGTCATGCTCAAAGCTTGCAAGTTTGCTCCCTGCTGCAGGAAAGTTCCCTGCTCCCATAGGAGGTTCTGCTTTGTCCCAGTTCAACCAGCTCCCTCCTTGCTCAGGCTTTGGCATTTCATGTCCCTCCCATCCTTCAGAAGTCTCATGAAATGAGAACAGTGAACCCTCCTCCCCCTTTCCACATGTTCTTCCTTATTCAGCATGTCCAAAACCAGCAGGAAGGGGCCTTCATCCCTGCTGCCTGGGCTCATCCTGTGAGGCAAACAGGCAGTGTTTGCATGGCTGATTGGGAACACTCCCTGCATGGTGGTGGCATCCTTCACAGTGGGCCTGCACAGCACCAGCGTGGGAGTGGGGAGTGCCCATGCATCATCAGATTGTTTGGCTGGATCCAGAAAATAGCTACATCAGCATTTTAGAGAGTAGGGGTTGTAAAAGGTGCCACTTGGGAGCATACAACCATTAGCTATGGACTGGTAAGAACACATATTTCATGTTGTTGCATGGTAGTTTGTAATAAATTATGTTTTTAATGAATATAAATTTCTCATTCTATAATCTTGCCTTTATACACAGAGTTTTGAAATGAGAGAAAAGCAAATACTTTATGGTTAGCAGAGTAATTTAAAGTTTTAAAAAATCACTTCTTAGGAGAAGCAGTTGTCAAATGGTCTTGAAAATAATGTTTATGATGAAAAGTTTTACAGGCAACTATTTTCAAATGCATGCTGAGAAGTCTTGTAGTGCTACTGATAAAAGCACAGCATACCTTCAAATAACATTCATTATAACTGTGGAAAAGTGTTACATTTGCAGGGCAAAGAAAGTAATGCATTTTTCATTCTATTCACTCATTGCACTAGGGACTTGATGTCATAAAAACTGCATAAAGCCACCTATCTATTTCCCAATTTGTTCAGTATCTGTTGCCTATCAGCTCCAAATGACTGAAGAGAAGAAGAAGGTCTTTAACTGACCTGTACTGACCCCTCAAGAAACTATTTGCTGCATATTTAGGTTAGAACCTGTCAAGCTGCAAAACAGACCAAACTCTAAACCTGTAAAAAAATCCTCCCTCAAAATAAGTCATCCTATCTTGTTTCTCCTTGTTGAACACAAGTTATGTCTAAAACAAGCACCAGAGCATAAGAATTCCATCATTATTTCTGCAGCTGAGTAGCAGGAGAAAAAATAATTGTTCCCTGTCTAGAAAGTTGGGATGCTGTGTTAGACATGACTCAAAGCTGTAACTATTACATTTTCTTAAAAGCTTGTAGTACACAAAGCATACTGCATGCATAATGGTCACAAGAGCTGTTGAAAACCTATTTATTTCATTTTTAAAATGTATATTCCTTAAAACATTTTCCCTTGTTCAAGCTTTTTTCAATTCTGGCAGTCCTGTGTGTACACTATTTCCTGTATTTATTTATTTCCTTATATATTGTGTGTTTCATAGGAACTGATAGAATTCGATCTGGAAATTCAGGTTTTATTAAAGTCAGCAGTGTCAGTGCTGTTAATTTTAATATGGCAAGCAGAACCTACAGAATATTTCACACTTTGTTCCTGGCTGCATTGCACAGATGCTTTTCTTAGTAATATTTCTTTTCAAAAGTCTTTAAACTGTTATTGGCATGAAATGGCAGGAACTACTCACACGGTGCTGTGTAAGATTGGGCAGAGGATTAGGGTCTGAACAGTTGTGTGAAATTCTACCATCCTAATTTTCAGCCATTTTCCCACCCTAGTGTCCAGAAGATGGAGCACATTTTCTTCATCATATGCTTAGAAATTTAAATTCACTTTTCTTTACCACAAAAGGAAAAACTGGCTACCAAAAATAACGTAGTCTGAGGTTATTTTAGGTATTAGCTCTATTTCAGAGATGGACTTTATTGCATTGGTTGTCCCACGTGTGCACTGCGGGCTGGACATCACTACAAACTCCTGAATACTGAACATCTACATCCTACACCAACTACCTTAATTGTGCCTACCTGAGGTCACAGGGAAAGTAGTAAAAAAAACTTTCTTTCTCAGATCCCAAAAAGATGATCAGACTCAGCCTCACACACAAAGTTCTGCCATACAACACCTAGAGAAAGGAGAGAAAAAAAACAGGTGAGGGATGAAGAGTCCAGGAGAGGTGTCCTTTTAAGCCATGCAAGAACAGAATTTATCTGGTATGAGCAGGCAGTGGGAGGGATGAGCCAGGAGCAGATGTGGGGCCTCTTTCAGTCCCGTGATAGTGCAATTCTGCACAGTAAAGTTGTCCATGGGCAGCAGAGAGCAGGGCAGTGAGGATGACAGTGCTGCTCTGGCCACAGGGTGATGGTTGCTACTCCACCTCCCATCCAGAACCAGCAGGAAGATGCCAAATTGTACTTAAAGTAAGCCTACTGTTCTGAGATTTTACTATAGAATTAGGAGAAAAAGTGTGGCACAAATTTCCAGAGCTCTTATTGAAAAGTTCTGAAATGCCTGCACCAGGTGCCACCATTCCATATCTGACTTCTCAAAAAGGTTTTTCTTTGCTACAGCACCTTTAAAATCTTGGCTATTTCTATTTTCCTTTTACAACCAGTGCAAAAAAAAATCTTTTTTCTCCCCTGCTCTGAGGTGATACCTGATCACTTTTCTCTGGCATTCCTCTTTCTTGTTCATATTTTTCTCCTTATGGAGTTAAAATCATTAATATTTCTTCTGTATGGCTAAAATTACTCTCTTTGCAGTCTTCCTGTGACTCTCTAAAACAGTATGACAATTCAGAAGACAAGCAATTTATGTAATGTATTAGACTGTTATTTCAAAAACCAAGAAAATTTCAGCAGTAAAAGAAATAATAATATTTGGCTTCCTAAACAGTAAGAAGAAATTTAATTTGAATTTGTTTTAATTGTAGCTACAAACAAATTGTACAATCCAGGTAAATGTTTATCCCAAAATCCTAGCCATCTTGGAGGAGGCATTACTCCTGAAGCAGTTACTGCAGAGCAAAATAAAGCTGGCAGTAAAATCCATCAGCTACTCCTGTACTGCATCTCAGTATGACCAGCCTGGGTCATCCTCAGGCTCTCAAGAAAGACTCTGAGAGGCAATGACTCTGCAGAGTTCATTGCAGGGATTTTTTTCTGTGAGAAAAAAACATTGATAAGGAGTACATGATGATCACATCTCTGTATGTGTAACTGATAAAAGCCTCATTAATTATTTCCATAATTACTCTCATGTACACACAAACCTGCTGTGAGTTGTCCCCTTTAATATTATCCTGGTACTCAACAGTTAATTAGGTGGCACACTCTTCACTCAGTCTTATTTCCAAGTAATCTCTAGAAAAAAAGCTCAATTTTATGCATGTTTGGGGATTCTTTCTGCCTCTGGTTCATGCCTAGGCACTGTCTCTGCTTAGCACAATTTTCTATTTGGCATAACCAGCATTGTCACAGAAGAGAAAACCCTGTTGTTTCTGGCAAGAACCTCTCTGGACGTTCCCAGGATTGGAATTCACCCATTCTTTGTGCCAGGAATGCTCATCATTTTTTTCTCATCGATGGATATAGAGGGTAAGAACTCCTCTGTTCCCTTGCTTATTTTTATGTTTTCCTTATGTTTTCTTTGGTCTTAAACTGACAGGATTTTCTCAACAATTTTCCCCATCAGCTTCTCTCTGTGCCCTTCCACTTGTCTCTTGCTGCTTCAGATGTGCAAAGAATGGTTTTTGTGAAGGTTGTCTGACATTTGGAGGAATGAACAGGTAGGTCTAGCTATGCCATTTTTTCAAGCACTGTATACAATATTCAGTAGTCTGAAAGTTGTCTATGTATTGAAGAGGAGGCTGAATACAAGAGTTTCAGCAGGCCCATATTAGGATATGTTGGATTGAAGGAAAAGTTTTGATTAGTTAGAACTGCCTAGTCAGAGTACTCCTGAAGAATCTCAAACATATTAGAATAAGTTATTAGCATCTGGTCAGAATTTAATGAGAGCATTCTGCCCAGCTATCTCCATGCTGGGAACAGCAGGAGCAATCAGAATAGAACAAAATCTACATCATGTCTTCAAAGCACACTTAAAAATGCTGAAATGAAACAACTAATCCAAGCGAAAAATTTGAAAGTGAGCACTATCTATTTCTCCAATTTAACACATTCTTTGCTTAAATTATTAAGCTATACAACCATTTCTGTTTTTCCTTAAGGTTAAGCTTTATTTCCTTCAAATATTATTTCTTATTCATGACACTCTGAATACACAATACAAACGAACCAAAAAAGCGATAATTTTCTTTAAACGCAATTGGTAATTCCAAGGACTCTTAGAAATGACTGTGTGAAGTACTGAAAACAATTTATATTGCTGCTAACAAAAGTTGCTTATCCAGATGCAGATCTCCCGAGCCACTTGTATAATGAAAAAAAGTAACACCTCGTTCTACACCTATGAAAATAGCAGGATTGCAGACCTCAGGATTACAGACTCTTGTTCAGTGACACTTTGAAGTCAAACCTACAACCCACCCATGATTCTTCCTCTTTGTTACAGGGCATGAAGGAGCTCTCCCTCCAGGAGGGATATATATGGGTTGCTGCATGTGGTCTAATTCCCCTTTGTTCCAGAAAATTAATTTTCTTTAGAACTAAAGGGCTAAAAACTTATTTGAGTCAGTTTGCAGTCTTTAGATATGACTGCAATAATTCTAATTGCCTAATAAAAAAATGAATATAAAAGGCAGAAATAAGTTCAGCATTTGAAGAGCCGGTATCACAAATAATTTTAATATATTAATGTCCTGAATAAAATTAATTTAAAACCCCTGACCTTTGCAGTAGCATAATCAGAAAGGCATTTTAAAACAAATACAGACTTCTGTGCTGAGAATATAAGGTTAACCTTTGCCATGTCATAAATGAAAGAAACTAATCAAGTTTACATGTCATGTAGTCCATTTGGAACAAATATTAGGCAAACTGGCACTGCTGAGACCAACATGCCCCAAATAATGCATTCCCCCACTTATTAAAAATCCTTGGTCTTGCTAGAAATGCTAGCTTTTAGAAATAATGTGTTATGAGAAAACTGTAATAAAACTTTTACTTTCTAAATTATTACTCTCCTCTCTTTGGAGAACTCAATATCTTTCCAAGATAGGAGAGTCCATTTGACCTCAGCCTGAAAATTTTTTTAGTCTGTTCCTTGTTAGAGAAAAACTTGTGCCACCTGCACGAGTTATAGACAAGTTGTAACTTGGGTGCTCTGAATCTTCTCTGCTCCATCATCTGCTCCATATCTCAATGGAATTTTGTATCTCTGTCTGCAGAGAGGGCTTGGTCTTCCAACAGTGACCTTCTCAGTCATCTTGAGATGTCTTACACTGATGCTAATATCATTTTAAGCTGCTTGTTAGTCAGTTTGAAAAATGCTTGTTTAAGCTAACAAACAAAAATGCATAAAAATCTTAAATGGAGACTTATTTTCAGTAATGTTTGTACTAAATTTAATGTAATTCATGTTTATGAATATTTACAACCTGCTCCTGTTAGGGGTGCCATATACTTTTTTTTTTTAATTGCAATATGCAAGTAACTTCTGACTTCTGGTTGAAGATAACATGCAATTTTTTTCCAGTAAGTTCTCTACATTTATTTCTCAATTAAATTTTCTGTAAGTTCTATAGAGGAAAGGACTAAACTCAGTTTCAAGCAATGATATCCAGGTGTATGTTAGGAGACGGAAGTTTCACTTTCATTCTGTAGAATGGCAAGATCATTACATACATCAGTAAGAAAATGCTTAAACCAAGCCTGGATGCAAAAGATCTAATTTCTTCTCCATTTTACTGCATTTACATGTTTAGTCTTCTCTTTTATTTTTCTACATTTGGTAGACTTTTAAAAATTAAATTATTGAAGCATACAATATTTGTAGAATAGTGGTGCAAATAACAGTTTTACAGTCAGAATATTATACAGGGTCAAACACTCCTTTAATAACCATCTTTGTTGCCACGCAGTTTGGAATAATGTGCTTTCAAGCAGAGTTGGAGCAGAGAATTTTTGGCACAGGAAAGCCTGCTGGGGGTTGACTGAGAAAACAAAAAGTATTACTCGTTAATATAATCTTCAGAGCTGAGGATTTTGGTTCCTAAGGTCTATCTTTCAATAGCAATTATCATAGTTTTAATTTATCTTTCTAGATATTGAAGGTTGGAGTTGGAAAAATACTTTAATAAATTTCAGTCCTTTCTCCTAAATGTATATGTAGCCTAGAGCTGTGGCTGAAGCCCTGCTTAAACTTGTCTTAACTAATTAAGATAAGCCCAAAGTTCAATTCTTATCCCTATTCTATACCATCTGTAACTATATCTATACCTATCTATCCATATATCTTATTCACCATTTCAGAAAAAAGCATTAACTGACACTTCAAAGTGAAATAATAAAAATCAAAATTATGTTGAATAAATCTTGAAGAACTTCATAATATGCCTCCATGATACTACAAATCTTGAATAAAATAAAAAAAGTAGTATGGCTTGAGGAGAATGTATGCCTGAAAACATCAAGACAGATTATTTCAATGGTGATACATAGCAGGGTAGAAGAGAATAGTCAGCATCAGCTGCTTTTACAAAAAATAACGATTTTTTTCCCTGCTGGTTAATAAGAGGTTTTGCCCTCTTATTAAAAGTTCCTTTAAAAACTTTAGTGTTAGTAATACTTAGTAGTTCTTTCATGGGGAGTGACCAGAGTATTTTATGGACAGTTAACTATTTTTTTTTTCCTGGTTTTAGTTTCCCAATATAGGTAAATTCTATGAACAGTTAGAGTAACAAAATTTCATCATTGTATTATCACTGCTACTCAACAGTAATTGGAAAAGTTAAACAAAACTCATGTACCTTAATCTAAAATTTTAAGTGAGAACAATCCGAAATATTCATTTAGCAGTCATTTTTTGAAAAACTACCTTATGCATAAGGCTTCTGCTGCACGGTGCTCCCTGAAGGGCACTTGAGGGATTTCAGCCCAAGCCTGCAGCTGTGTGGGTCCGTGTTGCTGCCCTGTGGGTTTAGCATGCAGCACTCTGCCAGCTCCCTGACAAGAGCACTCTGGCTGTTCTGGGCTGCTCCTGTCCCCAGTCCAGCATGAGGGGTGCATTGAACAATCCAAGGCTGCACTCTGGCCCAAAGTCATGTTCAGCATCATTCAGACTGAAATGGAGTCTTACAATGAAACACAAAGAGAGAAGGATCTTCCCACTTAAATATCTCCTTCTCTCTCTCTCACAGAGTCACTTCTTCCATTTCAAAATTTTGAGAAAAATCAGACTGCCTACATCCAAGGCACAATTTACAAGAACAAAATACTCCTCATTCTATGACTTTCATTCCATGAATTGTTTTCCCATACAAGTGACTACATAATACCAGGGGAAAAAAAAGGTGTATGAAGTGTTTTCATTTTTCTTGACAAGCCTGAAAGGGCTCATCTGATGATGAGATTTTAAGAGAATCGCTGGTTTTAACTTTCTAATTTCATGTTTGTCTTTTCTGTTTTAGGTACTCGGTCAACACATTACTTGAATTTTTACCATGTAACTTCTATTTTGTTTTTTGTTTTTACCATTTTGTAAACTAATAAACTTTGATACCACAAAACTGATGGTCCCATCATTTGCAAAATTTGCTCTTATTTTTTCCTGTTGCACACTTGAGAAAAATAGAGATAATGGGCGGGAATTTGGAGAGTACTTTAAGTTCTGAAGGATATTCTTACTTGACAGATTATGTTTCCAAACTTTCTAAAATAAAATAAATCAAAATAAGTATTCCAAGTTCTCCATTTGGGGTGCTCTGTAATTGTTATGGTGTCATGCAGCAGTGTTTGAAACATTTAGGTGGATGTTTCTTCATGCTTCCAGCTGTTCGTAAACACCTAGACTGTTTTCACTTTGATCTCATTATTTTTAATTCATGAAAGAAATTTTAGAATTTAACTGAAAACATTCAACAATGGGAATAAGAGATGGTAATTCCTCCTGAAACTATTGTTTTGAGAAAGAGGTTTTTTATTTGGCTTTGATTCTATTCCTTTCTAGAAGTGCATTCCTATTTGCAAATTCAGTGCTGCTTGGTTTTGCTTCTAGATTAGCATGGTACCTTGCTTGTTTAATATATACTTTAATATGATATTACTATGGTAGCAAATAGTGCAGAGCTTCAATACAAAATATCTTACAGTACATAATAGCCATGGTATCCCTGGCATTTTTAACATGATTTCATGTGAATGTACTTACAAATCCCCTTACATCACAAGAGCATTTTAATCTTGGTTGCATCATATTTAAGCAAGGACTTTACACAGAAAACTAACTTTTAGGGTGCTTGAGCACTAGTATGTCATTTCATCTGGCAATCTCAGTAGCAGATGAGGTAAAGGTTCTGTAAATGGTAAAAGTGACTTGTCACGTTACAGAAATAACCTACCACTGACCTACTGTCCATACAAGGTATCTGATTATACACCTCACCTCTCTGTATAATATTCTTATATCCTACTCAGAATTTTGGGTATGCTTTAAACACCAGCTATTCCTGTATTGTTTAAATTATATTTGTGTTTCTGAAATGCTTAATCCTCTAAAGCTGCTGAAACGTGGGAATGCCAAAGGCAATCATTAAGGTTTCTCAGCATATGAATTTGACAAAGGTCTATAAAGTAAGATTTCTCAATTAATAGTTTATCTACTGTATTTCCATCTGTTATGCTTAACTTACTAACTTGAAGTTGAAATTTTTTTAAAATATTAAATGTATTGATTTCATTGTTTCAAATCTTTACAGAAAGAGGCTTTTTCAGAAAACTTGTAATTGAAGTAACAGAAGTCCTTAGTAAAACAGCACATGGCAAGCTGAATTATTAATTTCAGCTATGCTGTGGGCAATGCATGTGAAAATGGTAATCAAAGAAAAAAGAATTTTTAATCCCACAAGAAACTGATATTTCAGAGGGCTCTAATAGGTACAGTGACCAAATATGAATTCGCTAAAGGCAGATGTGACTCCCTTCTGCAACTGACTGACTTCCATAAAGTCTAAGGGAGCTTCCATTTCCCAAGGACAGACGGATCAATCAAAATACTGACCTTCAGACATTATGTAAAGAGAATACTTTTTCTGTACTGAAAACTTGGTGTGAGTTGAGTAAGACCAGCAAACTTGCATCAGTGAAAAGTTTATGGACAGTCAGACTGTAGTGAACTGCATTATTCTGCTCTCAGGCAGACTTGGATACTATGAGGGAAAAGTTGCAGAGAGTAAAAGCAGTCAGGGCATGGCTTTGTTCTCAATGGTTTGCTCTTAATCTTTATGCATCTTTGAGGAACAAATGAAGAGTTCTTTTCTTTTTATTTCTTCAGTCATTGCAGAAGTAAATAATGCTACCTACCTCCCAAAGATAAATAATGGTAAAGATACCAATGAGATGAGGGCAATGTCATAACTCAGTTTGGGAACAAATATCCCAAGTCAAACACACAGTCTGTTGCCCTTCACAAATTACTCCACTAAACAGGAAAGTCAGTAAAACAGGTTTGTCTGGTACTGGACAGAAGGTTTCCCTTTATGCCAGTGTGGAGATAGCTAAAGAATCCTCTTTCTTTCGTTCATAATGAACATAGACAGGATTAGTAAGCTTTGGTTGATCAGTGCCCTGAATTCTGCAGTGGTTTAGATTTTCAGGTCTTGATTTAACAAATTTTATCTTACCCTTTAAGTTTTCAGGGTGAGGTAGAATAGTCCTGAGAATAATGAAAGGAGACCACCATTACTAAGCAGTATTTTATTGTCATAGAAAATACTCTTCTTGTGACATCATGTGAGAGTGAGATTTATTTGCATCTTTGATGCTGAGAACATTAATAATGAAGCAGAGCTGCAAGGTATGGAAATTTTCAAAATATGATGACAATTTCTATGAGTTACACAGAACATCACAGCAGTGGAGTGAGTAGCAGAGCTAGAGCTGCACTCTCAGGTTGTCCTATGAAAAATTAAGCTATTCAAAAATTCCAGTGGGAATGCTAAGGGAAAAGATTAAGAGAGAAAAGAATTTTTAGGACTGGAGATGGAGGAGAGATGGGGTGCATTCCCAGTGAACCGAGGTGGAGAAATGAGTTTATTTGACATTGAACCTAGCTTCTGGAAGGTTCATACAGACAGACAGAATGACAGTCTTTGATTATTGTGGCTCTTTGGGCTTGGCTTTACAGTTAGAAAGATGAATGTAATCAGTAATTATGTGTTGGGAGACACTCGTTGTGACACATTAGGTTAAGGATGCTCTTCTCTTAATTCTCTTAATCCTCACATTACTTGTGCCCTAGTTAAAAATTAGAGGCCTCGAACATAAATTCAGCACTTTGTCTGTACACAGCAGTCCTGCATCCAGGGATTTAGTGACATTTCAGGCACCAACAAAATATGTAAATTTGAATTCAGCTACTTTCTCTATCCATCTGGTATTGATATCAGCAGAGCTGCACATAGGGTGATTCTTACTCTCTATTATGAAACAATCTCTTAACTGCACACTTTGGTTATTTTCTTCAGCCAGCAAGTATGCAAATATATAGAGACACTGTAACACTGTAACTTTCATATACAGAACGTATACAGAATACCCACCAGGGGACTTGGAAAATTTGTCAGTGCTTATTACGCTCGTGAACGAAAAGAAATGCCAGGACCTCTTAATGTATAACACTCTGGGCCTGCCCATTAATTCAAGCCCACTAGAAAAATGTCTCATGACAAATTTGACCTTTCCCAAACAATTACGCCTTATTCATGGTCAATTAGCAGGGTTTTCCTCATTAAAAAAAAAAATGAGGACCAACTAAT
Source organism: Lanius collurio (assembly GCA_020086605.1). Taxonomy (NCBI): domain Eukaryota; kingdom Metazoa; phylum Chordata; class Aves; order Passeriformes; family Laniidae; genus Lanius; species Lanius collurio. The sequence continues at coordinate 27,666,057 of JACBWW010000001.1, read as the reverse complement.
TAGATATCTAAAATAAAGTTGTTGAAATGGCAGTTGATTTTTTCTGATAAGTCAAACCTATGTATTTCATTCCTTCAGCAGGAAATAAATAAATACTTGCATGGAAAATGCCTTTTACAAAGATTTCATGTAGCATGGGCACAGGAAATTGCCTCTTAATTTAATGTTTTCAGATCTTTGTCAACAGGTTAATTTTTGATATAACACTCTCAGTACAATACTGTCCTGCCTTGGCTATTTAGCACAAAAAAACATCTGGGGAGTTCAGTGAACAACTTTGTGGGAAGATAAGAGGTGGCTGAAATTTGAGTTGTGGTTTTTATTGTGGACATCAGCTTTTAATTCCATGGTATAGTTTAACCTTCGATGTGGTTACTCTGGGGGTATATTTGATTTCAGTGTCTTATTTTGTGCCCTCTGTGGATTTCCTGTACCCGAATGATAATGCTGTAGACTAAACTTTATGCTGAAATTGAATATGCTGAGATTGAGTGTCTAAATTGTAGGAGTTTGTACTTGTAAAAGTTTCATAAAATAATTGTTTTCTGATGTGAAAATCCCATCTGCAAAGCAAACTGGCGAAGTTTTAAAAATAATTCCTCTATGATAAACAATGTAAGGGTATTTTGTGGTCTGTTGCAAAATTGTATACATATTTTCATGTGCATATGGATTCACAGATTCATAGAATAATTTGATTTGGAAGAGACCTTTAAAGGTCATCTAGCTCAACTTCTTCACAATAAACAGAAACACCTTCTACTAGATTAGATTGCTCAGAGTCCTATTCAATCTGACCTTCAATATTTCCAGGGATGCAGCATCCACCACCTCTCTGGGCATCATATTCCAGTGTTGCACCAATCTCATCATAAGAAAAAGTGTCTTCTTTACATCTAGTCTGAAAATCAATATATATAATCAATATATATTGATGTTATATATAAACCCAAAATTTTAAATGCAAAGGGTTGGGGTTTTGTTTTTCATTTCACTGACTAGCAGGTCAAGGGAGGTAATTCTTTTCTGAATTCCACTCTTGTCACAGCCAGCCTGGAGTATTCTGTTCAGCTCTGTGTCCCCCCAACACAAGAAAGTCATGGACCTGCTGGACAGAGTCCAGAAGAGGGCCATGAAGATAGTCAGAGGGCAGGAGGCCCTCTCCTGCAGAAACAGGCTGGGAGAGCTGGCCTTGCTGAGCCTGGAGAAGAGAAGGCTCCAGGGAGACTTTACACCAGCCTTCCAGTACCTAAAGGGGGACTACAGGAAAGTTGGAAAGGGATATTTACAAAGTCATGTAGTGACAGGACAAGGGAGAATGGCTTTAAACTGAAAGAGTGTAGATTTAGGTTAGATATTAGGAAGAAATTTTTTACTGTGAGGGTGGTGAGGCAGTGGAATAGGTTATCCAGAGGATTTGTGAATGCCCCATTCCTAGAAATGTTCAAGACTAAGTTGGATGGAGCACTGAGCAACCCGGTCTAGCAGAAGATGTCCCTCCCCATGGCAGGGGGCTTGGACTACATAATGTTTAGTGTCCCTTCCAACCCAAACCATTCTGTGATTGTATGGAATGTCTGGGTCTTCTTTGTTTCATCCACAGTTCTTAACTTCTTGGGATTGAATTTTATTGAAGTCTCGTGTAGAAAGAGGAAAATCTTGGTAAATAGATCATTTTACAGCTGATTTCCTCAGAGGAAAATCTTGGTAAATAGATCATTTTACAGCTGATTTCCACATGTCACTTGTGTGGAGAAGTCTTGCAGCAGGAACATGACACCCATTAGACAAAGAAGAGATCAGCTGTCCCTGGGTTTGGGGCTGGTGCTGTGCCACAGTAGGGGCTCAGCAGCCTCTGATGTGACCCTGTTTACTAACAGGAACTAACACAAAATGTTGGGTCAGTTTCTGTCTGTCTCTTCCAGCTGGAGACACAGTGACTGCTAAGAACTGGCAGTTTATGAAAGGTGATACATGCTCAGAGAACATCTTGGTATGCCCTCAAGGCCTTTTAAGTTACTTTGCTTGTAATAAGAGGATGCCAGAAGACCTTTATAGTCTATGTATAGACCATATGTGTATATATGTATGCATGCAGCTATATGCCAAGCATGCAATATATATAAATGGCTGTAAATATCTGCTTCAAATTTGCTGCAGTTTCAAAGCCATTTCAGTATATCCTTCTCCTGTAGTTATCTTTCTAAAATATGATCTGCCTAACAAATGCCATGACAATTGTATGCTCGAGTGTGTGCCCTCATGCAGGGAGACATGTCTGTGGAGCTGCAGGCTCATCCCATCAGTAGATAATCCTGCATTATTGCCTCAAGCACTAATGCTAGGAAAGCTGTTCTGAGTTCTCTTAACTGATAAGTGACTCTCACTCCTTATCAGCATAACAAGAAATAACAAAGCAAGAGCTTTGTAAACAGAGAACATCACTAGGCTTTGCTTTTCTAATCTGTCCGACACAAGAAACATGAGGAGGTGGCAAGAGAAGAACATCTGAAGCTTTTAATGAAATATTAGGGCGTCCATTAAGAAACAAGAAAACAGAAAGGGATACAAAGAATATCCATGCACATCATCTGTGCCAAGGCCAGGACAGTTGCCACCTCCTTCAGTCAAGGATATCCTCAATGCAAATTTTGCTCTCCTTTCATCTTTTCATCGGCCACTGGGAGGAAATTAGCATGTAGGAGAGTTCATCATCTGGAGAAACATTTCTTTCCTTACAGCTGATAGGTGATTTTGCCTGCAGGGGGGTGCTAAAGGTTCCATGTGAAGAATGGTAGATGTCTGGAAAAGGGCAAAGTCATCAGTTTGGGCAGGTGGCTGTTGGTGGAGGCCATCATTTATTATGAAGTCATTGTGGCCAGGTAGCTGCAAACCAATTTCAAAGAGAAGAATTTCTGACGCTTTAGATTTGGATTTCAGATACAGCTATCACCTATCCTAGATCCATGCCAAGACCTGATGGGGATGCCATAAAACCTCTGCTTCAGGTGCAGTAGATGGCTTCTTAAGGTTTGAATAGTTTTTCATTAGTGCTGTTGTCTTTTGGGTAAATTGACACAATTGGCATCTGGAGGGGTTGTATGGTTTTTTGTAATCAAATTTTATGATTACCTTTTTGCAGAGGGGAACAGAATGATTCTGGCATACAAGTGTTCCAAGCAGAGAGCTCAAAGCTCCAGTCTCCTCTTTCAGACAATATAAACTGACAGTGTGATTATGTACCTTCAGAGCAAGACTGTGCTTTAGAGGCTCAGGAAATACTTGCCAAGCATAACTATTAAGCACAGAGCCCACAGAAATCTCATCATTGAAACATGTGTACGAGGTATTTTATTCCAGTAGTTCTTCCCTGGTGACGGAGTCAACATTTTCATACTTAGATACTGTTAAACTTGTTGTTACAAACGTTTCAGTGGAAATCCCATATACATGGTTTTTTCCATGCTCAATGTTTTTTATGCTTACTTTTCAACATAGCTAATTTGATTTTACCCTGTTTTCCTGCAGCAGTTAAGATCATGGAAGAACTAGAATCATCAGGTGATGACATTTTTGTTACAGCCAGCACTTATGACACGTATCCTGTCTTTACTGGTCCAAGTAATGTCTCTACTGTGCCGCCTGGAGCTGTTATTACAGATGTGCTGCCATCAATAGCACCTCTGCCTGCAGCCACCAGCCCGTCCTACAGCCCCTCTGAGATCATCGAGCAGTCCCTTGAATTACCGGATTCCTCAGCGCCGGCCCCTGCGGGCGTTCCTGCCGATGGCATGGGCGTAGGAGTGCAGGACATCGCTGCCGAGCTGGATCACATCGGTGCCACGGGCACGGCAGGGCTGTATGAAGGGGAGCAGGGCAGTGGTTTTATCTCAGGGCTGAGCACTGAGCCTGCAGAAACCACCCCGGCGCCGGTGCTGAAGTACGTCACTACCAGCTCCATGACAACTGCAGCCAAAGGCAAAGAGCTCGTGGTTTTCTTCAGCCTGAGGGTAACCAACATGCACTTCTCTGATGACCTCTTCAACAGGAGTTCGACAGAGTACAAAGCACTAGAACAACAGTTCATTAAATTGGTGGGTGAAAATCAACTTGAACAACACGTGTGATAGCTGGGTTGCAGTTTGAAGGAATACACTGAAGTGCACAGTTTTTAACAATAAAAAAAGTCCTGCTATGATTCAATCTGATAAGCTGTATTTTAAAGGATCCACAAGCCTGGGATGCCCTTAGAATATGAAGACATGTTTATGAAGTCAGTGATGAAAGTTTTTACTTGCTCAAGAAGACCCAGATATATGCCAGCACATAATTTATTTGGCTTTTTCTTAGTTCCACACCAACAGTATAGCAGTACTGATTATATCTAAGGCTTGTGTCTGCCTGCTGCATTTAAAAATAGGCCTTTAAAATATATATCATAGCATAGCACTGTGATTAGATATGGATTTTCTCTGTGGGTACAATAGGGCACAGGTCAGCTCAGTAACATGCCTATTATACTATGCCCTAACCTGCCTGGATTGAATGTTTGAAAATAATTAAAGTTGGCTTTTGAGTGAGGTAATTTTTTTCTCTTCCAGATGAATAAACTCCCCAGCTGCTATGCATTTCATTACAGGGGAAATTGCTGCCCATCCATCTCAACATATTATTGAGAAAAGTGCAGAAATCCAGAAGAAGATACTGCTAAACAGAAAAGTTTATTTGCTGGTGGAGTTTAACAATTGTATTAAACTCAGTGAAATAAATCTATGATGTGTGTATTTGACAGTGAAAATTGACTAAGAGAAATTAATAGCAGGTAGACCCTGACAGTAAGTTAAAATAAAGGCAAATCTCTGTTTTGCAGCTACTTCCATACCTCCAGTCCAACCTTACCGGTTTTAAGCACTTGGAAATTCTTAACTTCAGGAATGGAAGTGTGATTGTGAACAGCAAGATGAAATTTGCCAGGACAGTGCCATACAATATCACAGAAGCAGTACATTGTGTTTTGGAAGATTTCTGTGATGCTGCAGCCCAACACCTCAATTTGGAGATTGACAGCTATTCCCTGGATATTGAGCCAGGTAAGATTGCGTTACTAATGCAAGTGCAAAATCAAAACCAAACAGACCATCTTCTTTCAGGCAGTTGCAGCTTCAGAAGTATGACTGTCTTGGAAATAACCATATTAGCAACAGCCTCCCCGTGACAGGGAGTAATAAGACAAAAAAGATGTTGCAAATTCTCTACAGATGTATTTTCATACTGTAATGAAAAGCTGGGTGGAGCTGTTGGGCTGTGCATGTTCACTCACTGCTTTTCAGAGACAAATAGATTGTTGTCTAGAACAAGGGATGGGTGAAGACAGGTATAAAAAAGGCTCATATGCAGCATATGTATACGCATATACAAGTCGTGCACCCGAGTACGTAAACATAATTTCTGATTATTGCAATGTTGTAAGCAAATCATGGTTTAGACCATCATTAAATCTTTTTTTAAAGGGACACAGCATTCAAAACAAAAGGAGACAATTTTTACAAATAATTGGATTCTACAGGTACTCACTAACTGGAGCATGACTTTATGTAGTACTCCATAGATTTGTAATTCTAGAATCCCTCTGGATTTATATCTTTCAAATAAGTTTGTAGTCTTTGTTAAACAGTAGAAAGTCAGTAACTACACATCTAGACACTATTCTTATGTCAAAAATTTAGTGTTTTCAAAAACTATATTTATAAAATTGAAGCCTGAATCTATATTCAGACTCTGGTAATTATTTCAGGGTTGAATTTAATTTCATTGTCATGGAGAATAACGATAGCAAAAGTATGAAGATATCTTTAGGAGTTTTGGTTAAGCTGTCTTTTTATGTACATATCTCTGACAATTCTGGAACAAAAATCCATTTACAATTCAGGCAGGCAGTTTCTAATCAGTTTTCATTTTATATATGTCTTTGTGGCCACTAAAAGCATAGGTAGCTTGTGGTAAAGAAAGTTAACAAAATCACGGTATTCTACCCTTCAAATACTGCCCTGATAAACAGATGTTTGATGAATAAAGTATTGTATTAATTAATTGATTATATAAACAGTGAATGTTGGGCTGCCACATGCTCCTTGGTTTAGTAATAAATTTTCATTAAAAAAAAAATCAGAAAATTTTTTAAATCTCTCATCTTCATCCGATATGCTTTGCTGATGTGGTGTTTCAACATTAATTCAAAAAAACATTATTACAGAGAGTTTGTTCAGGGACCCATTCTTTCAAGTCTTACAAGCAGTAGTATAGATTCAAAATAGAAGAAACTGAGTTTATAAAGCCAGTATATTCCAACACCGGTGTTTCAAAGCCTGATGTGTTTTCATTTCAGAAAACAAACAAATAAACCCCAACTTGTGTAGCAAATTAAGGAAATACAAGCAAATTCCTCTTTATTGTGAAACTGAGAGCCATCTAGTGGTAATGATGTTCTACCAAAGTGCAACATGGATGGGAACTGACAGTCCAAAATATATATATCAAGAGTCAGCAGCTGCAAAGGGCTGAATGCACTGGTCATAAATAACACCATAAAGAAGAACTTTTAAAAATACCTGCATGCAGTATTTCTGTAATCTAAATGAAGTGAAAACAGAAAGTATAACAAAGTATGCAGTTATGTATTGATGAAGATGAAACATTATCACAAAAACTCAACCCAGCCAAATGCTCATGCCAAGCTCTCCTTCTTGTTGGAGTTTACATGTGCACACACTCACAGTCCAGGAGCAAAGGATATCTCAAACCAACATGCACATTGCATGTAGCAAAGGGAAATGGTGCATGCTGAAACCCACTAGTCAAAAATTCAAAACAGGAAATAGCCATAGAATTATCAAGGGGTTATAAGTGAACCTCTCTGATGGACTCATTTCTACCACTGAAGCATATCCCAGTGTGTGTCTGAGACTTTCAGCATTCCTATAACAAATGTAATCCTCATTTTATATTTATATTTATATTGAAATTAGTATTACCGAGCATCTAGCATAGAGCATGAAGTGCCTGCAGAAGAAAACTCTCACCCCAGTTAGTTCCTGCAGGTAACAAGTTAAAATATCCAGTAAAAATCTTCCTTTTAAACTACATAAGGGATCACATAGCCCAGCTCATACATGTATATCTGCTCTTATTTCCTTCTCTGCTCTCTTTTCCTAGTTTTGTTCACTTTTTCTTTTTCTTTTCCTTTCTGGATTCATACATCTTATTGGGACTGTTTGCTGGCAAGAACAAGATTTGTATCCCCTGGTCTGCTTCTCATCTTTTGCCTTCTACGTTTTTGCCTCATGGTACACAGGAAACAGGCCCAATGAGGCAAGACTGGTGGATGTAGCCCTCCTCCTCATCACCCCATCAGCATAAGCTGGGTTGAGGAGTTGAACACTGGGTTAAAATCACTCTTTCTGGATCTTTTTTTTTTCTTTCATTTCTAGTAAGAAGCAGAGAATGGGAAAGGAGAAGCAGACTTGTGTAACAGCTGTCTCTGATTTGGGCCTTCCCATGAATATCAGCAGGGTCCTTTTCCCTTAATCTCACAGAGTCATCCCTTACTAATATTTAAAAAACAAAACAAAAACCCCAGCAAGCCTTCCCAACGTTAACATACCACAAAACAAAGAAACTTTAACAAGCAAAAATCCCCCACTACAAACCCTGTAAGCAGATATTTTCTTTGGAATACGACAGTATTTCTACATTGCAGCTCTTAATATTGGGCAAAATTCAATAACCCTATCCCTCTGTCCTGTCCTAAATTGTGTTTAAGATCATTACAGTTGGAATTATTTCTCACTCATAAGGCTGTAGCACTGGATCCATGAGTATGATGCTAGCACTCACAGCAAAAACAGCGTAAAAATATCCAAATGTGAAAATCCTTGTCAGTGAGATGAAAATAAAATCACAGCTTAACAGAGATGGGGTAAGTAAGTGCAGAAGTCAACATGAACTTGCATGCTTGCTGTGTCCTGTGCAGGAAGAAGGCTGTGTGTCCTTTCATGCTGGACACATCCTCCTATTAGCACACCCAAGTGACAGGCCAGTAAATGTGAGTTGTTTTCTCTGGCTGCCACAATCCCTGCCAAGGCCCTTTGGGGTAATGGTTCAGTAAATGTTTTACCCATCCTTTACAGCTGATCGAGCAGACCCCTGCAAATTCATGGCATGTGACAAGTTTTCTGAATGCATCATGAACGAGTGGACAAAAGAGGCCGACTGCCTTTGCAAACCTGGCTACGCCAGCCAGGACGGGTTGCCCTGCCGGAGCCTGTGTGAGCTGGAGCCCCATCTCTGTGTCAATGGAGGGAAATGTGAGCTGGTTCCAGGAAGAGGAGCTGTCTGCAGGTAAACAGATGGTGATTCACATGAATTCAGCCCACTGGTAATGTGCATTACATGAACAAAAAGGGCTGAGCTTATACTTCCCAACAGCATAAACTACACTAATAAGCCAAAACCTTGACATTCAGATGTTGTAAGTCACACTGCAAATACCCTTCTAATGTATGGTCTCACCATGGATAAATCCACTTCTGCCTGTTAGCATACACAGAACATCATGATCTAGTTATTTTCAAATATGCTTCAGAAATTTAGTAGAAATTCAGCATCATTGGCAGAGATGACGTACACAAAAACATTCATTCCTTTCAGATTTCCAAATACACTTGGGAAAAATGAAATAACACATTCAGTTTTGCTATTGATTACATGGTAGCATTTTAAGAAATTTTAAGAAATTACACTTTTCTAAGATGTATTAAAAAGGAAATCTTTATTCATATAGACACAGCTATGAAGACTACTGTGATTCGACCACCCAATAAAGCACATGGAGGCTGAGGTGGCTTTTGGGCTTTTCTGGGAAGGACTTGAAGATTAGCAGCCCTTCTTCACCACAAATATATTCCCTAATGATTTTTAAATGGAATTATCTTAAATCAATATTGAGAAGTATACAGTACCTGAACATATTAACTCTTTACAAAATATCACGTTTCTTCTCATTGTAAGACTAGACAATTCAGAGCATTATGTGAAACTGTATACTTGACTGTCACACAGTAGCTGACCAGCCATGTACATAAGCAAGAATCAAGTTACAAGTCTTGCATTTGTTTACTCTCTCTTAATACTTAGACTAGATTTATGAGACATCTTTTACCTTTCTTAGGATTAACATCAAAAAATAAGACTGCTGGACAAAATATTCAAATTATATACACTGTAACAATCCAACTGCCAAAATTAATTTTTTTTAATGGGCATCACAGAAATTATATTGAATTTGCCATAGTTACTGCCAAATTCCTGACTTGTATAGCCACAGTAGTGCAGCTGCAGCATTTAGTACTAGAAATCAGCCTGTGAACAAGAAAGATCCTCTTCAAAACTTTGCTGAGGTAGCAAGACTTACTCCTCCAAGAATGATGCACTGAGGAAAATAACACTTTTCCCATTCAGAAAAGCCCTGACTTGATGTACAGGTATAACCAAACCATCACGGAACTACAAAAGTATTAAAAATAATGAATGAAAATTTTTGTGAATTAATGCATGTTACAAATTACCACCAGAGTCAAACTGACAGCTTGTGCAAATTTATACTGTCAGAGAGAAAATTATGGCCTATTATTTGTACTTGTGTTTCATGCAAATTCACTTTCCCCTCGTCCTGTAAAGAGGAGTGAAGTACTGCTATTTGTCACAGAACTCTCATTTCAGACTTTGCTACCCAGAGTGAAATCACCAGTAAAAAAAATATAAGCTTCAAAGATTTATTCAGACATTACCTTAAAACACACCTGAGCTTCTAAGGTTCTAAAACACAAATGTTTAGAAACCCAAATGCTCTGGGGTTTGAAATTTGTCAGAGATATTTAAAATTCATAACTTCCTTGAAATTTGTAGGTTGGGAAGGAGTATATCAGTGGCTTATTATTAAATCACTCTCATAAATGTAAAAACATTATCTTTCCCTATCATCAATCACATTATTTTCATGCAGACACATAACAATTATTTGTAGTGGAAATAATGTGTTCATATTAAATTGCAGAATTTCCTTTGTTTTCATTTAAGGTACTCATTATTTTTTGCCTTGAAATTCTGTACATTTTTTCTCTTCCTTTCCTTATTTTAGATGCCCTGTACGTAGACACCAGCTTTACCAAGGACAGCGCTGTGCAAAATTTGGTCCAGAACCCATACAACCCTTCAGTTTTAAACCTCTCATTCTTGGCTTAGGAAGCCTTGGTTTTCTTTTCATCATTTTAATTATTAAGATAAGAAGAAAATGCAAAAGAAACTCTAATTTGCAGTAAGCTGCTCACAGTCTTTTTCTTCACCTTTCAAAATATTCCTTTTGTTTCTTTTGCAATTTAAGATCTTATCTAAACAAAAATGTTCTGCATTGTAGAAGTCCTACTCTCAGGAGCTGCAATTCAGAAAGTGCTGTAAGGATTAATCCTGCTTTTGAACACCATGAACCCCTATCTAGCTTTTGTCACACGGCTTGCAGTGTAAGTGCTTGTCTCAGTTCCTCAGAGATCCTTGATCACGAAGCTTTACATGAACTTGAAAACACAATTCAGCCTGGAGGTAAACTGCATGGAAATCCCTTTCTTATCCCTCAACAAACAGCCCCACCTGAAATAACAGGTCCACCTCCATGTAATAACTCCACAACTAAATCAAACTTGATGCTACTGTCTTGCTTGGCAATTTCAGAACTGAAAATACTAATGCATTCATTGCTTTCCACTTACTGCAGTGTAGATTTCATACCAGGACTGTAGAACTTCTTTTCTTACAGCTCTCTTGCATGGCTCGGGCAGTCTATCTTACCCAAGCACTTTTTATCATTTAGTGAAATAATTAGTGATTTGAGGTTTGGGTTTTTTTAACTCTTGTAGGTCACCAGATGAGTTTACAAAACCAAGACTGACAAGTTAGTCTCTGGAATTCTTCATTTCCAGCATCAGCCAGACAAAACCAAGGTTTGTGACTATTTTTAAGAACCTCAAAAGTATTATATTGTCCCATTTGTCAATGTTACCAGGGAACCTCTTTGTAGTAATTCCATACAAAGAAAAGCTGGGATCTTTTGGATGTTTGATATGACAACTACAATTTTTTCTTAAATGTTGTTCTATAACAAAGTTCTATTTTGTATAACCATGTGCTAATGTGGCAGTCACTGGAACACTTGAAGGAAGAAATACCTGAAATGACAAATTAACACAACATGCAAACCAATGGGGAGGTTTAAATAGCAGTACTAGATCAGTTAAAAATCTCAGATTAGTCAGTCTGGTTAAGCTACACTGAGTTTGAACAAGTAGGAATTCTAATTTGAGTGGAATACTGCTCATATCTCAAGTATTATTTCAAGTTTTGCAACTTGAAACTCCTTTTATCTTTGTTGGGGAAAAAAAAGGAGAAAAGCTGAGTCAAAAATTCCTCTAAAATTGGCAGACTGTTTCTGATGCATCTGAATATGCCCCCCTTGATTGGTAAAAAAAAGCTTAACGTTGTCATTTTCATTTTTCTAAATTATAACCCAATTAGAAACCAAAAGGTTTTGCTGTAGCAGTTGGCACTCATTGTTATTGTGGAGAATATCAGCACAGGAGTGCCCTTGGCACCAGCTGGACATTGTGGGAGACAGGACACCAACTACATGATTCTTTGGCTCCTTACAGGTTTATAATTATGTAAATAAAGGAACAAGCAATGATACCATATAGAAAGATTTATTTTCACTGATCTTCATCATACCCAGGTCTAGTCTCTTCCAGTACTCTGGCCACATTTACAGACTGAGCCGAAAATGAGGGGACTGGAATGCAAACACAGAGATGGACAAAGCAGCAGGGAGCAGAAGTTTGGAAAAGCTCAAGAACTTGTTTCACTGCTCATAAAAGCACTAGCACAGATGTTTCCAATTAGTATTTTACACCCATCTTAAGAAGAAATGTGCCCATGGGCAATTGTACACCAATAAACTTTCATACTAGCTAAACTACTTAAAATTACTACATAGAAAAGCATTAAATATTTTATTAAAGTAACAAAATAGCACATCTGTGAAAGAAAACCAGGTCTATGACATCTAGACTATATTTGAATTGTCAAAGGTACATTGACAAAGCTCTTCTCAAGATCTAGTTAAATAAATTAATGTAGTGAGAAATCCAGCAATCACAAAATTGAAATGGGTTTGAAAAAATTAAATGGCTATTTATCACTGTTATTTAAGTTCACAGTGAATATTTACACCACTCTTACATTCAAAATGTTTTTAATGATTTGAAAAAAGTCAATGGAGGAAGAAAAAGAATGTAGAACAGCTTTCATTAGCTGAAAATAAGAGCAGCACTTTGATGTCATAATCTAGAAAACTCCTTTGGGGTTAAAATTTTTTAAATTGAGTATGGTACTTGAACTGAATTTTCAGGAGGATGTGGCTGTCTAGAGCTTCTAGGCCAAATTGAAAATTTAGTATTTAAATTCTGGTCTGCAATATGTAATGACAGCAGTGACAGCTTTTTAGGATCTATAGTAAGAACAGCTCTGTATTTATAAAGGCATATATGAAAATAGGCACAAAGTTCCACAGTAGAAGCTAAAATAACCAAATCCTTCCTAAATATGAAACAAATGTCTCCAGTTTAGTTATAGAATCACTGCATGGAAAGTTATTGCAAAATTTAGTAATCAGAGGGGGTTTTGACTAGGTGGGGTTTTACGCAATTAGTCTTTCAAAAACTAACACCCTTTAACATATCCAGGGATGGCACATCCACAACTTCTCTGGGCAATCTCTTCCAGTGCCTCACCACTCTCACAATTAAGAATTTCTTCCTTATATCTAATCTAAATCTCTTTCAGTTTAAAGCCATTTCCTCTTGTCCTATCACTCCCTGCCCTGGCAAAAAGTCTCTCTCCCTCCTTCTTGGGTGCCCTTTAGGTACTGAAATCCCACTAGAAGGTCTCCCTGAAGCCTTCTCTTCTCAAGGCTCAATTCTCCTTACAATGAACTACAATAATCTCTACAGTGTGACCCTGCCTATTAGCTATTAGATAAATAGAACATTTTCAAATTCAACAATGCTTTTCAAATGTCTTATGAGACTTTCTCTTTCAGGTATTCAAGAAAGAAGGTCTGCATTATTGAAGACTGGGCTTCAGGATGAGTATGAAAAAAATCAAGGATTCCTAAAGATATAAAATTTTGGCTCTAAAATCAGTGCACATTAAAAAAAATTAGTTTTGCCGAAGGAAAGCAAATGACCAAGTTGAGCATCTATTTGTCCATGCCTAAAATGCCTGGTAGGAAGTCCCCACCATAAAGATGCATGCATTAAGCTTCTGGTGCTTACACAACTTACTTAAGAGCTGAATGCTAGAAACAGATTCTGCTGAGTTGTGACATTTTTCAGTATTGTAAGTCACAGCTGTTCTGGTAAAAATGTCAATGGAACTTCACCGCATTTCTATACCCCTTTATTGTCCTTCTTTACACACACTGATGCAAATGATGAATGGAAATAACAGCTGTCATTGACCAAAGGACACATGAAAAGCATTTGGGAACTTCTTCATTCTCTCCCTGCAATGCTCACATTGCAAATCACACAGAAGTTGGATTTAATTTTTCAAGGATTTTTGTGAACATCAGATTCCTATTTTTCTGTTAATAATCACTTCTTTTTACATATGTACATATACACTTAACTGTTTAATTTCTGGTGATAGTGACGCTATCGGGTTAGCCTAAGACTTCAAACTTTTTGCTGAGGCACAGTATGTGGAGTTTCAACTTTTCAGAACATGAGATTTAAATTCACAAGCACCCTCCTGGTAGTGAGTAGATTAGAATTGCCCACGAGCACCTATGCTTTAGACTCAGTATACACACAAATAATTTTGAAAGGTTACTGTTAGTTTTTATAGAACTCTAAGCAGACAATGGGTGGCCATTAATTATTTCGTAGGCTTATTAATTTATACACTAAGAATCTACAATCCTGATTCAAGTATGAGCATTACTTTACCTTGAGTATCTTTTTCTTGAGTATATATCTCTATTTATATTCTGTACCAGTGTTGTATTCAGGCACTGGTTTGCTGCTTGGTGCACACCAGAAGTCGTACTTACAGCTCAAAGTGAGCTTCTACAAAGTTCATGACTATCCTGGATGACAACATCCTCATTCAGATGTGAAACTTTTGTGTATTCAGGACAGCGACTGATTTTACTTACTTAATTCTTACTTTGCACTGTGCAGTTACCACAGCAAAGACTGAACTTTAGTTTACCTTCTCAATTCCACTCAAAAGAACTGTTTACAAATTCCAAACAACTGCATGGATTTGCCCGCAAAACCACCGGAACTGGTGACTGTGTACGAATGAAGGCAATGCACCAAGAATGCAAGGTTGAGTTTCTACAGCTGAAATAGTATTTTTACTTACTTTATTTAAGTAGGAAAGAAAAATAAAGAAGAAACCTAAAATGTGGTTTTACACAGTAACACTTCAGAAGAAAATTACTTTAAAAATACTTTTTGCAGGGCACTGGAAGCCATCCTTGCCTACAAATGCTAGCTTTTCACTATTGCTCATGTAAGCTAAGAATGCATTAGGAATGCTGACAGCATTCCATTTTTTTCCATTACAAATGTATTTTTGTATGTGTTTAGTGTATTTCAAGTTATACTAGTTATCATTAGCCAGATTAAAAAGTAAGTAATTTTAAAATGTGTATTATAATGATTATTCATGATTGTATTTATCACTCTCAACTATTAATTACCAAATATATTTGCTGGACGTAAACCTTTTGTATTTCAATAAAACACAATAAAACTATTTACTTGAAAATTTCACAGGGAATTGAATTGGTACTTAATCTTACACTAAAATACATCATGTTACTTTAAAACTGATGTAAAGTTACATCAAAGTTAAAAGCCCTATGGAAGCAAACAAAATTACATTTCCTAAATAAAGTAGGAATTACTTGAATCTTTTTAAAAAAAACTACCACTCTGATTTGGCCCTTAAGACAAGAATGTTCCCTTAGACTCTAAGGGGAAAACAAACAAAGGAAACCCCACAAAAGCAGTACCACATCTCCATCCCAAACATAAAGCTTGCTGCACAGTGCACACACCCAAAGCAGCAGAGCTGGAGTCACTAGTCACAGACTGACACAATCCAAAATTAAAAGGATGCAGAGTACACAGCATAGCAAATGATTGACATATTGGAAGTGATAGCAATAAATACCAAAAAAAAAGTAGTAATAAAAGTAAAAAGATACTTGTTTCAATAAATATTGAGAAATTGTGAGATTTCAGACAGCAAAATAAGAGGTTTTTTAATACCAGAATGTTATTTTGGAGGAACACTTACCTTAGAAAATAAAGACAAAATCTTTTCTATAATAAAGCTTTAAAAAGTAGCTTTAAGCACAAAAAAAATCTGCTAGAAAAGCAGCAGGCAGTACTAGCAAAGGAATATTTTTATCTTTCTTATAACTTAATTAACCCTTATGCTTCCTCGAAGACAAAATGGTAAAAAGATACAAGTGAGATTTCAACATGGAATGTGTTTATTTTTTATTTTTAATTTTCAGTACAGTATTAGGAGGTCATTTAAATACTTTAAATAAAGATTTCTGAGAAAAACCCAGAGGATTCAACTAGGTAAAGGAAAACACAATCTTATCAGTGGATAAAAGACAAGTATTGAATGACATAGGATCTTCAAAGTAGCATTCTCAAGAAATGCATATTATTACTGGGTCACCTAGTCAGAAATGTAGCCTAGTGTGGTGATTCTCTTCCTCTCCTTTGTTTTGTGCACCATTTTAGGCAGATCTCAACTATAACAGACAGCTTCAATGATAGGCAGGAAGAATTTTTTTTTTTTTTTTAAATCAAACCAATTTGCTTTAAAACCCAAATTATAATTGTAACTGTAGATCAGAAGGGCATTAGGTCATCCTACAGTCCTAAAGATCAACCCCCTTGCCTCCTTTCATATTTCCTCTCCAAATCAAACAACTGTGTAATTCTCCAATACAGTACAAGGGACCATGGAAACAACTGGTAAGCAGCTAAATATTGCATGACATGTAAAAAAAAATTAAATAATCTGAAACTAACTGCAAATTAACTTCGTTGCACAAAAAGGTAAGTAAACCGAAGAGCTGAAGGTGCTTTTGGTATGGAGTAGAAAAAAAGGGGAAAAAAACCCAGCCTGCTACTGGGCAAAGTAGAATACCCTGATTTCTGGAATGCATCTTCTGCTTCCCTCAGGCATACTGCTGGAGCAGTGCAGAGAGGTGAGAACATCCCACTTGAGATGTCCAGCCACCAGACCCTCTTACACTATTTACAAATCCATTTTATTTTCATGATAGCTCACATTTGTTAGTAATTTAGTAAACAAAAACTTCCTATATCCCATTCTTTTCAATCAAAATTTTCTTTTTGATGCCAGTCGAGGAAATCCTGACATAACTAAAGGAACAGACTGGAAAAATTCAGTTGATTTAAAGGTTCTTTGTGGGTATGTTTACACACACATGTACTAAAATATTTAAGCACATGTATGTGTATAGACGTACATGCACACTTAAGCATTTGAGGTTCTTTGCTTACTATGTTCAGTCTCATAAAATCCATGGATTTTTAAAGATATATACACTGAGATGGAATGTGTTAAGCAGCTAAATCCAGACAGAAATAAACACAGGTCAGGCCAGTGATTTTTATTCCTTGGATTGCATGAGCAAGCACAGCTTCTTGCAGTGCTAAGTGTCCAGGGACTGGAAGTTGTGACTTTTTGGTTCCAATGCAGTAACACATTAAACCACTAACCTTAATTTCACCTGCACCTTTAAACTCATGCAAACTGTACAGGTTTGCACACAACTTTTCAGCCAGCAGTCTGATGCACTTCTCCTTGCATCTTCCAGCCAAAAAAGCCTGTTTCAGTGAAGAATTTGGGTTAAATGAAAACAATTTTCTCATTTGCAATCACATGACCAGGAAATAGAGTGGGTCTACAGTGGAAGCTGAGATTTTCTGATGCAGTGGGTGTTAACTACCACTTTAATATCTCCACATTATTCCAGCAAGGAGTGCATCTATAACAAGCAGCAGACTGTGGCATGCAACCACAGTCTAAGGTTAGCAAGGAGCTTTCTCTGTGCTACAGAACCGTGCCTCTTGAAAATTAAGTATCTTTATGCATTTAAAAACCAGTTTCCAAGAGGTTTCATGCTGCGTAAAAAGTGAGGAAATTATTTTACACTGTAAGCAAACTCTGTCAGTTAAAAAGTGCAAGAATTCATTTTTAAACCAAGCTATGTAACTGGACATCAAGCTACTTGTACTTTGAATTTCTATCAGAGAGATAACAAATGGTCATGTTAAATTGTTGAAATATTGGCCAGCAAGGTAAAGCAATGTTTACATAAGTGAAAGAGCTGCGTCTTAAAACTGTATGAAATTAACAATTCCCACCCACAAAAACTCCCCAAACAAACTGCTTAATAAGGGAATTGTTACAAGCTATGAAACTTGACAGAGGAGATTAATATAAAGCTCAGCATCCAAATCACTATGATATTCCAGTACACTAAAAATTGCAGCTATTTCATCAGCACATAGTATTAAGATGCATTATGTTATTGGACCAATTTTTTACACAGTCTAACAAAAAGTACAGACCTTGTATATCTCGTTACAATTAAAATAAAGAGGGTTTCAGAGGCTCAGGCCTCAATATTCAGTTAAGTTAAACTGCCAGCAAAAAGCTGAACATATTTCCCTTAATGCTATCCTTAATCTTATATACCTTCGGATACAAAGCTCAGACAAATTTGTGAAATATATTGAAAATATACTACCTGGCTAAACAAACTGTCCAAGAATTGATAATAGAAATGTGGTCAGAAAAATAAAGTCTAAAGCAGATTTGTACTTAAAGAGAAAAGAACCCAAATTTATGAGAGAAGTGGTATAAGCCCTAATAAGCAGTACATTCTTTGAGGACCTCCAGTATTACATTGAATTGACATATATGAATGCTCTTCTTGGAATGTACAGAAAACCATTTCTCTTAAACCAAGACAGAAAATGCATTAAATAGGAGTTTATGGGTCTCAAGTTTAGAAGGATTTCCCATCAGGTTCTGGAAAAACAAAAATCATTAAATACAGACACTAACCAGTTTGCAAATCAGGACATAAAATGTCTCAGATTTATATAAAAGTATACTCCAACTTCTCCGTAACAGAAGTCAAAGCTAAGGCCTCACAATTCCAGTTATTAGAAATAGCATATCCTCTTTACTAGGCCACCACTTGAAGCCAACTATTCAGTGTTTTAAAGAAGGAATCTTATAAAAAGGTGGTTGCAGTGCAGTTGTTTGCAATATGTACCCAAGTACAGACAGATTGCTTAAAAGTGTTAAGAATTATAACAGAAACTGTTAAAGAAAATGCAACATATAAACAAAATGCAACAAACTACACTGACTGAAGTTTCTTCAAGGTCCTCATACCTAGTAAAGTTCACTACACAAACTAAACATCATGAAGTACAAATTAACAAACCACATGATTAATAAATCTGTTCACTTTATATTAAACATCTCTACTCTGATTATAGAATGTTTACACCCTCTGTAGCACAGAGGAGCTCTTCCCTTTGTATCGTGGGCAAGGCTCTCCTCCGAACGCTCCTGTGCCTGTGCCCAGTTATTTCAACAGGTTCTGCAGCATCGCCGTAGCGTAGGTAGGGCGGGCTTGCCTGCTTGCAATTGCGTTTTGGAGATACTGGATACCTCCACAGCGCTCCCAAATTTCTTCAAACTGTCTTGGTAAAATTTCAGCGCCTCGCTTTCGGGTTAAGCCAGTCTCTTCAAGATTAAGCTCACACATATCCATATCATCCTTACCTGAAATGGTAGAGTGAAAAAGAAAACATTTTTTTATATTATTCAAGGGTCCCATTAATAAAGATCAGACCTTTGTTAATTACATTTCTTCTCTGTAGCTCTGGTTTGCTAGTAGACTTCATAGCTTATGAGGTAGTCCTCAGATACAGGTTTTTTGTTACATAGAGAACAGTAAAGCAGTATGGGAATAAACTAGTATGAGATGGTGCAATTGACAAAGTTGTGCTTAAACACCAAGCAAAAAGGAAAGAATAAAGGAAATAAATAAAGGAAAGAAACTAAAAAATCATCACCTTGATATATTCTTCTGAGAACCATTACAGGATGACAACCACATATGGATTACATATACTTTCAGTTTCAGGCCACTTCACAGTGAACTGCTTTACTATTTGTTTAAACGTAGCAAAGCAACTAAGAATTCCAGACTTTGGATCAAGTAGCTAATCTGCCAGCCTACCACCCAAAACAAATAGTGTTTACCAAATGGGACCAACACAGGTAATTCAATGAAATGATAGGTGTAGCTCACACATTAAATTGTTGTCTTATTTTTAACAAGTGATCACGACAGCAGTGCTACTTTTAGCTTTGGCACTGAACAGTGACAGCTGGTATAAGGAATTCTACTTAAAATAATTTGCAGAAAACAGACTTTTGTTGCTAGTAAAGCATAATTCTGAAGTGAAACAAATTGGTTATAGCTTTTTCTTCAATCTCTAAGTTAAATACAAAAACTCAAAACACAGAACCATAAGCAGCACTTCTCCAGTGTTTTCTCCCCTGCCCCTTATCCTCCAGAAAACGTGGATACATTTCACTACCAGATAAATCTCTACCTATTCATTGCAAATTTATTTTGAATGTTTAAGATTAAAAAGCTATTCTCCCATACTAGGTAACATAAATAGGGTAAAAGCACCAGCTCTCTATTAGCGCCATGCTATGGAAAGACAATGTAACATATGTACAGTTTGGATACAAACTCCTTGTAATTCTTCATAGCTAACTAAAAAACAGTACAATGATAAGTAGGCCTTTCCCAGATAAAACGTGATGTTTTATCTTCATGCTGTCTCCAGTTCAGCGAGTAATCTGAGGACTCCTACTAATAAAACCCTGGACATTTGGATTCCCACTATGCCTATGGCTTCCCAAATTGAAGAATGTAGGCAAGTAAAACATGTAGCCAGTTACATCTACAAATGATACATCTTAAACCTTTGGCCACCATCAACAGCAGCGCCAAATACACAAATCCTCCCCAGATAAGAAATGATGATGGAAAAAAAAATAAAAAAAGGAGGATACAACTTGGGAAACTTGTAACCTCAGCCTCTTTTTCTGCAGTCTGTTATCAACTCTGAACCTTTCGAAGTTCCAGGTTTGCTTTCAATACCAACCCGCTACGAGCAGAATGGGTGCCTTGTCAGGGTGAAGCTCCATTTGCCGAGCAATCCAGGGCCCATCAAAGTGTGCATACCACCAACCCTTCTTCTTGTTCTGGGGGTCTTTGTACTGGTCCGCAGGGCGGATGAAGGGAATGCGGAAGTAGCGCTGCTGTCTGTTTATTTCAATCTCTTGTTGTCTGCCTGGCAGCTGGGCTGTGGGGTTCTGTTGTGCTATCACACACAACATTCCCCAAAAAATAAGCAAACAAAACAATTAGAAAACAAGAAAGCCATAGTACTTCCTTTATTAATCATCACATTAGACAACAAACAAAGCAAATAAGAAAACAAATAAACCCCTACTGAAACCCAAGAAGATTCTCTCTGAATTCAAGGTCATCTGAAATCTCAGCAAACCTAAAAAGTATTCCCATCTCATATAATGTGCATTCTGTTAATCATAACAGCTAGAACACTGGTCAGAAAAGGCTCATGTCAACTACTACATCTCCATTTTGCCCAATGGCATGTTTAGACAAAACAAAGTAAATGAAATAATGCATTCTGCCTTAAATCAACATTTATGGTAAAACTTCCCATATAAAATTTCTTACCAGCCAGAAACATTTATCATTAATTGCTTTAGTTCAGTCCATTTCTTTGTAAAAAAAAGATCACACCACACAGAAGCATTTTCAGTTACAAGCATACAAAGCATCACTTTATAATGTTTGACAGTCAACGCAAAAGGATACTGTTAGAAATTACTCATTGGTTAATAGGAATGTTGACAATAAATACTGCTTATTACAAGGCTGCCACCAAACAATTTTCTGCCTAGATTTCTGTATGTCAAAATCTTGCAGTAGAGCTAATTTCTGGCTGCTTTCTTTTTTCAAGGAATTCTTTATTTCAGACCAACTGACTTTATTTCAGATCAATTGACCAAACTTCTAAAGGAGAAATTTACATGAAATTTTTTCAAGCTTCATACATATTTTTGGTAAATATTTTCCATACACAGTTTTGGACTGATTGCCATATATTTTAGACTCTGGAGAGAAACTTGCTTCCAAACAAAAGCACATATTCTCTACTCTTAATTCATCAATGTATGATGTACACACTATTATAATTAGTTTTAAATACTAAATGCTCTTAAAGGCAAGATCATTTCCTTTAATGACTGTCCTACAAAAGTTTGTTACCGATCTTGTTTTAGTGGTTTACACCACCATTACAAATACCCTCTTTAAGAACCTTTACCATCTCTGCAAAAGAAAACCAGTATTAACAGTTGCATGTTTCAGCATGAAGAGTAATTAAAAGTAAATTCCAATTTTTTCCTTGTCTGTTCAGCAACAAATGTAATTTCTGAGCTAATATTTAATATTATGAAAATGAAAATCACTTTTCCTAATGTATTTTCACAGTCATGAACAGGACTAATATAGACTACCAACTGCACCCTGAAATTTCTTCTGCTTAGATCCAAGCAAAGACAGTTTTTCTAAACTTGAAGAGCAGAACCTTAAAAAAACCCCATGTGTTACACACACCAAATCTCCTTTTTTTATGTATGCATAAACAGTAAACATGGAAGAAAAAAACTCCAGATTTTAATAGGTGAATGCTACTTTTATATATATCAACTCTGATAAAACACATACCTTACAGGGATACAGAGTTTATAAAAAACTAATTCTATTTTCTACAAATTGTCTGAACATTTATCCCAGTAGATAACAGCTTTAGTATCGTCAAATACTTTTGGCACTGCAATGGTAATTCCTAAGGCTCATTTCTACCCCTAAGCATATCTAAATCCAAGGGCAAATCTAGAGACAGGAATGCTAAGCAGCCAATGTAGCCTCTACTCTGCTACAGCACTGCAGAGAACTTCTTTATTCAGAAGAAACCATCACCTGAATGTTAGTTTGTGTGCTAGGAAAATAGCTGTTATAGTAAGTTGATTCCAGAGTTTTGCCACAGCAAAAATCCATATGCAGACATTTAAAAAAATGTTAGAACAAGAATGTTATTTCACGGGGAGTGTGGAAAAACATAGGAGATTATACCTTGCAAAAATTTATATAAAAATTTAATTCACTCTCCCTTCCCATGACTCCTCAAATGGGTAGGATTTAATGAAGACAGGTACATTTGTAAATTACTAGAATAATGTTTAAGTACTGTCAGATGAATAACATTGTCAAATTGTAAATTTTTTTTACAATTAACTTCTATGTATTTGTGTAGCAAAACACTGGATCAATCAATGTTAGTAAAGAGCTCTCAAGTGTTCCTATTCTTCAAAGTTAGCTTAAACAACCATCTCCTCACTTACTTGAGTTGCTCAAAAATGGTGCAAAATCTGTGAACAAATATTACATGTTGAACAAAATATAAAAGTGCTGATCCTTTATAAGTCATGGTTTCATTACTTTAATATTTTTCACCAATGCTGATGACAGACAAATGGGAATTCTAGTACCAAAATAAACACAGAGTCCAAGTATTTCTACTCATTTTCTACTTCTATGTTCATTGGCATTTAACCTTGAAATTAATCACTTCAATAATTTGCGATGCCTGTTACAAAGCCTCAGTGGTATACATGCTAAGCACAGACTGCTGTGACAAATCTGCTAGTTCATTAATGTAGTACTTTTCATTTTTGACATTTCTGCTAGAAAAAAAACTTCCAGACCTCTGTCAATACCAAACCTGTCTATTCCAACAATAATATACAAACCAGTGTGTAGCTTCTGTACTGAATGCATGAATTCAATTAAATGATACTTGTAAAATTACATTAAAAGATAATGTAAAATTAGATTAAATCACGGAAGAGATGGAAAGAATAAACTACATCATTTGAAGCACACATCCACCGACATCAGAAAGACTTTTAGCTTAAACCCCTAAGAAATTAGAATTCCTTCTTACTACCTTCTCAGATCACTATAATATATATGTGAAATGCCCATGTAGTATAATTATTTGCAATAGGAAGAATTATACTGACATTAAGAGTCTCTAAAGGTCACTATCCATTTCTTCTGAACTGCAAGGGTCTCTTCTTCAGAAATTTGATGCCATATTTCAATGAAGGTAAAAAATGCAATGAAAAAACACTGAAAAGAATGCAGCAAATGTCTGAATAAATGAGATGAGAACATGAATATTCCCAGCTTTGTGTGCAAAAAATCCAAAGATCATCTGCTCTGTAATACTTCCCATCAACAATACTGTGTATGAATATTACCCATTTAACTCCAGAAGAACTTGCAAGCTCACATTCAAAGCAATTTACCACTTTGCAGAAGTGCTTCAAATGTCTTTTCGTGCCATTTCCATCATAGCACCTAAAACCACATTTCAGACACAAGGACACATTCTTTGATAGTATCTTCTCCAGGGGTCCAGATTTCTCCTGCCACATATCCACACTACAGTTCCCTGAAAACCTTGAACTCAGGTAATGCTCAAGCAATGCATAACTCAAGTAAATGAATCAAGGGGAAAGGAGATGCCTTTGTACATGGGCTGAGAGTATACAGGGCACCTGCATATCCTGAGATCTTTATTCTCCATGTCCCCGGACAATGCCTTAACCTGAGGCTTGTGTGACTTTGGGGAGAGCACTTTCTCCCCATCTTCCGTTTCCTTTGTCTCTCCCATGAACTGCTGGGCAGGAACACAGGCATCATGGAACCAGAAGACAGCAGGAATGATCTGACTAAATTATTCCATGAATTTACTGTGATTTTGCAAATTTCTTAGATTCCTTTTATAACAGACTATTGGACTCAATTTGAGGAGGGATATTGGGAAAAGAGTTAATATCTGTTAATATCACTCCAGAAAAAGGATTTGGCATTTTCAGGTCTGGCAGTCTTAAATTCCCACACTTTCTTGATGCATGTGAAAGGAAGTCACTCTGATTAGTGAGTTGCTTCGACAATAAAGACCCATCTGTGAAATCAGTAGAACGAGGGTCTAAAGAGAAAGCAGGGTCTACGCAAAGTTTGTCACCCCATGAGCCAAAATTGCAATATCAACACTCAGAGAATTTTTAAAAGAGGAAGTAACATGATGTATGTAAGCAGTGATGTAAACAAGAGAATTATTAGCACCTTTTAAACGTATCTACATCCATGTCTACATAGCTATATATTATGAAATAATCAAGTAGCACAGCAATGAACATTTAACAAAAATGCCAGCAACTGCATCAGTAGACCAAGAACTCTTTTTAACAGATGTCAGCTAGATGTGAGAAAAGGTTTTAAGAGAGAGAGTTGCTCAGCACAAGTATCTGAGTCTACCAGAAGTATTTTAATTTCTCTGAAGAATTTGCAAATTTCAATCTTTCCAAAATATTTACCTTAAATCAATATGAAAATGCTCCTAGAAACTCCAAATTTCTTCAACTTGGCAAACCAAAAATTCATTCCAGAAATCTTTCTTTAGAATATTACCAGAAAAATTATTATAAGCACAAAATTATCTCTCCTCACCATAGTCTGTGACTGATTTGGGAGCACGCTGTTCTGTTTCTGCATTGCGTTTCTTATTCTTGGATTTCCAAGCATGATAAACCTTTAGCCTTCGGTGGAACTCTTCTCTGCAAGCTGCCAAGAGTTCAATATCTGTCCCCAAAAAAAGGAGAAGGGGAAGGCATGAGTGAGAAAAGTCAGAAAAATTATTTATTTAATGCTTTTTCATATCAATGGGTATATGATTTGCAATCAAGCTGTAACACTAATAAGCTACAATGTAATATATTAAATCTTCCTTCTCTGCAGCACAGGGCCTATATTCAATGGCCCAGAAAGTCCCTCAGAGTTTGATGTATCCTTTTCTGCTTTAGAGCAACGGCAGTCCCCAAAGTAGCTGTTTTATTGGGACATTTGGAGCAGTGAAATGCTACAAATATTTCTGTTGACAGTATCAAAACACATGCAAAACAGAAACAAATAAGAAAAAAAGATAAAACTGCAGTGCTGAACTTTATTTCTGCAACAGAAAATAAAGAAAAACAGCAATTTAATTGCTCAGATTTGCATTCTTTTTTAGCTATTTTAATTTTTTTGAATTTCACTATACTAAGAGACTGAATGATGACAAGGCTTTTTCATTAATCATCTAAGAGTATCCAAGCTGGCTTGAACTCCAAGCCTATACAGGCTGCATCACCTACACAGCTGAAAACGTTGCTCCACTCTTGCATATGTAAAAACAGTAAAAGAGGAGGAATTTGTTTCCAATTTCTACATCCAGGAAGAAATTCTGAGTGGTCTTAAACCAGAAATTAACCACCTGCCTTCAATAGGAAGCAGGAAGAAACAGTAATATCTTAAAAAGGAATAATTCTTATCTATCTTAATAGCATTGAGGGTAAAGTGAGTAATGTCCCACTGTAAATTTCCCAAAAGAAGTTACACACTTTGAAAATTAAAGAATAATACAAATATCTAAGACAGAAAATACTTTTACACTATACTTTATGTGACATTTTTGCTCTCTTTGTGATCTGGTGACAGTAAGAAGTGATAACAAAAAAATTCTTAGAACATGCAAATTCTAGATAAAGCATAATAACTATTATTCCCTCTGTGGAACTATATCAAACTGAGTGAACTTAATTAAGAAGTTATAACATGTATTTTATGGCCCAAGTAGTTTAATATCATAAATATATAATACCTACAAGATGTAACAATGGAAATTCTGTTTCCTTAATATGGAAATAGCTTCATGTAGTGTTCTTTTGGGGGTAAGAAAACTTCCTGTAAATAATTTCCTATTCACTGCAACATAAATAAAATTCTTATCTTTTTTATAGGAAGAAAGTAACACCTTTCATATAACTACAACTTGAACTCTTTCTGAAATCAGAAAAAAAACCACTTACCACAAGATGTGTTGATTGTATCGCGAAGCTCTGCATATTTCCACTTACTGAGATCATGCTTCTTAGTACCAGCAGCAGCTTTTGTGGCTTGCACTGCAGGACCCCTACAATTATTTTAAAAATAGATACAGTTTTTTTTCAAGTATTAAACAGGAATTGTTTGAAGAGGAGGAAGAGATCCCATGATCAACAACGCATCATTCTTATTACCGTGCAGACCAGTAGCAGTGGGACTGAATTCTAAGGCAAAATACAACATTATTTTCAAGATGTTCAAATTATTAAGAGAAAATTAAAATATATTTAATGCACAAAATCATACCATAATGTGGTAGGCCTTCTAGAGATTAAAAGGAATTGTCATTAATACTGTTCATGTATGAAAAGACACATATTCTGTGTATCTCATCCCACACTGATATACATTTTACTTAGTGCCAATCAAGACGCAGAAAAAAAAGATTTGACCATAGACATTTTTAGTTCCACTCAAAAAACAGACAAAAAAAACTATTTCTGGAGTAGAACAAGAAAAAGGAAGAAAAGGCCTTTTCTCTACTATTTAAAATTGGTCTAGCACAAAATCCTTGTTCCAAAGCTTGAGAAAATATTCTATCTTTGACAAAAACCTAACTTGAGAGAAGAAACCAAATTAATTCTACATTCACTGTACGGTGGCTATCTGGTAACAGCAATATTTATTCTAGGGTTGAGGGTGATGATACTGCTCACCAAGAAATACCACAGTAAAAAAGACCTCTCAAAGGAAAGGCTGGTAAAAAAAGACTCATCCAAACCCATTGTTTTCCAAATGCAAAAAGACTTCACCATGTAGGTAATATACAAGTAAGTCAACAGCAAATACAAGTGAGAAATTTTTACTAAAATCTCAGTAATCTAAGAAAATGTACAAGGTTTCCATGTAAAATGAACATTACATGTAAAGGTAAGCCTGATTTTTTTTTTCCCCCCAAGAAATATGGTATGGATAAGTGGAAGAACCCTCCTTCAGGAATGGCAAACTTCCTGTAGATTATTTGCCTATATAGTAAGTTCAAAACACTGCAGCTTTCAGTAGCAATTAGTACACCTTTTAAACACTAAGAACAGACACATGATTTTACCAGCCTCACCTCAGGAGTAAGAATGTAAACTGAATTATTTCAGCATCTGAGTGAATTTGCTCAAAAGAAACTAGATCTTTAACAGGATAGCAAAGTTCTTGGTGCAATAAGAAGAAACCAGGCCTTTTCACTGGAAGGTTTGTGCAGTAATATCTTTGTGGGACAGGCACATTATTACAGTAGGTATAATCTAGTGAATATTATTTTAACATTTATTTTTCCATAAAGGTCTCATGTGATACTGCAAAGTTTTACGTTTATTTTCCTTTTTTAGTTACTAGATTATTAATAAGTATTATTACCTGAAATTTTTCTTTATGCAGATACAGCACTTTTGAAAGGAGAGATAACAAATACAACTTAAATTTCATTGACTAAACCAAGCCTTCTTCTTAACTGAACCATCTCTTCAGTATAATTAAAACTACAGATTCATACTGTTGCAGTAGCAGCTTAGTGCCTACTCATACTACTAACCCGAGTCCATACACAGCTTCCAGTCAGAGTATGAGAGAAGTTCGACTTAAAAACTAACTCTGACTTAACAATACTTGTGAGTGTAAAACAAAAAAACCAAGCTCCTTCAAAATATATACTTTAATATTTTGTTATTATTGGCATTTCTGTAGGACATTAAGGATTGCTGATAAATAATTTCTGCTGCCTGGTGTCTAACCTTCTTGAACCTAATTTGACAAATCCTAAGGATTTTCCTTATTTAACAACACTACCCACCACTCTAAGAGTTTGCTGTCTAATTCAGAGCAGCAGAACTAGGCTGTACAATCTCTGGTTAAACTAGTAATCTTTAAGAATGCTGATCCAATTAAATGGCTTAGTCTTTCTATTAGGGTACTACTCTGCACTCTGAAGATCACTTACTTGTTTTCTACATGACTTTAAGCATAACAGTCTGGCAGTAAGAGGAGCATCACACTTGACATTCAATCCTCACTGCTCCGTATGGGAGTTATGTATCATAAACAGTATTTTCAGATTAAAAATACAAAAGATCAGTCTCACATCAAAAGTTTCCAGCGGATGAAAGGTGAGACAAATTTAGTTAAACAAGCATGTACTAAGAAGTGTTGCGTTTTGAATTCAACCGAAACACAGAGCCTCTGATTTTGCCCCAAAGTTTTGTCATTTTTTTCTACATTAAAAATTGGCCATTGTCATTGGAAATGTGTCAATATATGCAATACAACATGGCCATTTAAATTCACATGCTACTTTAATTATGCACAATGTAGTTTATTCCTCATCTTAAAATAACACTGCAGGAAAAAAATTTAGTTATCAGCTGCATTCCAATTATCCATGCTACTACTAGAAAATCCATCAAACCTGTGAGAATGATCATCTTCTGACTATATATACATAGCTTAGTAACTTGTTTAACAACAGATTCACTTTTAAAAATTCTAAAAAATTTTTCTTCTTCTGTAAGCTTCATAAAATCACTGTCTGTGGTTATTTCTGCCCTCAAGTTGCAGAAAAAACTTTCTAATTACTTGCTGATATGGAAGACAATCATAAAAATTTCTTTGAACAGAGAATTAGTCTTTTACCAACTACTATATTCAGATCAAAACCTGCATTTATTTTTCCTTCTTCACTGTGCATAAAAATCTTGCATTACCATTCAAGAAATCTCAGAAGAAATTCAAGAAATCAGTCTGGATATCTTAAGTAGGTTTTTAATATGCTCTTACCATGGTAATTTTCAAAACTGTTTTTATTTTATGGGAACTCTAACTGGAATATTTTCTTACTAAATGTATAAACAGTTACACTACTATTAAATAACTTCATTAACTCTTTGCTGTATCTGCAGAAATACGCCTTTAAAAGATGCGGAACCTTGTGTTCTATTATCACATAGGTGAAAAGAGAAGAAAGCTGGAGAAACATTAACAAAATTACATAAAACAACAAGAGTAGGTGAACTATTCTTATTATTTTTTAATATAATAAATTAAAATAGCAGAAAAATAATTGCTGAAAAAAAACGTGTTAGTAAATGAAATTTACCTGAAAGATATAATTTGTGTACCTTCTTATCACCTTAAAACCACCAGATTCCATTACTTTTAATTCCATAATAATTCAACTGATTTCATGTCTGATTTGTTTTTATAAAATGTTTTATTCACTGGTGTTATATCTTCTCACCTACCTAGACAATATTTCTGACATTTCAGTGGCCATTTGTTCCCTACAAGAAAATTGGTAAATGAGCATAAACCAAATATATTGATATAAAAAGACTGTTTATAACTGTGAAAGTCTCTAGAAATCAAACTGAAGTTAAATGAAGTGCACAGGATATGGCTACTTATTTTAAATAATTTACATATATATACATATATATATGTATATATACAGAGTCCTGATTCTGTAAAGAGCAATAAATCACACAGGGCAGTGAAAAATGGATGGTATGTGAAAAACTTTACAACAATTATATAATAATTTTTGAATATATATTATTAGGTATATTTGATTATTAAAGGGTTTATTAGATATAAGCAAGGTAGTGAACATAAGGTATTACAAACTGATTTAGACATTACAGGTGCATACTAAAGGATTATGCTGGGGTATTAGTATATAAGAGGACAATATCAATTTCTTTTGATTAATTAGTGTAGCTTATATCTATTAGAGCATTCAAATGGAAAAAAATGCCATACGCAGTCATTTGTGGCTTTGTTCCATTGGCTCTGCAAATAGAAGATATTTATGTTAGACAGACTACTGCCTAGTTAATATTTTAATAATCTGAATTGAGAAAAGGTGGGTCATAGCATTTCCTGCTCTCCTACATCTTCTTTATTATCTTATGAATTTTTTTATTATTATTTTTTTGACTGATTATATAGACCTTTTTTCCACCCCAGCTTTCTCATTCAATCATGACTTAAATCACTATCTAGAAAAAAAATGCACAAGTGAAAACTTCCCCAGCCTTTCTCCCCTGTCCGATCTTTCAAAATGAGAGACTTTGAGACATGTTACCGATATATTTCATGCTTGGATAAGCATATCACAGGAAATAACAGCAATCCTCCTGTAGCTGCTCTGGGAAGAGGGCTGAGGCCTCTTCCTGCAAGCTGTGGACAGACCCCAAGTCTATCTGCTATACTGGAAACCCACAGGTGCACACATGTAGCTCTAAACATGCTACAAATTAGGACTTTTTTGGATTGCTCCAATGCAACACCCAGAACACATGCACTCACAACACTCTCTAAGACTGACTTCTTTTGGTGTTATATGCCATACTGTATGTTTCAATAAGGCACAGGAAAACACTGCCTGGTTGAAAGCAGATACCTATTATTTATATTATTTTTTTACTTAAGTGCTAAGCACTACTGTTAATTTACCCCCAGGTACAGTAAATCACTTATTACACATCCTTTCAAACTGTGGATGAATAGTAAAATTGGATAAAGCTAGACAAGGTCCAGCAGAGCCAGCACAGAATAAGCATGAATGAAAATGCTGAGTCTGCTGCCAGAACAACCAACTTTTCTTCTTTACAGAAGCCAACAAACAGATTTTTCAAGGAAACTGCTAATACTTATGCACCCTGAAATAGGTATGAAAGCTAATGGTGAATGCCCAAGGCATTGAGGAGAAAAGAAAAAAAGAAGTTAGTCATGTTGAAATATGACAACACTAAAGTGTCATATCTTCCTTAAAAATAAGCACATAAACCCCCCTTTTTCTTACTCTTTTCACTCCACAGTTAGCACCACACAACAGAAAATATCCTTTTATTCATGCTAATATGTGAGCATGAAAACCATTTTTTATAAAACTGTCTGAAAACACTGCAGAACCAGCACACTGCATGAATTCAGTACAAAGTCATACATGCTTTAGCTTACTACAGCGAAATTTAGCAGAAAAGGAATATATACTTATATAAAAGTAAATTATTTTAGTAGTATGTCAGACTCAAATGTAGAAGATGGCAGACTAGAACTTCTTTAGACTCTAGCAAAATTTTGATTGGTATTAGATAAAGTAAGCCCTGAGAATTTACTATTTAATTATTAAATTGTGTATTTTGCTTTAGCCAATAGTTTTAGTTTCACTGAATTTCCATAGCTGCTACTTTTAAGCCAACTTCTGAAATTACATGAAAAGTCTATCCTCTGGTTTCAGTAGAAAATATTGGGGTCAAGGGATTTAGTTTGGTCCGTATTTTGGTTTTAAACAAACCAAAATAATAATCAAATCAAAAATTAAATTAAAAGCATGCTATTCAGGTTTTTAATGTGCTTTAAACTATGTGAAGTAGACTTTATAAATATATGGGAGAACAATTTGCCAATGAGATAAAAAAATTTCATATAAGCAGAAAAATCTATCACTTTTTTCTAGATTTAGGTATTACCTTGTTCAAGGTAGGATTTACATCTCTAAGCTAACATGTTCAGACCATTCAGCACTTTCCAATCATTCAGAAGATTTTCAGTCTCCTACCACTAGCTACACAGCAGAGAGAAACTGGCAGTCAAAGAGTTACAATGACCATTTGTTCATCATCCATTTTGGGATTATACAAGAAAGACAAACATCAAATCAACTGTGAGCAGTTGTGGAGATTAGAGCTTCACTGACAGAAAAGTTACCAATTTCTCTGAGCTCTTCTTGTCTATTGCCTCCTTTATTTCATATTTAAGAGAACTCTGCCAGGTCTCAACATTACAGTGACTTTGTGTTTACCTTCAAAGGACTGCACCAAAATCCAGACAGAAAAAGTGGTGAAGCACTGGAAAGGCTGCCCAGGAAAGCTGTGGATACCCCATCCCTGAAGGTGTTCAAGACCAGGCTGGATGGAGCTCTGATCTACCTGGTTTAGTGGAAGGTGTCCCTGCCCATAGGAGGGGGGTGGAACGAGATCATTTTGAAGGTCCCCTTCCAACACAAACCCCTCTGATTCTGTGAATTTGAGCATGTCAGTCTCATCAGAGACAGTATCACAGCTATTGGAGAACTGAGGGGAAAACCACAACTATTTTGGTGGAACTGTCTAAAAGTATTGTACATGACAAAAAAAAAAAAAATCTATCTCAAGGAGGCATATGGTTATTAAAAAAAAAAGTATTCATCTAGATAAAATTGCATAGCAAATGGATCACATGTGGGAGTTTGAAATCCCATAGCAGATTTTCTCTCTCTCATTTCAACAACAACAAACTAAGCAGTTGTACTAATGAAGTCATGTGATCATGTTCATAGGTCCCTTTATGCAAGTTGACCAATAAGTATCATCTTTACTGGAACTCCTAAGATGTTTCTAAGGCATCATCTTTTACACATTAAAAGCTCTTGCTTTGTAGACAGGCAGTGTGGTTCTGTATATCAAAAGTTAAGCTCTTATGACACATCAGAAATTCACACAAAACATTTAATTTTTGAACCTATGTTAGATAGGTGAAAAAATCTTAGCAGTCATGACCCAGATTCTTTAGGGCTCCATGTTTAAAAAAAAAAAATCCCACAATAATTCACTGTAAAAATGGAACCATCAAGTCCTAGGAAAGATGTATTTTATTACTATTTACCACTGAAAAAAATCCATTCTCTAATTCAGATGAGTCACAAAAATCAGAATTTTAAGTTTGCCATCTTTGCCAGAACTCAAAAAGAGAAAGAACTGCAGTCATAATCACAAGCACCTACAAAATTACTGGTGCAGCAAGATGCAAAATAAGAAAGTCTAAGCATAAGCAAACTATTTCTAACAAATTTCAAAAGCTAATTTGAAAAACATTCTAATGCACTGACTAAGAAGGTCTACTTAATAAACACAAAGTCACATAAAAACAACAAGAGCATAGTCTTAAAGGGATTAGGGCAGGAAGAAATTTTCCACAGAGAGGAAAATGTAACTACTGAACTCCATACCTGCGCAAACCTAAATCAAGCTGAGCTTCATCACTGATGAGTTCTGCCTCGCTCTGGGCAATTCTCATTGCAAGTTCATGGTCACGGCGTTCCTGTTCAAGCACTGCCTGGTGCTGCGTTTCCTCCTCTCGTTCTCTAGCTAGCTGAGCCTCAATTTCAGCCTGTTGTAGAATAACACACCTTTAACCTTACCCAGTCAAAACCAAAATGCTACAAAATCTGTATTAGAATAATACACAAAGTAGTAATTAGCTTTTCAAAACATGTACAGTTTACAGAATTGAAAAATTAGCACTGTTAGTATTTAGTTTGACTCAAGAAAAATGAAACAGCTACAAACTGAATCTTGGTTTTCATATAGTTTATCAAATAATTATTGCCCACCACTTGTATTACCTTTTCAAATAAAGTGCCAAGTAATTATTACTTATTTAAAAAAAAAAAAAAGAAATATTTTGTTCACCATTATGAAAATTAGCCTACAAAAGTTTTTAGAATCATTAAAACACAAATGAAATACAGACTATGGTTACTCCTCCACAGCACTAACACAATACTTCCTTGATATTCTGCTCTTGGCATTACAGGACTTTGTGTTAGGCACCACTCTGCATATAGGTCTGTGGCTCATTTTGGAAAGGGATTAAGACAGACACTGGAATTCCATGTGGAACTGATGTGGCTTTGAATTTAAGCAAATGGTAAAACTTCCAACTTAGTGTGATGCAGGAGCAATTCAAATATAATACTTTTGCAGAGCCAAACAACAACAGCAGCTTACCATAATTACTTCACAAAAAGCCTTTCACACACAATACATAAAACAGGACCATCCAATTCTTACTTTCATAAGGTATGTACACCAAGTTTTAGCAGTGCCTTTATAGGTGTCCAAAAATCAACAAAGGAAACAGTTGTTTCCCACTAATCATTGTGAAGTTGCACCACTAAAGCTATACAATTCCACCAGTGACTTTACCCTATGAATCCCATTTTAGATTAGCTGATAAGACCAACCACCAGGAGAGAAGATAATGAAAAATTAACTGTATGTGGGAGAATAAAACACCCTCCTGGATTATGTATCTGCTTGGATCTAAACCCAGCATTTTTAAGTAAAAGTGTAAATTACAGTCTGCATTGCAGATATCCACAGCTCAGAAACAAAAAAAAAGTGATAAAGACAATCCTTATAGATGTTGTTTTTCTCCTAAGACTGCTATCCCAGGTCACTCAAGCAATCTCCAAGAAAAAAGGAAAGAAGGATATAGGGGCCAAACACATCTCAGACTGAGAGCTCGTTACAAAATCAGTAAGATTTGCCATAAATCAATGGGAACGGTGGAGGAGTGGGGTTTGAGCTGCATGTACTTAGCATACATGAATGTAGCCAAAGAGGCTACCAAAGACAGTCCTACATCTTCTCATTATTACCAATATTCTTGAGAGCATTTGCTGTTAATCAAGTACATGACAGTGCAAGTCCAGATGTGACTTTAGTAAAAGAATGCCAAACTTGCCTGACACAGGCCACCCACAAAACCTTCAAAGGCTAAGCTAGGATTCTCCCGTGTTGTGTATTTTTAACTCTAAAATAACTTTTAAAACCCTTTAAAAACAGATGCACCTCTCCTCAGAAGATCTGAAGTTGTATTGGAATTAGAAATAGGTGATCTGTGGTGGGATGCCCTAAACATGACACTTGCCTTACATTTACTACAAAAGCAACACTGGTGAATGACTCTGACACATTTATAGAAAGAAGCCATTAGACTCAGCGGAGAACCTAAACTACAAAAAAGATTTTAAAATAAGTAAATAAATACAACAAAGCAAACAGACAACCACAAAACAACCACCACAATAACAAAAAATTCCCCAAAGCTAAATTCACACACAGCTAAAGAATTAACCTGAATACGCTTTTCTTCCTCTTCTCTCTTTTTTCTCTCTTCCTCTTCTTGTTTTCTCTTTGCCTCAATCTCAGATTTCCTATAACATAAGAGGAGAAGAAAATGAAAGCATGTTATTATGATGCAAGTGAACAAGAAATAGTAAGAAATAAAAAGTCTCTTTCATAAAACTGAATGGTAAATCCAGAAGTCAGTGCAGTCCTGATGACAGGGCACTACATGTAAGTAATGAAATTTTTCGAGTTCATCTGTATTCCCAGCTGCATCACTTAATTTCTTCCAAATGCTCTTTTGACACTTGCCTTATAAATCACTGGGAAAGGAAATTTTTCAGCACTGCACAGCCCATCTAGAATACAATCCAAGTGACTCTCTAAGTGTAAGTGTATCAAAAACAACCTCATTAAAAAGCCTTTCCTGTTTTCTTCTCATTCTATAACCAGCAACTTATTCAAATTCAAGACTCACAGGCGTCTTTCCTCTTCATCCTTCCTTCGTTTTTGTTCTTCCTCTTCACGTCTCTTTCTTTCTTTTTCCATTTCCTCCTGGATGCGTCGTAGCCTCTCTGCTTCATCCTCTTGCTGCTTTTTCTTTTGCAGTGCACTCAGAAGCTGCTCTGAGCTTTTAACTAAAGCATCATATTCATTCTGTATCTGTTCTCTAGTCATTATAGTGGTCTGCAAAAGTAATAAGGGGGTTATTCTTTTTCATTTGTACTTCGCTTTTGGAAACATATGCTGAAAAAACATCAAGTGAAATGAGATCACTGAGCACTATATTTAAGTCATATACACACTTCAGGGAGGGGAAACTTGAGTCCATTCTTCCCTTTCTTAGTAAAATCCTGAGGACCCATTACTCTCCTCTCTCCTATAAAACCACACAAAGTAATCTCCATTTCATCACTGAAATTAAACTTGACTTCTTTTCAAAACATGCCTTCCTATTTTAAATCTTGCAGTTTTAAGCAACAGAAATTAATTCTTAACATGCTATGATAGAAGGTCTGCCCATTGTGTATTTTGCATTGTGTTCTTCTTTAGTGTTTATTTACAGCCCTGGTTTTATGTTGTAGCATGAAATAGTTGTTCTTAATATTTCTGCTAGCACTCAGAAAAAACATTGCAATGTGTTGTGACTAACTTTTTAGAAAAAGTTATTAGTAACAAATGGCAGGTTGAAAATGCTTCAAAAATAGCCTTTGCTACACATGTTTTCAAACTTTATTGATAGGTACAATTTAATTTCATTTTACAATTCACATCTTACTAATTCAACTGCAACATGGGGTGTTTGCTGACCTTTTCTGATAGTGTATCATGATGATAATCAAATTATATAATTTTATTAGAAAAGAGAACTCTTAAGTTGACAGGTTAACTCTACCATCTTTTCAACAGTGATTTTAAATAAAGAAATCTTAATATGGTACACTAAGAAAGACATAATATTGCATGAAACAAGAATTCAACAAACCAAATTTTTTCTAGCACTAATAAATGCCAGTGTGCTTTCATTCTGTCTTTGTGCTTCTGTGGTAAGGAACAGAGAATTATAAAGCTGAAGCATAATCAGCAAGTTGAATTCTCTTTTTTCTCTGAAAAAACTTTATAACTGGAATCGAAATGCCTTTATTCTGTGAAAAATACTTGTCTGTTTCAGCCTTTATTAAGTTAAACTATTGCTAATAAGCATTATTTCAATAAAGAAGGCAACAAACAAACTATTGACAATACTTGTCTCATAATATCAACAGGCACTTTTTCTTTAAAACTTTCAGTGCCCATTTTCACACCCAGATAATAACACCAAAGTCTGCACCAATTTTCAGGATTCACTTCAGTTATATTCACAAATAATTTTAAACACCAATTACCCAATGACTGAAAATTAAGACCACCATATTAAAGTATCTTTTCTATTAAGAAAAATGCATTGGCTTTCTCCTTTAGATGAAGTTTTTTAAAGATCCCAGTACCAAGACAATATGTCTCTCATTATTATCACATACCTTAATTTTGATCATTGAAGCATCAATAGAATCCTCCAGCTCCTTGATCTGCTTGCTTGTCTCTGCTTTCCCCTCCTTCAGAGCACTTACTACTTCATTAAATTTGTCAAGTCTCTTCTTCAGTGTACGTACTTTTATCAGGCCATCAATGCTGTGAAGGTAAGACAGCTTATTTGTATCTTGAGATGATTTTGGAAGGTGATATTTTTTAAAACTCGACTAATCGCTAATGTAAAAAAGGTAGTCAGGGAAGACAAGTTATGCCTTCTGACAAAACTCACCCTCTTTTTTTGAAATTCAAACATTATCACATCAAATAACTAAGTAATGGAGCCTTTTCCAAATAGTTCTAAAACTAATAAGCAGATAGTGACTCAAAATGGAAAAATGCATTTTTATTTGGAGAAATAACTGGGGTTGGGTTTTTTTGGGTTTTTTTCCCAATAATAAATCATTAGTATCAACTAGAGGATTTTAACTGGAGGGGATAAAGGTAGTAGTGTAATGCCACTTATTCAAAGAGTAATAATGGAATGAATCAGATAAAATGTAACTACACAGCAGGGAACACAGTCATTACACCCCAAAAGAGTGAGAAAACAAGGCTGGGGAAGAGTTCAGGAAAACTCAGGAGTTTTTTTAAGAACTGCTACTGAAGGCCCCACACAGAAGCTGTAACTCTGCAGGTACTCTTCTTCCTAAACAGAAATCACTGAACTGGGATGCACAAAATCAACATACAAAAGTAGATACTAAATCAAATCATTAAAGTTGAGCACCAAGTAGCTCAAAAATAAAGGAAATGTTAGAAATGCCAAGATTCAAAATGAAATATAATTCTCAAAGGGTATAAAAGAAAATACTTTATAAGACGCCTGCTACTAGAACAGAATTGCATCTCTGTCAAAGAACACAGAGGTGTCAGCAGAGCTTAATGACTGAAGTAGTTTTTCCATCAGTATTCCCTGCAATCAGCTAATGGAATGCTAATGGAATTAATTTCAAGAGGAGACAAGACAGACAAACCACAATTATTTTTAAGATAAAAATGGAAGGAAGCCTATAAAGGAAGATGTGAATAGGTGTGTTGGTTTAACACAGCCTGGTTTTTGGTGGGGGCAGGAGAAAAGCTGCTCTAAGCTTCTGTCTGGCACAGAGACAATCGCTGAAGGCTCTGATGATGGGCAGGTTACCAGCCCAATTACAGAAGCTGGTAATGCCTCTGTGATGACTTATTTAAGAAAGGAAAAACTGTGGGAAGCTCTCCTGCTTCTCCCAAGGGGTGGTGAGGAGGCTGCTGGGGCCCTCCTGAGGGGCCACATGGCCAGCAGTGAGAGGCATGGAGAGCAATTCCCTGATGTGGAGACCAGACGAGATCAACCTCTCAACTGAAACTTCCAGACACCAACTTTCTTCCAAGTCAGGGGAAAAAGGAAAAGTGAGGACACTTGAGGAGAACAAACATGCTGGCACTGAGGTCAGTGAAAAAAAAGGAGAGGGAAGAAGTGCTCCAAGGACCAGAGCTGAGATTCTCCTGCAAGCTGTGGAGAGGACTACAATACAACAGTTTCCCTGTAATTCATGAGGTGCACAAGGGGTGCAGAGATCCACCTGCAGCCCGTGAGGAAGAGTACTCACCCTGGAGCGTGGGGATACTGAAAAGCTGTAATCTAGTAAGGAACTCAGAGAGAGGTGACCCTTGCTTTTAGAGCTAGAGGACGACAGCCTTCACTTCCAAACTGGAACAGCTCATCCTTAAAAGACTAAACCCCATGAACTGGAGTGACCCATGCTAGGCAGCTGTGGGAAGACTGCTTGGCCCATGGGAGGGACTCACACTGCAGCAGGTTTGGGTGGGGCTGCTGCTTGTAAAAGTTAAAACCACGCTAGAAAAGCTTGCAGAGAACTATCTCCCGTGGGAAGGATTCCATGGCACAGCAGAAGAAACTCTTTTGCTTAAGCATACTGAAGAAAGATTTTTAAGAAGTGAAATACTGACCAAAACCTCATATTTTGGTTCTTTGCATGGTCAGTGGAAAGAAGGAGGGACTGGGAAAGAAAGGTGTCACAAAGGTTTGCTTTTGTTCTCATTACCATTTTTACTTTTAATTCTGCTAATAATAAATCTTCTCTATACTATTTAAGTTTTGAACTTGTTTTGCCTTAAAAGTATTTTTTTTCAATAATCCTTATCTCAACTCATGAAAATGAAGTTTTCAGTTCCCCCTCCTCTGCTCAGCTATAGCAGAGGAAAATAAGTAGATGGGTTTTTCATGGGTGCCTGGTGCTTAGACAGCATCAAACCCCGACAATGGGTAAAGGAACAAAAATTAATGAGCTTAAATTAAGTTAGGCAGTGTTAATAAAGGATTTCTAAAAACAAGGCTGTCACTGAACGATTTTATGAACAAAGAGCTAAAGAAGTATCTCTTAGGAAACGTTCAGTTTTAGTGTATTCATCCTTGGGAAGGAACGAAGGAACACGGAACCTCTCAGTCTCCTTCAATTGTACTTAGCATCATTCTATGATTTCAGATATTTTTAGTTAAGTAAATATCATCTTCTTACAGTCACAAAAAATACTATTTAAAACATATTTTCTTTAACTAAGGAATATCTCCTTACCGTGGTTTGTGCTTTCTCTTGCAAAGCCACATTCGAATAGTCTTTTGTATTTTAATGCAGGCACTGGCTCGATATTTTATCTTATTTTTCACTGTAAACACACAGAAGATAGAGTCTTAATGTTTTTATTATCTAATGTTACAGTCTAACACAACTATCTTCCTCACACATTTGATGTCTCAAAACTGTATGCAGACTACATGTGCTTAAGAGCTTGTTCCATATTGGAACCACAACACTTAAGACACAGAAGAGCAGAATTCACAATCTTGGGCCAGGTATGGAGGCTTCCACCCAAACCCAACAGGAACAATGTAACATGTGCAGACTCCTTCTCCAGCTTTACTGAAACACACCACAAGTGCCAATCTCTATTCCACACCACCCTACTCCTACTCTGCACAGTAAACTGCAAGACCAGATTGGATAGGGCACTGAGCAACCTGGTCTAGTGGGAAGTGTTCATGTCCACAGCAAGGGGGTTGGAACTAGATGATCATTAAGGTCTCTTCCAAGCCACACCATTCTATGATTCTATGAACTGGACAGGCCAAGCACTTAGAAACTGAATATCAACAGCAACAGGAACTTACTTGCTGATGAGCAGTAATTCCTGGAGTAGAGCTGCTTGCCCTGTAACTTATGTCAGTACTTTCAAACATGCAGTTTCTGTCTGAATATGACAACCTTTGGGCAGGCACTTCTCAGAACTAAATGATTCCTTGTTGCCAGCTACGAGTGGAACTACTCTCTCCTGCTGATGCTGAAGTCTCTTCCTGGCAAGACCTACGTGATAGCTGGTTAGTTATGTGCATGGTATCAGTTGGGACCAGTAAGCACCCAGGCAGCCTGGACACAGGAGACTAGTGCTGGCCTGTAATGCCCATTTTGTAAAACCTCTGCTGTAAACCCTCCCTATGCAGCTAACACAGCACAAAAACCAAAAATCTCACTAACCTTGAAATCAATCATTCAGACTTCAGTATGTAACCACCTACTATACATGCCCTTGGCCACATTTTAAGGTGGTAATAATTGCTTGGCTGTACTTTTAACAAACATTTTGATTTAATAAAACATAAAATACATACATTTAATCACCGAGAGAGAACACCATTGAACTTTTTTCCAACGACTGCAGATAAGCCAGCGATTCACTCGCTTAACCAGCTCTGCTAAGTGATCCGGATCAGACTTCATTATCTGATCAAACTCTGCAAACTAAATAATAATTAAAACAAGTTTTACATATTAGGAGGACAGAGAGTGTTAGAAATTATTATTTAAGATCATGCTGAGTTAAAATGTTAAAATGTTAAAATATTTTTAATGTAAACTGTATGCCATTATATCAGTTTTTAATTAAAGTGAGCAGATACATTTTTTTACACTTTATTGTTTAATGATAACAGAAATGACAACTGCAGATTTTTTATTTGTTTTATGGATATCCAACACTTGGTATTTTGAATAATCTAAACATTTACTAATCACCAAAATTATTTATTGACAACATTTTTAAAAATCAATTGTTTTTCTACATCCTGGAAATTAACTCTGGCCTTCCACAACTTCAAGACATGTCTAATTATATACCTATGGAAAAAAATAAAAGCTGAAAGCACTTCTCAATTTTTGACCTTTGTATAAGGTTCCCACTGAAGGCAACATTTTCTGAAAATCCTGCACTTCTGTTTTCAGTAATTATATGATAGGAAGAACATTCTTCTGGGATTGCAATAATTTTCCTTTCTCATCTCAATAGCTCTCTACTTCTCTATCTCCTTTCTCTGATTACCAGCAGCAGTGTTTAAAATCACA
This sequence comes from Lanius collurio, assembly GCA_020086605.1. Lineage (NCBI taxonomy): Eukaryota > Metazoa > Chordata > Aves > Passeriformes > Laniidae > Lanius > Lanius collurio. Next base: position 27,624,292 of record JACBWW010000001.1, on the reverse strand, counting down.
GAAAGAGATTTCAGGTATAAACAGATTTTACTAGAAAATATTTCTTCTTGGCTCTGACTTCCTCTTTTTAAAAGTCAACATAATTCTTGGAATACAAGCATTGCATTAGAAATACTGTATCATCAGCAACAAGACTATAAAACCAATTGTATCAGTACTAATACTGTGCTTTATTCAAAGAAAATGAACAAAATCCTGGGCAAACTTATTTAGGTTGGCCACACTTTTATCAATGTGTTAAACAATGCCACCTTCAAAGGTTCTTTCAAACTAAAATTATTCTAAGATTCATAATCATGAACTCCAATAAAAAGATTACCTTGCCAGGTCTAAAAAACACCTTGGTTAGCCCAAATTTGTAATCATTTTCATTCAGTCCCAGGGCTTTAAATAGGGCCTGAAACACAGAAAACAGAAAGGATTATGTTCTGCCTCCTTCAAAACCCCACAAAAACTAATGCTACAATACATTTTCTCTCCTGGATGATACAGAAAAATTAATTTCATTCTTACTTTGCAAAAAAGCCTAGGGTCCAGTCGAGCCAATTTTTCAGGCAAGTATTTCTTGTACATATTATATAGTTCATGAAATGAAGCTCGTGACGGGAAACCACCTTGCATCAAATCCAGAACTGACACCATCCCTAAATTCAAAGAGACGTGCACAAAAGTTGGGATCAGTAACATGCTAATTAAGCAGTGAATTTTATGATAACCAGTAAGTTTATGACATAAGACTCAAAGACATTGTTCAGTGACTAAACTGCAAAGTTCAGCTGGGACTTGATCAAACCTCAAACATTTTTTGATGATGTGATCAACCACAAAAAGTTAATACTGAGCACACAAAAAGAGCTCTCATAAAGTTTTCTCCCTACTTGAAAGGTAAGTAACACTCAATCATGCATAGGATTTTTTTCCTAATATTTCCCTCTAAATTTTTTTTCTTTTTCAGCACATTTGACATTTTCACTTTTAAAGAGAAGAAAAGAAACCCAAACCTCCAAATAATGCCCAACCAGGCTTTTATTTTAATCATATGAATGGTATTTGTGAGACGTGGTGCAGATGCAACATCAAATACATATGCAGTGCTAGAAGATTTAGTGTACTTGAAATACAAGGTATCAGCTGCTAAGATGTAAATTTAACGTCCTGAAGAATGTTACTACATTTTGTCTGCAACTAGGACACCAGTAAAGCCCAGACACAGTCAGTAAGACTCAAATCACTTCAGCAGCACAGGCCATACCAGTTTTTACCCACTACTTTACATAACCCTATCAAGCGAGGCTGCCAGCAAATTTTCAAGTTAGCCCTTAACTTGTGTTTGCTGTCTTAAAACTTAATCATTTGCATATTTGCTTTCAACAGAAATTTAATTTTATACTAAGTCTTTGTTTTTCAAAAAGTTCCGTGGGGCATGAGCAAATAAAGCTGTAAATTTGGAAAGTATCTAACATTTCAAGAATAATGAAGATGCAGCATTGTGTCCATGCTGGATGTTCAGCATCCAATCAAGTTAATAGTGATATAAAGAAACTTTTAAGACAGTAAACCGTATGATTAAAGACTATCATAGTATCTATAAAATCAAAGAACACTGGTGTGCTTCAATTATTAGATATCTCAGCTAACACTGACTGCCTCTGAAGGCACACAAGTTTCTAACACTTCAACTGCCACAGAAATTTAAAACTCTATTGTTTCAGACTGAACTGGTCCCCTATTAACAGTGTGAGCAACACAAAGAGATGGATTCAGCTCCAGGTCAGGAAATCTAGATTTATGTACCCAAAAATGGCTACATATCTTCTTACACATGCACCTGATATCTGACCTTTCATTATAATAAAAACAGTTGATGAAAACTGCATCAACTCTTCTTGCAAACAAGAGACTAATGGCAGTTCAGATTAATTATTTCCAGGGATCTATTGACTAAAACAGAAAGTTACCAAAAATCTAAATAGTTGTTCATAAGGCCTAAATCACCTATCTTCTAGAAAACAGTTCAAGCAAGGAAATACTGCTTTCATCCCACATATTTCAAATTTAGGTTAACATATATTCCCCAAAGTAAAAAACAGAGGGAAAAATACCAGAGGCATTCATTACCTGAACACTGAAGCTGAGAGAGGATCTGTCCTCCTTCAAAATGGTGACTTGTCATCTTTAGATTAGGTTTGATACAGCGAATAAAGCTGGACCCCTATGAGCAAAGCAAGAAGTTAGCAAAATCTACACATTTTTAAAACTCCTAAAATAGCAGCTAATGATTTAAGATTTACATGTGGGGAAAAAAACATACAAAATAACAGCATTCTAAAAGAGAAATGCTGACATTATCATAGAATCACAGAATGTTAGAGGGTTGGGAAGGGCCTTAAGATAATCAAGTCACAGCCTCACTCTTCTTCTCTCATATATCAGTTTGGCACTGTAACCTTGCTCTTGATATAACTGATCTCAGTGCTCACGCTATTAATTGGATCCTCAATTTTGCTGAATTTTCACTCAACTACTCTCCTTAACATGTATATAATCTAACTATGATTTATGACTCTAGATTTTACTACCCTCATTATATTCTGTAGTCACAGCACTAAAGTGCCTCAGTCCTCCAAAGTTCAAATCAACCAACAGACATTCATTAGGGGGCTCAGTTTCTTTGACCATTGGGCATTTACAGCCTATCTAAAAAGCAAAATAAAAAAATGTATTTTCAATGGCTTTATGGATTTTGGAAACAGTAATTAATGATAAATTACTTTTTAAATAACTTACTTCTAAGTAGCGTTTCTAAATTTTCTGTAAATTAGTCATCAATGATAACCAATGCACAGAAAGACGTAAAAGTGACAAAAAAGGAGATTACAGCACAGACAGATTTCATATTGCTTATTCAAATTGTTTAACTTTCATTCTACAATTTTTTTGAACGTGGTGGGTTTTCCTTTTTCAAGTAATTCAATAACCATCATATGCACAGGAAGATGTTCCCAAAGTACCTGTAGCTGCAAATTCCAAAACAATTACTAATTACATTTTTTGTAAACCATAATATTGAGACAATCCATTTTGCCTTACATCAGAAAACTGTGAACCTACATCTGTATATATACTTACAGTACTGTGAAGCTTCTCAAGAAGCAAATTTAACTGAGTCTGTAAAAGAAAACACGTATTTCAAGGGCCTTATCATGGGGAATACAGAAATATACACACCATTACTGCATGCATGTTCATTGTTAGTGAGACAGAACTGATAAACCAAACATTAACAAAGTTTAATATACAAAATCATGCAAGTGTGCATGAATGGCCCTGAGGAAATTGATTGTATTTAATTGTACAACACTGCATGGACTAGTCACTTATTACAATACAGTTATCAAAAAAACATGCACGTCCATTTGGGAAAATAAAAAATAATGACTATGTAATAAAATTACTTTAACAATTAGACCAATCAGCAATCATTAAAAAAAAAAACACTGAAAAATCATGAAATCCCAAATTTAATCTATAACAAGCATTATTTGTATGTTTGTATGTTAAATAAGTAACGCACAAAATATATTCTCAGGGTTTTCTAGCGAGTTTTTTTGAAGCTATGTCAACATTTATCTGCAATAATGCATTTTTATTTCCAAGCTTCCAACTTTTTAATTCTATATTGATGACAAAAAACCTACAATTTTAAAATGACATTTACTGAGGTTGCATTTAAATACACTGTGATGAGAAAAGACTGCAATACCACTATTATTTGGAATCAAGTCTTCAGGATAACCAGAGACTTCATGCTATCAGAGAAAACAAGTTAGATTTGCTATTGGAAGTAATTGGTTGGGACCCAAAATATTCCAAAACTACATCAGGAAAATTGCAATATTTTTACTTTCGAGATGTATCTGTTTTGCCACATAGATTACTGCTGGACCAGCCTTTCTAGTTTATTAGCAAGCTTGAAGTATACAGACTGCAGCAATATAAAATTCAGTATGTCCTAACATATTCATTTTCAGCACTGGAAGGAAAATTCAAAGGATCTGACTTTTGAATGATTTTTTTTTTAGCCAGATCTTTCAATTACCTTACATCCAAGAAACAAGATTTGTATGGGTAGTGTACATCACCTACAGCTGCCAGTTGTCCTTCTGGTAGATCAAATTGGTTTGGGATTTTTTAACTTAACATGGATATGGTTAGAAAGAGTGCCACAAGAAGCATGACAAACACTAATAACCTCCTGCTCAGTTCTCACTTATGCATACTCTTTGTATCTCGGCTTGATTGTAATAATTATGTTTTCTTAAGTTCAAAACACTTAAGTTTGCAAGGGACAGACTAATTTACAGCAACAAAATACATTTCTGCTTGAGGAAAAATACCCCTTCCTTATACTCTGTGATTTGACAAGAGCTATTGTCAGGTGAATTTCTCCAACAAAATGTGTATACGAGTGAAGCACATTGCTAAAACTACTGCTCTTTGAGTTGTCACAATTTAATTCATCATTAGCATACAGTAAAATCATTTCAAATAATCTTGAAGAGATCTGATGATAAATTAATCATTATTTTCTCAACTGATTTATGAGAATTAATTTTAATTAGTTATAAGGAAGGGAAGTGTGAAGGATTTCATATAGAGAAGTCCCTGCAACATCATCTAATAATTGATATAATTACAAGAATTTCTAATTTCAGTAGTTCAGAAAAGTGACTTAAAAATTATTGTACTAAGAATTCTTATTCTTAAAGAGATTAAATATCTAGTAAGATAAAAGACCTTATTTTGATGTCAACTGAAGTGAAATTTTCAAGGCTATTAGTGTTCATCAGCATCACATGCTGTGTCTGGGAAGGTAACACTAAATGAATTATTGGAAGTAACACATACATTCAAATGCCATTAACTTGAAAACATTGAAAGAATTATAGATTCATGGGCCAGATCCAAAGAGGACGTTAATTGTGTTCTAGGTGGAGGGGTGAACACCAAAGTTCAAAGGGAAATCCCAAAAAGTTCCCCACTCCATTGCTGCTTAGCTTTAAAAATGCCTCCCCTTCTAATTTACCTCTCCTTGGACAGTGGTATAATGCACAAGTCCCGGTCACCTGAACATGGGGTGCTAAACTCAAGAGAAATTGAAAATTCAGATGGAAGGAAGTAGAAACTATCTCAAAAGATTCTCCCAGTTGAATTCATCTAAAAAATGGTGGATCCTAGCTTCACCTACAGCAGACTCATGGCTGCAAGGTTTGCTCAGGCCATGGCTTATCTGTATGCAATTTTTCAGTCTACCTGATGATCACCTATTTTTTATTAAACCAATTGCTACAGTTTAATTCAACAACCACTACAGAATAAGGAGTTAAAAAGAATCATCAGAGTAAAACTCAAGAGAGCAGTCTGCCCCATTCCCAGTTAAATGCCAAAACCACTACCTTACAAGTCAGGCTCTGTCTCCTACTCTTCCTGGCCCCATTAGAATTTTATTTCTGGCTATCTAACCAAACAACTCCAGAAGGGTGTAATGAAAACACCCTTTGTCAGACTGACCAATAACTTGGTGCGCACTACAGGAATAAAATAGCCATAAAACACTGAATATAGTATAGACCTGAAGCAGAATACTATTGCTATAAAAAGTGAGAGTGCTGCTACCATATCCTTCCTGGTCTTCAGCCCATGCACCTTCAGGGAACAGGTCCAAATGACAGCCACAGGATACGATTATGCAAGAAGGAATTTATCTTGCAGTCCTGATTCAGTACTTAACCTTGATAAAGAGCAGAAACGCAGAAACACTCTTCTGCTACTGGTAGTGTCTCACTCTACATGAAGCCTTTGGATGATCTGACACATCTGTGCTCGCCAGGGACTGTGTAAGGAGTCTAGCTGGGAACATGAGGTGGCTTTTTGGTTGCCCTAGGTAAGGTAGCATACCAGAACTGCTTCAGCACTTGCCCTGAAGGCATAGAAATCCTTCATTGGATCTGGCCCAGATGTGTTGAAAAGAGCTCTTGCTGAAATTGCTGCAGCTCTACCAATTGTAAATCCACGAGACTGAAAAATTTACCTGCAGCCCACGATGTGCCTGATTTTCATCTCTTAATTCCCCTATTGTTCTCTTTCTAGCCATCCTGAGCTGGAATAATCCAGCTAAAATAAAACTGCTGAATGAGAAAAGGATGTAGAAAACATTTGCAGAAGACAAGGTTGGAAGGTCAGCTTTATAACATCAGAAGAAAGGAGAAAATGAGGAGAAGCATCAGATTCAGGTATTGAGAACGAAAACATTCAGCACAATGAATATCTTCTTGTGTAAGCCATGACTATGTATACATTTCAGAAAAGGAAAAACAGAGGTTAGGTTACGTATTGAATATTGAGAGTTTTGCCAACTGTAGTGAATCAATACATCTTCTAGATGGCACAATTGTAATAGGATGGAATAACACATTTTGTCACTCTAGAACTTCTAAAACTCCACAGAATCCAAATTTAAATCTCAAATCCCTTTGAATAAAGACTTCCATGTGGTTTTGCAAGATTCTGACTTAAAAACCACTGTATAATATCTGTAAGGACTATTGTGAAAGATAGTTTTGACAGAAATGCATAGCATGTAGCTTTAATATAGCAGTTTCTTATAATTCAACAGAAGAAAACCATCTATTTAACCAAATTTTCTTCTGAATCTCAAATTACTCCTAGTTCTCCTAACCTTACATTCTACTTAATTCAAGTAACTTAAAACTGGCATATGTTTCAAGAAGTAAGACTCTTTGCTGTACAATGTTACCTTGAATTTGTTTCCCACGCTGATGAAATTGAGTTTCCCAGCTTTTTGTTTGGGATCCTTGTTGTTGTTAGTGTTAGTTTCAAACAACTCTCGAACAAACTTGTCCTTGGATTCACATATAAGAGATTGAAGGGACATGTGCAAAGCATCATTGTTTTTTTCCACAAATTGCATCTGAAAAAACAACCCAAGAGATAAAAGCACATTTGTTTTACTGTCCAAGTTACTTTAGTCTAATTAGAAAACTAAAGGAAACCAAGTTGCATTCTTAGTTCAAAAATCAGCAAGAATATGTGCAGCAAATATTCATATATTATTTCAAACAACTTTTCAAGAGGATACACAAAATGCCAGAGAGAAAAGCCATTCTTAAATATGAAGAGTGTTGTAGGAATTACAAAACCAAAGAAAGGTTTGTTATCTTTAGAGAGATCAGTTGTTTTTTTGACAACTGATGACTATCCTCCTTCCACTTCCAGCACTCAGCACATCATCAGCACCTGGGAATTTGGAGAAGCTTAATTCTTCACTGTTTGTAGTATCACTTAAGATCTGTTGTGAAAAGGGAATTAACATGCACACTTTAATTGGTACATTTATAGAGTTTGGAAAATTAAATGAAAACAGGTTATTTTAGTAGTACTACGACTATTTATGAATACTTGTTTTAATAAAACATATCGTCCGTTCCTACAAATTTTATATATTGGGTTTATTTGAATTGGACCACTAACTTTGAGAACTTAAGAACAATACATTATATTGAAACTTGGAGATCAATACACTAGTATCCAATTTCACATTAACAAAATCCTCAATAGCTTTTGGTGCAACTTAATAGAGACTTTGACATTAATGAACAGAAGAGGACAAAATTACTTTGAATAAAATGCCAATTTGCCAGATATCCCATAAAAAGGCCTTAATGGCGACAAGAATCAAAGGAAAAACATAGACCTCCAAAGTTTCCTTCAGCCATGAAGACACAAGACAGGAATATGAATGCAGCCAAATACATGTCGTCACCCCAAATCAGACTGTGAAAACTGTCAAAAATGCAGTGAGGGAAAAAAAAAAAACACCAAGCAAATAACAGAAGTACTAAAAGGCAGCTGTTGTCCAAAAGTTTTAAGGCCCAAGCTAAGAGAGTCTCTCTGAGGGAGAGGGTAAGTCAAGCATATTAAGAGTTTCTGGACCTCATATCTGATTAGCTCTGACAGCAGAGTCTATGCGATCAAATCTGTCTTGTCTGCTCCTGAGGACACTCTAAGGCATTATTAGTGTATCATGATGAGGTACACAGTTAAAAATAGAGCACCTGGAACAAATTAAAATTGACTCCAATTTTACTGGAATTCCAATTTCATTTATTATTTTGGTATCTACTCTGAGCAACCTCAAAAAATCATGTAGGTAACAGAGAGGCTTCATCTTTCTTATTTATAAAATGACCTACAGAATACATCTATTTCAAAACAGCACAGCAATCATTATTATTCTTGGAGTATTTTGAAGTAAATGAAGACAAACCCTTCAAGTACATTTTTTCTATTGACAAAAAAAACCAACTTTGGAAGTAGCTTCCTTCATACATGCTGGAGTTATACAGACCAGAATAACAAAGCTTTATGGATCTTCGTTTTATTTTAAACTCTTGTTTTTGAAAATTGGTGGTCTAGATACTGGCTTCAGGTCCTACAATGTTTTTATACAATAAGTAATAGTCAAAAAAGCACAAGAATCTGTAATGTATTTTGAGGGTAGCATTTTCAGGTATTTTGTATTTTTACATAAATGAATCCACTGCCAGTAGAAACGGAAAATAAAAAGTGTGACAGGGGCTGTGTACAAGGATAATTATGCTTCCAAAGACGTACTCTTCATTCTAACAATACCTTTATTTCACATGGTATATTTTGCTTCCCAGCATTTAAACATCTTTTGATGCAAGATTTGCAGTAGATTGTAAATCAATATATATAATATTGACACCATAACCTGTAGATTTGAAATAAACTTTTACACAAAACATATGTCACTAAAACTGGCTGTAACCTGAAAAGTTAAAAGGAACTGTCAAATACTCAAAAAATTAGTTTCAAAGTTAAGACCTGTCAACTTTTCTGATCAAAGGAAGTTTTGTCATTTAAGCTATATGCACTGAAAAATATAAATGTTCTACCAAACACAATAAAAATAGTGTTCCATAGGTAAAATTACCGTCTCGTAGCACACTGCTCCTGCAAAGTGTCGGATAATAAAGCCTTCATCATCTCTGATATTTCTGTGAACAGCCAATTTAGACTTTCTAGGTATCTGGAATTAAGAAGATGAATTACAAAGAAGTATTACAATGGAGACTAAGAAATAGTTTTTCCTTAGAACACCACCATGATCTGCCAGGAACACTAGGTGTTAAAAATCACATTTCCTGTAAGTACAATTGTGATGATCATCAACATTCCTGTCCAAACCATGATATTCCAAAAACCTTATTTCAAACTCTTTCACACTCTTAAATACATTGCACTCAAAATACAAGTCACCAGGATTGCTAACACCAGCCAGTTGATTTTGGTTTTGCATTTAACACTTTCTGTATCATTCGACAGCTGATAAATAGCCTTGTTATATGAACAGAATTAGACAGAATTTTAAGATATGGGTTTAGATGGTATCTCCTAATAGGCAAGAACCCAGCTGATCACACAAATACCACCAAAATGTTTCATTGCACAGCAACTCAGGCAAGCAGGAGTAAGTGCAAACTTAATGAAAGGCAAATGGATGACAATTTTGGTAAATGGATGATAAAGGATGGCTTCCTCTGCTTGTATTTTTAGCATTTTTTTAATATCAACAGAATTCATGTATATAATTTGCAACAATTTGCATTAATCTTCCACACAATGCTGTATGTTAAAAAATAAACCAAAACATTTTCCTAGTATGATTCCTATTTTCATCCCTGAAGGGCTTGCTAGACACTAGACATGAGTCAAATGTTCTCCAAAGCAAGCAATTTTTGAAAAGAACAAAATAACTCATCTGATACAAAACAATCTAAATTAAAATATGTTTTTACTTCCTTTTCATGCTTTGCATGTTAACAAACTTCAAATGTAAGTGAAGAATATGGCTTTAGTTTCAGCAGGATATTAGAATTGCTTGAAGCCTTCAGTGAACTTTTCATCAAATTTAATAACCAAACTTGTCCTCAACAAAGAGGTACAGGTCGTGCAGACTGGGTGGTATGAGATTTCTTACGAAAGGTTTTCATGAAATTGAAGTGTTACTGTCAACTGTTCCAAGAACTGTTTGATTAAAGCAAGACAGACAACAAAAATCAACCTACTGAGAGCCTGAAATGGTCCTTGTGTTTTTGATGTACAACTGAAGTAAAATGCTGGTCACTTGGTTGGGGAAGACGATTTTCTTCATCCAGAATATCCAGTACACCTACTAACTTTGCTTCAATCAAATCTATTAATTAAAAAATATATATTTACAAAAATTGTAACACAACATCGTAATATAACAACTAGTATCAGAACTAAACATTACACATCTAAATGCTGCTGATCTGATTCTGTATAAAAGTAGGGAAAGCCATTAAACAAAATATAAGAAGTCAAAACAAATTAATTCTATATATCTTAATTGGTATGTACAGGATATCCATCAAATCTACAAGTTCTAACTCTAACTTGTGGAACATGGGAGAAAAAGATCAGGAAGTGATTGTTTGATTTTAACTCTTGGTCTCAAGCTGAAATTAGTCATCCAAAAGGTGCCTAAGTCTTTCTACAGTATGATCGCAGATCTTTATGCGATGATTGCCTTGATTGCTGAGGGAGTTTTTTTAAGCTTTTCATCCACATTTCACCATATGTCAAAACTAAAAGGTTAATATTTCCATTTGATAACATGATCCAGTGAGAAATAGAAATTTGTTTTAGGAAAGGCAGACCAGACTTGAGCATACAGTGGTGGTTTCACAACTTACAAGAGCATTGCCTTGACCTCTTACATACACATTGTAAGCTGACCTTGAAAGCTGACACAGAAATTCATGCTGTTGAAACTCACAGTTTTGCAACTTTTTTCTATCCTCTGTGAAACTGTTCTTGCAAGAGGAATTTTTACTACATACTTTTTTCCTGAGGAAAGGATGAAACTGCTAATGCTTGTACTGCAGCAATGTCTATGAACTCTTAAGACTGTGAATTGAATGAGGCTATATATAAAACCATATAATTACTAGTGCTATGTATATTTTGCCTCTTGTGCTTGAAGCTTTCTTCCCCATGACACAAACAAAAAGCTTTATAATTCAAGAAGTACATACCTATACAGTCCTGATTATCTACATAACGAACTTCATTAACCCCCAGGCCCTCCTTCTGGTAAAGTTCTTGTTCCTAAAGTTAAAAAAAAGTAATTGAAAAGAGGAAAACACATCTCTTTTTTTTTTTTTTAATGACCAAAAAAGATTTTTTTTAAATACACATTAAGTAATTTTAAAAAATATAGCATGAATCAACACACAATTGAGAATTTCCTTACACAGCTTAATGTATTCCAAATTTGTCCCCTTAATGGTAAGCCTATTCAATTAAATATTCCCATTATGTATTAGCAATTATCCAATCTCTGGATACCTCATTTTAATGAGTGGTTAAAAAGGAAAGGAAAGTATTGCTGGTTTTCAAAATTCCATATTCTTTTCGGACACAACCAGATATCACGCAGTATGTCAACTGATTTTTTTTTTAATTTAAACATAATGTGTAATCTTATGAAAAGCAGTGCTGCTTTAAGTATCCCTTCAGCAAAACCAAAATAAATTCCTCAAATGTAACAGTAAATATATCATACCTCTTTCAGAATTCTTTCATTAAAAAATTGCTGCAGTTTTTCATTACAGTAGTTTATACAGAATTGTTCAAAACTGTTGTGCTCAAAGTACTCTGAAAGACAGAAGTTAAACTTTTATGATAAAACAGTGTTCTGGGATTTTATAATAAATAGTAAACAAGAGAAGCTTCACAGTGCTATTATTTAAAGATGTGTTCAAATCCATAGCCATTTCTTTCAGGAAAATAAAATCTTTTACATATTTCCAAGTTGTACACAAGGCATCTAAAAATACTGCAGCAGATGATATTTCTAAGACAAATAACAGCTGGCAGCAAACCAAAGCAAGATGCTACCATACAGTGAAATTGTACCAATATATCCTCATGCATCTGTTACAACAGGCTGGCACGGGATATCATAGCTCTAAAGACCGGAAAACCAAAGGCTGTTCCCCTGGACAACCTTAGCAGGACTAGTGCACACCACAAAACATGCCCTATTTTGAATTTCAGTGAGCCAAAGACAGCAAAATCTTTAATCATCAACACCAAAAAGAAAACCCTCCCACTCTTCATTGCAGAATTTATCATTGAGTCTTTGGTGGGAAAAAGTGACAACTAGAAATTATTTTAAGTATACTTACCAAAACCAGCTATATCTAGAACTCCAATGAAGAAAGAAGAAGTTTCAAATGGAAAACACTGGTTTACCCTTTTGACTACATGATCAAAGAGATGACTATACACTGTTTTAGCCAAGGCATCACGGGCATTATTTGCTTGTTCCACTTTCAAGGGTACCCTAAAAAAGCAAAATACAGATCTTATCTTTCGGAATTCCTTGCTGTGAAATGCTGAGATTAGACTCTAAACCTAAAAACAGCCATTCCAAAACTGTAAATTAGGACCTAAAAAAACCTCCCTGATCTCTAGGCCAAGGCAGGAAACATTCTTGCCAAGTTAGACTATCTTAACTGTAAAAAAAGAATAATGTTTTGTTACCATCAGCAGACATTAGATACAGATGCTTTCATAATTGTTTATTAGATAATTAGAAACTCTATTGACAATTTCCAGAAAAAGTTATTTAAAATATATACATCCCTATCTACAAAATATATTTCAACTATTTATTACTTGTTTTGTTAGAAAAAAGCCAAAGCTTAGTTTTTGCTCTGACATTTTTTTCTGCTCTGACATTTTTTTCTGCTCCTCACCCCATTGCACCAGTGAGGGAGGCTGAGGGTGAACAAGAAGCTGAGAGAGGACACGGCTGGGACAGCTGACTCCAACTGACCAAAGGGACATTACGTATCATACGGCATCATACTCAGCAATAGAAGTTGGAAGAAGAAAGAGGAAAAGGGAATGATGTTAAGAATTTGAAATTTTGTCTTCCCAAGTAACCATTGCACCTGAAGAAGCTCTGCTATCCTGGGGAGCTGAACAATGACCTTCCAATGGGAAGTGGAGAATGAATTCCTGGTTTTGCTTTGCTTGCATGTGCAGCTTTTGCTTTACTTGTCAAACTGTCTTTATCTCAACACACAAGTTTTCTCACTTTTACCCTTCTAATATTTTCCCCATCCCACTGGCAGAGAGTGAGTGGCATTGTGGGGTTGAATTGCCAGCTGGGGTTAAACCACAGCAACAGCTTACACATATTGCATCATTTCTATCACTTCCCACAATTCATAAGCACTAAACTAACTAATTTTTTTATTATTATTTCTTCAAAGATAATACTTTTGATGCAGAATCATTAGAGTGATGGAGATCACTTTCTACTGTGACTGGTAAGGCACAGAGACTCCATTCCCAAAGGACACTTGCAGCTACATAATATTAGATAGTAATTAGCTTTAACACACAATCTTGTCTTCCACTAAGTATCTATCTTATCTTAAGGTAATGAGTACTGACAGCAATCTCAGCTTATAAATAGAAGGAAGGTACCTTTGCATTCTGTTCTGATATGTTTAAGAGATCAGAATACTAATTCCTACGTCAGCTGCAGACCTATTACATAATACAATACACTAAAATATTTCACATTTTATATTTATTTTTTCAAACAACATGACAAATAGTTGGACTGCTAGAGTATGTATTCACAAAATGGTCCTGATTCTCAAAACAGCAAATTCTGCCATTATTAAGTACAATTCCAAAGACTGCACAAACCCTTCTTGTTACATTTCATAGTATGCAGCAAACACACATGGAGAGAAAATGTAACTCTGCAACGCATTTTGCCCAGCTGAAAGTGCAGAACCACAAAATAATGCTAAAAATGCACTGAGAAAGTAGATACACAAGAGCCCTATCACAGAACTGACATTCAGAACAAGTAACTTTCTTCTCACAAACTAGTGTTCCCTCAGCTCTTCCTTTTCTTTGGTATGCACAAAAACAAATTAATCCTTCTCTTTATTCGTGACTGAAAATGAAAAGATAAATTGTCCTTCCTGCATTTCCCCTTCTTCTACTCTCCTCCATGTATCAGCTACTTGAATGGAATAGAGGAAAAGTTTTCCAAATTCTAAGCACTTCATTAAGGAAGCAAGAAAAACCATTGTTTGTCTTCGTGCCAATTGCTTCAGCAAGGTTTCCACTGATCTAGAGTCTGAGACCTAGTCACTGATGGGCTAGATTTAGCCTGTGGATAAGTCCATGCAATTCCCAAATATATTCCAGAACAAATAAGCGTCAATTAGAAATATGCATAATTTGCCCATGATTGACAACAACTGAGGGAGAGAGAGCCTGTGAAGCAATATACATCAATTACTGTCACCCAATATGGTTACTGACTCATAAATAAAGTAGCCTGGATGAAATAAGCCTATCTAATTAAATACTCCACATAATTAAAGAATCTAAGCAGCACATTTGTAATTTGATAAAAACTAAAGTTAAAAAAATGCAGAGTATTTTTTGAAAAAGCTTTTCCAACAAAGGCTTCAGCAGCACAATAAAAAAAATGCATTTTGGTAGAAAATGTACCACAGAAGAAGCTGGAGGACCTGAAATGATACAAGTTCATTTTTTCACCCTGTAAAATAATTTAGTTTGTGATGATGGAGTCCTCTTTGAAAGTTTTCTTGAAAAGGAAGAAACTGAGCAAGACAGTACCACAGTAGCACATTGACAGTCTAGGAGAAGCACCAGATTTTGAATCCTAATGCGTTTTTTCTCTCTGTAAACACACTTCACATGGATAGCAAAAACATCATCCAACAAGGTAATTATTATGGGGTTTTGGGAGACAATGACAGATAGATGTAGTGCAGCTGTCAAGTCCCCCTGGCAGCTCACTGCACATGAGTATTTAATAAAATTCAGAGAGATTGCATTTAGCATCACCCTCCTACTGTTCCTTGTTGGCTCCACTATGCCCAGCAGAACAAAGCCTTTGTTATACTCTGAGCACAGTGATTTCAGCCGAGCTATTTATTCACTGTGACCTATTAGGACTCACATGATCTACTTGCACACAAAAGGTCCCTAAGAAAGAGAGAAAAATGACTAGCTCTTTGGGTTGCTGGAACAAAATAAAACAATGTACTTGTCAAAACTCTAATACTGATAGCAGTCAAGTAGTTTCTAAACCACACTACCATAGAAAAAGTGGTGTCTATTTAACAAATATCTAAAATAGTCCAATCCACTTTCCTTGTACATGCAGTAAGGCACATGAGAAGAAGATATTGGTGTATATATAAAGTATGTTTGCTTTTAGTTGCACAAGTTTAGAAAATGCTAGCAAAAGAGGCTTAACGCATTAATCATTGAGATGTTGTAAGGAGTCTGCTGAACTCATTTTTGACATCCCAAAACAAAACACTGGTGAAAAATAAGATCTGCTGGCACAAAAACATAGCTCCTTGTGTTTGCAGACTTTTGAAACTGCAAACTGCTAATAACGCCGCAGGCTTATCAGGATAAATATGCTAAACAGAAAATCTTTACAGTTTTAATCCAAAGTAAACTAGAAGCTGTAACAAAATTCAAGAAACCTTCCTTGACAGTGTCCCTTGAGAAGTGGTGACAGAGTGTGCCTTGCAATGGTGGTAGCTTGGTATGTCCCACCAATCACTCTCAAAAGGAAACTATGCAGACAAGCTTTATCTATGTGTTGTATGTACAACAGCCAAAACTAATCTGTTCTCAGAGGCTGAATCAGCAGTTCACTGAAAGCATTTCCAGTGGGGTGCCATTTGAATCTGACATGGATACAATTTCTTCAAAGCCCTTTGGCTTCTATTTAATACTTTCACTTAAAAGGAATGTGAAATTAAGGGTATTCTCAAAACTGGGCTGATAATACTGAATTAAGAAAGCAGAAAATCTTGGTAACAAGATTAGCATACAAAATTATTTTCAAAAATTCCTAATGTAAAAATCCACATGATATATCCCAGTAAAGGAGAGTGAGTGATGGTAAACTTGAAGAGAATTAAAAAATACAAATGCAAGATGGAGAATAACCAGGCAAGCAGTAAGTCAACAGAAAGATTAGCAATTATTGTGCATCACAACCTGAATTAAGTAAAAAATGTTACTGACTTTCAAAACCTCAATGCTCATATTGCCATGCATTACTATGAGTACCATTTGCACTGTACAATGTGTAGTTTTCTACTCTAATGTTATCCACAATACTGATAAAGGTGGTCCTGGATAAATACATCAAGGATTTTGCTGTCAATTTAGACATGGTCTGGAAAAGAGCAAATAGTAAGTACTTGCTCAATATTTTTCACTGGAAACACTTTTTACTGCAAGACTAACACCTTCCTACACATAAAGGTTGTAATGAAGGGAAAAAAGTTACTTATAACTGTCCATATCATCTGCTAAGGCAGCAAGATGATAATTACCCAAAGTCCCCAGTTTGTAGTAACTGGTGGGAGAGAGAAAGGAGGAATTTACACTGGGTAGAGAGAGAAGAAGAATTTACTCTCCAGAAATGGACTTTTGAATACACTATTAAGAGATCTAGATCTTGAGCCTTTAAGTGAAGGCAGAATAACATATCACCCTCCCCCCAACATTACTTACCATTTGTCACTGCATTAGAACTTTTCCCATAATAATAATTTCCGTAATAAATTTCCAAAGACAAAATATGCAAGGAACTTCAACAAACCACATTAATACAGATAGTTATGAGTTTCATATACTAAACTTCTGGTGTAATGTGAATAAAGTATTTCCAATTCACTAAAATCTGATTGTTTCCGTAAGTCATTAAAAAACACAGGTGTACTCTTCCAAGAAGTGAACATTCATTAGCTTCCTAACTAAAAGACTGATACATTTATCTAAACACTGAGAATTGGATTTAATGTGATCAAAACTGTTTAGCCCAAGTTCAGTTTTTAATGTGGTGTTTCCTTGAGCTCTATAATATACACAACATAGAAAACTAGACGTTAAAATACACAGCTCATGTGCAGACAACTTAGTTAGCACCCCTGACAGAATTTGTATGCTAGGATCAATCTCAGCAAGAGAAAGTTTGTGGTGGAAGCTAGAGGTTTTTCATAAATAAATGGTAACTGTACTGTCATTTTCATAAAATAACTCAGTCTTGTAAGAGTCAAACTTCACGGTATTGAAACGTTATCACTGGTACCATGTTTATATATGTTCTTTGCCATTATTCCTTCTTCATGTGCATACAGAAAGAAATCACTATCCTGCCTCTGTGCCTTGGAAGTTACCTTAATAACAGCTTCAGGGAAAAAAATAAAAAACCAAACACCAAGCCAAACAAAATAACATACTTTCCAAGAACGTTTTTGTGAAACATTATTAACACTGCAGTCAAGATTAAATGGGTGTTTATCAAAAACAGAAAAAAAGCAGCACATTTACAGCAGTGTTTCTAAAGTTGAAACTTGATTTTAGAAGAATTAGATGTAACAAACACAAGGACACTGATCACTGAGAAATTAAGAAGGGGTGGATATACTGCCCTCTAATTAAAGCATCCCAGCCCTAATTATTGCAGGGCATCACTCAAGGGAGCACGGTGCAGCCTTCATGACAAAGATTCGAGTGTCTTCTGAAAGACTTTAGGCACTGCATTAACATTCCTTGATACAGTGTATGTTACATATTTTAGCATATCAAATTTGCTTAGTAGTCTGTGGATTTACCCGGCTGACTGCTATACTTGCTTTGGCCACACAGCGCACTCACTGACACACGAGAGATTTCATTATAAAAGGCAAGAGTTACTTATTCAAAGTGACCAGCACTGTAAGCCCGCCAGCCTTCGGCACGCTCCGATTTCTGTAGGATCACGGGGGGCGGACTTGTGCTTGGTAAACCATTACGGGAAGCGCTTTAGACAGCCGCGCTTGGCCCGAGCGCACCTCAGCTCACCCTGCAGCTGGTTACGCGGGAGCTGGGGCCGACCGTGCCGTAAGAGGGTGGGTAAGAAGGGACAGCGCGGGCGGCCGCTCCCGCCCCGGCCCCGCTCCCCGCCCCGCCGCTGCCGTCACTCACTTGATGACCGTGCCCTTGGCGCCCCCTGCCGTGGTGAGCATGACGCGCGAGGTGAGGCTCCCGCGCAGGTCGTCCTGGTCCAGGCCCAGCAGGGCCGCGCAGCGCTCCAGCGCCGCCTGGCTCCGCGCGCGCGGCGTGCAGCCCCCTGCGGACACACACCGTCAGCACCGGCCCTCAGCGAACAACCGCCTGCCTCTGCAAATTACCGCCCATCAGCTCGCTGCGAACAGTCGGCTCTCAAAACCCAAGGAAACCCCTCAGAACAAACGCAAAAATAACAGCCCGCCCAAAAAACAGGCGTGAAGTTCTGTATTTCTAGAACATTTTCCGGGCTGTTCAGAAACCGTCCTGCTTGTAGGGAAGAACTACCCCAAAACGCACAAGTGCTAAGCCTTACAGACTAACTCTAGTGACTTAAAACTTTTGAACTTAGATGTTCCTGTAATCCTTCAGGCTTCCTTGCCATGCAGCAGAAGTGCCCGCTAGGGCAGACTCCTGGCACTTGGATTTTTCAGATAAGGCTCTGTACAAGTCCCTGGCAAACAGCCAAGGGGTGCACTCCCTGCTGCTCTGCACCTGCCGCAGCCAGCAGAGATCTCCAGCTGGAACACCACCCACTTTAGGAAAATCTAGCACTTATTTACGTGTATTTCCTCTTGTTCACAGCAGAGCAGCAACAGAACTTTAGACGGCCTCTGGTAAGAGACTGCCTGGAGCAGCTCAAATGCACACCCTGTGTGAAGACGCACAAGGTGAGGGAAGAACCTGTATTTGCAATTTAGACGCACAGTATATTCGTTTACATTTTAGAAGTTCATTTACATTTTAGAAATTCAGTAATTTATTCCAGAAAAATTGCGTCTGAATTTCAGTAGAGGACATAACTTTTCTGGTGACCTTCCCTTTTCTAAACCCTGACTTTCCTTACCATCAGTGGTTCCCACCCTTTTTATTCATTTGCCTCCCCAGACTGCCTTTCCGCTCACATTTGCACCTTTTACACTGTTCAACTTTATTAATGCCTAAGTCACAGCTCACAAAAGGCCCTAACAGGGAAGCTCTCTGGCAAGCTTACTGCTGAGTTACATGAAGCCTGCATCTTCCCCGATTCATTCACATTAATCATGTTCATTTCAGTCATCTTCATAAAGATGGCAACAGCATAAAGTGACACTGGGGAAGTTTTGATTTGACCTATGTAGTAGAAAGATCTAAAAAAAAATAAAAACAAGAAAAAACCCACCTCTGTGCCAGCCCTAAGCTACCCAGTCTGAATTCAGCACTGGCCCTGCTTTGACCAGGACACGTGGGACTAGAGCCCTCCCATGATCTCTTCTGAACAGAATGTTTTGTACATTTCTGTGCTGATTCTGTACGTGAGGTCAGGAGCTAGTGAACCTGTAAGGTTAGTACTCATTTAATTCAGAACACCTTTTAAAATGTCCTTCGGTCTGCTCTTCCAAACAACTGCACCAACAGCTATATATACTTGAAGTAGGACCAGGAGGAACCAATTTCACACTATCTTGCAACTCAAAATAGACCTACATACTTATGTTTTCTACTGTAGTTGTATTTGTAGCACATCCAGACCCAGAGGAACCAGTCTGTCAGGAATATACAGAGAGCAGTTCTCAATTTAGAGAGGCTGATTTCAGTAGTAAGGTAAGAAGGACAATTCCCAAAACATTAATTCTCCTTCATCAACCTTCATGCACATTCTGCAATTAAGTCCCAACTATGCTTGTACTACTTCATCTTGTGAGTAACATCTTAAAATTAAGAAGTTATATTTACCTAAGTTTTTGCTGTACCTTTTTTTCCTCACGTCTCAAAATACTAACATGATGTTATTTTTGGAAGCTAAAGGACATAATGCCTTTCCCTACAGATGGAGTTGCTAATTTCTAATTTCAAGATCTTTTCATTACATTATACAGAAGTTGGACTTCAAAGCTATCATTAAAACACAAGTATTGTTGTGAGACACAAAATGGCTCTTTTCTTTATATCAAACTTTTCATTGAACAAGTTCTTGAACAATTTCAGTGAAAGCCTATTTGCTTTCAGAGCATGTAAAGTGCAACTTTAAAACAAACAGGTAAACTTGACTTTGAAATGGGACAAATTTAGATTGAATTACCCATGAACACAAAGAAGCTTTCTAAAGCAGTAATTCACATGAAAAGGAAACATCTCTAATCAAGAGGCATTTTCAGTATTTTTACAAAAAACAATTTATATTTCATCCAACCTGAAGTACTCCCAGCTTCCTCGAAATCGATATTTCCAAGGTGAAGGACACCAGCCACTACTCTAAAAAGATCGAGTTTTTCTTCATCATCCAGTCCAATCTTTTTCATCGCTGTGCACATTCTGTTGAAATCTCCATGATCATCTAACAGTGGATCCTTCAAAGAACCTTCTTTAAGATACTATAAAACAAGAAAAAGCAAAAATTCAATGTAAGTGCTGTAAAGTAAATGTAAGCAAGTATTTCTAGTCAAGTATATGTCATAACAAAAAGCATACAAAAGCATGCCAAACTAAGTAGAGATTCGAGCTCTTCATACAATATAGGCCTCCCAAGAACCTTAATTTCTTTTAAATTGTTGATATTGGAAGCATGATCTTCAAACTTAAATTTCAAAGCAAGCTTCAAACTATATTCAGAAAGCAGAAGCTACAGAGAATGTGACTGCTAAGGACAGGGAAACATGAGATACTACTGAGCAGGGGAAAGGAAGACTTTGGCTAAGGGAGCTATCGAAGCATTTAATCCAAAGGAATCCTTCTAGCCCCAAGCAGCTGAAAGAAGATGGAGGTCCTTGCAGTAGGATTACAGAGTGACAGGCCATGGGAAAGGAGTATAGGACAAATAGAGGAGAGTTATCCTTATTCTAAACAGAAATATTCTATTTAGAGAAATATGCTTGTTGGCTTTTGCAGGTAATTAAGAAACAGAAAAGTTGTTTGCAGTGCTCTACAGATTAGAAGAATACTGGCTTATGTTCTGAAATACCAATTTTAACATTTTGCTGAATTTTCTGATTTAAATACATTGAAAGCTATTTTAGCTATAAACCAATTTAAATAGTAGAAAGTAACACACCTGCATGCAATCAGGAAACTACATGAACATGCACAGACTGAGCTATGTTTTTACACTTATTTTTAAATGTTTACAATTAAAAAGAATAATTAACTAAATAAAAGCCTTGTTAATATCAAATAAGCTAACGTGACTTTTATCAAAACAAAGCACCACATGCATCTGAAAAATTCACTTCACACAACATGTAGGCACATCACTAAACTACATGTTAATTATGTAAAATGATCACCTCATCTTCCTGATAAGGAAAACACAAAAATAATTGAAGTATTAATTGACTATTCCAGCTATTTTTATTCAAATAAACAAACTTAATATTTTTTATAAAATGACAGAGAAAATACTAAATTTCCAATTTAAAAACCTGCACAAGGCAATATACTTGCTGTTTAAATGGCTATACTTGGTTAGAATATAATTTAAATTTGATCCTTTATTGAGCCTTCAAACAGATACGGCAGTTGTATACAAGTAGTATGGTCTCATATGTTCTGCTACGTCATGTCTTATATAGATTTTCAGAACTATACTCTGAGTATGTTTTAATTTAGACAAACACTTATTTCAAATCAAGTCTTCTCTTATTTCAAGTCCATCAGGGGACAAGTTTTATGACAGAACACCCACCTGTAAATCACATCAACAACAGAAGTTTGCACAGGTTCATCTTCCAGTAGCAAAAATAAGTGAATGTTGATGCTCTATGCCTACTCACTACAATTCTTCATTAAAGGCAAATTGGGTAAACTGAGGCAAAATTCCCTAACACTAGCCTATATGCTTGACAAGAATGAAATATCTACCAGCTTTCTGCCTCACAATGATGTCAAATAAATATTTTTGTATCTCACTCTCCACCATCCCTGATTATAGAAAATAGCCTACATTTAAAACAGAAGTCAGGATTACGTGCTCAGTGTTACAATAGTACCACTAGAAATCCAGGGGTAGACCTGACAATGTTGATTTGAGCAAATGAAGTATCTACACAGTCTCTCATAGCTGAGCACGAGCTTCAAGACAAAATTATGAAAGAGATAGCATGGCCACTTGATGGAAAGAGGCTCTTGAGTAAAGTTATTTTTGTATTTTTGTCAGATATGTATGCAGCTTACCCTGCTATTGAATCACAAATATGGATTTGATTAATATTTGAAATATCATCCAGCTACACAAATGTGAATTTCATACTTTAAGTATGAGTAGATGAAAATTTTATTAGAGAACAGAGTAGAGTTTAATTAAGTGTTTTAACAGCTTCCAATTCATATATGCTATTAATTCAGAACAAATTCTTCAGTATCCTCATGTGAACAGCTCAAAGGTCTAAGTGCTACAAATTCTGGCAATTCCAGTTCTAAATATGTAAAGAGAGATGGAGCAAGAAGATATAAATGTTTTGAAGCTTCAGACTCTCATCCAGAAAGTGCCATGCTCTGGCATAAATAGCAGTTAATAGCAAGGGGAAACCAAAAACATTTAAAATGTATCAAGAATATAGTAATTGCTAGAAGTGAGGCTTTACTAGTGATTTGTAGAACAGTTTGGAGCATCATTTCAAAGCTCCAGGTAGTAAAAATGGCTCCAGAAAAAACAATGCTTCTGACCTATTCCTACCACTAGTTAAGATTTTAAAAAAGAAAATTACAAAACGTCTTAGATTTTTTTTTTCCCATGGAAGACAAGCTGCATCATTAAGTGTTACATTATTGTAAGAATGAAGAGGAAACCATTTAATACACACTGTTCCATTTGGGATTTTATGATGCATGTTAAAATGTATTTCTAAGACTGAACTCCAAAGCAGAGTTCTGACTACAGCAGCTTTGAGAGTACCCTTTCAGACCTATAGAGATGTGTAAAATGAACATTTCATTCCACACTGTAAAATTCTAATCACTTTCAACTCTATCTCTATTATTACTTAATAATACAAAGTAACTGAAGATAAAAACATACCTCAGGACTCTTGCGATTTTGCAAAATCTGCTTGTCTGTTTCTTTGTTGGCAAAGAATCTGGTACAGCCTCGATTTAAATACTGTAACAATAAAAAAGTGGAAATGCATACTTAAAGACAGAAGTAAGGAAAACATATGCTTTTAAGGCTTGCCCTACATAGCTTGATTTAAGCATTTGATACAAACATGGTAAGTGCTCATAACTTATTCCTTGAAAACTTATTTATTTACAATTACAAAATTAAAGAACTGCAACAGTACCAAACTTCTGTTGAAAGTTTCTTGATTTTGAGAACTAAAATACTTTTTGACACAAATTCATTAAGTTACACAAGGGATATTCATTAAGTTCCACTATTTTCTTAGTTTTTGATTCTATTAAACCTAATCAAGGAGTCCAGGATTACAGAAAAGACAACCAAAAGAATTAATTTTAATTTTCTAGCCTATGTGTAATATGAAACTACTTATTTTTCCACACCAGTGAAATACTTCTATAGGTAGTAGGAGACATAGTGTATTAAAAAGCCTGAAGAATATTTAGAGCTTATAGCATGGTCTAAGCAGAAGCCTTATTTGGAATCTGGCTTCTGATAGCCACATTATGTTGTATGGTAATCTCAGATTTACTGTTCAGTAAGCCAGACTGAATTTAGATTTAAATAATTACTGCTGCTTTTAGCAAAATGGGATTGCCAGCTTTTTCTTTCTGATTTGTTCAGCTGAATGTAAGAACTCTGTCCAAAACTTGGACAAAGCCCTTTGTCTGAAGGAAGTGAACTGATTCTTTGCTCTTCGACTGAACAAAAATGTTTTCTAATAGGTGAACACAGACAATTCTACTCTCTGATAAAATTTACATGCAAAATTCTAGAACCCCAAAATATTCTTCAAAGCATTTCTAACAGCAGAAGAAAACCTGGTGACAAATTTAATATTAAAACAAAGTGACAACCGTTTAAAGTTAGCTTGGTGTTAAACAAAGTACTGAAGTTTTCTTTATCAGACAACAAAAAGGCAAAGCACAGCATATTTTAAACACAATATATCCCCGTATTACAGCATTAGTAACACAATCCCAGAAACTGGGGATGGGAAGTGAAAAAGGTCATACTTTTCAAAAAGAAATGCTGAGAATGTGAACCAGCATGGTATTCAATGATAACCTAGTAGAAGACATTTAATCACAATGTAATGGCTTTCATTTTAAAGCAAAAATCTTGAGTAAATTTATATATTAAATCAGGGAGAAATTATATTTTCAAAGAACACATTACACAGTTTCAGATTATAGAGTACACATCTAGATGCCATTGTACTTCGGTTTTGGTTTGTATCGTTTTTTTATTTTTTAGTGAAGTACAACACTCCATTATAACTTCAATAACCCAAACATAAGGCAATCTGACTTCTCTTCCTGAAAATTAGATGTGAAAGAAGTTCAGCTTCTCATCCCCCATCAACTGTACTCCAGGTACAGAATTACAGATTTACTGTGCAGCTTTATTTTCACAGCCATGTGGTTCAGTCCAAGGCACAAAGACCTAGAAGGCTCAGCACAGGGTTACCTCATGACCCTGGATTTCTGAAAACCTCTGCAGGGCAACCTAAAACACGAGCGCCCAGCACTGCTGGCTTTCATGTGGGTGTGCTGGAGAATGGGTGAGTAAGAAACCTGCAGAACTGCAGGGCTATTTGCATAATCCTTGGCAAGTAAATTCTCACTTCCCCAGGGAACCTGGAGGGGAAGGATGAACTAATATAGAGCTAATGGCCACCAGTGCTACTGAAATCCAGAGGACAGGTCAGGTGAGTGAAGCCAATGCAGCATCTTGGTTTACAAGCCCAGAGCAATGTGTCCCTATGCCACAACAGCCAAATGTATGGCAAGGAAGACTCCAAGGGACCACTTAAGTCAAAAGGAAGCAAGCCCATGGGATAAAGAGAATTAAGTTATCCTTTATCTTTTAATAACATTTTGCTTCTGTGAAAAACAAAAAAGACTTTAAATTGGAGACAGTCCTATTTCCAACAAAGTGTACTTAAGAGAAACCAGGCTTGAGTCTTAGAACTCAAACTGGCCCTAATTTGGACTATGATAAGCTAAAAGGCACAATACAAGGGGCACAACAGAGCCAATGCAAAACTGTAACTTAAGGGATGAGCTTTTTTAAATAACCAATTTTAGAGTATGAGTTTTTTTTATGAATATCTGTCTTGTAAAAACAACTAGTATTGATAGGAAAATACAGCTCAATCATCAAACCTTGCATAGCATAATAAATATCACAATCTATTATCAGAAGCTTGAAAGATGGCATTTCTATGAATTCTGAAGCAGACAGACATGCAGTCAACAAAACATGGTAAAAAAAAAATTGACACAAGTGTGCTTATTCATAACCATTCGGAAGAAGCAAACAAGAATAAAGAACACAAAAAAATATAATCTAGACAAAATAAATGCAAATTTAGGAGGAAAATTGATCTTTTGCAGTTTTGTTTTCCTAAAAGTCTCCTATACTTGGTGAAAGTTCAGTGCAATAGAGATAATCAACTTTAAGGATATTTATATTCACTTACAAGCTTACAAAGATGAAAATTATCCTAATGTTTTGTGGTTTTGTTTGTTTGATTTTTAATTAAAGATAATCTACTATAATGGAGAGAAAAAGCTGTGTTATATTTTTTTAATGTAACATGCACAGTGGACCTGTCACATGCAAGGAACTCAGAATTCAAATTCAAATACTAAGTTATGGTAAAGCAATAAAATCCTTAATGGAAATTCAAGTGCCTGCTACAATCTTAGTAGAAGTCAAAAAAAAAAGTCACAGTGTGATAAGGGTGGTGTGACAATAAACTCTTTATAAATTAAAGAACTCTGTAAAAGAACTCAGGCTGTTAAGTACTGTACTGCACCAGCCTGTATTAAGAAGATTTTAAGTCTGACCCTGACATCCACAACCTTGGGTGCTCTCATGAGCAGAATTCTTGATTTAGAAAAAAATCCTAAGAGCGGGTAGGCAGCATATTCTAGAAATAAAAATCTATTAACTTCAAGAAATAAATTTTAATTGAAAAGTGGCTGCACAAAAAAACATGTACTTGAAAATCTGCTCAATATTTTAGCTTTAAAGCATACAAGAGAATACTGCACAGAGTAACTGCAGAGTAAAGAAGAAAGTTTTCAAAACTAACTCCGCATTTTACAAATATAAATGGTGTTAGGTGTTTTTAAGCACTGTGTTTGTTGGGTCTTTCAAAATAAAAACTTTCCTTCTAGGGAATGGAAGCAGTTCTTTCATAATAAGCATCAGATCAAGTTTCCATCACATAGGTGAGTACAAATAGACAAAATATAAGATCACCTTGGTACCACAGTACAAATGTACAATGCACACAATATGGAATTGCAGCTCTGTGCCCATTTCCTGGCTCATCCATAAGCAGACACTGACTTGGCCAAGCCAAGAGGCAGCAGCTGCCTGTTTGGTGACCACTGTATCTCACCTTCCCTGCAATGAGTGCATAATTTAGGTGCCACCTGTGCAACCCTCGCTTTGCACAAACTGGTAGGACATTTGTATAGTTAAAGCTTCTAGCCCTCTGCTGAAGTCTGATGGAACTGAGCACAAAAGGGAAAGCAGCAGATAAGCACAGTCCAAGTTTTATTTAGAAATCCAAGTAGGAAGATAGACCAACAAAGAAAACTATCAGCACAATAACGTAATTCTTTGCTAGGGGGGCTTCTCATCTCATTTAAGATCAAGGAAATCTAAAGAGATGACAGTCATTTAGCTTATGTCTTTGTAATTCCACATTGTTGCATTACAAAACCCTTCAAAACCCAAGAGATTTGGTCGGCGTATTTTAGGAATACACAAAATTCCGCTTCCGTGATATTCCAAGCCAAACACAAGGCAAAAAGTTGTGAGAGATAGAAACAAATGACAGAATGCAAGCAAAAAACTGACTGGAATTAACAAGGAGATTTGTTTTGCACCGGAGAAATTCACACTTTACATCTCTAGAGGAGCCCGTAACAACATTATTAACAGCTGGGTACGCAACAGCACATTTTCTGTGAAAGCACACATTCTTCAATTTTAAGACAGAGAAAAAGTAGAGGAATTCTTCCAGCAAAGAAAAACATCAGGTAACTTTATTCCAAGATCAAATAGATTTAAAAAAAAAACAAAAAACCATTTTTTTAATAGGAATGAGCCTGTCGAAGATAAAAAATAGAGATTTTAATATCATCTATATGAAAAATCCACGTATAAAGATATGGCAAGCTTTACAAATGCTGACTGATACTCACCCTAAAGTTGTCAGGAGAGCTTAGATATAGCTTTTCCCTAATGTCTTCTGGAGCACCAGCACAAAGCCTGTAAAAGATATGATAATTCCTCTCTTCTTTGCCTTGCACACAGATCCTAGATTTCTCCAGAAGGTAGTGTGACACAAATCCACCAACCACTGAGTTCTAGGAAGAAGAAACATTTTTCTGGTTATCTGAATATTTGTTGGATTATTTTGATATTCAGACTTTCAATTTACATTTGCCTTATCATGACTCACTCAATAGAAACTGCTCCAAATATGATTAAAATCTATCTACACCGAATACATATTAAGCCTAGAAGAAACCATGGCCTTTACCATCACTTCTCTCCTCAGCTCATGTGTTGTATATACATACACGCTTCTTAAAAGAAGGGTCTTTTTCACCCCAAAAAGCAGAAATCCATAGCAGAACCTCAGGAGTTACAGCAAAGAGCATCACTACAGCCATCCTTACACTTTTTGGATGACAGTGCTATTACAACCTTCTCTACTTGCATTTGACTGAGACTCTTGTAAAATAAAAGGAAGGGTTAAAATTATAGAATACATATTTGGACAAGATCTTAAGGAAATTAATTATGACACAACATTTTATTTCCAACACTTGCACTTCTTTTCTGAGAAGGAATTATAAGACATATTTTGAGAGCCATTTGTTATCTGGCCTATGATAAAATTCACTGTGCCTTGAGAAATCTTAATAGCAAGGAAATTCCTGAACTTAATGGCCATTACAGGAACTAAGAAGGATTTATTGACTGACAAATTTGACTATAGTTACGCAGTCATTCACTTATTCAGGAGGTCTCAAGTCTGTACTCATATCACTTGGAGAAACTAGACCTAATAAGGTGACCACAAAGTGAGGTGTGATGTCTTAAAAAAAGGGGCTCACGTAAACAGGTTGATCTTGCAGTGGAAAGCTGAAACAAGCTTTGAAGCAGTTTCTGAAGATACTCGGAGGGCTATTTGCTTCAGCTTAAGTAATTAACCTGAAACACCATGTAAGTGTTGATGGGTAAATTGACAGATCATTAATTCATTATTTCAATTAAAAACTCTGATCCCTTCCATAACTTTATTAACATAAACCAGACACACAGATAAAGGCTCTCTACCCAAGACAGAATTTAGTTATTTACTATCTAAACTATTAGCAAAAGCTCTGAAGTTAAATTACAAACCAACTGATGAAAACTCAGGAAAAGACCACAAGCTCAAGACCAGATAATGAGCTTTAATTCTGCAGGAAAAGAAACAAAATCTTGCAGTTGGTCTGTCCTCAATCAGAAAGGTGTGGAAGCATGTATGTAATCTCCACAGAGAACATCAACAGGAGTCTTCAGCTTGGACATACTGACCAGACATACAGTCATCTTTAACTGTGGAACATGTGTAGACATATGCCACGCAAAGAACATTACACCCAAAGAAAATTTTTCTCCAGATACACAGTTGAATAGTATTTCTATCAGAAAACTGAATTCTTAACTTCTGTTACATAGATTACTATGTGAGGTCCCAAAATTTCATACAATTACATTAAAAAAAGCAGTAATTCATTTGAAGTTGAAATACATTTATATCTAATATGCAACGCTTACTTGTGAATCAAAAGAATGTGTGAATACTTAACAGCGAGTTAGCCTTCATATACGCTTTTTTGCAATGAAGGGACCCATTTTTGATCTTTTGTGGTCAGAAGAAATTTTCCTACTGACTTGCCACTGCGTTCCAGTAATGAGACAGTACAGTGTGGCTCTGGTTTTCCTTTCAAAGTAATACAATACAAATCAAATCTCTAAAGTAAGACACTGGCTATTTGCTGCAAGACTAGTAAGTACATTCAGCCTTCTGCCAGTCTAGCATTTCCATTTGATGACAAAAAAATCATCACTGATTATCTGTAAAGAAATTCCAGTACCTTTTCATTGAAGTGAATTTCAACAAATTTCCCAAAACGACTGCTGTTGTTGTTGCGAACAGTCTTTGCATTTCCAAAAGCTTCTAACAGAGGATTTGCTGTTTAGAAAAATTAATTTTTGTAGTGTTAAAATTCAATCAAGAAACTACCAAAAAGAAAGAGAAAACAAATATATTTAATCAGGGAACTTACTTGGAATAAGTTTTGAAAATTAAAGGGAAAATACTACCTATTAAGAATAATCAATTTTGGAAACAATATTGGATATATTGTGGCAGAACATAAATTAAGTACTTAAATATCAGGTAATTGCGAAGTACATGAATCAATACTGCAAGAAATTCAGACAAATGCCAAAAATTATTCAGTGATGTTCTTCCACAGGAAGTAGGTAAATAACTGAAGTAGGTAAATACAAACTACATGAGACAACACAGAATTTGACACTTCCCAATTAGTTTTTATTCATGAAATCTAAACTACCCACTTATCCTGCAGACAAAAATGCCACTTAAATGTCATGCATGCAATGTATAAGGTTGATTAGGGAATTAATAAATATAATATTAGAGAAGTGTGTTGATTTCAAAAACCACTTAAAACTGCCCTTTCAAATAAGGTCAATTAAGTGACTGACTGATTTTATTTTTTACTGGCTGCTGCTTTCCAGCACATTAAAGCCCATACAGAATGAGTGGCAGCAAGCAATCTAATTCTCATATACATATATATACACGCCACAAACATGCACAGTTTATGCAGTTTGAAATTACTTATTAGTTATTAAACAGAAGGCCTCTGAAAAGACTGCATTTTACTAGCTTTGAAGAGCAAAGAAAAATAGTTTACTGAATCACGTTAACAATAAACCACTAAAAATATCTGCAAGATATTTTAAGGCCTCTAGCTAAAAATAAACACTAGAAACTAAGTGAGCAGGAACTCAGATTTAAAACTCCATTGACAACCATTTAAATATATGCTCCTAAAAGAATTAAAGAATGAAGAAATAACATCAATGCTTGGATAAAGTGTGGATGATAATGCATCATGTAATAGGACATGAGAACTAACTTTTTTAGTTTGGGTATATTTTCACTTTTTAAACACTTAAAGCTTATGAAAATGCAAATCTGACTTCTTACAAGATCGTTGATAACTATTTAAGCATTTTATCTAATATTAAGTTTTAAAGAAAGGATTATGAAGTAAGCCAAATTGTACGAGGTCTTTCAGCTAGGCTGAAGGTTCCTCTAGCCATAAGCATACTCGTTAAAATCATGCCTAAAAACCTTCAGAATTCATGCTTCAGATGCTGTTCTAAATTAAAAAGCCCAAACTCGTTGAGGGATACCCACAAGTAACAATTAATTTGCATCAGGCATTATCCAACTCTTGCCCAGTTTCTGAGTTCCTTTAACACACAGTGGATTTCACTAAGAAACTTCTTTAAGCAGACCTACAGCAACAACAGATTAAAGCCTGCAGTACTACTCTTGAATAAGTGGTTCAAATTTGAAAACAGAAAACTTTAAAGCAAAAGTAATATTTTAAAGAAAAAGACACAAGAGTCAAGAAATTTAAAAATAAATTTACTATATGCTATAGAGGACTAAAACTGATGTATGAGGCTCTATTAGATTGGCTGAGGGTTGTTTGTTTTTATCTTTTCTCAAAAAGCTATTTTCAGTTCCATTAGGAAGTACATGTAACATTAAAGAATCTCAGTGAGGATGTTCAGCACAGTCTCTTTTCACATGGTTTGGAGTCTATTGTAAAGATAGATACAACCAAAGCGCTAATCTGAATTCTGTGATTTCTGACAAAAATGATGTAACAGAAAAATGACCCAGAATCATAATTTAAAAGAACTTCCCTGCTTTATTTGACTTTGAGAACTTGATGATGAGAAGGAGGAATTACATTTTCCCGGTACTAACAGATAGTAATGAAAAACAATCTTGTCCTTGCAGATTTTATGCAGTTTAAAATTCCACCTTGGCTACCATCTGGAGTACATCAAGTTCAATTCAAATACACATGTAAACGTTTCCTAGATCAATGATTGTATTATACTATAATAAATCAAAAGAAAGTTAATCACAAATTAAAAAAAAATATTTTTTCAGATCCTAAGATCAAAGTAAACTACGTGTAAATTATACTCTAGAAACTCTGATAGTATTTCTATGCAAGCTTCTATTCGCTTGCTGTTGACTCATATTTCCGAAAAAAAAAATAATGTTCGAACCTTTAGTTAAATGAAAGAAAATTCATTACCTTCTACAATTCTATCATCAATATCTTGGCCACTACCATAGGATTCTGTCAAATACCTGGTAAACCAAGATAAAAAATATCAGTATCATTCATGTCAGGTTACCTCAATTAAACAGGGTTTAACATAGCTGTGCAAAAATACTAGCTATTTACTATAGGGAAAGTATACTGATTTTAAGTTTCAAATACCTATGCACTTTAAAATAAGGTTTTTGTCTTTAAATTTTTAATTTTTCTTTTTTGTTAAAACAAAAATACTCTTGCAATCTTCAATTTTTTTTTCAATATTCCAAGGCCTGCTAGAAATTTCTTTTAGACATGCATATGAAAATTACAGTTTAATAGAAATATAATCAAACTATTACCACATTGACTGTATTTATTAATAATCTTAGTAAGCACATAAGGTTTCATGTCTATTTGCTGAATTTAAGACTGCTTCCATGCATACAGTTTCTGTATTCATAACTATCAGTGTTAATAAAAATCCATAAAAATCCATATGAATGGATATAAATCCATATAAAAATAGAAATGGTGAGGATAAGAATTTGCAGGTGTATAATTAAGGCAAGATTCAATTTAGCAATTGAAGAAAGAATTTAAAAATAAAACCACAATGTACTTGCTCCAAAGTTCCAGTCTTTTTTTAATTTTTTTTTCCCTGCACACAGGGCATGCTTTATAGAAATTCACAGGTGAATCTGGGACAAGTTAAAAACAGTTTCTGAAAATGGGGCCTTCCAAAAAACTTCAGAAGCACTGAAAGAGCTGTACTAGTACCTTCTACTTTCTAATCACACAAGGGTAAAATCTTCCAGCTTTTAAAACTCAAGTATGTTTTGTACATGGACTCTATGGTAGAGGGTGGTGGGGAGAAGCAACAGCAGTGATATTTGTCTGTTGTGCAACGAGCTCATCCTTAGCTGAGAAGCAGAGAATAATCTCCTTTAAGAGCATCTCTCGTGAGATATTCCTCCAGTGCCTGCTGTCTTTTTTTGTTACTCTTAGCAGGAATAAAGTCAGAATGTCCCCTGTAAGAAATCATTACTGGCACCTTGCTGTAATTCTTGCAGCTGTCTATGAAAGGTTGCACAGGGGCAGAGCAGAGCTGTATGAAGGACAGACAGACAGCTGTGACAATTCTTCATGGGATGTAGAAGATAACAGCTCTACTGTACATAAATACTAGAAAATACATGACGTTAGGGAAAAGGGAATTAAAGATTTATACAGGGATACAAGTCCAAGGTGGGGGAAGGGAGCGTATTTACACTGCCTGCACTGTGCTTCCCTGTATAATCAGGCCACCTACTATACAGGTGTATTTAATGGAGCAGTTCTTTCCAGTTACAGTGTTCCAGAGTGATGAAAAACCACTAAAGGATAATGCAAATACAGAAGCAAGGCTGATATGTATCAGCAATATGGCTTCCATGTTGCTTAATACACCTGCTTTAGTATTGGTCATACATGAACATCAATAAATAAATAAATCCCATTATTCAGTCTTATTCAGTGAACTAGGGTAAAGTATACTAGCGTTCAAAACCCTGGACACTCAAGCAAACTAAAAAAACCCAAAAACATAACAACCAAAAAAACTAAGGGAGAACATAGAAATACACATTTATGGCAAAACCAACAAGATCCAGTTAAAATGTCTAGTTATGCTTTTTTATCAGCCACAATACCAGACGTGCAATAGCAAAATGACTGCATCATAAACCATAATAACTACATGATGTCACTACAATTGAGTTAAGGTTTCTGTGAGTATGTAGCTGTTTCTGCATATTATCATGTCAGCGTTTACCTCAATTTGTTGTAATAAAGTGCATGTAGAAGCTAATAAGAATTGTACTGTAAACCTACTGATTACCTTAGTTTGCTCTGCCTCTGTGTCAACCAAATGCATAAACACAAGAGATTCACATAATAACTTTGGTCCAAACACACAAACCTCAAAACGAATTTAGTGTTTTCTGTCTTGCCAGCTCCTGATTCTCCAGAGACTATGATGGATTGACTCATCTTAAGCACTTTCATGTCACGGAATGCTTTATCAGCTTAAAAAGAAGAATACAGTTAACATGACAAAATTTAATACTCAGAAGAACTGCAAGGATAAAATTAAGCTACAAAGAAAAAATTAAAATGTGACATTTTCAGGAATAAAAACAAAATCTCTACAATTGAATGCATTACAGTTTATTAAAGTCTCTTTCCCTCTTATTTATATTACAGTTGTAATTCTTCCAACACTGACATATAAGAACTCAAAGTATTGACAACAAAGGCCTACTAAACTACATGCAGGATAAAACAAAACAAAATAAACCACCTAGAACTAAATCTTTTTAATTACATGTATTTACAAAATAGTAATCAATGTTAATTTTATTTATTTTTAACAGGGAAACTTTGAGTTGCACTTTGCAACAAGTAACATCTGAAGAAACTTGGAAAAATGTCTCTTGTTATGCAACAGGTACTAAACTCCTAGGTATTTATACTTTCAAAGTCAAAATAAAATACAAAACAGCAAGAAGGCTTTTAACGAGTCAAACTTTGATTATAGTTTCCAATTATTTTGTATTTTCAAAAGTGACTGAAATCAGATTTATGCCATAAATAACATTTCAATGTACTTTCTGTTTATAACATAAGCATATAAAAGGAAACAGTGTATGTGCTCTGGCAGCATAATATAAGGCAAAGAAAATTACTACACTGAAAGACAGTGCCAATCATTATTATGCTTTTTCACTTAAAAATTTGAATTTATTTCTTTTTTAGTTTTTTTATGGTTGCAAATTATATTTTATACTGCTTAGACTTAAAACACTGGAAGTGCAGAAGAATTCTAACAGGGTTGTATTGGTTGCTAATTTTAAAGTTCTTTAAACGGCATTTCAAAGATAAGAAGCTTTACAATTTTAGCCATTAGTGGTTTTATTTTATAATAGTTCAAAATAAATTAATTACTCCTACAGGTGGTAATTTACAGGTAACTCTGAAGTATGAACTGGGGTTTCTTTAAAGAGGCAAATACAGGCTCAATACATACCAATTGCAAAAACATGTGGTGGCAACGTTCCCAGTGATCTACCCTGGTACTTTTTAATAGTATCAGAAGAATACAACTTAGGTATATCAAAGTATGGATTGACTGCAATAAGAATATTGGCGACATAGGTCTGTGAAGAAAACAATAAACAGCAAATTATTAGCCAGTATCCAAGCAAATGGTTAATTACTGGAGCAACTGTCTATTATTGGAGACTATAGCCTCTGTATAATTGCGTTTATGATTCTCTCCAGCTAATGCAAAGACAAGTCAGAATATATTTTCAGAGTTCTTTTAATTATCTTCTCAGCACTTCTGTGAAATAATCCTGGGAAAATTTCCTAACCACCGAGCTGTGGAGTATGTCCTGAATCTGACCTTTCTCCCAATCTCCTTTTAAATTATTTCCTGTTGTCTGCATTACTGAATCAAGGACAGGACACCAAAACCTCTTGCTCAAAAGCGAATAAACTAAGCTCGTGGATAGCATAACACACTTTCCTCCAGTGAGGAGGATAGCTTTTCAATATCTAATGGAAGCAACTCAGCAGGAAGGACTGACAGGATCCTGCCTGGGAATGCATTCAAGCCAGGCAATAAAAGCATTCAGCCAAGAGAAAATTAGCTATAGCTCCTTCCACAGAGAAAAATACAGAATGCAAATGTTCTCTCACAGAGAGAAGGAATTTGAGAAGAATCTCACACAAAGGCTGCTTTTTACCTTTCCATAAGATAAGGAAGACTGAAGAGAGGGTTTTTTTTCAATGTTTCTGAAAAAAACTCTCATAGCTTGGTTATAATTGCCAGGTTACATACAGAGAAGAAGAAGTGTCAGAATCAAATGAAAAATCAGATTTGCAGGAAAAGATCTAAAGAAATGAGATAAATCTTCAGCCTG
Source organism: Lanius collurio (assembly GCA_020086605.1). Classification (NCBI taxonomy): domain Eukaryota; kingdom Metazoa; phylum Chordata; class Aves; order Passeriformes; family Laniidae; genus Lanius; species Lanius collurio. The sequence goes on along the minus strand of JACBWW010000001.1, from coordinate 27,588,500 downwards.
AATACCTTACTTGCTTTGTTGTTACTGAGAATGTCCTAGAAAATTGAAATTTGGACACTACTGTGATACATTAATAGAAGGCTGGAACACACAACATATGACATTTCTTAGATGATTCTATTTTCAGCACTTATTTCACCGAAGGAAAACTTTTCTTCAAGAGTTGCAAGTATTAATATTAATTTTCCTTTTAATGACAAGAAAAACATTGTCAACCAGGATTTTAAAAATGGAATAAAACTGTCTACAAGGGAAAGGTAATTAAAATATAAACTGGGAAAAAAATGGGGTTTTTTCCTTCAGAAAATACACACATTCTGGAAAACATATTAGTAATACTTATTTACACTGAAGAAAGGCTTTATGAACAAAAATATTATCCTACCCCATTATCAGTTCATATTCAAAATTTTACTTCCTTGGGGGGTTTTATTGTTTGGTTGGGTTTCTTTAAGGATTATTTTTCCAGAACAGTATTCAAATGGCCTTTTTCATTTATTTATTTTAAAGCTGGTGCTTGATCTTGAGCCAAAAAGAATTTAAAGCTATGTAAATTAACTGCAACAGAAGAAAACTATTATACTTTCCTTTACATTTATATAAAAGGGTTGAGCTAAATTAATTTTACAATAATATGCTAAAAGAAAAGTTGATTATTTTAACACAGACACTTAAAAATACGTAGAACTGTTTTATATTAACCCTAGCCAGGTTTCTATTAGGGAAAAAATAAGAAAGAAAGAAAACTCTTATCTCTTCTGTTTCACAGCTGTCAGTGTCTGGGCAGATGGCAAGGACAAAATGTAATTTAGTCAGAATTCATTAAGTACAATTAGGCAATTTGATAGCAATATAAAAGATTAAGATGGACATCTGAGCTAGGAGGTGTCAAAGAAGGCACCTGTTTGCTTCGTTCAAAAATAATGAAGAAAGAAAACCATCTTTGTTAACAGTGAAATAAGTTACCTGTAGGAACATTTGTGATACAGTGCTGTGCTATGGTTGCACATGAACAGTCATGTTGAGAAAAACCTACTGCTCTGCGTGCTAAAAAGTAGCTGGCAATAATGTGATAAATGTGATTCTGATCTCAAAGTATAATGTAAGGGAAAAAGGCAAAAAAAAATGGCCTACAACCTCAACCTTTCTATGTTAGCAGTTCTGTTGTAGTGAAAAAGACAGAATTGGAAACACTTGGTGAATTCTTGAAAGGACATCTCCATCAGACTGGTTGTCATGACACAATACTTACATAAATTCTGTCCTTACTGTATCGAACTTTGATATTATGAAGGAGAGTGGCTTCATTTAGATACATCAGGGAACCTGCAAGTGAAAAACAATCACACACCATTAAGAGCTCAGGACTGCCTTCATGTACAGACAAAAAAACTAAATCTTGAATTCAGGAGATTTTTCTTCCCCTGTTTTCCTTTACAGTTTAATCCTATCATTTGTTTACACTGTCTTGAGGCAGAAGGAGTGACTCTATAAATTTCAAAAAACACAGACCTACTCTTAATGTACAACTGGAGTTACAGAGAGCTGCTGAACAAAGAGGCAGACTGCAAGAGCCTCAAATACAGGTTCTGCTCAGTGTAAGCTCCTTTAACCAGCCTGTCAGTCAAACACAGTGCATCTGCCTTCATACAAGCCTCTAAGCACAGAAACTGGTGCCTACCAAAATCCTACCAATGACTGTTTCCTTCCTTCCAGCTCCCCTCTCCAATCTCAGCCACAGTGTCCCCAGGCTCATGCCACCCAGCTGACATTTGGAGTAACAGCTGGCTACTGGTGATTTTTGAATTGATAAATATAAGCATCTAATCACGATCTAGAGGCAGCAGCAGCTTCACAACACCAGGCACTAACCCAACCTCCCCTGCTTCAATTCTGAATTACGCCTCCTCAGAGAAACTGTTAGTGGAAAAAAAAAAGCTAACACACCAACACCCACCTGTATTTTTCTCCTTTGCTCTTTAACATGAAACTACTGACCCTAGGATTAGCTCAGTTGGTTAGATCATGGTGCTACTAACACCAGTGTCATGGATCTGATCCCTGTATGGGCTATTATTCATTTAAGAGCTGTACTCAATGATTGTTGTGGGTCCTTTCCAGCTCAGAATACTCTGTGATTCTGTAACTGCTGAAATGTTACAGGGTGGTGGCACCCACAGCAAGCTTCAGACAGTACAGGATCCCATTCCAGCAAAGCTGGTCCTTCTTTTCAGCTATAAAACACTGGAAAGTGTCAGCAGCCTTAATTACAGAGGTCATTTCCAGTTCCCACTGTAACACTGTTAAAAGTATTATCCCTAAACCAAATGAGGGCATTGCTCATTACACAGCCTCCATTTCCAAATATCCTCAATCCTTTTTATCTCACTGCTTAAAGTTCAAAAGCACAACATTATTTTGCATAGCTACAACTGATTGACCGCCGTAGTGAAAAAACTTACAGTAATACAGTATAAAAACTTGTGTACATCCAATTACTGTGGATGGAGTAAGCCCTGTGCCATTAATGTCTTTTCTCTTTAAGGAGTAAGCACTGTGGCATTATTGTCTTCTCTCTTTAAGGAAAGACTGGATGTGGCACTTAATGCCATGGTGTAATTGACATGGTGGTGTTAGGTCATAGGTTCGACTCAGTGATCTTAGAGGTCTTTTCCAGCCTAACTGGTTCTGTGATTTCTGTAATAGTAACCGCTACCTTGCACCACACACAAGGGTCATATACACACTTCTCATCTATAACGACCAACAAAGATTGTTTCAAGTTGAACTGATGCCTTTTCTCAAGGGCTGCAGCAGCAACAAAGTATTCTAATTTATTTACACAAATGTGCAAGAAGGGTTGCCAGTTTGCATGACCTAAAGTCAACCTGCCCAGCCACCTTGCCCCACAAGGATACCTGAAGTTCAGTAAGCAGCTCTTAACACCTCCTTCAACACTCCTCCTGCTGAACCGAAATATAGTGGCAAAGGAAAATGGGAGCATCTCAAAAACATCTGTGTTTTTGTTTTCCAACTTTTACCCTTCCTCCTGCCGTGGACTGAGGAGTGGCTATTGTTCTGTACCCTACTACATGCACTACACTGGGCTGAAGTAAAGTCAGGTTCACCAGCAAATTACAGCCACCCTTTGGCTTGCACAGCTCTGCTGAATAACAGCCCTTCCATCCATTACATGACTAAATACAGATTTGTTTCAAATACCTGGAATCATTCACGCTTCTCAAAGGACATTGTAGCTTCTGGTTAGTTCAGAAGAAACCATCTTACTCCAAAAAATCCCTTGCACTCATATCCCTGTGTTGGCAGAGGCACGTAAATGCTTTAGCTCCACCCTAGGTAAACTCTCCCTTTGAATCGCAACAGCCTGGAAATCATGTCTGTGCACAATTCCCTCAAGAAACAGCAGGCTGGCCCCCATCACCACAGTTCTTCCTCTGCCACCATAGCAGACATACATTCCCCCACAACCCCACAGTCATGGGCAGCTGCAGCAACCGAGCACAGACACCTGGCACTGCACAGCAGGACTCGCTCTCCCCTCCCCAGCCATTCTCGGTTCACATGGCTGAGAAAATGACACTGGGACCACAAACTGTAGGTCTGCCTTCACCTCTTTTATTGGGGTCATCCCAAGAGAAAGAGACATATAAAGGAAATGGGCCAGAAACAGAAACTCCTGCTTGCTCTAATGAAAGCTGAAGTCTCCTTCTCCCCTTGTATGTGCCTGGGAGGGGACAGGATGGCAAAAAATTAGCAGACTTGAATTTGAGGTAATTCGGATTCTCAATATTGAGATGAGAAACTATTACATAGTAATTGTCTATCAACAGTCTTGACTGTAGGAACCTCTCAGGGTTTGCAGTATGTTTTAAAGGAAACAGTTAATCATCAACTTTTTATTAGGTAGCTTATCTAAACAGCAAAGGACCCCAGATTTCATTGTGTCTCCAGTGCTCTCATTACAATTCCTCATAAAAGGAGCTATATCTGCAGACTCAGTGCGCAGTGGGAGCTTGCTCCCCAAGGAAACATCACCACCTCAAGACATGCAAACTAAGGCTTATGTCAGCAAATTCAAAATGCACCTTCTTTAGATTAAATCCTTTAGAAAAGGCATCCATATCCAGAGGCAAAGGAAGTCACTGGAGAGAGAGAATTCTGAATATTCATATAGCTCATGTCTAAATATAACCAGGGTATGCATGTGTATTTAGTTGTCCATGTATTTACTTAAACACACACATAGTTCACCTAAGTCAAGTGAGGCACTAAAAACTAGTGCCTAGGAAACGTCAATGTCAAATTTACTTACACTGCACATACCATGAAGCAGGGTTTCTACTGAAAATTGTTTTATGAAGTAATAGCAAGGCTCTGCATTTGTAGATCTAGGGTTTTTTTAACAGTCTTATCCAATACCCTGTCCCCATACCCACCTTTCAGGATTTTTTAGAACAGTATTATAAGCACTCAGTAATAGTTATTTTTCTTAAAAGTCAATGACGCTCAACACAAATGCTCTCTGACAGAGAAGGAAAATGAATTTTGGATTCACACAACCTGCAAATGAACTGCAACTTGTGACCAGCAAGGAAGAATATGTTAGGAAAGTAAAAATGTTTGATACAGAAAGGATTACTGAACAAACTATTTTTATCTTCTATTCAGGAAGCCAAAAAAGATATTTTCTCTGACTAATTTAGTTGAATAGTATTCTGTTGGAATCTCAAATTATTTCCATAATCTCATTCCTGATTTCAATTCCCTGACTGGTACACGGAGGTGTCAGGACATCTCAGTAAAATCACTGGGACAGATGCACACATTAAGTGCATTTCCCTAACAATCACCATGTACAGAGAATACAGATACCAGCTTTGAAAAGTTTAAACCCACATCCCCTTTGCAAAAATATAACTAGCTGGAAGCAAGGCTACCAGCTTGGTTCTAATGACACTGTACCATCTAAGTCAGATCGTAAGACTCAGATCTCATCTTTTTGTTTCTTATTGAGAAGCTGTAACAGCTGTATTTCCTGTCACAGGACATAAATTCCAGGACAGAAATTGGAGTTACATCCCCTAGACCAGACCCCTAGCCTCTATTTTAAATAAAGAACAATAGAAGATACTTTTGCCCACTATTTACAAAGTCATCCGTATTTTCACCACCGAGTAAACTCTATAGGAAATGTTTAAAAGACTTGCATTCATCAGTATTCACGACCGGAGAGGCTCTGTGATTTGCTTGCACAGTGCAGTAGCAGCAAAGTATTTGTTTAATAGTTCTCTAAAAGCTGATCACAGTTACTCAGCTTTCTCAGATTCTCTCCCCTCTCCCCAGATTTGACAACTGTTTCCATCCCGCTAACTATCAAATATTTAGCAAAATAAAAGCCCTGAAGATCAACAGTGATGTTTATTTCACAAGCTGACCTCAAAACTCCTTCTCCACCAGCACTTCTGCATCCAGTTCAAGTCTATCAGTTTCCAGTGGTCCTGATAGGTCTCAATTCCCATCTCCAGTTTTGGAAAGGTAATCTTAAAACTTATTTTCTATTACCTCTACTTCCACAGGAATGCTATCTGAGAAATTCCTTAAATGCAGAAAAATGCTATACACTAGAGGTGCTGACAAAGACACTGTCTTTGGCCACACTATAAAAAGTACAATTATACCCATAATGCTGAATGGAGTATTTCTGAAGTCAAGTAACAGTTCTATATGGAAATTATGTAACTATCCATACCTCTAAAGTGTTTAAATGAAAAATAAAAACCAGAAGAAATTATATTTAAAATGTGCTTATTTTAAGAAGTTTAAAGGACTAGCAAAGGTCATAAATTCGAAAAAAAACGACAAGGAAGAAACAGGAAGCTTGTAAGGAAACAATATTCACTTCATTGCAGATATTTTTTTCAAATGCATAATTTATTTTTAAATTCATAACTTACAATTATCTTCCACATCCTTTTTGCTATCCTCCTCTGCAGGAAACACTTGATTGATGGCAGCCTGGAAAGTCTGTTCGGTAAGAAACATTAACATTGTCAGAATTCCATAAACCAGAAATATAGCTCAAAGACATCTCATGCAATCACACAAGTGAGTGCACTGTAATTGTGCATGATTTAAAATGAAGTCACCAGCTTTATACTTCAGAATTGGAAATTTTACTGAGTTACTAGACGCAGACAAAAAGCTGCTGCATTTATATTACTACACTACATTATAAAAAAGAATTCAATAATATATATTTTAGCACAATAATATTTGATCCTCAAGTCAAAAATTGCATGTTATACTGTGCAATACAAAAAATAAGACTAAAGAAAGTATTGCAAAGATAATAGCATTATAAGTGACACACAATTTCCTCAGTTTTGCAAAGAAGAAAGAATAAAATGCAAGTTATTAGTTCAGTAAAAAGACTGTACTGTCATTATCATATGCTGTTTTAAAACATTCCAACCTAAAATTTTAATGTTCAATACATAACATCCTCTGTACCACCAAATACTGTAGCTTTGGTTGTCATTTATTGGGTTTTTTTCTTCAATAAATCAATACTTAAGTAAAACAAGACCTTCCTTCAACACTTGTATTCCATTTATACAAAACGACCATTTATCGAGTGTTCACATCCAACTGGAAAAATTCATAACAGAAGCAACATTGTTTCTTTTTTCATCTCCAGAAATCATCATTTATATTGCTGTAAAAAGGAAGGAAAAACACCAAGCACACATGCATTACAGCATCTGAACAAAAATACCTATTGTACAAGGCAGATTTTTAATTATACTTTTTTGTTTACTGTAGTAATAGCTTGTTTGAGCTAGCGATGAATGAACAAAACCCCTGTTGTACCAATTAAACACGACAGCCACCCTGCCACTGCAGGCACAGGCTCCTTTTCTCCGTGGAAATGGAGACAAGAAGTCTAGTCTAATATCTGAAAAGGCAACCAACTGGATCTAAAGAATGAACTTAATAAACAAACATATTTGTTTGTTTAACATTGTACTCAGCAAGGTAGTCCCATGAGAAATATCTCACAGGGAAATTCAGGAGAAAGACAGCAACTTGTTTCATGTTTGAACACAACAGTATGAGAGCCCCTGGGGCTTACACCATCATTAACAGCCACAAATTCCAACTCTCTTTGAAGTGGGAAGGGTTAAAAATGTCTCAGAGCAGAACTAATTGCTGTCAGACAGAAAACATTATATCTACAATATCCCTTCCCTACCAAGTTATCATAAAGTATGCAATTTGTAGTCATAATAAAGTATATTTTGATATCTCCTTATCAGCATCTAATGCAGAAAAGTATGTACAAGATGTTTTCCTAAGCGAAACAATGCTGCTTGATGACGTTGGAACATCTGAACATCCATCTCACCAACTTCCTCCAAAATATCCTTTATCAGAGTTTGTCAGGGCCCTGGAAGTCTTCAACATCTTTACCAACCTCAGAAAGATCCCTGCTGCTATTCAGAGTTTTAGCAGGGCAGAGATTCACCACACCCTTTCCTCCCTCGCACAGTATTAGAGTAACTACATATTATCATCATCATTTTCTCTACAAGTTTGTCCACAGTAAAGGTAAATCTTGTTTGGTAAAGATGTATTTGAATACAACAGTTCCCCACATAATCAATTTCCTGTAAGTGAAACAGTAGGAAAGTTTAAAAATAATATGACCAGGTTTGCAAAAATGTAACTGCACATCTTGTTCTTGTCTGCTGATGTGTAAACCCATTAACCACTAACAAAGACAGGAGAGAATGAATGCTATTCCCAGCTATTCTGTGAGACTCTTCATAAACCTCTGATACTTTAATATTTCTGGAACTGCAGTTGGCCATGCTGGAACTATCCCAGAAGAGGAGAGGCTTTTCCAATGTCCTCAAACTCAGCCTTCTGATTAAAGATAAATTTAAACAAACAAACAAACAAACAAAAAAAACAAAAAAAAAAAAAAAAACCCAAACAACCCAGAGAGAATTCATGCTGTATCATCTCCTCATTTTTCACTCAATGTAAATTGTGAACTAATTTCTAGAATACTTCTGAGATGATAAAATAAAGCATAATGAAGACTCATCCAAAAGCTAATGTTTTTCTGTTGAACTTTTTTAGACAAGAAATCATAAGTATAGTTTCAACTATGGCAACAAAAGAATTCACTGCTCTATGCCACAGTTGGAATACTGCTTTACGCCAGGTAAGGTACTTGTTACACAGGTCAGTATGATAGCTAAATGTGCAGACCTCCGAGTCATAAAATCTAATATTTTAAATAGAAAATGAGCAAGGTATCCCGGATCTAGCAAAAAGAAAATATCCGAAAAAATTCTTTACAATATTGTCCCATTTTTAATTTTTTTGAACAACTATTTTAAGGAAAAATTGCTTCAGATACTTGAGGGAAGACTTTTGCATTAATCATAGCTTAGGACAAGCTTGTTCTAAGAAAGTGGAGAGGGTATTAATCTTAGGAGACAATAAAGTGGTCTTAGGAAGCCAAACAAGGTTTAGAGAGTTCTGAAGGGGTTTTTTGTCATCTTTGTAATGAAGCAACCCTTGAAATCCAATGGCAATCTTAACTACTCTCCCAGAAACTAGATGAGTGAAAAAAGATATCTTTCCATTCAAGCAGGATCTTCTTTCTACCACGTAATCCAATATGTGTAACCATGCCTTCCTTTCTACCTTCCAGATACAGACAGGAGACATCCCTACTCTCAGCTGTATTTCACAAACCAACCTACAGCAGTACAAACCATGTGTTAAGACAAGAGCATGTCTCACTCGTGCAAGCAAGCTGTGCTCACTGTTAAAAAAAAACAAAACAAAACAAAACCACCTTAGCTTGAAGCCCAGAACTCTGAAAATTCTGATCCTTACTTTCAAAGTACATTTATTCCTTTATACTTAGCTGGGAAGAATACCCTTCTGGTTATTCACAGCATACCAGAGCAGGTGGCCCATAAAGCCCTCCATGACCCTTCAGAAGTGGCACAGAGACATAAGGTGTCTCTCAGTCGATGGCAGGAGGGGTGTCAGTGAGCATCTGCAGCATCTCACACCTTCCCAATGACTGCCAGAAACTCATGACTGACAGTGCTCTAAGAAACACCTGCTCCCCACTCTTCAGTGCCCCTTGGTGCCCGGGATAGCATCTCAGGGTGCAAGCCCTTCTAGTGCATCTCTTCCTATTCACTCTACTTAGATTTGCTACCTCCAGGAAAAGAGTAAATTCCCCATTTGCCAATTTCCCTGTCATCTGCCTTTTCCCTGTTACAGCCTCAAGGAAAAAAAGATATATGCAACAGGATCTGAGGTTATGAATCCCAGTACATTCAGAAAAGAACACTCTTAAGGAGAAATAAAAATGCAATACTAGTTGAGTTTAACAGCTGGTTCCCTTTCTACCTGATTCCTTCCTTGTACACCAGCATGTAACTGCTGGTGGGCCATGGGCCAAGACTACCAGCTCTGGTACCGTCAATCCGTTTTGGAGCCCATGCTCAGGGCAGGACTCCAGCTCTATGTGGGACCATGCTCATTAGCAAAGCACTCTCCAGTTTCTCTGGCTTTTTTTCCAGTGTTGGCATTTATAAGCCTTGCAAGCCAATGATCTAGTTTTTGGGAAGAAGTTCCTATCACGTAACACATGCATCCTCTGTTCCAGTAAAATGCTTCTGCAGCTTGCAGAGCTGTTCTTCGTGCAGGGCAGGCTGGGTGACTCAGATCCCCACCTCCCTTAGACAGCCTCTGCACAGAACTGTAAACACTTGGGGATGGGCTGTGGTGCCCAAAACTGCTGCTGCTGGGGTTTAAGTAAATTGGTGCGTTGGACCTGCACAGAGTCTGGACTGGGTAACTTGGTTTCATAATATGAAGTAACCAGGCACCACAATGGCCTCAGCTCCTCTGCCCCCCTTCCACTGGTTGCTGCCATCCTGAAAACTTTCCACATCTCCATATTTAAGTTGGATCTGTTCTCTGACCTGGTTTGGGGTGTCACGCACACCTCAGCAGGCGGAGCTGGGAGGGCGGCACTCTGCAGTGCCAGAGCTGGCTATGGGTGGGGAGGGAGGGGTTTAAGACAGGGTGAAACTGTTGCCTTGCAGCAGTTACTGCAGTTATTGACAATAGTGTTATAAAAGGCAATAATCAAACACATGCATACATATTTCCTTTTCAGACTGTGACCCTTGGAAAGCTACCAGTGCCTACAGAGAATACATATGAATACATATGACATGGTAATGACCCATATTAAAAAATAATAATAAGTTACACTGCCCGGATATGTTTACAAGATCAGGTTACTCCTCTCCTCCCTGTAATTATCATGAGCAACCCTGGAACTGCTGGATCACGCATTCTTGCTGAAGAACACTTCTGAACTACTGTTTTAAGAAAAAAAAGTGATAATGAGTATTAATGCTGACTACTTCAAACAGATGGTCTAAGTGCACAAGGACAGAGTCTTCTTAAAAAGACAAAAAGCAATGAGAAATGTTTCTCTAAAAACAAATCAATGACAACTTGAGAAGACTGAGAAGGTAACCAAGAAAACCTTTTACACCACCTTTACTAATATAAGGTTAATTAATTAAGTTTGCTAGTTAAAAATATAGGACCATAGTCTCTACAGCATTTAGACTCTGAAGTGTTTGCTCCCTTAGATGAATGAACATTAGGCTTTTAATTGATCTGCTTAATTCAAAACAGTCAACATCAGAATAACAAACTCTCTAGACTAAAGAGATTTTTTTTTGTTGAGAAAACCATGAAACAAAATATTTGTATTTTAGGATCCTTTTTTGTTGTTTCGGGGTTTTTTTAAATTATATATGGTCCCTGAAAGGAGCATATGGTAGAAATTAGTGACTCAGAAGTATCCTTAACCTTATTATTGTTTCTGTTTCAATGTAGAGGCTTTTGCTCTTTATTGCATCAGGACCATTTGGGAACATAAACAGAAATAGCAGTGGGGGTGAAATTTATTTAAGTAATTTTAGTATTAGCCACAGATTTGGAATATTTAATATCCTTGTCTGAATAATCCTGCTCTTCCTCAAACTGAAGAATCCAGACTACTACTACTAAACCTATAGACTTTCATCTCTCACACTCAAAATCAGATGTTACACTTGCTTTGTATTTCTAAGGAAGGCAAAATCAACTTCCTCTCCAAGATGCACAAAAAAGAAAGCCTGTAAACATTCCCCCTAAAGGAAGGACTGCTGCATAGCCTTTTGACCTGTGACAAGGCATTCTCTACTACTGCTGACATAAAAAAAGAAGTTACAAAATACATTGTTGTCCTTTTTACATCCTTGAACATAGAGAAAGGACAAAACTATAAGAAAGGGCACAAAAAGCCATTTTCAAAAAGATTGAAATCACAACTTTCAAAACAGTGCTGATCTTATTTTAGCTAGTACAACCCAGGAATATGACCACTTGGATTAGGATAATTGATAGCTACAAGGTGCTTCCTGTAAAAACTGATATTTAGTTACAACATACTGAGTCTGAAAGATGTCATGATAAATTAAGCCATTGGAACACACTAATTAGGATGAATTACATCTTGATTTTAAAAGTTTCGTTTATTTTGATTTTAATTTGATGTAGCAATTCCATAGGACCTTTGTATGACATCATATTGCTTCTCAAGGTACTTGAGTTAGGCTTCATCCCTCAGTCTTCATCAGTCCGATGGTATCTAATCTTAGCCAGGGCCTAGCACATCCCTATAGGACCCTTCCTATGCATGAAAGGGAAGAGAAAGAAGCTACTCTCAACAACAGCCACTTAATCAGTGTGTAACTGAGAAAAATAAAGCATACAGTACTGAATCAAATGGCTATGGAGATTCAAACCTCCTCTCTTTCATGAGCACATACACAACACACATGCAGATAACTGACAGAAAGTACAAGCTTCTCATCAGTGTGAGAGGTCATACAAGCTAAAGCTCAACAAAGATCCTTAGCCAAAATTAGAACAGAAAATTGATTTTCCACTCCTTCAGGCTGTGTGCAATTGAAGATACTGCCAAAGATCTGACCTACAGGTAAGGTGGTTTCTTGTATGTTTTTTCTCTTTTCCTTTGTTTGTGAGACACTTACCTTGCCTTTCTGATTCAAAGGCTCAATAGTTAAGTTGTCAGGGCCAATGTCCACAATCATCCCCATCTGAAACCCATCAGTTGGGTGTGGAGCCCAAACGGGCTTCCCGTCTTCCATTGTGGGATCTATCCAGTATTTCCTGTGAGAAAAAATAAAACTAAAATTAATCAAAACACTTTGTATACAAATTGAATAAAGCATCAGGATTTACCTCACAGACTTCAGTTTATTATGTTTATTTCTATTCTTCACTATGAAAAGAGGCAGCCCTTGCAGACTGAAGCCAATTCCAACCCACAATGCTTTGCCTACAGAGGACATCCCTTGGACTTCAGCATGGATGAGCTTCAAGACCAGAACCATTTCTCCTGGGATTCACACACTGCTCCCTGCAGCTCTTTATCCAGCTTCCCTAACTTGTGAACCAAGAAGGGAGTCTATCTCATGATCAAATTAGAAGCGCAAGATAGATTCAAAGCCAAGAATATACTAGAAGTGTGTATATACACATATATGGATACAAATGTAAAGACACACACATATATATGTATATGCATGCAGTGGGTCATATGACTAATAAATACTTGTCTGTACTCGACCTGGTGTAGAAGTATTTCTATGTTTGCAACAGTACATGTTGAGGCATGTGAGGAGAAATCCAGTCTCTTGGTATTTGAGACAAATGTGTTCACTCTTTTTGTGCGGCTGAGCATATGGTTTAAAATAACCCACAAATATATTTGGTCTCAATTGATTTATCATCCTGTAAGTCTTTTAAAGGCTGACATTCCTGATACTGTAACATTACAACTCTTCCCCTTAAGGAACTTTATTTTCTATTAAAAAATGACATGAATTGTTTTGAAAGAATTTTGATGTGCAAGTGAAAAAGATGCAAAGGCCAAGATATTCAAGCCTCGTGCTCCTCAAGTTATACAGCTAAATAAGCTCCCAGTTAAAAAGGAGGATTTGATTGCACGCTATACTCATTGAGCTAACCAGGAAAGTTGCCAAGGCTGGCACACTTTGAATGGCTAATGGTGCCATTTTAAAAATGCTGAATTGGTTCCTTTTTCCATGTGTTTTTTTGTAGTTTGTTTTTTGGTTTTTTAAATCTACTTTATAGTCCTTACCCTAGTAAGAATTGAGTCCACTCACCTTAAAAGGCTCACTTCTCCTGGCTGTTCCTCACTCCCCTCCAAAACTCATTCCCATACTAAACTGACATGTTTTAGTGATTCCAAAATTTGTAAAAAGTAATCTCATACCACCAAGGTGTAACTTGCCTCTCTCAGCATGAAAGAAACAAGCCTGCCAAGCACCAAAGAAAACACTGGCAGCAAACTCCAGAAGTCTATGGAAAGCTTGGGAAAGTGTCCCACATTTTTCTTTTCCCATATATGAAGGAAAAAGAAGACCCAAAATTTCTCACAAACAATGAAGGCTTCAGACCCCTTTGCCATAAGCAGCAGCAAGGAAGAAGAGTGATTGGCCCACCAGAAATCTGTACAGCTATGAACCATAAATGATACTCTTGCCACTCAGAGGATTGGTTAGCACATGCTGCATGACCTCCTTTTTACTACCTCCAAGGACAGGTTAGAAAATTTTCAAGAGAAGGAAAAGGCTGGCTGTGATCTCTGAGAATGCTGCTGGTCTTAGTTAACAGCAAGCTGTCTTGTTCCTTGGCAACTTTAATGTGAAATTACAGAAAATTTGTGATTTATTTTCTCCTATGAACTGAGCATATTAACTTCTTTTAACTACACAGAGAAAGTTATGTTCTAAAACTTGCACTATCACACTTACTTCTGTTTATTTCCAGCATTTTGCCACAGTCCATGAACTCTACAAAACAGCATCTCCATCATATGTTGCTATCACCATATGATAAATCCTGTAGACAACATCTGTATTCTCTCACAACTAGCTGTTGAACATTTCTTCTTTATTTTATGGTACTGAAAAATGGATTTTTTTTTTCCAGCTAGACTTGACCTCTAGATCCTACTACCATCATGGGCATAGTTGCTAAACAGCTGAGTTTATTTCTGGATATAACCAAGCCTTCATTTCTTCACAAACCTATCATTTGCTTTTAAAACGTTAGTTCAAAATAGTAGTTAAGCGATATGTCTCACAACCACTAAAAACAAGGCTCTCTTTTACGCCCCAAGTAGCATGGTCAGAGCTCCAGACTCAAGCATGTCGCATGAGAAACAAACCCTAAAATTACTGCCAAAATTTCAGCAAAAGTTAGAATCCAACCTCCCCAGTTCACATCCAGATGCTTCTGGCTTTGTTCGCTGACAGGGATTTTTGCATTCCTACATATTCTTATTCCTACATATGCTTATTCTTACTCTTACTTTATTAATAAATTATAATAGGGAAATGTCACAAGCTGAAAAACTCCCCTTGAAGGACAAAGCAGTGATTGAATTCAACCACCACCAGGAAATGCAAATTTAAGAAAAGTACCTGAGGCTTTGCAAGCATTTAAGAAGCTATTGGGTGAAAGCAATCTAAATACAAGTGAAGAAGTTATTCATGGGACACTTACTCTTAATAAATATAGTCTTCTGGCTGAGTAGTGACATAAAACCAGTTGTAACATTCTGGGTTTGGCACCACTCCATCTCTGTCAGCTGGGACTCTGATAAGGGAGCATGTTGAAATTGGATACAAAAACCTAGCAGGTATTATCTGCTCTATTATTTACACCCTCATCTGATGTGCCATTGCCTTGAGACAAATGCATGAACAAGCTCTGGAACAGACAGAACAGAACCTATCAGAACAGAAACTATCAGTGGGAACAAACTTTTTTCCTCAATATGCAGCCATCTAAATCCAGTCTACATGCAGTCCATCACACTGCTAAAACAGCACAATGTTTCTGAAAACAATGAAAGCAAAGAGACTCATGCACAGGCTAAAAGCTCTGAGGCAACAGATTTGATAGCAACACCACCAAACACAAGGAGTCGCACGAATGATGCGATTCCTGAATGATCCGAATAAAGGAGACCAATGAAGTTATCTCTCACATTTGTATTTGTATATATGCACTCAACATATATTAAAGTAACTGATTTTAAGTTACTAGATCATTTTGGTCTCCACAATTAAGACATCTCCAAAATGAAGAAGAGAATTCTCAAAGGTTATGCTTAGAAGTGGGAAGCCAGCTGCCCTTTTCTCTTTCTACAATCCACAGAAAAACATCAGGAACCTAGTACTGGAGTTTTCCACTCTGTTGAGCAGGAGAGGGATAGTAATAAAATAAGCCTTTGCCTGAAGCTGGTAAACTTAATAGCTATTCCTTCAAATGTCAGATTTTATTTCTTCATAATTGGTATGCAATAATAGGCCTTGCCTTAACTATCAGTAGGAATACTTAACACATTCAGCACTGGCTAAACACTAGAATGAGTGTTCAAACAACTCATAAGACAAATCACTGCCCAGATTCCAAGAAAAACATCCACCAACATTTCTGTAACTTTTTTCTGCACTATTATTCCCCTTTTTGGAGAATGTTTAATAACTTTTTTTCACAAAAAGATTATCTATGTAACGAACTGAGTATATGAAACAACTAAGAATTCCTCAGTTGAAAGCTGACACACTGTCCTCCCACTTATGTTTACCTAGGTAGTATTGATTTTAAAAGAATGTAATACAACTACATTTGGGTGTTGTAGATTATGCAAAAGGAAATCAAATTATACCATCTGGTGAAAGAATTCCACAAAGGCAAAATATGGTGATGCAATTTTAAACTTGTTGCCAGAGCCCAGAGGCAGCTTTTTGCATGATCTGATCCTACTTACTATCCTATGAAGAGTCTGCTATACCAAGGCACTGTACTGATTGCTCAATTAACTAATTAAAACAAATGAAAAATTAGACTTCATTAAACAACCAACAGTAACTCACTAGAATGGCTAAGTCCAAGGAAAGTAAACTAGTTAGAATAGGTATGGTAGTAAATTATCACAGTAAAACAGAGAGTGTGTTCTATATTAAAAACACCTTGCACTTGTGTGTTTAAGGGCTGCTCAAAATTCTGCTGATTACAGCAGGTGCATGAGAATGCTCTGGGAATGGTCCTGTAAACATACAGAAGAGACCAGACAGAAAAAAACATTCATGTAAAGTGGTAGCTTACTGTCAGACAAATTACTTTTGCAACCCTAGTTTACTGCTCAACTGAAACTTCTCCAAATCAAAGCTCAGGCATAATGTAGCACTCTACTACAGGTAACACAGTATTTCAAATGAACTGCAGATTAATAGTAAAGATTTATTTTTGAGCTAATTACAATGCAATTATAACTGCATTGTTTAAGTGAGTATTAAACTGATTCTATTTTTATTATTTACTTTTCCAATTCACAACAAAACTCTGCTCTAACAAATTCTAGTTTATCCATGTCACACTGCAGCTTTTTCATACCTAAAGTAACATCAGCAAAGTAACTGTCAAGCAGAGACTTCTGCCACACTGGAAAAGAAGAAATGGACTGGACTATAGCACAGCACAAAAGTACCTTCAAAACCAACTTGCTCTGAAAATCTCAATCTTGACTTGTTAATTGTCGCTACCTTTTGTAGATGTCTGCATGCAAAATAAAGAGTAATCATTCCACATCTGAGAACTACTAGATAAAAACTTCTTTTAAAGCTACCTGCTCTGACTGCTTGGGACAACTTGACCACAACAGCTCATGTAATTATTCTCATGGCATGCTCATTTTCTTGCATGCTCATATTTGCATGTATCAGCATGTTTTCAATACTGAGCAGCCAGAAACTGATTTCTGTAGTATTTCCAGATGAACCACTCTTTTGTATTTGTATTCACTTGTATTTAGCATTCACATGGAAAATACTTCCTCTGCTGTTGTGTTTACTATTCAATAAGAAAAGACAAGACAGTCTCTCATGCTTTAAGCAAAGGAGAAATCTTATTTTCTCTACATTAAACACGGCAATTCCCAATCAGTAAAGCACAGCTGCAATAGCCCATGTCATTTCTGAAAACACCTTTGCCTGGAGCATCCATGCTCCTGGAAGAACAAATTTTAAGGAGCAGAAGAAGGGGTGTGATAGGGACAAGATTAGCCAAAGACCTGTAGAGCTTCCTCTAAACCATCTCACCTTCCTGTGTGTTAACTGCTGCTTGAGCCATTTCACCCCAGCTACCCTCCTGGCTTTGCTCTCTGCTCCTGCCTCTTCCCCTCCTGACCACCTTGAGAAGTACTTATGCAGGGCAGGAGATGGTCTGAGTAAGAAAAAGTACTTTAGAATAAAAAAATACTACTTCATGTGCAAATATTTAAGTGGCTGTTGCATCAAAATAAGCTGTTAAAAAGTAGGAATTCAATTAATGGTAGGAAATTTTCCCTACAGCAACTGACTGCTTCAGTAACTTTTCACCATCCTGAAAATGAGGCGATACAGGCATTGCTCAAGAGCCCTCAGGTTTGAAATACATGTTTCATGCTTTTTCAAATGCATCATGTTCAGTCAATCGGCACTTTTGTATGTATATGCACCTTTCATATAACAGAAATGTAGCCCATTAAAAAAGCACCTATTGTAGGAAGCTTATCCGACAATCTGTACATCAACTGAACAGATTTCTGTAAGGCCAAGTGTCTTTCAGGCGTTGTTTACTAAGTGCTAAATTCTCAGTATTGCTCAAGAAATAAAAATAAACCTCACATGGACAAGAAAATCTGCCATTGGAGGTTACAATGAAGCTTCAGGAAATCCAGAGGGAGGAGAGTTTAGGCAAATTTAACAAACACACCAACTCTGCAGGTATGGCAGAAGATAGGAGTCCACAAGAGAGGTTGTACACAGTAAAAGATCACTTGTGGCATGCCAGCAGAGGAGAAACAGGAAACATTCTCTGAACTGTACCTTGTGAGATGATGACATGGAGTGGGGAAGATGGAAGATCAAATGAGACTTAGCAAAGGAAGACAACAACATGTATGTCAGGTTAATCAGCAGATTGATACTGGCTCATATTAAATCCTGAGGTAATCATGACCATGGTTTGTACCTGATGTGATAGAATGGCGAAGCACCAAGGCATATAGAAAGGGGAAGAAAGAAAAGCTAATTTCTATAAACCTTAAAAAATAAATTGAAAGAAACAAGCAGCTTCCATGTCATCAATGCCAATAGCTTTGGCTTTCTGCCAGCTGTAGAATGGAAGCATTTGCTTCGACTATTAAAAGAACAAGCCTTCATCTTACATGAAGCTTTGTTTAGGGACCCTATAAAAATGTCAACAATAGTTCCGGCTTCAAGAATATCAAATCTACCAAAAGGCAACATCTCACTTTTATTAAGCCTAATCAAAACCACTGGCTGCAAAAACCTCAGTGGATAGTTTTCCAATCTGCCGAAGCTGGGGGCTGCAGGACCAAGTGTTAGTGAGAGAAGCTTTCCGCTGTTTAACCGGATTTTGTTGGGGTTTTTTTATGCATCCCTCATCAGATCCCATGAGCAACAAAAATGTTTGTGGCACCTGACCTAACTATCCCCCATGCACACTTGGACCATCTCCTCTCCCCATAGCAAGTACTGACTGGATTGGTCAAGATATGGCTTACGCAGTAATATCCTACTGCAGCAAAAGCTCAAAATGAGAACAAAGCAAATTTTAAAAACCCCTAAATTTCATGAAAGCTAAGATGAAATAGCTCTTAGTTGCAGCAAGGTAGTTCTAATTAAGTTATTAACAAAATTCTAGCTAGTTTTAAAATTTTAGTGAACTTCAGTAGCAAGTATTCATCCAATTCAATTGCTGTTATACAAGACCAAAATGAATTTTGTACAGCTTGTAAGTTTGTAAAACTCTAACCACAGATGTTGTGGTCTTTTGACTATGACACTGAGAAATTAAAACTCAATTCGTATTAGAATCAGCAAGGTCTGATGATTTCCTCTCTGATTCCTGCTCTTCTGGCAGCTTTTTAAGCTACTGTTCTCTCAAGAACATTGTTCTTATTTTAGTTCCTACTAAGAAAATAAAGAGGTCTTTGTCCCAGTTCTTGTTCATTAAAATAACCTGAGTGGAGCTTCCCGACAAACCAAGAATTAAGTATGCCAAGGGGATCTGCATAAGCATTTTCAACCAACAGCATTGCCTACTCCAGTAATAGCAGAAGGAGGAAAAGTAGCAAAACACAAAACATAATGTCGAATTTGAGCAGAAAAGTTAAAATTAGAGAAAAAGCTCTTCAGTTATGGTTTGGACACTACTTCAGACGCATAACAAAAGAGAAATGAGAACTAGAAAAAACAGAAGAAAATTAACAAAGCCATAAGAAAGATTTTGAAAGAGGTTGTTCAATTTAACTCTTCCAGGCTTTGCAAGTCAGCCCTAGTGAAACCAGCAGGCAGCAAGAGGGGAGAAAAAGGCATACCAAGACCAAAGTCATCCAACAGACAAAAACACCAAAGCAAAATCAAAAGTATCTTAAGCCATCTTACGATATATAAAGAACACATAGGATGCACTTTTGCAGATCTAGCTGGAGTAGTTCAAGCAGACAAGGAGAACTCTGGAGGTAACTACCCCTATGGCATCAGTCCTACTGTGTGACCACTGGCAGCAGTGCTCAAGCATGTTGGCTTAAATCATATTCCATGAATAGCCTCAACAAGTTCAAGTAACTTCAAACCCCTTCAGCTAGCACTTTAATGGTGTATTTGTTTATATCCTCATTTTTGAGATTAAAAAGGTGCCACCTTTTCCAAGTGTAAACATGAGAAAGAACAAATACCTCTTAAAGTTTGAGGACGACGCTCTCTAAGCTAATGAACTTTAAATTCTCCTCCGGTTATGTCATTTTCCAGCCCTCCCCACCCATTCATCTTCTATATCTCATACACTCCTATTGTCAAATTAGAGTGCCCTGTATCCCCACCCATCGTGTGCTGCTGCCAAGCTATTACTCATCTTCAGGTGACTAGTACAAGAACTGATATGTTTATTCTCTTTTAAGACTGTGCACCCATCGGTCTCTCGTTGAGCTTCGCATACAAGGCGAAACAAAAGCAACCAATTGGCCTAAGTCTACCAAAAACAACAGACCTCGCCTCCAGCATAAAAAGTAGAAAATCTAATATACAAATGAAAAAAAAGGAAGAAAGATTCCCAAATACTTAAAGGGAAATGGATCACTTCTCATAAATATCGGTTATTTATCACAGAAATACCAATGCCTGGGCACTGGCTTCCATAATCTGAACAGCAGAAGCTTCCCATTATGATAAGCAATCAGGAATCCAGAATTTTAATCCTCTGTAGACCACTGTCAATGTTGGCTAAACCACACCTTGGTGTGGCCAGCAGAGCCTTGTACCAGCTAAAGGAGGCATATATTGCATTTTATACCAGCTTCTGTCTAGCTGATTCAAAAAGAGACTGAGGTAGACTGAATCCCAGTAATTTATTCTAACTCATATGAACACAGATAAACCCCAAAAAGTTCATATCCTCCTACAAAAAAAATCAGAGGTATAGTCCTAACCACCAATTTAAAGAGGAAAAACCCAAACCGAACAGAAAAAAATAAACCACAAAGCAAACCTCACTTTTGAGTGCTTTTGAATTTTTTTTAATTCACCAGCAATTCAAGAACTCTGCACAACTTAAATATTTTTTACCAAGAAATACTTGAAGTAGAAAGTCTACACTACCTAGTGACAATAGCATCTATTTTGTACTTTTAGAAGAGTGATGCTAAGTCCTTGACATTTGAGCAGCCCTACAATTCCAACCAAGAAAATAAAGAGCTGAATCATAAGCTGGAGCCTATCAGTAACTTTGCCCTCCACAGCCGAATGCTTCAGAAATACCACAGGGTGTATCTGGCCACTTCTGTGAACCCATGTCTTGTCAAGTTCTGAACTTCAGCTATATAACCCTCTTGCTGCAGAATAATCAAATGAAACTAAGTAAACACAGAAATATGCAAGCAACCAAATTGCACTGAGTTTTATCAGTTTGATAAATTCATATGCATAAATAACTGAAGAGACACATTTGGATGATAATTTGTTTTTGAAGTGCAACAATAAAAAAACATTGTCAAACTCTTCCTGATGCATACCTGAAAATGGAACTGATATTTTAGAAAAATAAGAATACATACTCAGCCAGGATCCAAGTCAAGTCAAATAAATTAGGCATTGCAGATGGCAGCATCAAAGGCTGCTGGGGCGTGTGCAGGAAACCTCACTTGCTTGACCTCAGACCAATACAAAGAGCCTGGGCTGGAAAAAATACATTTGTGCTTTCTGACTTACTACCAATATAACAAATAGCAAGATGTTTTTAAATAGTATTTTGATTTGGCCACTTTATTAGAGGAGAAAACCCTAGAAACTAATGACAGTCAGCATCTGCAAATTAAAAGGTACAATCCAGGAGCTGTTTACTGACAGCTCTCTCTATACAGAAACAATAACTCTTTCAGGGACAGAATTAGCTCCTAAAAATACTTACATTACCAATTTCAATCTTTTTCCTCACTCCATATCAGCTTGTACTTATTACAAAAAGTATGGGTGTAGTTTATAGGCAATGAGCTGAAACACAGACAATCTGCTATAGACCAGTGAACTCAGGAGAAACTCTCCCTTCAGAAACATGCAACTGAAAAAGGAAGATTCTTGTCGCAATCTACTCAAATCTTGTCTACAAATAAATAAATAATTCATTAAATAGAATCATTGCCAAGTTCACATTGATAAAAGTAATTCTGAGGGAGGTGACTGAAAGCTTACTCTTTACCATAAAAGATCATGAGAATCATTTAAGACACTTTTAACAGCAAAGACAAGAAAGCTGTTCCCAGATGGGACACAGAACATGTTTTGTCAGCAAATCCATTAGTTTTCTTGGGAAGATTATTACAGTGGTCCCATTACTATGAGACAAAAAAACAGTAATTACAGCAAAAGATCATTTACACTATCTCAATCTCAAAAAAATTATCTGGAATATATGATTTAGGAATAAAATCCACTTAAAACCTATAAAAATTATCGAAGGGCTAGAACATCTCTCCTATGAAGAAAGGCTGAGAGAGTTGGGGAAGAGAAGGCTCCAGAAAGACCTTACTGTGGTCTTTCCATAAATTAAGGCAGCCTATAAGATGGAGAGAGACTTTCTATCAAAGCCACCAGTAACAGGTCAAGGGACAACAGTTTTAAACTGAAAAAGGATAGATTCTTACAGGATGTAAGAAAGAAATTCTTTATAATGAGATTTGTCTGAAGAAGCTGTGAATGCCCCATCCCTGGAAATCTTCAAGGTCAAGTAGGATGGAGCTTTGAACAACCTAGTGAGGACAGAGGGGTTAGACTTGATCTCTTTAAAGATCCTTTTCAACTCAAACCATTCTGTGACTCTAAAATAACCTTTAATTCTTGTACTGTTCATGAATAGTTTGTATTTTCACAGAAGGCCAAGGACAGTAAAGGCCTGGCATCTGATCAGCAACAAATCAGACAAAATCTGCTATTAGCACTGACACAATCTTGGCAGCAGGGAAAACTGCAGACCATAACAACTTCCACATTAGCCACATCCTGACCACAGCTCAACTCTCTCATTTTTTTTGGTAAGACACTACTCTCTGCAAGATTTGAGAAAATTCTAGGCTTCCCTAAACCTCGGTACAGGGTCATGCAGATTATAGACTCTGGACTAATCTTTGCACAGATTTTGCCACAGCCAAAGAAACTGGCTGCTTTTCTTACTACTGATTCAGTGTCTCAGGGAGCCACAGAAACTGACTGATGCAGCTCCCATAGCTCCAATACTTTTATGAACCATGAGTTGTAAGAAATCCAGAAATCCAGCTCAAGAACATCATGCTCACTTCTTGTTCAGAAAACTATTAGAAGATTGAGATCAAAGTCCAGTGCATTTTACCAACTGATTTTAATACCTCAAACACATTACCTGAATGCTTCTGCCCATCCCCATCATGTATAAAATGTTATTTATTAATTTAACATGAATGCTGCAAGACACTGCATTTCTGCTCATGATTCTGTTACAGTCAACAATGAGTAAAAATTACCAACCAGCAACACCACAAAAATGGTTATAAATTTTCTGCCCAAGTGTTAAAGGATCTACACAAGAGATCAGGCATAGCTGAATGCACATTTTAGAAGAAATCTGCGAGACCTCTCAGGTTTTCAATAGCAGGTGTCGTCGTGCAGGCAACAGAGCAAACACACTCTCTCTTCACAGGCAACAGAACCACCCCTGGGGCTGGGAACTGCACAGTAACTGCCGGCGCACACAGTCTCAATATATCTGATACAAAAGTAAACCAAAAATAACTTACACAGAATCATGGCTCCCAAGACCAGCCCTTAAGCATAATTACAAATTCTGTACAGAAGCTCATGCAGAGGACAAACCACCACAGTCACATGCTAAGATGAGCCTGTTTATTTTGGCAAAGAAGCAAGAAGTGGAGTCAAGAAAAGCTTTTCCTCAGGTTATAAATTCAGATACAAAATGCAGCTAAGGTGTTTGTAAATTCAAAACTTCCTGAACAATTACAGCAGGAAAAAACTTCTGGGAGAATGAGCACTGTTGTGCTGCCACTGCTATTTCCCAATTGGGGTCAGCAGGTCAATGATAAGAGCATTTACTCGTTGCCTTTATTTCAGACTATGCAAAATACTTTATACAAAAAATACATCTCCAGAGGGTAGGAATGTCAAGAAATAACACCAAGTCATTAAGTCCTGTCCATGCAGTCTTCATTTAAATCAACTGCAGTGGTTTCAATCTAGATGTCAAAGAACTGTCCATCCAGTGATAATCTGATGGTTAGACATTTTTATGAGGGTAGTGGATCTAGGATCAGAAAAGAGTGAAGTTCTGCTAAATAAAATGATACTACAATTATCATGAGCACTTTTTCCTTTTTATCTTTCAATTACATGAATATATAGTTTCAATTACATTTTCCTCTCTTTAACAAATATTCAAGAATTTAACATTGTAGTGGGATTAGGATCATATAACAATAATTTTTACTTCAGGAATAAAATGGTAAATGAAAACATCTATATTATTTTCAACTCTAAGTAACACACTTCTTCCATTTTGTTGCTCTTTAGTCCTTCCTACAATATTTTGAATTAAACTGAATGTATTGTAGGGCAAACAAAGTATTGTGCCTTCAAAATCAAAAATACCTTATAGAAGATGTGAATGGTCAATATAAGATACTTCTGGCTTGGATTTTGTTTTCTTTTTTTCCTAATTGTAAAGATTTTAACAATACGCATTACGTCAATAAAACGAGAATTTCACAAACAGAAGGCATGTTTATTTACACATTTTTTTTTCAAGTCATTATTTTTCCTGACATAAATCTGGAAGATAAGTTTTAAACTCAAGGGATACACCTCTGTTAGCAAATAACATGGTACAATAGGAGTAACTGCATAACAGTGAACAGCAGCACTGAGGGACCAGTGCCCATACTACACACATCTTGTGGGTTTTACTAATTCTAGTTTGTACCACATATCTCTAGTCTGGTCCTCCTGACTGAATATGAATTTACAGCTGCAGACTATCAGGCATTTTTCTAAGGAGCATCTTCTAGTCTGGTTTCATCCAAATAGGATCCAGTTTGGTGCCTGGGCCTGAAGCGCCATAAATTCAGGAGGTTCAGTACAATAGTAAACTCCTAAAATGAACTAAAACTCTCAGGAGACACACCTCAACTCATTCTTTATCTAGCTGCTGATGGTTACTGGCATGAGAAAAGACTCTTGTTCTAATATAGTGACAAACCAAGTTACAGTACTTTTACCCCTTTCTTATCTGCACCCCAACTTTATTGCCATTTTCTTCTAGGCTTTACTCTTTCAAACCAAGCATGAATGATATATAGCTACCAATCACACATCATCATTTAACCAGGAAAAACAGCCTTAAAACAATCCAAAGATAGTTTATGTTTTTCTACCTTTCTTCCTTCTTTCCTCCTCAAGGATAGACTGTAGCTACTACAACACAAAAATATTGCCTTAGACCTCTAAAGTTCAATACTTCAAATTTATGCTTCTTAGAGTACCAGCTAAAAACAAGTTCCATCCTTCAGAGCTTATATAATTGTAGTGATCTCACCCTCTAAACACAAAGTATGATTAAAATTATCTTTAGTTCCACTTCAACTGTCCCAAGATGCTTTAGCAGTCCCCATCCTGTGAGCCCCCAGCAGGCAGCTCTCCCCAGCCCACCCAGGGACACTGCACTCCAAGTGCCTGTCAAGCAGCCCTCACCCCGGCTGTGAAAGGACACACAGAGGTACTGTTGTCTAATCAAACAGGTCTCAAAGTAAAACATCACTTACATGCTCAGCTGGTAACTCACAACTGGCTCCCCATCAGATGATACTGTGGACTGGAAATGTGGAAGCAACAGCAAGAGGAATGCGAGTAAATCCTGTGCCTGCACGTTCTGACATAACCCTGTTTGGCAATCTGAACAAAGGCTTGTGCTTATTCAGCCTACAAATAACTTTAATGACCGTGTTTTGTATAAAACTGGGGTATGGATTCCTCGCTCTGGAGATTAATCTTCCTGCTGCTTGTCAGACAGGAGAGGTCTGAATTAGGGCTTTAAGTAAAAAGCACAGCTAGCACTTGCAATCACACAGACCTAACCATGTATCAAAATTTCTGTTCCTCTTCCAACATCACATTATAAGAAGTAAACTTTTATTTCATTTATGGACAATATATAAAACACCACTCCAAACTGTTTTAAAGACACACTGAAAAATACTACTAAATGTACCTTCAAGGGGAATGTAAAAAAGCCCACACATAGAAGCTTGAAGTTCCCAAATACAAGACTGGTGCAATGTTAACTCTTCCCCACAAAACCACAGATACCACCAACAAAAAAACCCAAGTAAAGCTCCCTCATCCCTCTGTCGGGACAAGGGGTACCCAGGACAAAAGTCCCATTTCCCATTTCTTGGTACCCTTCTCCCCAACTCAGACAGAACCAGCCCCAGCAGCAATAGAAAAATATCTCTGCCAACATGTATGATCTGTACTTCTAAGAAACTCTTTACTGAGAGAGTGGGGAGGTGCTGAAACTGGTTGCCCAGAGATCTTGTGGATGCCCCATCCTGGAAGTGTGGCTTTGAACATCCTGGTCTAGTGAAACGTGTCCCTGCCCATGTCAGGGAGGCTGGAACTCCAGGAGCCTTAAGATTCCTTCCAACCCAAGCCATTCTACGATTCTGTGTTAAAAATAAACAAAGTAAGTCTGAAAGAACTTTGAATTACGAGTAGACTCAAGGAGCACACAATCCTTTGTAGACATAAAAGCTTCCCTTTACTAAAAGCAAAATATTTGATACTGCAGCACAAGAATAACCAAAACATTAAGCATATTTTCACAATTATTCAGGTTTAAAACTCAGACTTCCCAAACCCAATGTTCTTTTCAATAGCTTGGAAAATTTTGTTCAGTAGGTTTTCTCATATTCCCAAGTGATATTACCTGCCACAATAAAAAAAAAAAAAAAAAAAAAAAAAATCTAATATACAGACAAGCATGGCCTGAATTACTTGGACACAACCTGACTTCAGATGTTCAAGGCCAGTCTAGAAAACAGCGACTTAGATCAACAGAAAATATTTTTTTTATTTCAAAAAAAATTTCAAAAATTATTTCAAAAAGAAGGGTGTACATATAGTATTTACCAAACAATTGTATTTTTTGTTGTTGGGTTTGTGCAACATAAAAGGGGGAAAAAGGAAAATGTAACAGAATCTGCAGTAGCAAACCTTCTGGAACTTAGTACAGGAGTTTCCTTGAGCTATCTCATGTCAAGGATGGATGACATTCATTGGGTTTCTCCACTATAAAAGTAGGGCACTTTATGTGGATCACATAATTTGGCCCATATAAACTTTAGGATTTAAATAACAGCCCTCTAAGAACAGTTAAAAATAACTGCTGGTTTGGCAGGCCTCAAAAAGGAGATTAAGAAAATATAATATTTCAAAGACCCTATACGTGAAATTTCCGACAGAAATTCAGCAGAATGGTGCTCAGCAGAAATTTCAGGGGCTCCAGAAATCAAAAAGACTAAATGATTTTTTAATGAGCAAAATTGACATCATAGGTTCAAACCATGTCTCAGCTACATGTCTACATATACCACAGGCAGTCAATATACTCAACAGCAAACCCATCAAGAAAGGAAAATGGATTTGCCTAAATGAGTGAGAAGGACCAGAAAGCATGAAACAGCTGGTGCTACTTAGTACTTTAATTGACATTCTTGAAGAAATTTCTGATTTTCTCAACACTATTTCCAAGAAAGAGGCACAGCCCAATTTAATGCAAGCTGCCATACATCATTAGGATTTACCCAGGTGACACAAGAGGAGAACCCAAAACTTAATTAGGTAATTTCAGATCAGTTGCTATAAAATCCATGGGTTTTGTTATTTGGCACATTTAAACCTATTATCCAGTTAATCAATTAGAGAAGAGGATAATGTGAAATAGTTCTTAAGCACGCTTCAAAGATAGAAAAAATATAAGAAGATTTAAGTTTTAATTCTAACACCTTCCATGATCAAAAGCAGCATGTTTAAAGCCTTCCTCCAATTCTAGAACAATCTAAATCTATAGCTTCAAAATACTTCCCACTGAAAATACATTATTTCTAATTTCTAAACTTGAAGACACATCCCTTTGTTTTTCCAAGGTTAAGGCAAAACATCTTCTTGCACATTTTTACAATCTTCCTCTAAATGCTCAGTACCAGCCACACAGAAACTCCATGAAGTTTTAAACAACTCTTTGCCAAATAAAAAATGGTAAGGGTCATGTAATGACAGGTTAAATATATGAAATATTCACATGAAAAACAAACTACAGAATATTTCAATCTAGCAGAAAAAGCACTAATACACAGCTGATGGAAACAGAGACCACATACACTAGAAACAGAAACTATTTTGAACACAATTTTGAAAATGTTTTGAAGAATTACTTTTAACCACTAACACAGACTTTAAATTAAGACTAGATGTTTTTCTTCCTAGTTCAATATTACTCTGATTTGCAAGATTCCACACAGACACAGCCAAAAGTAAGCACTAGTGCCTTTGGACAGACACACTTGAGAGTCAATTCCTGGCTGATTTCAGCATTTGTAGATATTCCATGGACACAGAAATGTTAATGATGTCTATTAGAAAGCCTAGGAGACAGTTCAAAAAGTCATACACAAAGTCCTAATGCTAAAAACATTTAATTGATACATTCCTGATTACAAGCAAGACCCTCACCCTGTTGATTACAGAACAGCAAACCACAAAACAGTCCCTGATTTTTTTTCACGGAGAACAAATACATAACTAGTTTTTAAAAGATGAGGACTACAATGCAGAAGAGACTGTACTGCTATTGGAGGAAAGACTGTGAGGTCATGTGAAACTTA
Source organism: Lanius collurio (assembly GCA_020086605.1). NCBI lineage: Eukaryota > Metazoa > Chordata > Aves > Passeriformes > Laniidae > Lanius > Lanius collurio. The sequence continues at coordinate 27,559,774 of JACBWW010000001.1, read as the reverse complement.
TCATCAGTGGACCCACAACAAGACAACCTGATGACACTCTTTCTCAGGGCTTTACAAGGCATCCTCTTCAGCTTCCTTGACTTGTGGTCTACAGTGCTGCAAGCCAAGTTCACTCAAGCATTCTAATTAGAACTCCAGTCTGGAAGTCTTCAGCACTTCCTACATTCCAGCAAATATATTACTTCAGATATACGGATATATACATTTCCAAATATTTTCTTTCACCCAAAGCTTAAGCTCCATGGGAGCTTAAGCTACAATGATCAGGAATTCAACACAAAAGTCAGATATGACTAATTCAAATTCCTCCTTGTGAACAGAAATTTTCAAACCTGCTTTCATGGGTATTTCTTCACACTGTTCAATGACCTAAGCATCATCTTGGAGGGGCAGTGGGAAGCTAATAGTGAACTCCTCATAGATTTCTTGTATTTCCTTTCTAGAGTAAAAAAATCCGCCTTGGGAATCAGTTTTTGGGGTTGAATTATTCATGGGAACCAGAAAACTAAAAGCTTTCCAGTTGTCTCACATCATCATACGATTAGAGATCTTCTAAGGTCATCTTAGAAAAAATTCAAAACACAGTGTAAAAGAAATAATTGTGTAGAATGTGACCACGATGAAGACCCTGGAGGATTATTACAAGTCAGGCGCTTCCTCAGGAACCCAGAAAACTCCAGTTGCTTTGGTGCTGAAACAGCAACAATCACATGGGGTTCAGCCACCTCCCAGTGACCTATATGAAGTCTTGAGGCAAGACCTCAAGAAAAATTGAGTTCAAATAGAGCAAGATGTAGTATGGAGCAGCCCAACTGATACAACTTTCAGCACACTGAACTAAAAATAAAAAAAGCCAAAACAAAACACAACCAACCAACAGACCTATTTTTCAAAAGGCATCAACATATGAATCAGTACCTTCTCACACCATGTTAATGGAGACTCCACCTCTCTTTACAAAGAGTCCTGTTCCACCCTCCACAACAGCATACCTGTCTTCAATTACAGGGAAGTATGTGCTTCCTTTTATTGACTGAAGGACACAAAGTATGAAGAATGATTTTATTATTTCTACTAATAAATTAAATACATGACATTGCATTTTGGTATCAATGCCCTGTTCAAAGGAAATTCACAGCTTCCAGAGTTTCTGCTTTATTTGGGTGATTAGTAAAAAGAACTTGCTGGCTACAATAGTTTACTCTAACTTAAAAAAAAAAGCACATGCCTCTAGAATAGCTCAAATAACTTGGGAACAATAAAGGAAGCAAGATTAATCAAATGCTTTCTCAAATGTCTGCACATCCAGTTTCCATGCTGCCTTCAGACACAGGGGTGAAAAACATTGGCTAACTTCACAGTATTAGGACCTGTGAAGAACAAAAATCTAAGTTTCCTAAAATAAAAATATCAATGCATGTCTGTTAAGTAATAATAAACTTTTTTTAGAAGTGAAAAGTTAGCAAAAATTGCTGACACTCAAGTACAAGAGAGAAACACAATTATATTTCAAAGGTTATCAAAAAAGCATTTGCTTTTTCAGCTTCCACTCTATAAAACTCATTCAAGTTTTACTGGATGCTGTAGTCTACCTAATTTCTTCACACATACAGTGGCCTGTGCTGTGTAATGATCGTCCTTCAATACAGAAGCTTTTGACAGCATCCTGGAAACATGTCCCATAATAACAGCACAGGAAATCCTAATACACCAGGTGTGGCTTCACAGATGAAGGCTGAGCCACCCAGGAAGTGCTCTAATACAGCAGCCTTCTGTAAGCTTTTGCCACTAAGGGTCTCTTGAACTAGATTTATACTGAAAAGCATCAGGGAGGTATAGGATAGAGGACTGATTTTTTGCCTGACCTGCTCTTCTGTTGTAGCAGTTGAATAAAAGATGTGCTTTGATTGTAGTGAATGATTTTCATCTTCTCTGATACTTGGCTTCTCCCCTTTCTCTAGGATTCTCTTAGTTTATCTTTTCTCTCAGCCTCAAAATGCCTTTTTTTTAAAAAAAAGTTTCTTTCTAGAAAGAAACTCTCATCTAGTATTAAAACCATAATCTATAAAACTCCTTGCAATGCTCTGGAGTGCTTTTTGGTTTGGGGAACAGGAGGCCTGGAGCTGCCCATTCTGCCAGTGGAGCTGTGCTAATCCTGCCGTGGGCCCAGGCTCTGAGCCCAGCCAGTCAGCAAGGCTCTGCCTGGAAGGTGAATCACATCTGCTTGGCCTCCCCTGTCCAGCATGTACCCAGCTCAGCAGCAACTGCTCCAGATCATGCTTTCCCACGTGGCTGCTTCTGCCTACACCACCCAGCTCAACACCAGCATTAATAACTTTGGACCTCTGGTAGTTACTGCCCTTGTCGAGCCCTTCTACTCTAAACTGCCTCCCCCTTACACATTAAGCTGCATCTAAAATTAGCCTGAAAAGCAGAGCTTGATCTCAAAGCAACAGTACTCTCTCCACTTCCATTTTTTCAAAACAGGAAGACTGACTGCTACTTTGGTTCAGGAATGTAGTGAATCCACATGCATTTTAGGGGGGCAAAAGGCATAGGGCTTTCTTTGTGATGGTGCTCTTGGCACAGGGACAAGGGGCTTTGCTGACCCAGAACGAGCTCAGTGCGTTACCATCTGGTGCAAGGACCACTGTGAAAAGCCAAAGGAGTCCCCAGCAGAGCAGCCACTCACAATAGCCTGCAACAACACAAAGTATTCCTTCCTGCTGACTCACATGGAGAGCCAGCACGTTGTACTGCAGGGCTTCCCAGGCGGTGCTGGCACACATGAGCAAAGCTTGCCATGAGAGGAATGTTCCCTGCAGCAAATGTGTCCTCCTCACCACTCTCCAAACCTCAGCCTGATGAGCAGGGTTAACTGTAGGTTGACAGCTTTCAAGTAATTACAGCCATCCCCCATCCAGTGCTAACTGGTATGACTCTGGTCATTCTCAACAAGAGAAGGGAGAAAACAAGGAAGAAAATACGGATTTTGATTAAAACTCTCTTCCCAATCTTTAAAGTCTGCTTCTACCAGATGTTCTGTCCTGCATCTCTCCACTACCCTTTTGACTAGACACCAAGCCTGGCTGATAAGAAAAGCAAAAGCCAGGATCTCTTTCATCCTCAGAAAACCACACTGATGCAGCCAGTTTTACTTGCTCTATTGTACAAACTCCATTTGCAATCTGTCTTGGTATATGCAGCCCACAAAGAGCATGTGAACCTGCATGCTCATCTGTCTGGACTGACGCCATGCAAATCCTTCCCATTGCCAGCAAGTTGTGAAACACAAAAGGCAGGATATCCTGGAAGAAGTAATATAAATGAAAAAGAAAAAAAAGGCATGCGTCCTGAGAATAACTTATATAGGGATTCTTTAGAGGCAGAAGCTGATGCTGAAAAAAGACGTCTGATCCAGAGGAAGACACATTGTGAAGCCATCAACAAATATCAGCACATGAAGCACCACTAAGGATTGCAACAGAGTGATCCAGGCAGATGAATGACAGGGCAAGACACGGTGCAACCCAGGAAGCCAATCCAGGTGACATGCTAACAACCTACACTGGAGCATTCATTATGTTCTGCACTCTGCTGAACTCCAAATGAATGCTATCCCATGCATCTGGGTCAAAATTAGACTGCCATTACATGCAAGAGTGCAAAGAGGTGATATCAGCTATCACTGAACCAAGGTCTGCATCCCATTACTTGCTACAGCCTGCTGCAGCCAAGCTCCACACCATGCCATTCCTGTCCCAGCTGGGTGCGAGCCCTTGGAAGACAGCCTGGTACCTGAAAAAGGGGAAATGCTCTCTAGCTATGGGAAGACTTTTAGAAATCCTTCAGTCTCCTCCCACATTTTCTCCTTGTTAGTATTGAAACAGATACAAAGACCTTGACAGCGGTACAATAACAGAGAAGGTATAATAGTTTTTCTTTACTTCCCTGGGTACTAGTACAAGCTTTTAGCTTATATTAGAAATACAGCATAGTCCAAACACTTGCAGGAGATGCTTGAGGAAGTGGTGATTTGTTAGAAAAAATAAAAAAAAAACCCCTTGTTTTTCAACAGTAGTAACTTGAAGTCTGCTAAAACACAAACTTCAAAAATAAACAGCACCCCCACCAATCATTGTTAAAATGCTTGCTAATATTACTAGGCTAATTTCTCACAACATAAAATTGTTTTTTATGAAAATATGGCTTTTACTTCACATTCAACTCAGTTCTCCTCTGTCTTTGCACGTGTGACATTTACGAAGCTTTTCCTTACACAAAGGCCTGAAACAAATAAAATTAAATACCTGGGAAGAAAGTCCTCCTTATCACACAGATCTGCCTCCCTAATTGTCAGACTGGAGATTATTTGTTAGTTTTGTGGGTTTGTGTGCCTGTTAGATGCCCCTCACAAAATTAGGCCACGAATTTAAAATGAACCATTAGGACATGAATTTAAAATGATCAAACTGAACAAAACAAAGCTACAGCAGCCTCACACACAGCTGTATCTTGCCCATTCAAATTTCTCCCTTAAGTATGTACAGTGGAGGAACTAACAGCTCCTTTTGAGAAGGTTCCTGTCTTACCTGGATCCCCTAAAAACTTCTTGGACATTTCCAACAAGATGACCAATGGAAATGAGAAGCTGCCAGAGAGTACGTGCTGAGTCCTAGAAAAATATAAACCAATTAGCTTTCATTAATTACCACTAACCACACCTTAGCACACCTTCAAAAGACACTCCAAAATCTTTACCTGTCTTGGGGTGAAATATTTTACCCAAATTGCAAGGCCTCATGGTCTTACACCCACAGCAGGCACACCCAGGGTCTGGTGCCTGGACATGTACAGGCATCAGGCAGCATCTTCCATTTGATGAGGAAAACATGGCTTCAAAGTCCTGCCAGGCATGGTAGGAAGGGCAGCCCCTGATGCTAACCAGTTTTGCATAAAAGCAGTCAAAATAGCATTTTTCTTCTACTACAATCTTCAAATGTTTCCACTTGCTGGGGTCCCTTTGGTCCTCTCTGCTCCTCAGACTTTCCCACCTTGGCATCACCCTTCAGCCTTCATGTGTTTCTAAAGAAGGAGCTCACCTCAAAATACTCTTCCTCTTCCCAGCAGTCTCCTGCTCCCCTGGTTCTACCTCCTCCCTAGGGCTAAAGCAGCAGAGTCACTCAGTAAACAGACAGTGACATGAAGTGCCTTTTGTCTGCCCTCTTCTCTCCCAAAGGGATTTGTAAAGAGATCAGGATTAATACTGAACACAACTCATCTCAAACAGCTGGTTTGGTTTTTTCAACCATATAAATTTCCATTTCCATCCTATGTACTCAGGCAGTCAGTACTTATTACTCAAAATCCCAAGCTTTTATTAAACAACAACAACAACAAAAATCTAAAAAAAATCAGGAAGTAACAGAATTGAATTTTTTTAAGGCATAATTATTTTTTTTTCCTTCTGAAGAGATCAGTAACTGATCCTAGACTGTAACAGAAGCTGCAAAGGGCAATTTTAAAAAAGTCTATGATCCAACTTTATATATGATAACCCCTCTAGGCTGATTGCTACATGAACAGACACAGAACTATGTAGCAACAAAAACAAAGAAGCTAAACTCCAACACTTGCTAAAATAAACTATTTTCAGTTCCAAGTTAAAAGAAATCTGATGTAATATTTGACAAAACTACACACATGCATGCAAAACTGGAAAAAGCTGCAAGGATTTAAACTGAAAGAGAATAATATGTAAGAGTATATGGTCAACACATTATTTATATTTATTATTGCTGCTTTAGTGTTGAATATATATAATTTAGCAGAAATACCCATAGCATCAGATGTCATACCATCAAAAGACTGCATGTTCATTGACAATAGGAAAGATTCCTACGGCCACAAGAAAAGCTGCTACTTAGACCACTGAACTGTAAAAAAACATTCTGTGGGTGTTGACCTTTTGAGCAAGACATGACTTGTACAGCATGATAAAAGGCTAAGAAACTTCACGGCTAAGATTCTTCTCTCTGGATTAGTGAGAAATAATCTTTTTCCTCTGAAAGGATGTAGAACTTAACAGCAAAACATAAAACAAGATCTAAAATTTGTTTCAGATTACCATCAGAGTATGACACAAAAGGTATTTCAAAAAACATCCTTCCCCTAAACAAAACTTACACTTCATCCTTGCATAAATGATCTAAAAAAATACTAAGGTGTAAAACTTTTGGCAGAAGTCCATAGTGCATGTCCAAACACCCAAAGGAAAAAAAAAAAATAGAGGACATTCATGCAGTGAACCAAACACTATCTCAAGGTCTAAATAATCCAAGATTGAGTGTCTGACCAGAACTGATTTCAGGTGTTTGAGAAGATGCAAGAGTACTGTAATAGGCCAACAACTGAAGACAGAGATCATCCCACCATCTGCAAAACTACAAGCGTACAGAAGAAACAGAAGTGCTTTGTTCCCAACAGCTCCAATTCAATACAACTACAACAGCCCATCTCTCTTCTGTTTCCCCAGAACTTTGAAATCTGAAGCAATGCTCTTAACCACAGCCAAAAGAAGATCAGCTACTAAAATCTGTAAAAACCATTATAGGCTCTATTTTGGAAAAAAATCAGAAGAGGACTAACTGGCCCAGCAGCACAGCCACTGAAAAGCAAGCCAACAAGTATGAGAGAAGGAGAAACAGCATCATTCCTGGTATGTCCACATAAGTAACACTCCTTGCTGTACAGCAGAGAGATATAATGCTCTGCAGAATGTCATTTGTTGACACAAGCACCTGCCATAAAGACCACCTGCACGAATACTGCCACGGCTTCAAAGCAATCAGCAGACAATGACAAAATAACTCAACAGCAGCCTAGAAAATGAGACAATGATTTAGATCATCAGTTTTTCTATCTTTGTAAAACATTTCAGGTAACAAAAAAAAAAAAAAAAAAAACACCCCACACAACCAAACCAAAACCACAAAATAAACTCATTCGCACCCCCAAAACCACCACATGTACTAAACCCAAGTGTTCTCATCTTTCCACAGTAATGAAAGTCTGTATTAGCCTACGGCCTGCTGAAATCTACGATCTTTTACAATCCTCTCCCATCCTATTCTGTGACTCTGTCCTTGTGTGTGACTCCACCTGTGTGTCTCTGCCTGCAGCAAGGGGTTGGAACAGGATCATCTTTAGGGTCTTTTCCAATTCAGGCCATTCTGCGATTCTACAATTCTATTAAATTTTCTACATATACTCTTTATTTCTATATTTTGCTCTGCAAAGGGCTCTGGAGTTATTTTTCTAACTTTTGGTAGAGGCAACAAAGGTTACACAGGTCTAAGAGACTGCAAAAAATGTTGTGGCTTCCTGAGAGAGGGTGAGCTGAACGGCAATGACTTATCACCCCTCATGTGCCTCCCCTCACCTCTGCTGCTCAACCTCTGCAGCATGGATATGGAAAAAAGAAAGGTGGTGGGGATTTGTTGCTTTCTGCGGAGCCAGCAGTTTGCACTGGGCTGTGAAGGAGCCCCATGACCATCCGCACTGCAGCAAAGGGCACTGAAGACGCAGCCATTAAGATTTCCTTTTTGCAGGGTCCAGCAGGTCAGCCCAACTGCTCACAAAACTGCAGCCCAATAGAATTGTTAAAACTGAAGTCATCAAAAATGTTTGTCAGATTCTTCATTCCTGAATGCTCTGCTCCCCGTCCTGGAAACTTTGCAGTACGTAAGCAAGGCCAACAGCACAAGAGGTTACCACATACTGTTAAATCCTGAACTGGATGAGCAGCTACAGAGCATCCCTTCCCCAAAACTCTCCAATGCCTCCCCTAAAACAAGCAGAGTGCCATGATATGCAGGTTTGGTGTGCCTGCACACAGCGCTCACCCAGACAGGACAAAAGGAGACACAGCAAAACTGTCTATCTTTGGCATGAAGGACTTTGTGAAAGAGTTTTATTGCTATCAATTTCCCCACTACAGAGCAGCTGTGATGGGCTGCACTTGAAGAAATCAGGAAAGAGTGAAGCACAGATGTGAACTTGGAAGAGGGTGTCATCAGCCTACCACAGGTATGACCTCCTTCGCAGGTCACACCTAGGACTGGAGAAGGACATGCTGTCCTCCCACAGACAGCTTCTTCCCAAACATGGCTACTACAGTGTCACCTTATAGCTGGCTCCTTTGGATCTGAAACACTGAGAATGCACCTGACACAATCAAAACCTTGTTGAGTGCATGGCAACAAAGACAATCCAGCAGATGAGAGGGACAGAGCTCTGCACCATACAAATCACAAGCTGAACTTGCTCAAAAGGCAAAAAGCAACAATATTTCCATGGCTTCAGCTTAGGCCTGAAGGATACATAGAAACATTTACATATAATTCAAAAAGTTGCTGCTATTTTTGTAAAATACAGCCAGAGATCCTGCTAATATTGAAGAGGTTCTTGTGAACAACTGGCTTTGTTAAATTCTCTACTTCTCTATTTTTTTTTCCATGAATTTCAGATCAGTCTGCTAAGAATTGTTAATTACAAGGAAAACAAATTTGCTACAGAAATATGTAAATAATACTCATAATTCAATTGTCTGTTTAATTACCTTTGCAAAATAAATTCAGCAAGCTCTCTTATAAGATGTTGCTTAAAAAAGAAAAAAAGAAGTTTTCTTTTGTGATAAATAAGGCCTTCTGTTGAGCATTTACAAATCCAGGGTTCATTCAGACTTTCAGCTCAAGACTGAGAATTTCTCTTTTAATTTCTGTGAGAGTAAACCAAACCCCAAAAGATATACACACAGATGTGGCCACTGCAGTTCTGGCAGTGCTCATAACACCTCCATTTGGCATTGCCAGGAGCAGATCCCAGTCTGGAGACTGGCAACATTCTGCACAGCAGCAGCACTGCAAGCTGTGCATACAAAAAGTGAAGTTTGATTCCAGATGCCTCCTCCGTCTCCCGTTCCCTGGAGCAAGCAGAAACTGCCCTTCATCCACACACTTGCAGAGCGAGAAGCAGCACTGACGAAGGTCCCTTGGCTTGACAGAAGTGCTTCAGGAGTGACACAACGCCTGGGTATGACTTGCAGCGCAACCACAGCAGCCAGACACCAACCCACACTTAATCAAGCGTTCATGCATGCCCTGCTACTGACAGTAGCTGCAATTTAGCTCGCAGAGCACGCACATGCCTACAGGAGCTGCAGCCAGCACTGTGTCTGCAGGTTAAATGTCATCTGGCTGCAACTCCCTTTTCAGCAGGAAAAAGCCAACGTGCAGCAGGGAGTCCCAAACCACCTGTGCAAGGCCAGGCTGTGCTGGTGCCAGATGGCAACAGGCTTTGCCTTGGAGCGGCAGGACCAAACCAACCAAGCTCTCCTCAGCCTCATCACCCCCTGCTCCATTTCTGTACACAGCTCAACAACAACAAAAAAGCAAGAACTTGCTTTGGTTAAAACAATTTTTCTGAATAGGCATTCTAAGATGGCCACTTATCAAAAGACAGCTTTAGCATGCTCTCTCCAATAAAATATATATATATATTAACTCTATATGGTCATTAGCCACAGAAATCATTCTACCAGAGACTATAGTGCCCACGGATTTATTTGTCCTCTTCTTGACATCAGAGCCTTCGTAAAAACCACGAAGGCTGCTGATGCTTCACATTCAGCTTTGCAAAACTGCTGGTTTTCTTGGGGTTTTTGGGGGAGAGGAGAAGATTTATCCACAGCCATCAGTTCAAAAATTAAATTTTTCCTATGGGTTTTTATATTGATACAGTATCTATCATTACTTCAGAAATACAAGTCACTGTCACTAGTATTTACTACAAATGTAAGACAGTCATTCCAAGAAATAATAAAGTAGAAGATTAAACAGATGGCAAGCCATGTTAAAATGTTACCATTTTAAAATGCCTGTGCATACTTTAAAAAGCAGAAACAAAATGAGAAACACATGATATTTGGTAATTTTTGTTTTTTAGTAAGGACTTTAGAAAGTCCTTTTTTAAAAGTGTTTCAGACCCAAAGATGCTGTAACACTAGAACACAAGTTTTGAAGCCACACACAGTATATTCTACAGTAGATTATGAATACCTCAAGTTTTATCCCTCTGATTTTCCTAGTTTAAATCACAGTATGGTCCTACACCTACATTTCCTACAGTACTACAGGCTGTACTCCTAAACCACAACATTTTCCTGTCAAATGCAGTAGTTTGCCTCAACACTAATTATTTTAAAACCAAATGCCTTAAGCTGTAACATGAGATGACCAGCAACTGAAAGATTCTATGACTTCATCACAGAAACTGTGCATCTTTTGAGGATTGAAATCACTTTCCTCTGCATAAACTCGAGCTCAAATACAGACAGCACCTGAAGAAATCATCAAGCTCAAGCCCCTGTGTGAGAACAAGTAAAACAGTTTTGAGAAATGTTTTTAATATAGCCTTAACACAAATCCTATTTGACTTTCAAAAACCTTCACAGAAATGAGATTGCACAACCTCAGTTTCTTTCAGTTTTCCCTAAGGCATAACAGATTTTAAGAACTTCCATCAAGTTTTTGGTGCAAACTAGTTTCATCTTTTTTGATATAGTCACTGCCAGAACAATACAGATCACTTTTCACTAATTTTAAGACTGTAGAATCTTCCTGTCCCATCATCTTACCTCTTTCTGCTGGAAATGAGCTTGCATAGCCTTTGAGGCACACACTTTCCAAACAGTCTCTGCAGATACGTTTTTCCAAAACCGTCCTAAGTCTTGATGACCACTTCTGGTAGATGGAGACATTGGAATTTATCTTTCTTAACAGGCTGTGGCCAATACCGGACACATTATTCTGTTAACTTAAGTTTCACTAGTACGAAAAGCTAAATTCTGAACTTCAGCAGTACTGCTTCCTTGTGCTTCTTGTGATCCCACAAAACCCTCACATCTGCTTCTATGGCACTGCTGCCAAGTCGACTTTACCCATCCGCGTTATGCGATCTTCCAGAAAAAAAAAATAGTATCTTGTACTCATTTACTGCCTTCAAACTTATCAAAAACCTCTTGTCCTCCAAAGCAGAGCATCAAAAACATAGTCAGAAAGCCTTGCTCAGTCTCCTTCAGATTTTGTGATAATTCTGTTATCAAAGACATCAATGACAACAAGTACAAAGGTACCAGAACTGCCCCCGGCACCACTTAAACTGACTTCCAGTTTGATGGTGACTCATAATCATTTCCTGAGAATTATCACATGGAGTTACTATCTCTAGATGTGGTCCCTTTGGTTCAGCTGTTCTCAAACACCTACTTCAAATGAACAATTTTACTAAGACCAGCCCTACTGGGTCTGTTGTCTGCACTATGTCAGTGCCTGAAATTAATATAAAAATTCAATAAATAATTGACAGTACTTTCCCAGTCTATTGTCTCAGGCTCCATGCTCAGCTTGGTGACTCCCTGAGCTCTTGAAGCACCCTGCACAAGTTTTCCTTAGTGGATTTTTCTTCCATTAACTTGTCCCGCTGCTTTTCAAGTCCCTTTAAACTTTCAGTATCCACATGCCTCAGAAAGGATTTCCAAAGCTTAACTAACCACACATTGGGTCAAAACCAAAAAACACACCCCTTTTGTTCATTTTGAACCTGCCAGCTTAATCGCATGCTTTCACATTTTGTACTGATAAAAAGTTAGTCCCTACTCAACTTTGCCACATCACTCATATGACTGTCAAAATTTCTAAAACCTGAAATCCTTCCTCAGAGCAGTGTTATCAAAAACCACAAAAATACAAAGGCTAGATTTGGTCACAAAGCCTTCTCCACCCTGGCAGACCAGGCACAAGGAAGCACTATTTCACCTTCCTTATGAGAACATTATTGTTAATGGGTCAAAATACTGACCCATTATCAAAACAAAGGCACATGGCAATGCCGGAGGCTGAAGGACACAGTACTTAGTGCAGATTATAAAGGAATGCCTACTCTGACTAGAAATAATGGGGGTGGGGAAAAGAGTTCAATTTAGAATTTCTGCAAGCTAATACTGACATGGTTTTAATTCAGAATGCTATTCAGCCTCACAGGAAAGTTTACTGCCTTTATGTTTGCACTACTGGCTTTACAGTTTTACAGTCAAAGGCAATATACCTTCATTAAATAATATTAACTTAGACACATTAAAAACACATCCAGTAAAAATACAGTCAAGTTAAATCTTAATTTCTACATTACTAAAAGCAACATCACAAAGGTTTGAAACTTGAGAGTAAATTCTGCTATTCACTCTCCCATCTCAACAACACTGAAATCTTTCCTTTGCAGTTATTTTATAAACCATACATTTAACAGTTAACTTGTGTGTTAGCAGTTTTATTATATTTAAACAAACACTGCAAAATATTTGCTTATACTTCTAAATTTTCAAAACGAAGATTTTAAAAACTAAAAGATTTCTATTTTTGTTAGGCTTTTTTTCACTAAAAAACAAAGTTAAAAAGCGCCGATGACATTTAACTCACGAGTTCATCTCCACCCTGTTAATTTGTCACACTTGCAACAGAAGGAAGACTCAGTCCCTTGGCCAACCTTTGTACTCGGGTGGCTGTGAACCCAGTCCATAGGCCGTCCCGCAGCCCGGAGATGCCAAATGAACTGTAAGAAATTAGGTCGCCTCAAAGGTCTGTTCCCTCTGGGAGCACGACAGGGCGCAAGTCACGACATACTACTTCTCTGCACCTTTGTAAGAACAGGGCTGACAGTCAGCAGCATTCGCTGAAACAACAGATAACAACCCATCCTTTTACAGAACCAGTCATCTACTAGTTCAGCTATCTCCATCCTACAGGCCTCTGGTGGCATTTACTAGTTCAGACCCTGAGAGCCAAGTATGAGACAAGCACCAATAATACATTTGCTGCACTGCAAGTCCTATTCTAGAACATTAAGGGAACGAACTCTTTTAAGTTTTCCTACTCAGTAATGATTGCAAGTTACAGGAGTGGGGTATTGGTTTTTAGTTGTACATCACAGTGACACACGCTGCTCTCCAAAACCGCAGCCTGCAAAAGTACTTCAAGCAGAAATACTCCAGAAGATGTTTTTCCACTGAACTACCAGTCATCCTGTGTTCGGCCAGTAAAGGCTGTAAAAATTTTATTTCGTGTGACAAGGACAATCCCACCAGCACAGAAATGTTTCAGAAGCAAGGAGGGGAGCCCAGATGTAACTCCGCAGGGATGGAATTTCACAGAGAACACTAAAAAAGATCCAAACAAGCCCACAAAGGAAAGAATTTCCCATCTCAGTTAATATAAAGAAGTAAAGCACAGTCCAGAGGAATTCTGACCGCACTTCGCCGGCAAGCCCCGGTTCCGGCAGGTCCGTCCCGCGGTGCGCTGGCGGGAGCGCTCACCCGCCGAGGGCCCGGCCCGTGCCTCGCCCGCCCCGATCGCACCTGCCCGGGCGGAGGGCGGTGAGGCAGCCGAGGGGCAGCGCCGCGGCCGGGCCGGAGGGCCGGCGCCT
>JACBWW010000001.1:27402289-27545966 GCA_020086605.1 Lanius collurio | reverse complement strand
CAGGGCCGGCCGGGGGCGGGGGCAGCTCCGGCGGGGGCGGGGGCAGCTGGGGAGGCCGGCCCGGCCTTCCCTCCGCGGCAGGGCTGCCTGGCAGAGAGCCTCCGCGGCGCGGCCGCCCCGGCCCCCCTCGGGCGCACCGAGCCCGCAGCCCCTGGCCTCCGCTGCAGAGGTGCTGCTAAGATGCTGGCCCATGGCTATTTTGGGCGAGTTGGGTCTCTTCCTCTATTTTTTACCAATGGGGTTACATAAAGAGTTATTTTGGGGGGCTGTGTTTGTCTTTACTGAACATCGTCCCATAAAGAAAGGTGCCGAGCCGGTGGCGGCTCTCCTGCTGCACAGACGTTGGAAGTCAGAGGTTGTTTCAGCCCAGTTGCTCCCCCAGGCTCCCCCTCGCCCTGTGCTGTCGCCGCCGTGTCCCCACAGGGTCCTGTTTTGGCGGATGTTACACGGGTGGGAACAGCGATGGTCGTACCCTCTGCTGAATGGCAGAACAGCATCGTCTGCCCCAGCCCTGTGCCCCCTGTACCTCCTGCAAGGCAGCCCAGGGCCAGCCTCGGCTCTGCGGGATTTCCCTGGCATGTGCCTACGCCCAGCTGTTTATCCCTGTGGCTGGTGCGCTGCTATGACTTGGGGAGAGTGGCCCAACTGAACGGCCTTGCATCATGCTCAGCCAGGCTGTCACACCGCTGATGCTGCTCACAACCACCCCTCCCGTGCGGCAGCTTTGTGTCGCCTCCCTGTCCCTTGGCTTTACCACCATTCATTCCTAGCGTCGCCAGCTGGTTTGTCAGCTTTCCCGTAGCGCTGAGCTTCTCTCCTCACAATACTTCATGAGTAGCACAATGACCCCGACTGTATGTGCAAAGCCTCCTTGTTCTCCACATGATAGTTCATTCCTACGTGTTTTGCTGACAAGCCAGTTCATACTTCAAAATCTTGTGTTTTCCTTGATTTTGCAGCCCTAGCTACCTTTCTTTAGGCAGGGTGTGCTTCACTGCATCCATGTCACAAGGGACATTGTGGGTACAGCCACTAGCCAATAAATAATTTACACAATTTTTTCCAGCCACAGCTGCCCATGTAGATGAGATAGTCATAACAATGCCTTGGCCTCTTTTAGAGGACAAAGAGAAATCCCGGGGGCTTCTCTAGGGAAAGCCTAGAGAAACTCAGGAGTTTCTGTCAAGGATCAGAGTGAATGTACACATGGCAGGAAAATGGCAGTACATTAGGTGCATGAGTAATCCTGCATCCTGGGCAGAACATGGGTGGAGTTAAATCCTGTGTCCAGATTAACATTCCTACAACTCCTGAAATGTGCTGTGAGCTTGTTTTGGTTTATAAAACATTCCACATGCCTGCAAAGTGGCAAGGTGACTTTGATGGTTGCATCTTCATTTGGACAAATTAAAATGTTGTATAACTTCTAGAGAATGGAAGCTTGTCTTTGGCATTACGTTTCTGCGCAGTACTTTGTACGGTCAGCCTTAGTTTTATTTGTGAAAGAGAGATAAGGATAATTGTTATCTGGGAAAAAAAAAGTGAATGAACAAGTGAATGAAAATGTAAATTTGGTGACTGGCTAAAACCACCTCTCTTAGAAAAACAGGATGTATTGTCAGGAAATGATCAACAAAATACTTTCAGTGTAAACAATCCAAGCAGTGCTGAGCACTATCCCACCCTCTGATGTGCCTCTCCCTCATCCAAAGAAGCGTGTCTCTCCTCTCTCCCCTCATTTCTCCCTGGGAAATTTAAAAATAGCCCAAGACACAGCAACATCTGTTCTGTGAATCTTCAGGGAAAATATAGGAAAGCCCTCAAGTGAAATCTGAGTGCAAGAACTTCAACCTAAGCAAAGAGAGGGGGAAAGTGGAAAGAGAATACAAGGCAAAATATGTTTTACTGTACCCCTTGCCTGTATGTAAAGAGCATTTCTAGTTCCATTCCTAGGAAAATTGGATGAACATCTGTCATTTCAGTCTAACCAAGACTTTTGAGAACACCAGGAATAGTGCAGATGGGTTGGAGCTGCCAACCAGTCTTTGTTTAATAGCTGTATAAGGACAGATGCAGTTTGAGGCTGGGAGGGAGAGCAGAGTGCTTTTGGCATCACCCTGTTCCTCCCACGCCTCAGTGCACCATGTGAGGCAAACAGCAGTGGAGAAGCCTCCTTTTGCAAGTGGCAACACACGGAGGTGGCGTGTCAGCACTGCTGAACTCGGGCAGGCTCACGCTGCACACACAAGGGAGTCTCTTGTGAGGAACCAGAGCTGTATCAGCACCATGTTAAATGTGCAAATGCCATGTTCTGGATGGCCTACCAGGAATTCCATGGGCATCCCAAAGGCAGAAAGATCAACAATACAAGGGAGAATGACATTTTGACATTTGACACGCCCAGGGACCTCTTGTAGCCCTGTTGCAAAGAACTGACAATACTCCAGATGTCTAAGGTGTCTTCATTCAGCCAGATATTAAAATGGAACATTTTAATATGAGTGCATGTTGTTATGGATAGTAAATATCTTTTGTCATTAAAGTTGCCAGATAATTTTTTAAAAGATGTGTTAATTGTAGGAACCACCATATTCTGTCAGAGCTGTTCAATGGTAGCTAGGAAGAATGAGCAGGTAAAGCTCCACCGAAGATTTATCAGAAAACCCTGAGAGGATATTACATTTGTATTCATAGAATCACAGAATGATTTGAGTTGGAAGGGACCTTAAAGATCATTTAGTTCCAGCCCCACTGCCATGGGCAGAGACACCTGCTTGACCAGGTAGCTCAGAACCCCATCCAACCTGGCCTTGATGAATGGTAGTTTGAAAGGATGAGCAGGTAAAGGAACTGCAGGTGACTTCTAAGAAAACCCAGAGAGGATATTATGTATGTTTTCATTTCAAAGGATATCATACCATGTCCTACTTAAATTTCAATGAAAGTGAATTCTTATGTATAACTCAGTGGATCAAACTTCAGACTATTCAATATAAATAGGAAAAGGTAAAGGCTCTCACACCTGCATGATTAGAAATTTCACTCCTGAGATGGTTGTGCTTAAGTGTTTAGTATCATGACAGCTCAGTTTCTCTCCCCACATTTTATGATGAAAAATTACATGCAAAAATCAGGTTTGACATTGATTACAAGCCTTTACTGTGTGCATCTGTCCAGGCGGAAGGGTTGTGTGTGAATCATGTTGGTATTAGCTGGCTTTCCCTGGGAATTACACATAGCTACGGCTGTTTTACACATCACGTGTAATGGGTAAAGTTCTGCCTGTTAAAATGTCCATGGGCACTGACTTAAGTCACAGCCAATGACTTACTATGAGGCCAGAAGTTCATTTACTTTATGCAGTTCTGTTGGCAAACTCTTAAATGTATATGGATTTGAGGTAATGACACTGTATCTGAGTCATGTGGTCACAGTAAAATACCTCACAGCTTGCCAGCATCAACTCTTGGCATTTCCTAACAGTTGAGTATTCTGTTTCAGCACTTAAGATACTCCCCAAAATTTATTTTATAGTTTTACAATCGGTTTCTGATAAAAACTAAAGTCACTGGTTATATAACAGTTTTGGAATTACCCATGCAGTGTTTGCAAATGTAGCTATTGACGCTGCCAGCACAATTTATCTATTATTTGTCTGGATAAAGAATAGCTTGCTCTTATGTTTGCAAAAGAACATTTCTAACTGGCTCAAGGTTTAGCAGCTTACGTTCAGAGACAGAGAAAGAACAAAAAAAATTGCTGGGATTTTAGCAGTAGTAGATGACGTTCCTTCCAGGATCAATCTTTGGTTTCTTTCCAAGCAGGCTTACTCTAGATAAACACCATTAATTTCCTTATCATGTAAACTATTTACTGGAAATAAATGTGTAAGTCTTATTTCATCTGCTCCCTTTCACTTAATGTTATGTGCACATACATGATTCTCCAATTTTGACACAGTAGTGAAATGATCCTTTTTTTTTTCTTTCCTGCAGAGTTTACATGAACATCTATTTTGACTACACCTGAATTTTTTTAAGATTCCAACTTTTTCACAGGCTTTCTGTATTTCAACAGCTTCATACAAGTTACAAAAAGTTTTAGACATTATGTTTTAAAGTAAGAGTTCCTATTTAAAGTCTTCTTGTTTCATTTAAATTCATGAATAGTTTCTTCTTTGACAACGTGTTAGTTTAGGAAGGTTGATGGTGTTGCATTTTCACCCCTAGCAATGCATGACTGGTTGCTGAAGCTGTTTGTTAACTAGGAGTAAGTCTCTTGGACTGGCCCCATTTTTCAATTTCCTCTCCTTAAAGGATAATTCAATTAAGCAAATAGATTATTTTGAATTGTGGGTAGCTCCAGAGAATGAGGCTTGCATTAAAAATAGCATGAAAGGAGGTAAGGGGAATCCCTGACTTGTGAACTTGCAGTCCTTCTGAAGTCCACTGCCTTTTGTTTTACTTTTGTGAGTGGATTCATTCTATAAACACAAATGGTGAGGACAGGAAAATGAGATTACAGTACCCCAGGGTAGCTGGAAGATATTCCTGAAGCCATCCCAGTATTTGAAGACAGATGGATTCCATCCCTGGTACGACATGCCCCATGTCTCTGGGGAAAGAATTTCTTTTGTTTCTGCTGAAGCTTCTCTGGCAAAGATATCATGGGCCCACTCTCATGAATATTTAAAAGGGGAATGGGCCCCACCGGTTTAGATACATCATCTGGAGGACAGGGAGGAGCTCTAGCGTAGGAAAGAGTACCCAGGAAAAGTCACACAGATAATACACAATAGCAATTACCATGGGGATGGCTTTTTTAAATTTTAGCTTCCTGCCCCCACTCCCCCTTGATGCACTCTGTAATCACCTATATGGAATTCCTTTTTGGTGATGAACAGCAGTTGTCAATAAAATAACCACAGGCTCATCTGAAAAACAAAAGTAGCCTGGAGTAAATAGGTAACCTGTGGATGTCAGGAATTGGGCTGTCCTTCCTTCATGGAGCAGGGGCTACTCACCTGCAGTTAAATGAACTTTAGTAGGGATTCAGTACTGAGATCATGGTACTGAGAACTTCTCATACTTCTTAGCAAAGGGAATTCTATGGGGTTATTAACAAATTTGTAAATCTTTCTGTAAAGCCATTGTTCATCTAGTCTGTTCCTGAACAATTACATCCTGT
Source organism: Lanius collurio (assembly GCA_020086605.1). Classification (NCBI taxonomy): domain Eukaryota; kingdom Metazoa; phylum Chordata; class Aves; order Passeriformes; family Laniidae; genus Lanius; species Lanius collurio. The sequence goes on along the minus strand of JACBWW010000001.1, from coordinate 27,540,779 downwards.
TAAGCATACCTTGAGGACTTTTTTCCCATCCCATTTCAGACTGTTCATTTTACGCATTTTTAACTTTAGTTTTTGAGCTAGTCTTGGGAAAGAAAAGTTTATGATGGATAAGTAATCCCCTTGAAATTCTAACACAGCTTTCGGCAGGGACCAGAGGAGGTCTGGCAATAACCTAATTCACAATTCTTAGCTTCACGTTGATGTAAGAAGCAAGAAAAAAATATATACATGAGAAAAATGCTGAAAAGGAAGATTGCTAATGCTGCTGAGATAGGAATGCAAAGCTCTTGCAGGCACCTCCCTCCTGTCTGGCCTTCACTTATCACAGTGGGGTTATTATACAGAACAGAGAGAGTTTGATTTACATTGCTTGTTGAATAAATCCACTCTCAAAGATGTGAACTTTGTTGTTGCTATCCATCTGGGCAAACCACTCAACAAACTTGCTGGGGGACCACTGATTACTGTATGAAGGAATAAACTCTTTTGCCAGAAAGATAGGCTGCCAAAGCGGCACATTGTTTCAGCTCTCTCTGTTCCTTTGCAGCACAGTTACACGTGCACTTGAACACTACCAGAAGCACAGACAGACTCAAGTTGCTTCCCCATACCCTTCCCATATGTGGGATAACTAGATTATCTTAAACCTCATCCTGAGTGCTTTCCTGCTGGCGAGCAGCCCTTGAGCTGGGTTTTACACCCACATGTAAATTCCACCACCAGCTCTTCAACCCCTTGTGGCAGGACTTTAAGTGCAAGATAAGGCAGACTTCACTGAGAAGTTAAACATTCACTGTAGCATGACATTCTCTCCTGGCATGCTTATTTGGCCCAGAGAATGCCAAATTGTCCAGTTCTGACTCAGTTACTAAATATGCTAAAAATCTGAATCACCTATCTATTCACAAACAGTTCTAGGAATTGCACTACTACTCAAATTATCCGAGAAAAATAGCAGGTATCAAAAACTGCTGCATTTTGCATTCAGTTGCTTATAATAACTCCACTAACCTTTGGCTAGCCAGTTTACAGTTTTCCAAATTAGGTATTTGCTGCAAATTGAATACTAGCTAAAATGGTTCTGTTCACACTGTTAAACAGCAGGAACATGGATCATACTTTCTAATAAAGTTGGCTAGAGACTTGTAGCATAATTTTAAATTTGCCAAGCAAGTTTTGTTGTATGCCAGAGATGTGCCTTTTGCCAACAGTCTTGAAATGCAACGAATGTAGTGAAGCTGTGAACTTCTGATGAGTGTTAGCTGTAGGCTGGCCTTGACACCCCCCCCCCCCCCTTTAGCTTCATTCTCAGAACAGCACACCTGGAACTGCAGCACTCTGGATGCAGCAGTGTCAGCCAGATGTCACCAAGTACAGGAACTCAGAGCAAGCTCACAGAATCACAGAGCAGCCCAAGTCAGAAGGGATCTCTGGAGGTCATCTGGTCCAACCCCCTGCTCAAGCAGGGACACTTAGAGCCAGCTGTCCAGGAACGTGTCCAGACAGCTTTTGAGTGTCTCCAGGGATGGAGATTCCACAGCTTCTTGGGGCTATTCATGCCAGGGCTTGGTCATCCTCAGAGTAAAAAAAGTGATTCTCTGATGCTCAGAGAAAACCTCTTGTGTTTTGGTTCGTGTCCATTGCCTCTGGTCAGTTTCTTACCAGCCTCCAATCAGATACTAAACCATGGATCAGATGTTCAGCTCTTACTCAATACATCTCACTGTCTGCTCCTCCAGCCCATTCTTCCTAAGCTTCTCTGCCGATGAGGTTGGCAACACAGGACCATCTAGGGGAAAAGCTAGCAGTGACCATTTTTATGGAGTGTACATTGAGGAACTGAGCTTAGAGACACGATAAAAGATTAACAGATGTAAGATCCAAGAGAGACAAGGAGAAGAACCAGTAGACAAGGGATCTCATCAGAGGTTTGGAAGGATGGAAAACAGCACAGGACAAATGGTACTTGGGTAAAATCTGTAATAACCACCGGGACAAGTTTTCCTCTCACACATTTTCATCTAGGTAAGCAAGAAAATGACAACACACTATGGCTGCTTATGGAGTAACAGAAATGAGAACTGTGGAGGTAATTTTGTGAGTGACCATTGTATACTGACAATGGAAGTCAGAAAAATTGAAACGTGCACAATGTAAAATACACAATAAGCAAGACAAAAATAAGGACCAAGAGGATAGGAAGCATCCAAAAATTGTTAAATTGTACAAGGAGTCTTAATTTAGACCACTTGCATGTACAAACTTCTACATGATCACATGTAATGCTTTCTTCAGATACCAATTCTCTCAACAGATGCTAAGTCAGTATTTAGAGAGCTTAAAATTTCACAGTAAAGACAACTATGAGATATATGGTTCCTATTAATGAGAATGTAATGAAAAAAAGTATTTTTTTAATCATCTAAATACTGTTTTTCAAACATGAGCATATGACCTATTGCTGCAGGAAAATTATCCATTTGGCAAGCTACTTAAAAATATTTTCCAGCTGTAATTAGCTATGTTCTTATTTTTGGGTCCTCAATGTGAGATGTTTAGGGTCAGATTTGCCAGTTTGCAAACCCAGAACAATCAAAAACCAGCTCTATGTAAGTACAGTTGAAAGCACTTCACTGTGTAAAGAACAGAACAAAAATTGTAAGGCAGAATTAAACATTCACTTCAATGTTGTCTTCGGATAAATCTCAGACCAATAGAATTTCAATCTAAGCAAACAGTTCTCCTAACCACAAAACTTGTTTCTTTCAAGTAGCTACGTAAACTGCAAGCATCTTTTTAAGCTTACATTTCAATGCTCACAAGTGAGAGTAGGTGAAGCATGAATTTCAGCAGTTTAGAGTAGCTTAACTTAGTTAAACTGAAATGCTTTTAACACCTTTCCCTGAACTCCAGCAGCCAACTTGCAATATGGAGACAATGACATGGAGCAACTCTGGACAAAATAAGAGTGAAGCCAAGTTCACCCCACCTAGCATCTAACTGGCCTGAAAAAAATTTCAAAAAACTATTTGAATTCAACAATGTCCCTACGAAAAAGGGAACCTCCACTGACTCCACAAACTTACTTGCTTTACAGAGACAACCAAGACACAGGGATGCAAGCGAGAAAGCAAGTCAGAAATCAGGCTAACTATACTGCATTCAAATCCATTAACCATGTATGAAAGATGGAGAATAACTGACAATGAATGAAAAACTCACATAAAGTAAGGTGTAGTGCAAAACATTAGTTAATAAATTCATTCATGGAATGCTGTCCTTGCAAAACAAAGACCTGGCTTCCATGGAAGGAAAAAAAAAAAAAAAGCTATGCGACATTTCAATTAAATATTGCATCGTAACTGTCCATACAAACACATTCAACACATTGTTACAGACATTTGCTTAAACATGTCTTCTTGATTTGGGAACCTAAACATTCATTTGCAGTGCAAATTTTATTTGCAGTCTAGAAATTTCAGTGGTTTTATAGGATGGGAGGAAGCTGTGCGACTTCTCACGGCCTTTTAATGCCCTTTTGTAACATGGAGATATTTTTACAATACTGTTTACAAAGCAGTTTAAGTTTCAGGACTGAGGAACATTAAGTAAGAAACATACTACATTTGTTTGAATTCCAGTACAATTTATGACCTATTTAGTGCCATTTTCTGTGAGAAATGGGCCATAATGTAATAGTGCTCTTTTGGGGTTAGCCTGATTTTTTTGTAGTACAGAATTGATACACTATCTGGCATATTACTGATGTATGGTATAAAATAAATTTTCTGGCCTGAAGATGCAAATAAGAAGTTCTCTAGAACTAAAATAATTTCTGTTTTCAGTCTGCTACATAAACAGTGCATTCATCAAGGCCAGGTTGGATGGGTCTCTGAGCTGGTCTAGTGGGAGGTGTCCTTGCAGCAGGGTTGGAACTGATGCCATGAAGAATTTTTGCCTTTTCTTTTATACCCCTTTTATATACCATTTTATAACTCCTGTATGCTTAGTGTTTTTTAGCGTACATTCTTAGACTTGTTTGTCAAGCTAGGAGACCAAACATTTTAGAAGCTTCGTAGTTAAGGATCAGAGTGCCCCAGGCCCCAAGGTCCTCTCCAGAACACATTCTGTAAACTAAGATAGAACCATCCAGGGGAAGGCTCCTTGGGGAGGGGGGCTCACTTGACCCTCTCATTGGGGAATCTTTGATAGATGTGTTAATTAGTACGACCTATAATGTTATACTAGATCTTTTAGGTGCATTTTTTTGGTAGTGTGCATTTTGGTGGGTTCAACCTAGATGTAGTGCACCTAAGGATCCTTAAAATAAATATAGAGGTAAAATCCCTTCTTCCCTTCTAACCATGCTTTGATTCTTGATTTTAAGACCAGGAAAAGGCATCAGAACAAGGTGATCTTTAAGGTGCCTTCCACCCCAAACCATTCCTAAATCTTTAGATCCTAGAAACTTGAAATTCCAAACCAAGTATTTCCTGAGCATCCCTGTAATTAATGTCATAGGTTTGGTCCAATGTATAATAATGTCCCTGTCCAGGCTATCAGCACATTTCTTACATACACGTAAAGATATGGGAATGTCCCGGGGTGATGTTATGAAGCCGCTTTATTTATTCCTTACCCACCTGCTCAATGCCCAAGGACGCTGTTTAAGATGGACCCGGGGGCTGGAGCCACGGGACCGAGTGCGGGACAGTTTAATGGCTGGGCCAGACAGCTCGGGGGCTCTGGAGGGAGCGCGCCGGGAGCGCTGTGCTGCTCTTTGGGTTTCTTTTGTGTTCCAGAGAGCAGGAGAAAGGTTCTGTTGGATTTTCTTGGTGTTGTTTCCCTCGCTCCCCCTTGCTTCACTGCCTCTCTTCCCTCCTCACCAGTCTGGGGAGCCTGCGGGGTGGCCCTGGCTGGTCCAAGCCCGGGTGTCTGTTCCCTCTCCGGGAAGAATTTGTTGTATTTTGAGGGGTTTTTTTAATCCTCTTCCACCCTGTTTTGTTTGTGTGTTAATGAACAGTTTGGTTTGGTTTTTTTTTTTCCACTTTCACTTCTTGTGACCCACTCGTCTTAGTGGTGGAGGAAAAGGGGAGGCCCCTTCCCCTTCGGAGGAGACACTCATTCCGGAGTGCTTCCTCCTGAAGTTTTGTCTCCAAAACTGAGAAAGGGAAACACGCTAGTTTTTCAAAATTTGTATGTGTTAGGAAGGAGAAGCCTGATGTAAAAGGACACTGGCAAAGAGCTTGTTTTAAATAGTTACAACTGGAGGACAGTGGGGGTAGAGGTTTGCTAACAGTTTGCAAACTACCGCTGTGAGACAGCATTGGTGTCTTTAGTTATATTTAGCTCACATCACTATATGTGCAAAAGTAAACTAAGTTCCTACACTTAGAAATACGTTTAAACAGATACAACTTTTTGTAAATAGTTCATAAATTTCCCTAAGTTATGCCACTGAGGAAATCTAACATTTTATAATCTCTGGGTGTTTAGGCCAGAGTCTACACAGACTCTGCACACAGGAAGCTCAGGCTGGCCAGAGCGCGATGCTTTTCCTCTAAGTGAATCTTCACAGCTTACGGGGAATAAATACTCAGCTGAATCAAACTGCTCTGGTTCCTATTACCTTTATGCAGCCAGCTTACAGTAGAAGAGAACCTGGTCCTGAAAATGGAACTTTTAAGTATCATCTAAAACTGTGACTCTGTGTAAATGAACAGATGTACTATGTGGATTTGACTATTCTATTAAAAAAACACGTCTACTTATGAAGTACATTCAGCCCTACTGCTGCAGATATACGAGAATCTTTTATTTAAAAATTTTGAAGTTTTCTTCCCTCTCACTGCTAAACTACTTACCTGATGATTGCCTGGGTAAAGTCTAGAGTTAGATAACAACCAACAAGCATTAAAAACTAAGAAAGGAGGGAAGACAAAAATAAAAAAGGCAGGTAAGTCAAGTCCATCTAATCTTCATGAAATTGAATACTTTTAAATCCAGCTAACCTTCTATTTACATATATTCATGTATATACGTAGCTTATCTATCTTTTTAAGCATCATGCATTGCAAATAGCACTGCTTACTCTCCCCCAGGAACATCAACTATGAGCCTCACAGGAAATAAAAAAAACAAAAACAAAAAGGAAAACAAACAAACAAACGTGAAAAAAAAACTAAAAAAGAAACAGCCTGGCTGTTTGAATCTAGGTTGTGGCTAGCAATTACTCTCATAACTGAATAAGGAATCCCTAAGGAATGGTGTACATTAACCAGTTTTCTCTTGTAACCACAGGGTTGCACAATTCCAAATGCAAATTTCTTAAAAACAAGAAAAATCAAGCCTGTCTGAAACAGACCACAACTTAGAGAACAATCACCTTCCAGATTACATCCTCCCTGTACCAGACTGGAGCCTACAAAACAGACATCTTTCATCACATCTTTGAGCAGGCATTACTGAGTTAAGCAGAAAGGATTTACTTGAAAAATATGGTGGTGAAAGATAAGTAAAATGGCTGTTGCCTCACTCTTACTGTTTCAAAGAGTGGTTTGTAACATCAGCTCCCCTTTGATTTACAGATGTAGATGGGGAAAGTAAAAAAACTGGGAGAAGTACCTTTGTGAACCCAAATCACTGCACAGAGGTTCTTCAGGAGCACTGAGCATGCAGCACCAAAGACAGTTATAAGAAGCCTTGTACCAAAATAAAAATAAAATCTTTTATCCAGACTGCAGTACCTCTCATCATTCCCCAAAATCAGAACGGCAAAGAACAAACATCTTTATACCTACTTCCATTGATACGCTAAAATACAAGTGTCATGTCATTAATGTAAAGCTTTAACCAGTGACCAAAAGTACATTTTATTTAAAAATCTGAAGGGAAAAAAATGAATTACTAAATTAAGGAAATTGCTGCTGTTTGTTTGTAAGAGAAGTCTAGTATTTCAGTTTCCAGAGGTACTATATTAATAGAAATTAAAAATAATGCATATTCTGCTTTACTCATTTGCTATGCAGGACATTAAAAAAAAAAACCAAAAAAACAAAAACCAAAAAAACAAAAACCAAAAAAACCCAATAGCATCATTTCCTCATCTTACTATAAAGCTCACTTGATTTTTCCCTCTTTCTTTACTGAATGTTTGGAAGTCAGAATCTTCCGAGACAAGAATGTAGTGCAGCCCCAAAAATCAATTCTGTTTGAAGCCTCTGGTCTTTAAAGAGTGTGCTCAGTTTCTCAGCAGGAAAAATAGAAATGTCACAAGGGACTACTTAGATGTCTCTTTGCTTCTGCAGCTATCCTGCAAATGTGCACCACAAGTACATGCATTTTTTATGCTAAGTAATCTAAAACCTTAATAAGCATTCTTAACTGTTATTCTACCCAACCTGAAAAACAATACAAACAGATACATTTAATTAGGTGGCCATCTGATCTCTTACGCTGCAGAATGCAGTCAGGCTACTCATAAAGCACTTGTAATCCTAAATGGTCTAAAGAAATACACAACGTATACTTTCCATAGAGTGCATGTGTTGTCATGTAATTAAATAAACTTATCTAGTCCCCACCCTACTAACTTCCATTGAACAAATCTGAATCAGAAAAAGCACTGGTAAAACTTGTTAAGATTGCAAAACACTGCAGCATTGCCCACCATCATGTTAATAAAAAACACTTACCAAGCACATGCAGCAGTGAGCTTGTTAAACCAAGTCAGGAAGGTTTTAAATAACTCATTCTTAATTCTGTAGGGTTTTTTCTATTAATGTCACATTTTATTAAAAAAATAAGTTTCCTATATTTAACATGTATATTAGCTTGCTGTATGTGACTGAAGATCTTGAGACCTTGAACATTGAATGATAGTAAATCCAGCACTTTCTTCACAGCTTTGAAAAAGGGGAAAAGGGGAGAGGGGATGAAGGGGAGAACAGGAAACAGAAAGGCAAAGGAGGAAGCACCAGGCCATTCCCAGTAAGAGAACCAAATAGTTCTACAGCATCAAAATATGAACCTGCATCACAAATATTAGAAAAACGAAAACTACTGTATCGATGAAATGTGGATATATTCCATATAATTAAGACATACCATTAGGAAAGGCTAGACTATGAAGGAAAGCATTCTATTTGCAATGCCTGTCCTCTATTTCAAAGAAATTATTTTCCTTCCCTTTCTTGTATAAACTACTATTCCAGTATGTCACTTGCACTAAAGCCAGATACACACAAGACCCTGCATTTCCACAGTCTGGAACTATTTTATCCCTAGTTTTCCCCAACAGTGGCAAGAATACTGGATAAAAATTTGAAGGAGGAAACAACTCAGAGGTGTGCACATTAGGTATTTAATATGTAGTCCAGGAAATTGCTCCCACATTCTTTCAACAAGAAAACTGCAGGAGTCATCTCTAACAGAACACATATGTGGTGCTTACATATTCTCCATGGGGCCTAGGGTTTATGTGAGAGAAACCAGGGAATGAACAACTCCCCTAAACCCAACAGGTTATCTGTACAAAAGATAAGCAGCTCACAGTTGTATCACTCTGTGTGCAACCCTGCCTTGGTGAGAGAATCCCCCTGTAAACAGAGGGTGTCAGAGAGTCCTCTGTGCAGGAATGCCCTGGAAGTAATGTCATTAGCAGCCGTGTTTTCAGGGTTTAGAGAGAATGAAAACTCATGGAGGCCATGAAGTACTGGGTTAGACTTGATGTTGTGTACAAAAATAAATCTCAAGGGACCCAGAGTTCAGCTAATGAACTCTCTCCTGCTTCTCTTTGGGAGAAGGGAATGGTAAATGACATTCCCAGTAGAAAAATCAGGAGAGAAAATATTATCTGCAAGGCAAGATAGAAGATCCCTCTCTACCCCCACAAATTCCTTCCTGGGAAGTGACACTTTCTGGTTCCCTTCAAAGATATCTGTATTAGTAGAAAAATGGAGATATATAATCCTTGCACAAATCTTTTCTTACTTTCCCCACTTCAATGCCAAAGCCTTTCTATAACAGGGATAAAAGGCTACGTTTGCGGAGTAAGCAACAATGGCATTTTAGATTGCTGTAAAATCAAAATACACTGGAAATATCCAAGCAAGTCCCTACATTAGTCTGATGCTACCTAAAGCCAAGAACAAACAAGCAAGCAATGAACACTGGTATTTTGGTTTTTTTGCATGGATATTAGAAAAAATAGTAATCATACACTTATTTTCTTTTTAAATGTTCATTACTTAGATAAAGCACATATGAATGTAACATTCAGAATTGTAACATAGAAAATGTAATGTGGGCAATCTGCTATTCCAAGTACACTTACCAAAATACAATTTTATAATGAAGAAAGTCTCAAAATACACCTGTACAACAATTGGGATCCACAAAATATGATTTAATAGTCACTCAAGATCACTTCATTGAAACCACTTTCATAATACTGTTTGAAGAGTTACCTCTGGTCAAAGAGCACTCTCCCCCTTTCCCCAGCCTGTCCCACTGAAGCAAGGGTGGAATTGTAATTGCAACGCTTAACTTCTAAACCCCCAAATCTGGAGTGGTCCTATGAACTATGACACTGCCTACACTTAGATACTGGGAGGATGGGAATCACCCTCTCGGAGGCCATGGTACATTGAGACACTTACCCATATTATTGTTTTGTAGCGCAAGCAGAATAATCTTGTAAAGGGCAACTAAATAGGGCCAAAATATGAATTAATTATCTCACTACCAAATCATTCCCTATATGTTACTTAAGCCTGTAACATTAAAACTTAACTGAAAAAGAAAAAGGTAACCATTTTATCCTATATTTTCTTTATTTGCTTTATGTTTAGAAGTTGCTATTTAAGTTCTATTAACAGAAATACATAACAAAAGCTCCCTATCAAGTGGAAAAAAAGTAATTACAAATGCTGAAAAAGTTGGCCTCATTAACATATGTACAGACTCACTTAATACACATCTTTGTGGGAATTAAACCATTTTATGACACACATTTATACAGGCATTAAACATTCCCAAGTAACTTTGAGCAGAGAACACACCAAATCTTTAGTCTGGGCAGACAAAAATGTAGGTTTCAATTTTGATTGTGGGGCTAACATGCAACAGATACAACATTCAGTCTGAGCTGTTGTTGGTAAGTTGTTCTGTCTTTTCCTGCAAAATTGAATTTGGGTCTTTCTGTCCCTTCTTGTCCTTGTTCTGCTGTTCCTGGAGTGTCAGGATTATTTTTCGTATTTCTTCTCTTTTGGTTTTCATTCTTGGGCGTGGAAACCAGTCTGTTAAGTTCATTGGTAGCTCAAAACTCAAAATGGGATTCTGAAAAGAAAGATCATTTGGATATTACAGTAAGGAGTTATAACCTAAATGACTGAAGAAAACTGTAGTGAGGAAAAGTGCATTCTTTCACATGTCCTTCCACCAGCATGGAACAAAATTTCTACAATTTCTGTGATTTGTACATGTATAATTATGGTAAAATCAATCAAGCTTCAGTATGTTACAGAGTAAAGTCCGTCCAGATCAATCCTGATTATAAGAATGCCCAAACAATCTACTGTTTGCTACATCTTTTAGACTAAGCATTTGTCTGCATAAATGTGTAAAATTCTTCTAATAAAAAAAAGTGAGCGAGATAGAAAACTACTGTAAAGATATTGGACATTTTTAAAGAATCACATAAAAATCTAGAGCTGATCAGGAATCCAAAACATCCCTGTTTTTATAAATAACCCTTAGGATCATAGCCAACTAGGCAAGTCAGTTTTAGATTTCACCTAAAAAACAAAGGCCCTGCCTACCACCAACACTTTTTATACTTACATTCTGTTTTCTTGATAGGTATCATTCATCCAAATAAATAAGATAATTATTAATTATGAGACATTACCTACACCTCTTCAGTGATACTGTACAACAATTCCACCCTAACTAAATAACAGTTTGGGGAACAGTGTTGTCTCTCAATGAAAATCCTCCCTTTCTGTACTACAGTTTACATCATCAGGGTTATTTAAGTCATCCCTGAGGTAAGATCAGCAAGGCTGCTTGTGGAAAAAAAACAAACTAGTGACATTCTGCACAGGAACATTCTGCCTAATGTTGTACCAGCAGCATTGTTTTGTGGCTGTCCAGTTCGGGGAAGACGAGCAGTGCCACGGTGAGAGGCGGGCTGTGCTGTGCGCCCGCCCCTGGCCGAGCAGGGTCTGGGGGCAGCGGCCCCTGGCGGCCCCCGCGGGCACAGCCGGCTCCGAGCGCCGACATGGCCCTGCTGCGACAGCCCGCGGGGCCTCCTCACTGCTCACCCACCCTCACAGGCGAGCCTCTGTTTCAAAAGATACACATCGTGATTTCACTACTTAAAATGAATCCACAAAGAACAAAGAGATGTGCCTCAACAGTTCACAAACATCAGGTTAAGCACCAGCCCCCACTTTCTCCCCCATCAAGTTTGCAGAGATGGTGCAAAATGAGACTGTGGGCAATTTTCCAAATACAAAGCAGCTGAAATTGTTCGCTGAGTAACTTCAAGTCAATCTAGTACTGTGCAGCCAGCACAGATTTTCCTTCCTTACTGAAGTTACTTCTGAGAACATCCTGTGATTTGCTCTCTGACACATGTATGTACCGTGCCTATTCTCTGGCCAACAAAGCTGCAGCAAGCTGCCAGACTAGGCAGGACAAGAGATTCAGCCTGACATAATACAGCAATCAATTCACAACAAGGAAGGGGCTAAGATTAATAAAACTTGGTTGCTCCTCGTAGCCCCAGTGAACAAAACAACAAGCACTTGGTTATGGTTCTAAGCTTTTGAAAACTCATCAGTAAAGCAAAAGCTTTTGCCGTCCACTTGCCTGAATGCATTCTGCTAAAGCTTTGCTGCTCCCTCGTACATATGAATGGAGGGAGGGCTGAGGAATGGATAAGCTGCCAGCTTTTCCAGGAAAGGGTTAGCTACAGGAGAGTTTAGGGACACTGCTCTAAAGCACCAGGAATTCTAAAGAGAGTTACTGTCCCAAGCAGACAGCATCTTAGTTGACCATCACTTCTCCTCCACTAATGCCTCCACTCTCAAGAGGAGCTGTAACTTGAAGACCAAGTCAGCTTTTAAGTAAGCAAGCATTCAAACTATTCTTTCAATGGAAAAAGGATTTGGCATTTAGCTGTAATGATTTCACTTACATGTTTTCATACAAGTTAAAAATACCCCCAGAAGAAACATAAACCCCCTATCTGTGTCACATTCCTGAATTTATTCAGTCACAGGTCTTAGGGGAAAAAGAAGAAGCCTTTTGCAGTGCATTTTTAGTTTAGATTTTGAACTCAAGCTCTTACTGGATGACTTGAAAGGATACACAGCAGAAGAACACAAAGGAAGACTCTAAATGTATTTTCTTTAGATTCTATTGGAAAATTTCATGGCTTATGATTTCTTTTATGTATGTACAAGTAAAAAGCACAATTAGTTTATTTTCTAAAAAGTGTTTATGTATAAATTAGTTTATAACACACAATCTCATAAACAGGTATTGAGCTACACTAAGAACTTTTTATAATTGTAATAATTTTCATAGCTTATATTTGATTGCTGCAGGAACCAAAAAACAGCTTCACAAACATACATACCTCAAAAAAGCTCTCCACATACTGGAGGATGTACACTCCACAATCACTGAAGTTGTTCTGCTGTGGCACTTTTGGGTTGGAACCTTTCATGACATCTTTGGAAAAGCTTCTTTTGCTGCCTTTCCTGACTTCCCATTCCACCTCTAAATATCTACAATAAAAGACCACGCAAATAAAAATATTTTTTAAATTCCTTGAAGAATTTTCAAAAAATACCCCAAACCAAACTAAAAAAACCCAGAAAACCTCAAACCAAACCCCTAAGCACCAGATATGACACTTACTCCCTTAGTGTTTTCACAACATTTGACCGGGAAGGGCCTCTCAGTGAGTCCATAAGCAAAATGCAGGGCCTAACAGAGAACACAAGTTTTAAGTACACAGTATTTTACAGCAGCTTGAAAAACACAATGTTACACAGTAATAGTTTGTGGGGCAGCCATAACAAATCTAGATCAATACTCTAAAGTTCTGCTAGCACTGCTGTAGTCTCCTAATTGCAATAGCTAAATGGCAAGTTATCTTTATAGTTAACTATATACTAAGGACACTTAAGAATGCACTTAGAAAATAGAGTACTGTCAGACAATTTGTTACAGGTGCTTAAAACACCTTCAGGTGTCTAATGCTCTTTTACATGCACAAGGTATCTGGGACACTGGCAGAGAAAGGCAGAGAGCCCACAAACATCCTGCTAGAGTAGGAGCACAAGGACAGATGGGACACTCCACAGCACACTCAAAGACATTAGGAAAGCATGTTCAAGAAGGGATTCCAGCCTGAATCTGAAATCTAGCTGGTAATTATACACAAAATACCCACCAAATCTATTTGAAATACTTTAAAAAATAATGTATCTATAACCAAGTATTTTCTAGAGAACCAAGTCTGCTCATGTCCTCTCCTGCACACTCCTATCACTCAATCCAAAGCACACTACTTTTCAGTAGCCACAAGCAGAGCCACCTTATATGTAAGTTGGATTTATACATCAGCCACCTTATATGTAAGTTGGATTTATACATCAAAGCTATCTCATACCAGAGTTCAGAATTTCAGCATTATATGTAGCATGTATTTTGAGGAATAAATAAATTTACTTTTCACAAATCTCTGCTTTTTCTTTTCTAACAATAACACATATATATATTCAGACAAAGTATCATTTGAAGAAACTTCAAACTCGTAAACGCAGACAAAATATCTGCGTGCATTTATGTATAGGTGTGTTTGCATTTATAGACTAATTTACATGTATGCAATTTTTTAGGCATAAGCATATAATCATTTGAATAATGTTTGCTTGTACTTTTTTAAAATTTCTGATACAAGTTAATATTTGCATAGGCACTGCTTTTTAAAAAAGCATTACATGCCCTTTAAAATGTTCTTTAAAAATGTAGTACTTTGAAGGGAGAAGAAGTGACAGCCTTTTCAAGGTAATTTTCTATTTTGTATAGAAGTAATTTTAAAATGAAGTGCCCTTAATGACTTTTGATACTTAAGTTTCAAAGATGTTATGAAATGTCACACTGAATTAAAATACTGTCTGCTGAAAAGAATTATGTACAGATAATCTGTCATCAAAATGGGACAAATTTAGCCAAGCTATAATCAGAAGCTCATAAACATTCTTAAAACACACAACACAGATGGACATTTCCTTGAAAACATATTAAGTCATAAATCCCGTAACACCTATAAATCTGTAATTCTCTTCTGCCTCCTAAGAATGCATTGTGAATTACTGTGAGAGTCTTCACCTTTCTAGTAAACCTTGTACTCATAAGGATGAAAATACAAAAATAGATAAGTTATGTAAAAAATACAAAGGAAATTGTCAAGACAGCAATACTAGTATTATTTCTGGATTTCAAATCATGCATCTGCCACACCATAATGCAAATGGCAGTCAGTGTTTACTAAGAAATTATTTCTGGGTTTCAAATATTTAAAAAAAAAGTTTTCAAATCCAGAACAGATCAAAAATCTAAAAAAAAAACGTGGAACACTCTTATTAGAGAAAAAAGAACAGAGACAATAAAGAGGAACAGCTACAACACATTGAGGTAAGAAAAGGGGGCAGTTAAAATTACTCCTGTTTTCCTTTACTAACCTGAGTAGTGATAAAGGTATTCTTTACTATTAATTTAATTATTTAATCTAAAAAATTTGAACATGCTTCTGCACCTTGTTTTAGCAGGAATCCAAGTGAAAAATACCAAAGAACAGCCTTATTGGAAGAAACAAAGTTCATTTGCCTGATGCAATACCCAGGCTTAACAGAAATCCATAAAGCTATTATTTCACTACTAGTTTTATTCAATAAATTTTCTGCCCACTGAAGATGATCATATAAACTATAAAATTCTCTCTCAAACCCTAACAGCATGCAGATTAAAGTATCTGAAGTTTCATGTATGACTATTTCCCATAATTACAGTCTTTTATATTTCATAAACTTCTATGAAATTTCCATTTTAACCATTTTAATACTCACTGTTTGCAGATAGTTGGCTTCAGGTACCATTGTCCCATTTCTGAATTACAGTTATCATCTACAAGGCCACCATCATCACTACTGTTGTCTTCCTACAGAAGCAATGTGGTTACTGGTGTTTAAAAGCTAATATTGCTTTTTCAAACAGATGCAAAGGAGATTACTGTAACACCATTTTCATTCAAGACCAACAACTAAGTTTAATAAAGGAATGGTAGCTTTAATCTGAAATGATTCACTGTTTGTTATGTTTACCAACTTTTAATCACACAGGTTCTGAAACTCATGCCAGAATGACATGGTGTCTTGGGGTGACTTGATGTTGTATTCCCTATTCATTGCTCTATGCCCAGAAATCAGATGTATGCCTTTCTATGCTTTTAAAACTGACCAAACTTCTCAAAACAGTGTCTCAAGGACAGAGATAAGAGACTCCTCAGCTTCTGCAGCAGTGGGCAACAGGAGAAGCTTCTTGGTTTCTTTACAGTCGTTCTTTTTTTTCGGCTGGTTTTTCTCCGAAGAGAGAGACGGAGAGTTGGATTTTGTTTTCTTGCAACTTTGAATTTTCCTTTTTTCTTTGCTGTTTTGACATCAGAACGCATCAAAAGAGAGCTCTGCCGAGGCCCTGGCCCTGGAGGGGTGGGGCCCCATACCCAGCTCCAATATTATTTGGTTATAATCCAAATTATCAATACTTTTCCTTGCCAGTGAATATAAGAAACTTGCTTGGTAGTTTCATGTATGTTATCTTCCAGGTGAAATGAGACAAGATCTGCAACAAGCTCAGACATAAAACTCTATTTTTGCTCCAAAATGCACCAACTTGATTCTTGCAGCAAGGAAAAATAAACTACCATGATACAGAGGATTATGGATTGCAGAAATATCCTCTGGCCTTTTGATTTCAATATTGATTGCTATAAACAATATGGAAGTTTTACAAACACAAGCACTAAGAGCTGTACCTTAAAGAATCGCAGTGATTCATAGTTTCTTACCCTGCCATTGAATTCAGTATTATTACCACAGATCACTGTGTTACAGGGAAAGAGGTGCTTTCCAAAAATGGGACCCCTGTACTAGCATGATTTGTGAACGTTTCTGTGAGCATTGTGTACACACCATTAACACACAGGATCCTGGCACTGAAAGCCTCAAGCTATGCCATGAACATGCTACCATATTAGAAACTACTGCCTAGTTCCTCATATACTTGTTTTTGTTGCAGCATCAACTCCTTTTTTGGCAGATGAAAAGGTTGGTCCATTCAGCTTGTCATGGTCACTTCTACACTTGAATTGTGCATTCTAGAGAGTATCAGTGATAGCTTCAGCCTAAGTTCTAAGCTCACAGC
The DNA here is from genome assembly GCA_020086605.1 of Lanius collurio. Taxonomy (NCBI): domain Eukaryota; kingdom Metazoa; phylum Chordata; class Aves; order Passeriformes; family Laniidae; genus Lanius; species Lanius collurio. The sequence goes on along the minus strand of JACBWW010000001.1, from coordinate 27,524,279 downwards.
AACTAAGGAGGTTGGAATTTGGTCCTTTGCTCAAGGAACACATCTGGCCCTGTACTTTCTTCCCTGCCTTTGTGCTATGTACTTCAAACTGAAAATACTCTACACCACTTATTCTCCATCTTCTGGAAACTCTTAACTGCTACAAAACAGACAGACAGGCAGTTCCATCATGCAAAACTCAGAATGTTTGCACAAGGTGGCATGACAGGAGAGGTGGGCTAAATCCAGCTGAAAAGCATGGTTAGGTTTCAACATCAATCAGAGCTTTTATATTTATGTACACATATATATATATAGCTATTTGGAAGTCATTACAGATAGCTGCAGACTGAAAAATAATAGTTTGTTCTGGACTCAGAGGTCCAGAAAAGGTGGGGAGACCCTCCATTCCCACACACAGTGGGAGACAAAAGATAGAAATGTACTGACTTTCAGTGTTCTCACTAAAACCACTGTGATATTGTCATTAGGCAAAAGACTCCCATAATGAAATGCAGGATCAGTACAGCACTATTCTATTAAATAGTTAAATGAGCAAATGTATAATCCTCTCTGTCAACTAACCTGCAGATTTTTGTAGGCAACGAGTGCTTTGGATTCGACACTCGTAATGATAAGCAACTTTAGACAATGCACATTCACAATGTGTACACTGCTTTTAAGCTGTCCATTCAAAATACAACATAACAGTGCACATTTCCTAAATAAAATTGATAAATTCTTTACCTGGTTATCTTGGTCTTCAGAAAAATCTATAAGCTCATCTTCATTTAGTTTACTGCCATCAGCTGAGTCTTCACTATAGTTTAGTCTGATTTTGTGCAATCCATCTGTATCAATTACAGACAGTAGGATATTTAAACATCAAATACTATGGCATCACTGAAGACCAAACTCATTTTAAACCTCAGATTTCCTCAGGATTGCTCAGTAACTGTGATATAGCTAACATAGAGTAATTTACTCATGCATATGAACAAAAGTGAAAAGCTTCTAAGTAGCACAACAGAAACTATTTCTTATTGTGTGAAATGCCTAAAAAAAATTGAGAGACATAGACTAAAACCCACTATGAAATTGCCTCATAGTTCCATGAAGCCTTTGTAACAGTCTGAATTGTTACTGCTATCAGAAGAAGCATTTTGATATGCTCTTTAAAATATCTACTCCTACCCCTAGCTGGTTCCTTTCATAACACCAAACACATCCATAGACACAGTGGACCAGACTGAAAAAGGTAGTCGCAATCTTATTATTTTTTAACTGGACTAATTTCCTCCATCAGTCTGCTGTACAGTTATATGAAGACTTGTGCTGGTAAAAGGGAAAAGGCAGCTTGGGAACACACTGGTAGAGAGGGCAGAACGAAGGATCAGCTCTCCTGGTAGCAGCAGCTTAGAAATATTTTACAGTTCATTACATAAAAAGATTGTAGATTCCCCAGGTACCTCTATGTATTTAGTCACATATTTAGTGGGAAACAGCATCAGAAGAAAAAAAAATTCTGAATGTTCTAGCTGTACCTGTACAAGAAGCAGATATAGACAGTTACAGACTCACTAGTCTTAATACTACCACACAGGACTTCAAAACAGATTTTGAAGGAAAAAATAGTAAACTGTGGAAATAAATGACAAATGGTAACTCATGCCAGCAAAACTCGGAATCTTCCTAGAAAGGGGCTATGTAATATATCTAAACAAAGACAAAAATAAAAGCATTGGTTGTGGTGTCACTGAAGGACATATTACCTATTAAATGAAACTAGGACTTCTATAACAAGAATAAATAGGGCAGTGAACAAACTAGTGGAAAAAAAAAAAAGGAGAACATCTGCATTTGAGAATATTTCAAAAGAGAAGTTGAGGTAACACTTTGGAAAGAGGTCACCAGTAGAGTTCCACAGGGACAAACTTGGGAATTGGTCTTACTCAGTACCTTTGAAAAGACCTTAGCATAAGAAGTAGGTCATATACTAATGTGACTTATTGCTGAGAGATTTCTAAAAAATAAAAATTGATATTGAGACGAATCACATCTTGCTCAAAAACTGAGCAATAAAAAGATAATTAGATAAATAATAAAAATAGATATATTTTGGATAGATATATTCTTCAAAGTTTTGAAGAATTTTGTTCATACCATTTAGGTATGAACTTCTACTGATTCACAGGTTCAACACCAGGATTTAGTTTGAAATCAAGACATCTCAGTTTAGGCTCCCATGTATAGTTAGCATCTAGGGTCTCAATATTTGGAAACCATAATCAGAGCACAGAGCTATTCAACCGAACAGCTACTCTACATCTGCTTTACAATGAGAAGAGGAAGTCTCTTGGCTTCATTGACTACACTATCAGAGGCATGTGCTGTCTTTCAAGATATACTTGGATATCCAGGACTTAGGATGAGTTTGGCACAGTCAAGATGCACACCCTTCTGGAGCAACAGCTGAAGGCCAGTGAGATAATCCAAGGCAGAACGCCCATCTTCCATCTAGTTGAAATTGAAGTTTAAATATGGTGCATCTAAATATAGCTGCCTAAACATATCCTTAGGGTCAATCTCACTCTTAAATCAGGACTGTGCCCCCTGAGAATATCTGCTTTAATGAAAGGGTGCATCATCTGCAATAGCTGAGCAGGATATTCTGACCATTTAAGTTAGAAAGAGAATGACCACCATTACAATGCAGCCATAAAAAACCCACAAGAAATGTAATCCGAGCAAAAATCTGTCATAAAGCACATTCCAACTAATTGGACAAGCAACAGCAGCAGCATCCAAGATATGAGACCACATCATACTTCAGCAATACCATAAATGGTAACAATCACACATAAAATGAAAGATCAGCTCAAACAAGAACACATATATGCACACCCCCAGCAGCCCTCTAAGACCTTCTAGAAACAGTGACAATATTATCATAAATTAATAAATTTAGAATAGAAATTAGGAGTGTTTATACCCACAAAGATATTGAAGTTGTAATGGCCTGCAGTATACACATTAAACCATACGATTGGTAATATTTTCTGACCTTGTACTATAAGGTATGATTCTTTACTGTACAAACTAAGTCAGTAGGAATACTATTGGTGACTAAAGTAAAAGCTTTTGCATAATCACATTTCCTAGTCTATGCCTTAAGGAGATCCAAACATTGCAGTGAACAGATAAAACCACCTTCTCCTAATTCCTTCACCTGCCTTTAAAAGTATGCCAGCTCCTTTGTTCACTTTGGTACAAACACTGTTGCAGATTGATGAGCACAGTCTCCATGGCAGCGATGCACTGAGAAAGCCTCTCTAAATGTAACACAGCAGTCATGAAGGAAAATTTTTCATTTAGAATTATTTTCTTCTTACTCTTTTTACAAACCTTCTTAGCAGGACATTAAAGAAATGAATAATGTTGAAGGAAAACATCAAATGATAAAAGACACTGATATTAAAGCTGCTCACATAATCTTAGGTCAGTGTTCCCCTGCACATACGTTATAAGGATCCATGGCCAGCTACTACTTTTTCCTTAACAATTGCAATCTTGAGGGATGCAAACTGGTATCTACAAAATGATTTTGTTTGAAAAAAGATCTTAGAACTGAAAAATTAATCTGATTTAGGAAAACAGTAATTTATCTCCAGCCCTTTGCCATGAGAATTATGTCAATAGCCACAAAAACTTTCTAAATGCAATGGCTATGAATTACTTATATTGCAAGCACTTGAAATTCAGCCATATACTAAACTTTCAAAGTATGACGTTTACACCATTGCAGAAGCAGTAAGAGATCTGAAATCCCCAATCATTTCATTAAAAAGTGCATATTTTTACAATTACATACCCATAGATTGGCTAGCAGCTGTGAATTCACCCTGTATACCATTTTCATCCAGAGTTCTATGTTCTAGTTTATGGCATGCTGATTCCACAGTGTTAGGTTCTTCCATATCACTGTCTATTTGATTCAGTTTTTTGAAAGCACTTTTTCCCCTACAAGGACTTCTTCTACAAGATGAAGATTCGCTGTCCTCTGTTTCAGTGTTTGGGTCAATTAAAGCTGTACTGTACTTTTTGGTAAACATCTTCTTTGCTGTGGTCTTGGAAGGCGAGTTTTGTGCATCTAATTCATTTGGCAAAGGAGATGGCGTACTGCTCTCTCCATCTGAAGAGGATGATTTCATGAGCATTGCAGCATTTTCATGATAATGGGGATTTGGTTCATATTTGGGTTTTTCTAAACCAGGAAAACAGATAACAGCCAAAAACCAGTGGGCACTGCAAAGGAAAAACATACATTAAAAACTCAGTTACATTAACACTCACAGTTAAACCTGAAATTGCTAAAAAACAAACAAAACATACACACATGCCTATACATCCATACATAATCCTGCCCCATAATCAAAGATAAACCATACTAGCTGTTAACTTTTCTAACCAGGTTTTACTCAAGCCTTCACAGGTTTCTGTATAAGTATGATTTCTCCATGCAAATAACCATAAACAAATTAGTTAATATGATGCAGTTAGTTGAAAACAGGTGCTGTCTTAAATATTTATTTCAATTTGCTCACACACTTCATACAATTTTTCCTTTCTCTGAATTGAAGCTTATTTTTTTTTTAACATTTTCTTCATTAATGCATGAATTAGAAGTTGTAGAGTTCATGTTTTATGGCTGTTTGAAGGTTCTAGTAGTTCAGCACTAGCAACACAAGCAGTCAGATCAAACGGTATGGCTGAATTGCCCATACTCTTCCACTATTGAGATCTTCCAATTGTATTTACTACTTTACAGTTTAAAGAAATCTTGTCAAGAGTGAGTTAAAGAAGAAGAAAAAAAAGAGTGCTTGTAATGCCATCACAATGGCTCTTGTTGTCTTCCTCCCCCTTCAGAGAACTGACATTCTAACTTTTTCAAATCAAAAAGTTATATCCGCCAACACAAAGTGTAATAATTTTTGCAAGTTTCCTCCTATTTCCTTGCTTCTTTAGGCTTCACTGACTTGCCACTCAATGAGAACTAGAGCAGCAGCAAATTCAGGGATTGAGGCATTACAAGTGGACTTTCATTGTCTGATTTAGAAATTTTCTGATGGATCTTTAATTGTCTACAGCAAATAATAAAACAGAAGCTGGCTATGTATTATACCACTGAAGTCACATTTAAATATGTTCTAGGAAACAAAAGAAAAAAGCAGTGGCTAAAAATGCATGTCTAACTGACATACTAAGAAAATACTTAGATGATTATGAAGACTCAACTCCATCAAAACTTAATGGCAGTTAAAGTAAGTGGCCGTTGAAAGCAGCATGTGAAGTATGGTTTATCTTGAATGATTCAACACACCTAATAAATGAACATATTAAGTACTGCCCAACCCTGGAATTTGGGTATACTTCATTAACAGAGACTTTATGTACCAATTACATCAACAGACCAGAAAATTAACCTGGATGTAAAAAGAAAACGGCTTGTAACTTTGAACAGAACAACCTGTTTTCATTGGAGACTTGAACAAGAAGGACTGTACAGCCAAAGAACACTGATGCAGTTAGGGTTAAATCAAGACACACTGTTCTAAGTTGATTCTGCCCTAGAGTCAATCTCCCCACCTCCAGTTACTGCAGTCTGACAGCTGGTTAGATGATGAGTCTACATTCCCTATACTAGTGGTTATGAGATATTCTGGAAAAACCTGTTGGAAATAAGACACCAAAACCCAGCAACTCCCCATCAAACCACCACATTCTCATCTCCCTGGCTACTTGGTTATTTTTCTGCACTGCGATATTCTTACTGTACCTACCAGGAAACCACTGTTGCAAATGAATGTCCTACTAACACCACTTAACAAGCTTCAGCTTATGGTGAAGGGACAGTTCCAAAAAGTGAGAATAGGATTATATCTAGATGACAGATGCACACCAGGAGTACACTTTCCATGCACTAATCGTGACTAGATGAGTCCACGAGACCAAGCTACTCTAACCCAAAATCACCAACTTACATGTGGTGTGAGCACTGTGCCTTCAGTACAAACTGTTATGTTCTACTTGCTGAGATAGACATCACTGTAGTTCTTTATCAGTAAATGAACAAGACAATGAGAACTACTGTGTGTTAAGTTACTAGCAACTTAAACAATTCTAATAAAACCACAGAACTATTCATTTTCATTTTCAGGTGACTACTAAGTCACACTCATTTCTCCTCTGCATAACCCATGTGGATATATGTGAATGGCATGAGAGGATGGTGGGAAGGGAACCATATAAAAAATGCAAAGGCAACTTAAAATTTAAATGACAGACACTTCAAAGTTTTGGTACTTGAAGTCTCATGGGAGAGGGATGGCAAGGATGAAGTCTGCAGTGGACAGGGACCTGCAGTGGACCTTACACCTGAGCCATTTAAATCACCTAGATCATGGTATGTCAAAAATTAAAGTCAATGCTTATGAACTCCCTTTTTGGGAAAATAAAACTTTACTAAAAGGACAGATCTATGTATGGCCAGTTATCTTGTAACTTCCTCTATTTAGCTAGCCTCAGAATTCAGCTGGAGAGAAGGCAGGGAAACAAGAAGATTCAGAAATTTTCCTCCCACTGCACAATGGCATAGTACCTAGATAAATCACTTTTTATTAAAAGGATCTCTTTTTTAATTTTTGAAATGTCAGCTAGGTATGCCTATGAGACATCAGTTAGAAACTTCATCTCTATCTGTCCTTACTTTATTATGTTTTTATTGCATATGTTTAAAATATAGTACTTTAACTTTTGTAAATATTTTGGCTTAAGAACTGTTTAGAATATTTCTGTGAAATACAGAAATATGCTTGTGACAACTTGCTCTGATCTTAAGGAAAGCAAGCATCACCAAAGTCCTTAGCAACCATTAGAATGCTAATGGTCTGCCTCCTGACCCTTAACAAGTATCAGAGCAAATGGATATAAAGAGAAAGAATAAAGTTCTCAAGGCAGTAGCAATTTGCAATATCAGTTTATTGTAACTAAAGATGATCTCACCTATGCGATCTCATAAGAAAGGAGTAAAAAAGGTAAATCCAAAAGTTATCAATGTCAAAAGCTTATAAGAAAGAACACCAGAGATTGAGGTAAAGCCTAGGAAAAGTACTCAGAACTAAGTTAATTTTTGCTTAGTCTTTAAATTGTCTGATAATTCTTACACTACAACATTTAGTGGTCTTACATAACTATTTAATTTTTATCACCTGGAAAAAGATGTTTATTCTCTTAATTTTTAACTTCAATTCACATTGTAATGGAACTTTCAATTTTAGAATTATGAAACTTAAGCCTTTACCAAATGTAATAAAAAACTAAGTTCACTTACGCTTCATTAAGGGGAACAAAAATGAAATCTTTCTCAAAAATATCAACATGCCGTGTCCACGTTTTCACTCGCCCATGCCGCTTTTGTTGTATTCTGCAAGAAGAAACCAACATACAATTTGAGTGGCTTATTTTATTTGAGGGAGTTCTTTCCAGATATTTTCACCCTGACAGCTTGTTAAGATTCTCAAGGCATATTCTATGTTTCCTACAGGTCTAGATGTTTCATTTGTTGACATTTCTCTCTGTAAGGTATCTGTTCTCAGAGTCTTCACTGCACTTAGCTCTATGTTAAACTGACTTATCAACAGACTTACGAAAGGTTTGAAGTTTCATGAATATTTCTTCTTTCTCTTTGATTAAGGCGTTTATAGAAGAATGAACTGAACACATGTATTCTATCAGCATCTTCTTTTTTCAGCTTTTCAAGTACCAAATACCTAATTAGTTTAAAAAAAAGGAAAGAAAAAATAATGGAGGCTTTAACTCAAAGTACTCATCACCAGAGTAAAAACGACGGCCAATAGTTGCTCCCCACCAAATTGTAGCAGCTTCTCACAGAATAGCTATTTGGAGGTGACTATCCACAGGAACTAATTAATGCAAAATTTGTGTAAATATTTCAAGGTATTACTGCTCTGCTCAATCAACAAGCTGTTCTGCTGCTGTTGTACTTATTTTTGTTTCATGGCAGGAAAACAAATTTTCAAGGAGTTTGTTACAGACCTATCTAGGAGACCTGTATTTTGTATTTGAGCCATCAGATTGCCAAACTGTCCCAAGAGTGACACACTCATTTTCTTTTTACTTCTAATAGACCGAAAAATATACATACACACCTTATGTGTAGCACAAAACCAGCAGCATGCAATAATTTAATACACTTCTAACATTTATAGCATCAGTGACACCCCAAAATTAACTTATGTATTATATTAATCAAAACAAATGAAATTCCAAGAAAAACAAATTCTCTGGAAAGAACAACTGGACTTACAAAAAGCTTTTTTTTTCTTTCAGATAAATTTGCTCTTGAGATGTTAAAAAGTTGCAAAGAACCTTTATCCAAGCCAGAACAATGTCATTGTCAAGCAGGACAGGAGAAGAATCAATTTCTTGCAAGATTGCAAAACAATCTTTAAAATTATAGCTATACATAATTTAGTATATAAATTATATAGTCCATAGTTGGAGACCAAGTGTTATCAACTGACCTATGAATTTTCAATGTCAGAACTTTTTAAGCTTCAAAGTAAAAGATGACTAAAAACTGATGTGAAATAAAACTTACTTTAAATAAAAATCAATAATAACATCATTTAAAAATTCTCCTTCATTTAGACAATGGAGGTCTTCGTTGGTCACAGAAATACCACCTTTAGCTGGAGAAGGTGGATAAACTATCAACCTGAGAAGAAAAATACATTCAATAAGAAGTATGAAATGCCAAAAACCCCTCAGAGAATTATTACAGGGCAAAGATAAATATCTTACTTTTCTATAGGACCAATAAATACTGTATGAGGTTCGCCAATTTCTTCATCATCATCAAAAAATGGTAACTGTTTATTTCGCTGCTGCATTTTGGACTCAGAAGCAACCTCAAGAGAACAGAGTCAATATTAATTTGCAAACTGTGCTCAATTTTATGAAAATGGTAATGAACTTTGTGAAATCCAGCAGTGTAATATCCATTTTTTTACGACTTCAGCTTTGCTGGCTTTTTCCTTTCCTACCTCATATATTACAATTAGGTCTTTGTTAATTTCTTGCAGAGTCACAAAACTTTTTAATTCTTTAAAAAGTAGTTTGTTTAATGAAAGCATTAATTAAATGTAACTACAACAGTGCAATTCAATTTCTTGTTTGAAATATTATAATTTTACGAGTTGGAAAAAATTAAGTTGTCTGATTATAGTAAAATTTTCTCACCCCTTAATAATTTTTAAATAACAACATTACTTGTGGACCACTGTATAACCTTACAATCAAAGTAAACATCCTAAAAAGTACTGAACGCACAGACCATTTTCCACAGTTTCATAATCCACCATGGACCAGTCTGGGAATTTTCATATGAAAGCCAGCAAAATTTGATGGAATATTTTTGGCTAACATGCTATTCTTAGTGTATTTGTACCCACAAAATATAATGACTTTGTTCTAAAACAAAAATATAATTACATTTTTAATTTTGCTTTCTCTGTGAGATGGGCTTCCTTTGGAATTGTCCTCCAAGCACTTAGTGAATGCAACAAGCCTGGCATTGGCTTCTTCAAAGGAAATTTTCACAAAGAAGTCAGAAATATTATTTCTGATACCGATGTCCGTAATTATTTTTTCAAATATTGAATTTGCATGAGGATCAAGACCAGTTTCAAAAATCAAAATTATGTACTGTTCTTCCTGACCTGCAAAAAAAAGCAGAGAGAAAGTTATTCATTTAGGAATAAAATAAAATAAAGCATGCTGTAATTACAAACAAATTTCATGGAATTGTTGGTCAACATGAGTACACACTGCTGATAATGTATGTACGAACTAATACAGATGTGAGCAGACAGAAGGACTAACTGCCAAACCTTTCTTATCTGCGTTTGCAAAAATAGAGCATTCAACTTCTACCTTAATCAAAAATGTTAAATATTACACCTGGTAAATTTTTAAATTACACTAATGCAAAGCCAAAACATATTTTGAAATAACATCTTCTTTGCTTATTGAGAGTAAGACTCTGTAACCAATACTTTCTCTTTTTCTTACTGCAGCTTCTATCCTATTGTTTCACTACAATTCCAAAAATTATATATTTAGCATACTTTCCCCTCTGACCCTAGAAGTTGGAGAGAATGACTTGGATCAATCAGCTCCTATATAAATATCATTCAGTTATATTATCTGAAAAATCAAAATGTAATAAATTGCACTGAGAGGAATTATTTTACATAGTCAGAAAAAGGAATTGGCTGCAAATCCCTGTCTCAAGTTGCTGCCCAACACAGAGCTGTCAGGACCTGTTTTTCTGTAAGTGGAGTGTCAGACACAAGCATAACCATTTCCCTTTGATCATTCTTTACCCAGTGCACTAACTCTTGTGAAAAATAAGTCTTCAGCAGCATAATTCCCAATTCACTGCAAACAGAATTTAGATGTCTAACTGGGTTTTGGGTGTTCCTATTTTGGGAGCTAGGCATCTACACACAATTGCTTACACAGCTATGGATACAGGCTTAAATTAATTTCTTTGCTTACAAAGCAAAGAACAACTATGTTATCACAAAGTGCTCCGAAGTATCAAATGCAATAAAGCAGCTGAATGTAAAACTCTCAGTGACACAGCCTGAGGGAGATGAGGTAGGCAGGAACACTGCTGAGAGCCATGCCAAGGGAGGGACTTCTCACATGGAAGCTTGCTCCTTTTTTGTGAACATCTGTGTCCACCTGGGGTCTAATTCCTGCTCCCAGAATTGTGTTCAGGTCCCCTGCATGCTCTCCAATTACTTCTGTAATAATAAGATTCCTTACAGCTTCTTATAGGAGGTGGATAAGATTATAAAACAATATTATGGGAGCAGTCAATTCTGAGATTGTTGAAAGCATTCTTCCTCTGAATGCATTCATGTATGTATGAAACAGTGTGTAAATATAAATAACCACAAAATTTAACCTGAAGTAACGCCTACTGAAGAGGACTCAATGTTACATTTAACAGATATGCATATTAAGATGCTATGACCCTGAAAATTATGCAGAAATCAAATTTGATTTTAATATACATTAAGGTAATCCACATATTCTCCAAGCAGGTATTTGTCTACCTCACAACATCATTACAAGTATGCTGGGGGAAACAACCCCAACCTATATAACAGCTTCTATGCAACAGTTTATTCTAAACCTAAAGCCTGTCCGCAGAACAGCCCAGAAAGCAGAATTATTACAAAAGCTGCCATATAAATGTAAAGGATTGTATACAAAAGCTGAACAAATCAACTTGCTTTCATTCAGTACAAATATTAGTGAAAAAGGTTATACTAAATTGACTAAGTGTTTTAACTAGCATGTTTCTGGACAAAGAGAATGCCCAGCATTTCTGAACTGTACTCTTTCTCAGCCTGGAAAGGTAACAGTGTCTGAAAAAAATATTACATCATCCCGAGCCAGTGATGACCTTTATAATCTTAAGGCACACATTCATGACCCAAAACATGAAAATACAATTTAAAGTGATAGTAGACTAAAACTGTTTTACTTACTGTCTCCTTTACATTCGTACCAGACATTATCTTTATTAATTTTCAGCTGATCTCTCAGACTACTGCAGGTTGAAGGTACTGTTTGTAGAAAAACTACTGGCAATTTTCGGACACTACACCATTCACATTTAGTAAGCTCTGAAGTTTTCAGGTTAATCTCTCTGATATCACTTTCTGATTCTATGAGAAAATAATGACATTATATGAAAATATAATAAAAACCTCTAAGTTTCCTTTACAATTTCCCCCTTGATTTCAACAAGAAATCAGTATATGCTCATTGAATTTCTTAAAAGTTGTCAAAACTTTGAAATTAACATATATGCAAGAAGCGATGGCTTTTTATATCTTAAGACAGGCTAAATTCCAATGTTATCTGTCAAGAAAGGAATCAGAAACAGTTTTCTGCCCACCAATTTTAAAATACTTTTAATTCTACATAAAAACCCCATAATTTCCAGTGATTTAAATTTGCACTATTGCTATGACACACTTTAGAGTAAGTTTGTAAAATTTTCTTTGCACATTTATCTTTGACCAAGTTCCCATATGAAAAATAACTTTAAAAAGAAGAGCATAAACATGCAGAGAAATTATCTGACTGCCTGAGGAAACAAAGGACTACTCCTAGCTTATTCCCCCCCCCAAAATGTCAGTAACATGCTAAATTGTTAACACTGGATCTGATGCTGCCAATGCCAAGGTTGAGTACTTCACAGGTTTTACTGAATTATAAAATTGGATATAGAGGTGGATATACATGCAAAACTAAAACAAACAAACAAACAACCCAAACAAAAAAAAACAAACAAAAAAAACAACAAAAAAAACCAAACAAAAACACAAACCCAAACAAAAAAATAGTACAGTGCTAAGTGCTCCAACAGACGTCCAAGAGACACTGCATTTAATTAGTCACCATTTTTATGCTATTGAGGGGTCGGGTGCCATGGAAATAATTTCACCACACAGCTGTTTTAACTAAAACTTGATAGACATTTTCTACAAAATATACTAAGCTTTTCAGTGTTTTAATTTTAAAAATACATTTAAAGCATGAAAACTCGTGGTTTCTATGCATCCGTACTTTGGATGCAATATAAACTTAAAATACTTAACTGAGCAAAGGCTACACTTATTTTTACAGGTTGTGAGACACCTTTCTGCATGTAATAATGACAAAATACAATAGTTCTCATTTACAAATAGTGACAGCAAAATTCAATAGGACTGGATCTTAAGACTGCAACTGAAAATTACAAAAGGTAACAAAGCTTTCCAGGCCCAGAACAAAACCCTTCAAAAGAAAAGAAAGGAAACTGCAGAAGTTGTAACTCACCATTTCCAAATTACATCACTATTTCTTTCAGTGACATGAAATATACAACTTTCAGGGCAGAGAAAAAATTACCAAGAGAGATCTAGACAGCAAAGGTCTGAGATACTAGTGTGGTTTTTAATGCTCACTGAACACAACTGAAATAAAAGAACTAATAAAGTGTTAAAAAGGTAACATTTTATATGACAGTTACTCTTGCTTTTTATGTTTGTTAATCACTTTCAAGAAGACCTTTGCCAGTCATCTCCACATTATCTACAGATCTTCAAATGAATGACTGAATCAAGCAGAGTCAGATCAGATGAAGTAAAAGAACCAACAACCCAGTTGTATGCATGTCACAAATTGTGACTTTTCTGTCACTAGAAGGCACAGATAATGCAAAAACATTTTGGATTTTATTCACCAGGCAGTTCAGGTCAAATTTGTACTCTCCATTTTTTTTTCTCTTATCTCACTATATGTGGGATCTGACCAGCCCCTGCCCTGGCAGGAAGGCCTCCTTAGATAAGGAGATTGCACAGTCTCCTGCAGGCTCCTCTTAGGAAGGCAGCGTCTTCATGGCAAGAGAAGACAGACCCATGATCCTCTAGGAGACCACCTGTAGATTCTTTGTTACCCATTGGCCTTTCACCCTTTCACACCCATCCCTGTACCCCCATAAAAGAAAACCCTCTCTCTGGCTTCAAGAGAGAATCCCTCACTGGTTTCCCTTTGCTGATGCTGGTCGAATAAAGCCACTTCTGCAGAACCACCACAAGGACCTCTCCTCTCTCTATCCAGGCCTGGCCTGGGGGTTTGCCTTGCAGAGCAGAGCTGAAATCGCTCCCTGAATCACTAAGAGCTGATGGCTGCTGAGCCAGGCATCTCTGCAGGCACCCCCGGCCGACGGCTGAGAGAAGCCACGACCCCCTGGGAGACGGTTCCTCACGGGATCACCTCTGCGGGTCTGCTACGGCTTCTTGGGTCTGAGCCTCAGACCCCAGCACCAGCCACCACAACTACAGGCCCCCAGTATAATTTTTTGCATAAATGACAAAATGAGAATGAACATTCAGTTATGATTCACTTGTTAATATCTCTGACAGAGTCACTTCATTCAAAATAAATATTTTGAGTACTAACAAAAAATTAAAAAAGTACTCACCTTCTTGACTCTCTAAGCGTATTTTGATATAATCCAGGCAAAACTGAAAGACAACACAACTGTAAGATTTCACATCTTCTGCAAACTGAAACTGACTGAAAGCCTTTAAACTGTTAGCAAACACATTTCAATTGACATAGTATTTAAGTAATAAATATTTTAAAATTAATATTTTAAATGAAAGTTTAAAAAAAACAAATGCATATTTTAGCACAACTCAAGGAGGCAAGCACATTCTTTATTACTCAGTCTCTTTCAGTCACACTGACTGTTTAAACTTTAGATCTCTCTGAAGACTCAATTTTCAAAAACATTTATAATAGCCTGAAAAATACATATATTCTATTTCTTCAAAAGAAAATGTCATCTATCAGCATTTAGGCAAATCAAACAGTAGCGTTATGTAGAGAGATGGAAAGAACAAGTAACACTTCTCTGCTGATTCTGTGGTTACCCCAGCAATAAATATGCATTTTATGTGGCTGAACCCTAACATTCAAGCTCTCCTTGAAAATGTCCATGTAACTTACAAGGCTAACAAAAAAAAAAAGAGAATTCTGCAGAAGTAAAATGATTCACTTCTAGGACAATGATTCTTCGTCCCACCTATCAATATCAATTTCCTTGTAGCTCTTGTTTTCAATTTTCTTAACAAATGCATGCTAAGCCACAACCTCTCCCCAGCCATGCAAACAAGTTTTTCAAGAGTGCTTCAGCACAATATTTCTATTAAGAACCAGAGCTAGACTGCATATGTTAGAAAGCAGTAGTAATCTGAGGTTCTTTGGAAATCACAGCCTCTGAAGCTAAGAGACAACCTTACTGTTCTCCAGACAGAGGCAAAACATTATGTTGTTCAAGTATGAAAATAACAATGCCCATCAAAACCTGAAAGAAGAGCTGTAAAAGAACAATTTTACTTACAATCACAGGTTCCACTACCATTCTGCGCAGCATTCCTATTCGTATACTTCGGCAGTTCAGAATGACACTTTCACAGGAATTTTGGTAATTTAAAGGTACAGCATCAGTTACCATCTCTTGAGAAATAACTTTACGACGTTTTATTGGAGTGTTAGACACAATGTTCCCAAACTGAAAAGTAATTTTCAAGGTTTCAGAATGTCTCACTAAAGTTTATTGCAAAACCAAGCTTGTTAAAACTAATGACTACATTTTCAGCTACTTTTCTGTTGGTCAACAGGATTACTTACTAGAGCATCCATCTAAAACATATACAGAAGGTAGGTAATTCCTACAAGCTTTTTTTTAACACCTGAGGATGCTAATATTGCTACATTCAAGAAGAAAATAAAAGGTAAGCTGTCACTTGTAGACACTTTGTTGACATTTCCAAATCACAAATAGGGCTTCTAAATCGGAAAGATCAATTCACTTTTATATTTTGGAAACACTATGCAGTCTAGTAAAACAAAGTTATTTTTAATATATTTTATTTAGATAAGAAAGTATTAATGCTGTAAAACCACCACAATACTGGTGGTTTAATTTTTTCTTTCGGTTTTTGTTAATCCAAGCTTTTGGTGACTAATTTTTGAAGTACATTGCATCACCACATTAGCAGAGTACAATCTTCAAGAAACAAATAAATAAGCTGAATCAAACTTCCCTAAGTCCTCTCTACAGAATTACTAAGATGTTTTTAGGACAGATTCCAGGGTCAGAATACTAAACATTGAAAGAAGGCCATGTGCTGTTTGGCCCCAGTTCAAGAAGTCTCTAGATACTGACTGAAGATGTAATCTCAATGAAGTATCCTGTTCACCAACAGAACAATCCTGAAAAAAAAATCTATTAAAATGAAATAAAGCCTGCTGATAGCCGCAGATAGATATATTTATTTTTTGTATTGCTTATATTGCTCAATTTTGTTGAAGGATTTTCTGTACACTAGTCTTTTCCTTTGTATTTATATTGTTTCATAAAGCTGCCCATGAATAAACATTCTTTTTGGTTATAAAATGCAATTAAACTCCCACAGAAGAGTATTCTAAGGGATTCAGTATTTCTATTAAGACTAAATCTCGAAAATTATTTCAAAGTCTAATCACTAGTCTATCTTGGCAATAATTCAAAATATACTTTTGGATGCTTCCTTAATTTAATACACTGGAGAAGGCAGAGACTCTAAATCTCTGCAATTAAAATGTTTTCCTAGGCCTCTTGTTGAAAAGAGCTTTTCCTTTTTGTCTGCTGGACTGGCTAAATATTACTGAAAGCTCCAAATGAATCACAGGCAAACAATAAAACAGTAAACACTGAAGTCATGCTATATGCAAGTAGCCTCTTGAGTAAAGAATTAAGGAAGCATCCAAAAGGTTTTGAGGGAAAACCAGCGGAATAATGCTTTTTCTATAATATTTAACAAAACAACTGTGATATTTCCAAATCTTGGTAGGTTCATTGAATCAATGCAAAATTTGTGTTATATTTCACAAAAAAAAATTTATTTCCCCTGTTTTCCAAAGTAAGCTCAGAAACTAAAATAATCTAACAGACAGTATTATAACTGGTTCATAAAGACTAGTGAACAGGAACATATGGATATACAAAAAACAATTCATTTGGGAGAGATTCAGAAGTCAGACACTTGTCTTCACAATGCAATGCTTTCAATTAATTCAGCACACACTGCCAGAATAACTTAATTCAGAACTATTTATAATCCAAGCTTTGAGCCTCGCAGCTTTATTGTAGGCAGGAGGTTCACAGCTTCTTATTGACAGTGGTGACTAATTATACAACATATTATAAACATTCATAATTTCATCAACTACAGCACTAGAATGCTGGCTTCTGAATCTCAACACGGAAAGAAGGTTTTGGCATCAGTACTTTAGTGTTCTAACTCACAAAGAATTGGAAATCTGATCAGATTCTCTGGTTGAATCAAACTCACCATAGTGAAACTGGACAAGTGACTCAGAAATGGTTTTGATGAGCACTACTAATCCGCTACCAACTGCCATGTGGAATTTATTTCTCTTAATGGCTCACTATTGAGATAGCTTTCAACACAGTGTAAGAAGTGTCTCCTTTGGCCACACTTAAGGTGTGCTCATGGAGTATTTTTTGTCTTTGCTTATCCAATTCTTACAGTAGTACTCAACTAAAAAACACAAGCACCACCACAAAAGCCCTAAAATAAGTGCTATTAATTGGAACAGCTGTCAGAGCATTTTAATTTTAAAGGGCCATTACTGATCCCAGTGTCTCTCTTCATGTTTAACATCATAGTCTCAACAAGCAATGGCTGGTACTGACATTCTGCTGCAAATTAAAGACCTTGAGCTTCATAGAGAATCCCTGTCCAGTCTCACAGAGTAAACATTCAACGCAGAAGCATTTATGTTAACAGCATAATTCAAATCATTATGAATGCTTGTAAAAATGCAATCAACATATTTCCTTATGTTTCCAGTATTAAGTATGCAGAGATACTACTTGACGAGCTGCTGAATAAGAAAAACAATCTAATATAGTAAACTTCTGACAATGCAAAACAAGCCTTTACATAATTCCATTTATTATTTGATTCTGGTTTGTTTAAATAAAGCATTAAATAGTACCTGATCTTTCATTCTTGCTTTTCTTGGTAGTGTGACTGCAATTTCTGTATCTGTTGTTATACTACCTATTCTCTGTTCTATTCCACAACTGTTCTCCTTTAATGCTGCTTCCACCTTTCCTGTAGAAGGAGCTGGGGAGGAGCGGGCTGAATCTGCAGGACGAGGTGAAATGCTTTCCATGCTCCTAGTGCTGCCACTATTCTCGTCCTCATCATCATCACTAGACAAAACAACTAAAAGAAAATATTACATTCTCAACCACTACATTCTTCTGTAACAAAAATTTCTTTTTTCATTCTTGGCTTTTCTTGGTAGTGTGACTGCAATTTCTGTATCTGTTGTTATACTACCTATTCTCTGTTTTATTCCACAACTGTTCTCCTTTAATGCTGCTTCCACCTTTCCTGTAGAAGGAGATAGGGAGGAGCGGGCTGAATCTGCAGGATAAGGTAAAATGCTTTCCAAGCTCCTAGTGCTGCCACTATTCTCATCCTCATCATCATCACTAGACAAAACAACTAAACAGAAAATATTACATTCTCAACCACTAAATTTTTCTGTAACAGAAACTTCTTTTCAAGGAATAGCTTAAAAGTAATTTATGTAATTGTCCTGCAGAGCTAAAAAAAATCCACAGGTATCATTATCTTATTAATGCTTATTTGGAATCTGGTTGCAAGCACTCTCTGCCTTGTTTTTGATTTCTTATAACTAACTGCACAAAAAATGGGTATCATTAATCCACCTCTAGACAAAAGTGAACGTTTCTTGGTTTAGTCAAGAAATGACAGTAAGTAATACAACCTAAAAACCAACATGAGAAATTAGGACTGAAATAGTTCAAACCAGTAAGATGTGATTTAATCAACTCAGCACAGAACCAGAAACAATTTCCTTTACTCCAGCCTTCCTGCTTATTAAGTTTACACAGAAAAAGCACAGAAATTAACATTTTACAAATTATGACATTTCAATAGGTGCATAGCTCAAAAGAAAAAAGAGGGGAAAACACAAAATAAAAATAAAATACTGTCTTTCCTCTTGGAAGAATAAATAATGGAATTCTGCTAAGAATACTTTTTTTCCCAAAAACCCAATAAATATTTTTTAAAAAACAAACGAACAAAAGAAAAATAGTCACAAAATAATTTTTGTTTTCCCAAATGTTCATCCTTCTTGAAGAGAACCTCTGTATATGAAAAGGAAATTATTAAAAGTTCTGTCTCTCTTCCCAAGAACATATACATGAAAAATTCCATGCAATATCAGTTATGCAAACCTGCACATACAGTTCCTTCACCATACAATATCCTGGGCTTCCAGCTAATTCATAAAAAGGTACTTACTTGGATCATTTAGTTCAGATGGTCTTATACTCCTCTGTCTTAAGCTTCCTGTGATTTTAGGATTTTTTGTCCCAGTTATAAGACCAACTTTTCCATTCTGTCGTAACATAGAATGTCCTACAACATCATTACTCAGTGGAATATCCGCTGGACCTTTTCCAACAGCAGAACTATAAAACTTCCTTGTGCTGAACCCTGTACCTGAAGATTTTTGCCCTGTTGAATTCTGATGTATTGAAGAACGTGATAAAGGTCCCACAGATTCACTTAATGTCACAGTTTGTCTGGAGACTCTTTGCAAATCCTTTAGAGAAGTACTTTCACAATGTCGGCATTTGGTCTGATTTTCATTTGCCCTCCCACAATTTGGGCAATCAGTAGAATAATCAATCTGTTCCAAAAGCTAAAGGAGAAATAAACACACAATCAGTAATTGCTCTGGTCAGAATGAATCATACAATCACTTAGGTTGGAAAAGGCCTTTAATATCAAGTCCAACCATTAACATACAACTGCCAAGTCCACTAACTCATATCCTCAGATGCCACATCTACATGTCTCTTAAATATCTCCAGGGATGGTGACTCAACCACACCCCTGAGCATCTTCTTCCAACACTTGAGAATCCTTTAGCTGAAGAAATTTTTCATAATATTCAGTGGAGATTAACAACACTACATTAGCAATTACAACAAGCAGAGAAAGCAAACATTAAAACACAGTTTTAAAATTTTTTTTATTTAATTTAAGAAAATGAAAAATATTTTAAAAGGAACAAATGTCACTTGTGGCAATTTTTTAAAGTGGTTAATGTTGGACGATTCAGATTTTCCTTCTTGCCTGTTCTTCCATAATTGAAACCTTGCAAACTGTTCAAATACATATATCCATCAGCAAGATGGTCCAGTTACACCATTTCTGTAAAAACAGTTTCATTGGACAGAAATAAAGTAATCTAAAGATCCACAGAGCATTGCTGGAGAGGAATTGAAGAAACCTTGTGGGTCAAATTTATCTGTCCTTCCCAGGTATCTTTTAACAGCCCAGCAAGGCATGTAGGAAAATTCACTCCTTGAGTGAGATGAAGAAAAGGCAAAGTACATATATTGCTCTAGAGTCCCATGCCACAGAGAAGACAACAGGACTTGAGGAATAGGAGTTCCCTAAGCTTTCAAGAAGCAAGCATGGGCTAAAAGGGAAAACGTATCCTATCACTGCAAAGACAGATGTCTTTTGTTTTTCCCACAAGTACTAGGTCCCACTTAATTCTGTATTGCAAGTGTAGAACTTGGACTTCTAATTCTAAGGGATTCAACACTAATGTTCGTGTTCCCGTATACACTTTGGTACTTATTCTATAGTTTTTATGTATAAAATATGGAATAAGTACCAAAGTGAATACGGAATATCTCTGAAGATGAAATTTATGTTATTGTCTCCTGGACCACTTACATGGTATACACATAGTACTGTGAGCTACTGAAGACAACAAATACCTACATCCCACGAAAAACTTCTGGAATCTACTTTCAAAACAAGCTTTCACAATTTGTACCTCCCCCCACTCCCAGATGTGAACACACTTCCAATAGAGGACTTCCTCAGGTGTGGGAAGTCATTTAAAACCCCAAATTTAAAGACAAAAATCATACAGTGAAAATATATTATTTTTACAAAAATTATGCAATTTTTAAAATACATACTGTAGAGAAACAGAAGCAAAAAACCCCAAGTGTATTAAATATATCAGACCCTTAAAATCTGAGTTGTGGGATGAGATAGCAAGTGACATGAAGACCAGTGTTGTGCCACAGTGCTGTTACAGGATATAGTTCTTAGAAAGATACTGCTGACACTAAAATATTCAAGAGAAGGTACCAAGAGCACCCTTAGGTTCTTACGCAGAGAGTAATTGCACCCCTCTACTTCAAACGCATGCCAAAAATTTTAAAATTTTCCTTATTAACATCTTATTAATTAACTAAATAAGCAATGGAAATGCATAAGAGCAGTACCAAGTATTTAAAACAGAAGCTAAGCATTTATACAAATCATAGATCTATAATTTTTTTTTTTTAACCAACATCTTAGAGGAAATTTTACTTTGATAGTCAAACAGTGTGACCTGTACATGGGTATTATGAAACTTCCATAGTAACCTGGGAGGTTGATAAATACAGAGAGCCGAAGTATCTTACATCTGATATTCAAACAAGTTCCCAACAAAAACATCCTGGCTGGTTGCATCTAGACCAGAGAATGCCATTTTGATACCTAAGGAGTTACTCTCACTGAAAAAGTGAGCATCTTAATAAAAAAGTACTTGCACCTCTGCAGTACTTTGATCTTTACCCTTTTGAGTACTGAAAATCATGACACAAAAAAATAAAAAAAAAGTCTCTCAAAAGAGCAAAATATTTTTCCTTTATTTCAGCAAACTAAAATTATCAATGTCTGGTTTACCACTTAGTCATTCATTTAAATCACAGATTTTTTTTCTTTTCAGTGCAGCACCAGTCTGTTCAAATCAGAGAAGAAATAGTTCACAACTAGTAGCAATACTAGCACTCAAATATCTCTATCACTGTAACTTTTTTAAATCATGTACATCTTCCTCCAAACTCAAATGATTTTTAAAACATCAACCTGTTTTACTCCTGCATGTCTGTTTTTAAAATACGCAACAACTTTTAAAGTTCAACAAGAATTTACAGATTTTTAAAATACAACCCACCTTTGACTGAGTTAAGCATTTTTTTGTAGCAGAAGACAGACTCAAGTCAGATTGATATGAATTGCAATGACCTTTCTGTCGCACCTTTCTCTTAATTTCAGATTCTGATTCTGAGTCCTCTGTATTTTCCATTACACTGTCTAGGAGGGAAAAGATGCAAAAACATTTACAAGGTATGTACACTTATATACTGTTCTAATTATGATCAACTTACTTCTTTACATACACTAACTTGAACTAAATATAAACATGTTTTTAAACCTCAAAAAGACTACACTGTTTCAAATGTCTCATGACTTGTTGCATGAATTAAAAAAACACTCCCTAAAGTAACTGCAAAAATGTTTTACTAATACTATTGCAATGTCTCTCACTGACAATTTTTATCTTGTATCTTTGCAAGAGGCTTTGGATATGCAAATCTCTGCTAACTTCACTGAAATGGAGGGTCTGCTGCCAAAAACAGGAGGAGGTGCTAGACTACGCTGATGCAAATCTTTACTACAGAACTACCTGTGAATGCACTTAAAATAATTGGAAATGTTCTGCATAATTAGGATTTCACATAATCATCAAGGTTGGAAGAGACTTTCAAGAACATCTAGTCCAACCATTAACCTGGCACCACCATAATCACCTCTCAACCATATCTCCAAGTGCCACATCCTGAAGCCTCTTGAACACTTCCAGAGATGGTGACCCTATCACCACCATGGGCAACTTACTCCAATGCCCAAACACTCTTTCAGTGAAAAGATTTTTTCTACTGTCTAATCCAAACCTGCCCTGGCACAACATAAGGCTTTTACCTCTTGTCCCTCTAATTAAGACAGAAGGCAGAAGAGACTGACCCTCACCTAGTTACAACATGTTTTCAGGTAGTTCTAGAGAGTAGTAAGGTCTCCCTGCTCCCAGCCTCCTTTTCTCCAGGCTAAAGTCCCCCAGCTCCCTCAGCTGTTCATGTTAAGACCTGTGCTCCAGACCCTTCACTAGCTCTGCTGCCCTTCTCTGGACACACTCATGTCCCTTCCCAGTGGAGGGGCCAACACTGGACACAGCACTTGAGGTGTGGCCTTCATCAGTGGTGAGTACAGAGGGACAATCAGTTCCTGGGTTCTGTTGGCCACACTACTATTGATACAGGCCAGGATGCCACTGGCCTCCTTGGCCACCTGGGAACACTGCAAAGTATCAAGCAGCAGATTTACTCCTTCATATTTACTCCTTCAACACAAGACACAGTAGTACAGTGAATTACACTATCATATCCTGTTTTATACTGGGACATTCATTTAAATACTGTTAACAGTATAGAAACACAGAAATCCATGAACTAAATCTCACTCTGTGCATTCTAAGAAGTGGAATGTGTTGTACAAAGAGTGTCTTAAATGGTTTCATGTTAAAGTGCTATTTATATCCCTTTAATTATGGTCTCCATATTAGAACGTTTTAAAAGACTATATATTTTTTAATAGATACTAACACTTTTTCAGTATACATACAGATAAACATCCCACTATGAGAAGACATCTCAAAACTAAAGAATGGCTCATTTTCAAAAAATGATTACTAATTTGGTGGGTTATTTTTCTAAGTTAACTTACTTTAGAGTAGTACTACTGAAGATCTTCTTAACATTAACCTAAAACAGCACAGCAGAACAACTTGCCAGTACAGGTGACTACACAGCTAAATAGCAGGTTTACAGACTGTATCTGTACTAACCAAGCGTAACAAAATGCAGGCTATTTTCTTTTCCAGTTTCACAATTTCCACACCTCAAACCAAACTGTATTTTTTCTATTGCACCTCCATCAGCATACAGCACTGATGCTGGTTCTTTTTATTAACTCACTCAGTGTATGAATACACTTCATACCAAGTGTTGGTTACTACATTGCATTTTTGTTGTACCAACGCTACTACAGAAGTTCCTCATCAGTAATTCACAAACAAGCTGGAGGTTTGGGCTCAAACTACTTAACTCCAGATATCAGTTCCATCTCCAATTTTACAATTCTAAATTTTCCCTTTATATGTGGTATTTAAAATAACTGAAGCCTAATTTAAAAATATTATATGACTGAACTAGCAGCAGAAATGTCATGAGGGGCCAAGTCCTCCCTTCATGCATAAACTTGTACAAAACTAGAATAACATGCTGTAAGGCCGTAAGTATATACACTAAAGGTTATGTAAGACTTGGCAACACACCCACCCAAATCAGGTATTAAAAAAATTACTCTGCTTAGAAGAAACGAGAACTCTAAAGATAACTTACCTACTCCTTGAGACCGTGGTAATCTAATGTGGTCTGCCTCTACCTTCTGAAGCTGAGGGGGGTATTCTTTTCTAGAAAAAGAATCAGATGTATGGTTGTTCCTTTAACAGACATCATTATAATTTAGTCACAATTATATATGAAAAAAACAAACCTGAATAAGCTATGAATAAGCAATTTCTCCTATTACATGCTATCTGTACACATAAAAAAGCATTATCAGAATGACAGGAAGAGCCACAGTAAATGTTTTGGAAGTGTTTCTGATCTAAATCTCCTCCTATAATAATCAATAGTTCTGGACTCTGTCACTTTCAGATGCAAGTCTCCAAATACTGAAGCCTACATCTCCTCCTCCTCATTAATGAAATACAATACAGATATTTTTAAAAGCCAAGAATAGAAACAACTATTATTTTAATAATAAAGTAGATTCCACAAGTTCCACAACTTAAAAAACAGGAAGAGAAGATGCAAAACAGACAAAAGAGAACCGATGTCAAAAACGTGACCAAAAACCAGAAAGAACAAGACAGCAGACATGGATCCTATATATTTATTTTTGAAATATTGTAATATAGACAAATTACTGGATAATAAGTCTTTTGTTGGTATAACTTGCATAATACAGATATCACATATTTTTGTGCAAATTAATGCAATATATGGCATTATAGCAAGATTTCTTTGAGCCTCCTGAAAGATGTTTTCAGTTTACATACATGTGTCAAAGCATGCTAATACCAGATTAAGATTCTTGAAGCTCAGTGCATGTGAGTTATTGTTTGCAGCACTTTTCTTTCTCAGTGCTTACTCAGCCCTGCAGCTATAGATTACTGTTCCTGTCATAACAGAGGATGGCACACATCTGAAACACAGGAGGCCTTGCCAACAAATACAGCAGAAACTGGTTTTATTGGAAAATTAAGCACTGGGCTGCAAATGGGTCACACATGTCCCATACTGCCACCTCTGATTACAAGGACATTAATCAACAGCAAGGGGGCAAAGCAAACAGCTGCAGGCAGTAACATCTCCACTAACAGCTAAATTTTGAGGATCCGCCTGACAAAAATTTGGCTATGGC
The DNA here is from genome assembly GCA_020086605.1 of Lanius collurio. Taxonomy (NCBI): domain Eukaryota; kingdom Metazoa; phylum Chordata; class Aves; order Passeriformes; family Laniidae; genus Lanius; species Lanius collurio. The sequence continues at coordinate 27,499,128 of JACBWW010000001.1, read as the reverse complement.
TGAAGTAGACTTTAGCTCTAGGTATGAGATTTTATTTCTTTCAGCACAGCACTTCCTAATGCATCAAATTATAAAACCTTTGGATTTTCTGCATTTCTAGGTAACATTATTAACAAATATCTTTGGAACAAGAATAATCTGCAACGCCCTTTGGGGTATTTCTTACCTAATACCAAACACATTTGACTGTGTTGATGGGCTGCAGCTTTAAAGAAAATTCTGGCAGAAAGAAGGATGGAGAAAAAAGCATGGCTACACAGAATGTAGAGATGTCATGGTACTTTATCGTAACTGCTGGCAAACATATCACAGATGACAGATTAGGTAATTTATTTGTGACTGATTGAGTCAAATGTGTTTCTGAAACAATCCTGTTCCCCCAGAAGTTTTTTTAATTCCTGCACACAGAAAAACTGAACCAACATTGGAAACTCAGTATGAAAATTTATTCATTAATTAAACACAGTACTTTTTTGGATAATTCTCCTTAAAAATTCAAATCACATGGCATTACTTTAAGGCACAATTCGTGGAAATAAAAGGCAGAGCTCAAACTCTTCATTAAGTAATGAGAAGCTATAATATCAAAACCAATGCTAATGATATTCTAAAGGGTAAAAAACCTGTAACATCATTTTAGATTTGAAAAACATTGCAGTAAAGATGCACATGGTGTTGTCTCATGTGTCATAATTATCTTTCACTAGTATTTCATTACAGTAAATTTTGTTTTGAACATAATTACTTCTAGAAAAATTATTTTCTTTAAGATGTCTAAAATGTAACACTTAAATGACATTTAAGAGGAACAATACTGAAACTATTTGTCATTTAATTGAAAGAAAATATAGGAAATTATATGGCAGATTTAGAGTATAAAAATTCCTTTTAAAATGTAGTTGACAATTCAAGGTCTCTGGACATTTCTAAGTTACAATTTTTCTTCTAAGCATTATATATGTTTGTATTGTATTTTTAATATGCAACATATATTTATCTTTTTAAGATGATAAATTCATTATTTATCATATAAGGCTTAATAATTATTTTACAATAAATCAGAATACACTATCATTACCTACTCCCATCTGAATTTTATGTTAGCAGCATAGACTCATATTGATACCTATTAAATGGCCAAACACTTGCAAGAATACAGCAGAGGTAGCAAAAAAATGTGTATCTTTCTTCTCCCACAATACAGAATTGTTGCTCATACACTCAGTGAACCAGTAACACCCAAACCACAGTCACAAAAACCAGCTCCAAGACAACTGAGGCTTCCCCACACACTTCAGCGTGGTTAGAAATTCAAGGTCAGGCCTGAAGCCGCTTGGAATAAGAAACAAAAGTGAAAGACTATTTAATTTTAGATTTCATCTAAAAAAAATATTAAAAAAATATTGCTTTCTTGGAGACAGCCACAACTTTAGATGCCTCCTACTACTTTCCTTTCCTGAAAAGCCCACAAAAACAGAGAGAGAGCAAACCATCATGAAGTGTTTGCAGACTAGAAAACAAAGCTGCTCCTCTAAGCACAGTGTTTTAGTTAGTTTGTTAGTTGTCTGAACAGTTGCAGATCCATTAATACCTTCTCCAGTAAAATACTTAGTACACTGAGCCATTTAACTGCATGTGAGTGAAGAAACAGAACGGAAACGTGATTGTTTTTAAAATCAAGCATTATGCCTACCTTTAAAAGGACTATTTGGAAAAAAAAGAATCTTAGAACAGATTTAAAACATACAGCACTTCAAAACAAATGCCTTCTTGCTGTTAAACCCAACCCAAAACTAAGTCTTCCATTTCAAAGGGAATAACTGAGGGATCCAACAGCTGAGCTGATCAAGATGCAAGATTACCCATATCCCGTGTCTAACAGTTAAAAAAAACAATGCTCAGAGGTGAAACAATTTTAGGCATCTTGTTTATTTCCTAGATTATAAGCACTTTTAATACTTTTAAGCACAAGGGAAAAAGACAAGTATTTGACAAAAAGCAATCTCAAGAAGTAGTAAACCATCAAACAGCAAAACATCAATTACAGTAGGAAGAAAGATCAAGCTTTTTCTGCAACACACAGGACTGAAATACTCAAGACAGTCTGGACTGTGCACCATCATGAACTTTTGTCATATCTTAACAGCTAAATGCTGAAGTATTCTTGACTAAGCATGTTTTGCCCAGACAGAATGGCGTCACTGATTTTGTATTTTCAGCAAACATTCATTATTACTGCTATATTCTTTTGCTGATGGAATCGGACCTTAGTTTCTTCACACTGGCCTGGAAGACAGACCTTTATGAAACCCTCCAGCGGAAGTGACATTTTCACTTAAAATTTCTTCTCTAGGAAAACAAAAAACAGAAAAGTGGTGGGGGGAATGAGGGGAAGGGGCAGGCACACAATTTCTGGCTATGCTAGAAAAAAAATAAGCATGAAGAAACACCTGGATCTGAGAATTTGGGAAACAGTGCTACCTATGATTTGGCACATGCCACACCAAAAAGGCTGCACCAACTCCTAATTTTGTTGAGATGCAGACTCACATGAGAGCTGTGTTTAATGCACAGCCTGGCTCTTTGAGAGGCTGCCTTACTAAGCCTTTCCTCTCTGCTTCTGTATGCCACTATTTGGAGACGTAACACTCCAAATATGCTGTTGGATTCTACATCATTACACAAAAAGATAGTTAAGCACACTAAGATTGAAGCAAAAAGCTGCTGAGGCGTGAGATTTACCTTCGGTGTGTGTTAGAGGAAGAGCAAAGTACAAAAGCCAAAGACTGAAAAGAGAAGCAGCAGCACAGGGAATAGGGTTTTCAGAACACAGGTCAGCAACCCCATTTGGCCCAGAAAGTCAGGAGCTGCTGCTGCACTTATGACAGTAATGATTAAAGCTAAATTTAGCAGCTCCTGCCCACACCATCTTCCCCTGCTAGGACAACAACAAAAAGCAGGCAAAGAAAAAGGAACATATCCAGTAGTACTGGATGAAGAAGCAGCAGGTGTCCCCATGACAAAATTAAGATCACAAAAGCATGGAACTCAAACCTTTTCTTCTATGCCATACAGTGACACTAACTGGCTGGTGAGTCTCTATTTGATAGCTCTTTTAAGAAGTAACAATAGACAGTAAAACAGAAAGGCTTGATTTTAGTTGTGAATTTGAAATAAATTTAGAAAATCCTGAATTCACAAAGAACTGTGCTATTTATATCATTATTAGTTAAACATTATACACACTTTGTAAACAATGCAACCTGGTATCAAGCTCCTACTGCCAAAAGCCACCTATACAGACAGGATATTCACAAAAACTCAATTAATTCACTACTATCAAGAGAACATTTCCACTAACTCATAAATTTGAGCTACATATGAAGAAAAATAAATGTATGGTATTTCACACTGCTAACAAAATATTACCAGCAATAAACTAGATGCAAAACAAGTGAGAAATGAGCCTGAAATGAGCAATGAAAAACCAGTGTGTCAGGTTTTGCTATACATTTTCAGTTAACTGCTTTAACATATGCACTTCATGAACAAAATATACACAGTAACATAATAAAAACCTTTAATGCTATTCAAACCAAGCTGAGATGATAGAGTGAATGCTGTTAAACAGCCTCCTAAGAGCTTCAGAATCATTTTACTATGATGCTTCCAAACCATTCTATTATACAAAGTTCACTGCTCTACAAAAAGTATTAGCAGTCAATTCTTAAAATCCAGAGAATGTTTAAGCAATTTTGCATTGGATATATAAATAAATTTCCAGTGGAAAATTACCCCAAATTCACAGGAACACAGCATTACTTAGAGATGGACATAAAAGTCCTTTTTCAATAAAAGAGAGTAACTGAACCATAAAAACGGAACTAAAAACAACCAACCCCTATCACATATGAGCAGATATGACTGACTGGATTGAATAATAACTAACATTCATACAGCACTCAATCAGTTAATTTTCTTAATGTTCATTGCCATGCTCATTTGATCAACAGTAAGCTTACCTTTCCTTTCGGTCCAGATTGCTTAAAATATGAAAAAAGAAAAAAACACATAAGATGTAATGCCCCACATGTGTTGTATATCACTAAATGTAAAAGTTATTAAACATAAATTTTAACTGTTTAATTGTCTCTTGCACTCACCAGTCTAATTTTCAAACAAGTATTATAATTTTTTCACCACATTTTTTGTCAAAGTAATTAAAAATACACAAACGCTACTTCACAGACAGCAACAGTCAGTGGTCTAAATACTACATTGACTTGACTCTTTTTCAACGTGCAAAATTTGATTAATTCTGAAGTTAACCTGGTCATCTCAATTCTCTGGCAATGTAAAAGACAGTAAGATAGAATTTTAATACACGAATTATTATCAAGCCTCATTTCCAATCACAGAATCATTAAGGTTGGAAAACACTTCAAAGACAGAAGCCAACCATTAAAACAATCCCTGATCACCATGGAAAAGAAACAACAATTATGTAACAACTTGTTTCCAACTATTAAAAAAAAATCTGTTTAAACTGAGAAATAAATTCCAGCATCAGTCCTTAAATATTTAAGAAACCACATGGAAAGGCTAGAGAAGGATAAATGGGATCCTCCTTCTGAGGTTTAGGCCAAAAGTCTCCCAAAAGAACCTAGGAACTAGGGTCACTAGTTTTACAAGCATGCCCTTTAACGTGAGTTAACACAGAAACCAATGTAGCTGATGCTCACAGTTCTGGTCCCTTGTATACCAAGATAGATATAAAAATAAATCTAACTTAGCATACAGACGACTTGAAAATAGCATCTACATGTCTTCTGTCTTTTCAAAATTTGTAATATGGAATGCTGTAAGCTTTTAATCTATTTGACTGTTCCTCCCAAACATCAAAAGTCTAACAAACTTCCGGCTACATGCATTACATTAACTGTATTCTAAAACAGAACAAATTCAAATTGTTTCCTGTTTTACTTCAGCCAAACTAAACAGAGTAATGATATTACAGAGTAATAAAAACTCATCCTCCTTTCCTTTTCACAAACAGAACACTCACAAGAATAGAGCAAACTAATTCTCTTGTTACTCAGAAAACAGCAAGAGTGGAAGCAAAGCAGGTAAGAACGTAGTCCTGATAATCCTATAGAGTGCAGTATGAAAATACATTCCATCTCCATAGTGCTCTGGGAAGAGAGTAAAAGGACTTTAAAACTGAATGTGACCATGGCAACTTAAAACTGGGGCATGAGGTAATGAGCTGGTGCTGTGTGAAGGTGGGGAGAAACTGCTCCTAGCTGGAGCTAGCCTTTACAAACAAACACTGCTTTTGTGCAGGTCACATCCCAGTTTATCAATTCAGTTAGATCCAAACTATGTCTGTATGGAGCCATACGCAGTAGCTTTGCATCCTTGGCATAGTTAATATGTAACTTGGATTAACTGTTTACAGGTACTTCAAAGAGTCACCCTGTTAAGGAACACATACGTAACGTTAAGGAAACTTACAGGCAGAAAGAAAATTTCCAGAATGCCTGATATTATACACTGTCATTACTTAGATGCTTTAGTTGTTTGTTTTAAAATCCCTCATGAATATAATGCATTTCAAGGAATTCTCACTTTTATACCTCAGAAAGATTAAGAGATGAGAATTCTACATCAATCACTGTCCTTACCAACTGTTTCATGCAGCTCATGCATAAGATATGTTAAACATGCAGTACAAAGATGCTATTTAAGCACCAGGTGCTGAAGAACAGTCAGGCAATAGCAAGACAGAACTATGCATACATTAAATGAAGCAAAATAGTCTGAACCAACTACAACACTAGGCCAAGCAATATTAGAAAATCTGTTGTATCAGACATGAACAAATTTTAGTTTAATCCCCAGATTCCACTAAAAAAACCCATGAATGTTTATCATAATATTATTTTGAAAAACCAAATTTTGTTGTGCTAGAAACGTGCATTTTACATATGAGTGCAACAGATACTCAGCCAGACTTTCAATCACCATGCATGTGCAAAAAAATTGCAGGAGGGGGTAAGAAATGCAGTACATACACAAATCATACACAAACTTGACAGAGATTGTAATTGAGTTCATAATCAGTTTGCTCCATGTGACACCATCCCCACCCAAAGAACCCTGTATAAGTAATAGAATCTGTAATGTCAGTGCCAGAGACTAAAATTGCTCAACTCCTTTAATATGTTTTTTATTTTTGGTTATCCTTTCAAGAATCTACCATAGATTTAAGTACAATATATTAGGTTAGACAAAATTATTTTCCCCCTTGTTGTTACTGATCACCACACCAAAGAACAATCTATACATACAAAAAATTAAGAGAACACAACTTTGTGTCACCTGCAAATTAGCATAGGAAAACAAAATCCAGCACTTTAGAGCTCAATTTCCATGCTACCAGATCTTCTGTCTTTAAATATACCAATAATTTTATTTTTGGTTTGCCCCTCACATTTTCTGCAAATAGTCCTTTTTGAGGAATCACCATCAGCATTTACTTTTAAACTCAACTACTGCCTAATGTCACTGAAGACTAGCCAAAAAAGGTTATAAAAAAATTCCTACACAAGGAAAAATATATGACCAAAATATATTGCCCACTTTATATGGTCTGGAATTTCATATTATGGTCAGTTTTAAACAGTCCTATTTTAGTTGCCTTTTTTCTGACTATTGCCTTCTCACTCAGAGACCTACGTTTTTAACATCAAGTAGTCCTGAAATCCCCCTTCTTTTATTTATTAAAAAAAGCCTGTCAGGAAGCCACATTTTATTAATTTTCAATCCTCTAACTCAGAAACAGATTTTGAAGCTTTTAGAAAGCAGTCAGTTGAGTCAGAAGCTACTGGAATTAAACACCATTTGCAAAGTTCCTATGTAAAGCTCACTCTCAGTCAATTAGATCATGCTGGCTCTGATATACTCCAGTAACAAAGCCCTGCTTGGGATTTTTATGACTGTTTCCTGCCTCTAAAACTCCAAAAATATTCTTAGCATAAGAGTTAATCGTCTGTTGCTAATGTAAATGAACTACAATAACAATCCTAAAAGAAAACACAGTCAGAAAACTCAAGATGACTACCACCCAATTACTTCACACAATATTCAGCTTGCCTATGTTGTGCATTAGTTTCCTTCCTGCACGTCACACATGCCAATTTCTTCTCATTACATTGTAGGCTTATAAAGAAGCAAGACCCACAGGCATGAAAGGCAAGCAGGAAAATTAAGAATCTCTGGAGCAGGTTGAAGAAACCTATGGCACTCAACTTGATAAAATAAATCCGTTATGACTGGCTGTTTAAAGAACCATCTCACAACAAAGCTCAATCAAGTACACAAGTATTCTCAAAGTCAAAATTCAGAGCAGTCTTGCATGATTTTGCTTACTTCAAATTATTTTCATTAGCACTGCAGATCAGAATTTTATCCCTCAGAACTACAAAAACTCCCACAAACAGCTTTTTTGTTTACCCAAACCCTCTCCACACCAATTAAAAAAAAGCAAGCACCAATACACAAACAAAACCCACCAGAAAGGTAAGGGCAGGAATGCTTAGAGATGCCCCACATTTTCCTCAATGAGACACTGAACGAAAATATTCTAAAAAGGATTTCATGCAAGAAAAAGCACAGCTGATTCAGCCTAAACCACAGTGATAATATAAACCTCCATCCTTCAGCTTAACTCACAGTAAATCTGCTACTCCTTTTTACTCATCAGCCTTGCACTGATGATGTAAAGAACTGAAAAGAGAGATACCTACTACTGCATCTGCTACTACTACAGGAAAGGAAATGTCCATCCTATACACCATTTACAGGTTATAGTACTGTTTGAAATGGAAAGAGGCAACAACCTAAGTCCTCAAAGACAGGATAAGACAGCAACTCTCCTGTGAGGAAAGGCTGAAAGAGTTGGGGTTGTTCAGCCTGGAGATGTGGAGACACTGGGGAGACCTTACTGTGGCCTTTCAGTACTTGAAGGGGGCCTAAAAGATAGAGGGGGACAGACAGTTTATCAGGGCCATTTGCAATAGGACAAGGAGTAAAGGTTTAAAACTAAAAGAGGGTAGATTCAGACTAGATAAGAAAGAAGTGTTTTACAACAAGGTGGTGAAACACTGAAACAGGCTGACCCAAGAGAGGGTAGCTGCCCCATCCCTGCAAACATTCAAGGTCAGACAGAAGGGGGCTCTGAGCAACCCATCTAGTTGCAGATGTCCCTGCTTATGGCAGGGGGCTTGGACTAGATGGCCTTTTAAGTCCCTTCCAACCCAAACTGTTCTATGAGTCTATTATTTTGTGACTACAAAATTCCTTTTTCAGTCTGTTTATTCAATGTCAGATTACTCTAATATATGTTTGGATCACATATTTCATTCACATTAGTATATGTGCTTTGTTTTTCTGAAATTAGCAAATCCAACTGAAGACAGTAGAATGAAAAAGCAAAGGATAATGCCTACATATGATTCCACCACCCTAAAAAAATCTATGCTAAAAAACAGAGAAGAAAAAAGGTAGCAGAAGAAGGAAGATACAAAATGCAGACAGCGTAAAGTACTCATACGGGATAGTGGAAATCCATGGAGTTCATAAACAAAAAGAGCTCTGAATGGACAAACTTTGAAAGAAAAATCCTGAAAACACCTGGTATCTCATATGTTTGTGAATTGTACTGGATGTAAAAAACACCTAGAACCAACCCTGCAATTTACAGAAGTCTGACAAATTTTATGTTTTCAAACCAATGAAGTTCAATTCAGTATATTTAAGTAAGATTCCCTAGTTTCCAGACATCCTTTCTAAAAATTATTTACATAGATCCAAAACCTTGCTTCTGTTAGGTGTTCAAATTTATATATTTTATGCTATATTTACAGATTATATACAATAATCAGATCTATAATTTAATGTTTAGATGGATCTTACACAAGCTGGAGTTGCTGTGACCTGATATTTGCTGATCAAGTTGTCAGTTATGCAAATTTCTACTGCATACTATGTCTATTTCAAAGTATCTTCTAAAAATACTTATATTAGCAGGTGCTCTCCTACTACATGCCAGTATTCTTCAAAACTACTAAATTCTAGTATTATGTGATTGTAATTCCTAAATGGTATGTTTTATGAAACTTTAGTAATTAAGGTCAAAGCTCATAATCAAGAATGCATTTAATGTGATTACTTACATTTTCTTAAATGCTTCATAGCATAAGGAAAACCATTACATACAAAACCAGAGAGGACTCTTAACAATTGAAACATCTGGAGAAACAAATGTAATTAGTCTTACCTTTGGGCTGCTGTTTTTACTACGGTTGTCTGTGCATGTGCATGGTGAAAACGTCTGCCATGTACCACAGCTACAGGACCAGATATGTTCTGAGCATTTTCACTGCAAACATACAGAAAACGTTTAAGAAAAGAATCTGGTGTGTTTGTACAGTCTCAGGTAAAAAATGTGGTGTCCTAATTTTACAAGGGCAGCCACAACACCAAAAATTAAGGCATTTCTGAACCAATAATACACATTGTTATGATCCTTTTACAGGCATAAAAACATTCAGCATTATAATAAAACACACATACAAGAATATACAAGAGTTTTTTTCCTGTAGGAAAAAGTAAAGATTTTTTTTACTGAACTCTGTGCTGCAAAAAGACACTGCGTTTTCTAATAACTTGTAACCATTTATAATTAATTCATCCTTCCATCTCTCGTTTTATTAAGGCATAATATGAACTTCTTGACTTAAGAGGCAAAATGTGAACAGACTGAATTCAGAAATATCCTTCAAAAAAAAAAAAAAACCCACAGCAAATTTAGGGATGCAAGATGACTTGTAACTGAAAAAAATCAACACATTTCAAAAGAAGAAAGGAAGGATTGTCAGGTACTCATATGTCAACAGGACTCTTATTCACCAATGTATTTTAGCATTTCTTTGGCTTCTTCATTTGTTGCTATTTGACTTTTATCTGATTATTATGTAAAACCAGTAACTGTGGAAAGAAAATTTCTTACCATTACCCCCTCTAGTAAAAGCTGATGTTAAGATACAGTAGATCAATAATACAGTGCTCCTTCAAAGATCATTAAATCCTAAAAATTATCCTGCACACTGCTGTGACAGGACACACAATACCATGCTTGGAATGTTCAAAAAACACACAACTTTTAACAAACAGCAGGTTGATTATACAAACTGTTTCAAAATACAGAAATGCAGTGCCTAAATTTTTTAATTGCTTGGAAATTTTAGTTGCACTGGAGAAAATTATGTGAAACAGCATTCCTATTAATAATATTTCTCAGAAATACTATCTTGTCATTTGTCTTGTAATGAGCAATGAAAAGAAACCTGAAGTAACAAAACTCAAAAAAAGCTGACAACCAGTTCCTAACCTCTCCTTTACATTCCCCCAAAAGAAGAAAACTGTTAGTTTGCTTTTTAATTTTCAGTTTAGCATTACAAACCCTTTTGGAAGCCTTACGTAAGTCAAGATTAGAAGCTTTTGGAGCATTTCTGACTGACCCTAACATAATCATGAACATAACAGAACAAAACTTATCAAAACCCAAACAGTTAAGTTCTCTTTTCTAGAATATGAAATTTAAAAACATCATAAACCATCTGTTAATAGTTCATAAACACACTCATCTTGCATGCTTCTAAGTCAAGACTACGCAACTCCACCTGGTCATTTATCATCCAGACAACCTACAGCCAACCTTTGTCTCATTTGCCACCTCAGAAATGAAAAGCTGACAATTACTTGCCCTAAATACTTCAGAATGCCTCAAATCCTCTTTGGCTTCTTGTTTAACGTCTTTGAAAAAGATACTAGAAAAACAAAACAAAACGAGCAGCAGAGTGTAGGAATGCCTTCTCTAATGCTTCAGACCTAAGGACTTTAAAAAAGCAAGCAAGTCTATCTATCTCCTGTTTTACCATTGTATTTGTTGGATCTGAACTTCGCCAAACTATCATGACTGTGAAACTCTGTCTTGTGCCCCTACAGCAGAAAAAAAAAGCGTTAAGCAGCACTTTTGCTTTTTGCCTCACACTCATGTAGTGAAAACTCCAGTAGGTGCTGGAATAGAGAGAGTATTGCAGCAGACTGCTCAGGGATCAGGTTTGAGTCAAAGCAGACTGTTCTAGATGGCACACTTAAATGGTTCATATGGTGTCAGACATGCTTCCAACCAGGACAGCTGTAAAACACAATCTGCTCTATAATCTTGTTTTCTGAACAGATCATACCCTATACAGACAGAAACACCAGAAAATACAACCACACTGAGCTGCAAAACAGGCACATCAGAATCGAAATCTGACTTTGCAAGTTTCAGCACAATTTCTTGAAAATTAGGATAACACACTAAAAGCAGGGTTATGTAAGGGTCAGAAAGTTCCTTGAAAGAACAAATGTTCTAAAAAGAACATACAGTATATTAACAACAAATGTTTCATTAATGTTAGCTCAGAAACCACAGAATGATTTGAAGCCTAGGCTCTGATGAAAACAAGGTTTTACTTTCATGTGCTATATCAGCTGATCCTAGGAAATTCTTAACACCACATAATCAAGAGGCAAAACAAAAAAAATCTTGCACTGGGCAAATGGATGGACCTAGAAGCAAAGTAGCAACAACATTTCAACAACATGCAACATAACTATAGATTACATTAATTCTGCAGTTCTTCAAATAACTTAAAAGGACCTTAATACAAGTTATTTAAAGCCAGCAAAGAGAAATCTATTTGAAGTAAGACCTCATGGTTAAAAAAATGCAACCAAAATTAATCAGGTTAAGAGTTTGATACTGGATTTGCTTAACCCGGTAACAGAACATGACTTTTTGCTTGGTTTAAATTTCTCTAACAAGTACAGTGAAAATTTCTTCTCACTGTCTTTGCATATCTCTTCTTCCTATCTCTTATTCTCTGAATTTTAGGGACTACAGTACTACAATAATATTCATTTGAGTCAAGCTCCATTGATCTGAAATTTTTAATCCCTATTCTGTAGATAAGATGGAAAAAAGAAGATTCCCAACACTGATAAAAAACACCATGAACAGATGAAGATTATCAAGTATCTGATCTCCTTGGATTTAATCTAGCATCGTAAGTGCATGATCAACTTTCAGAATCTTCTCTCCTTGAAGAGTCTAAATATGAAAGAGTAACTATTAAGCACCTTCCATTCTGCATATCAAAGTGAACATACCAGCAATCACCAGTAAAGTGACTAGATCACAAACCTTTATTTATACATGTTACAAAAAGTACAACAATGAAGTAATTAAATCAAGATAATCACTTGGAGCATAACTACAAAATCTGAGAAGCAGTCACAGTGCTCTATATACACTCATTTTTCGCAAATAAAGCCCTTCATTAATGACAATTTTTTAAGAAGAGAATGGATGCTTTTATTTTTCATTTAAATTTAGTATGCAGCTCAGTACTAAACAAAAGGTGGGTGCCCATTTACATGCAACAGATTTACTTTTGCACTTGAATTTCAAAAACTCTACTGTGCCTTAGGTTTTTCAATAGAAGGCAGTTCCAATCCAGGTAACAGAATACCTGAACTACATGTTTAGACCATCTAAAAAACACTCCATAACTGTTTACCTTAAAACAAAACCTGCATCCCCTTCTGGAACTTAATAAAGGCATATATGTGCAATATGTATAAACATACATGTACAGTCAAGTATGAATGCTTTAACAGAAAAGTAAAAAAAAAAAAATTATATGGTAAAGTTGGATTTTTCTACAAATTTCACAGCCAGCCACAAGAAAATTCCAGTTACTAGAGAATTAGAGGAATCTTATTTTAAAGGTTTACTCAAAACAAAGAACAGGTAAAATGTAGATGCACAGGTTTCTTCAATAGTAACACAAAGCAAAGGAGCCCTGATAGATTCGCAATAGTTCCTTTTACCTTTATGTCTGTGTTCGAGAACAGAATCCTAAAGAATGGAGATGACCAGGTTGATTCTGTAAGAACTGGTGAATTTGAAGATGTGCAAGACAGAAATATGGATATAATCTTATAAATACATTGTGTAGACAAAAAAAAAAATCTAAAGACAAAAGATTATTTGCATAGATAAACCAAGGACAATGAAGTACCATGCTAATTTGAGTAAATGTAAAAAGAATCTTTAACAAAAAAACCTTGTCACTAAAAAATTTTATTTTTAAAAATACTTTTTTAAGTTCCATGTAATAGTCCAGTATTTTATCTCAAGACATCAGTCTCAAAGACTAGAACAGCAGGAAAGAACACATATCACACAAATCTTCAAGGATTTATTTTCTCAAGTGACTATGATAAGATGGTCCCACTAATCAACAGTGCTTACAGCATACGAGAACCATGTTCTGACTGCAGAGAGGGGTCAGTCTGGACCTGTGTGGGCATGGCTATATTGCTACTCTACGCCTCTCAAATTATCACTGGGAGTTGTGGTGTCAGGGGGAAGAATAAGGACCATATCCCCAGAAGTGTGCCATTTTTGTCTCAGTGTTTTCATCAAGGCTGACCTGCTGGGATCAGCCCTGCAGACCCCATCCTCTGCTGCTGCTGCTCACCACCTTCCCATTCCTCCAAGATATGGTTCTGAAGAGCAGTGAACACAGCCCTGGGATGTGGCTCTGAAGAACTGTCAGAGCCATGCAGAACTGAGCCCAGTAGAGGGGTACAAAGCAGCAGCAGAACAGAGCCTGAACCAAGCCTGGTGCAATGGAGCAGCAGTGCAGTGGTGCAGCACGATCTTGCTTCCAGGGTTTTGTATGGCATTGTTTTCCATTTCCTGTCATTATTTTCCATTGTCTCAGGCTCAGGGATGGGGAGAGCCAGATGCCCACCATCTTGTCTTTCTCCCAGCAGCCACATGGAACTAAGTCAAAGTGGGAAACACCTTTTGTGCAAAAAGCACCTTCCCTTATTTTTTTAGGCTTCTGTTATTAATATTGCTGCTGTCACTGTGCATTTCTTACTCCACTGCTATTCGCTTTCAGTATACGGTTATCTCAACCCATATTCTCTACCTTTGTTCCTCTCTTACTGGAGGGGATAAGGAGAAGGGAAGTAGCTTATTTGGAGTTTAGTATCCGGATGGTGATAACCCATCACAAATGAAGACAAGGACATCCCTCATGCAGCTACATATACATTGCCTATTTGATAACTAGCCCATCTATAGCTGTGTACCTTAGGAACTTTTCCTTCCTGCAATGGTTGCCAAACCAAGTGCACTTCAGCAATATGAAACACTCCATGAGAAAGTTAGGTGAATATATCACTTTTTATTATATATTAAATAACCAGTCTCTTACAAGCTAGGGACAGCAATAGCAAGCAAGTACAACACTGAATGCTTGAATACACTTCTTGTCAGCTCTAAATGCAAGTGACAATCTCAAGCTATCCTACACAAGTATGGCTGTTTGCTGAATCCTTTAAAAAAAAGTCTATGGATCCAAAATCAAATTATATCTTGCAGTTAGAAAAAAAGAAAATGCATCCTGAGTTAACCTTGGCAATTCCAAGTCAAGGAAAGAAGTGAATCTGGATGGGGATGTAAAAAATATTTTCCTAGCTGCTATCACTCTATAGAGGACACAGTAACACATGCAGGCAACATGGGTAAGGTACTAACAAATATGCTAGTGAATGCTCTAAATCCATTTTAACAGTCTTCTGGTATTTCACTAATGTGGTATTAAACATTTCACAAGAGCAAAAACCTTAACCTAGCTGTCCGTCTGAGAAGCACAGTACAGCATAGCTTCCTAAAATGCACAGCAGACAATGTAAATGCACTAGAAGTTCTGTCTTTCATGTGTTGATTTGTCTCAATGATCAAGTAGGCAAGGAAACACAAATTAAATGTATTACCTCAGTTTCTTGCTATTTCCCATCATGTTGAGGCCAATTGCATTCCCTTTAAAAAGTTTGAAGCTTCCAGCTTTGCCTCGCCTTGCATACGCTTTTATGGCATCGCTGCTGGTGCCAATAGCTCCAGGTCGACAACGAACTGACTGTCACAACAGAATTAATACATATTAAAATAATTGTATAATTGTGTAAAAGTTAGAAGGAGAAAATTAATGCAAAATATTAATATAAATATTACTATGGCTTCATTTTTCAAACTGCTTTTATACTGAATTTCATGGAAAATATATGCTGTCTACACTCTTACTAGGATTCCTTACTAAACAAAATACAGTATATATTTTATATTTAGTACAGTATTTATAATTGTCTAAACTCAAAATTAGTTATTGATGCTCATATTTTCAGAATACTATACAAATCAAGAGGGGAACAAAAACTTTAAAGGTAGGCAGATAGTGTATGTTCCTAAAACACCACAGAAACTTTAATTTCTATGGCTACGCAATATGGTTTAAGAACCTAAAAAGCTTTAAAGATACATTTTCGCCATGAGATAAACAGATTATTTACCTTTTTTTCTTCATTGGGAATGAAAGGTCCATCACTGTCATCTAAACTGAGCAGATTTGCCTCGCTAGACAGATGTGGGAGAGAAAAGCACATACATTGTAATCCAACAGAGCACCCACAAAATATTTTAAAATTCAAAAGGGTTTTTTTCCCCTTCCTTCTCTACTTTTCAATGCATCATATATTGTATAAATATGCACAAAAAAACCATGAACATGAAATGAGCAACACAGTGATCATATGTATTAAGTAAACCCGAACTTAGAGTGTACATCAAATTACTTTGCAAAAAGCAAAACTAAAATGATTAATTCAAAATAGACAATGCTACTGAACCTTTAATATGGTTACAACAATATTACTGACACTATCAAGATTCTATGCTCTGCATAAATTGAGTCCAAAACTTCATTAACCTTTAAAACATGATCTTAGTTTGTTTACGCCTATCAGTGTTCAAGTTTAAAACTGCAAACTTCCATAGTGCTTTAGGAGAAGAAGTTAATGTAACTACATTTTATACCACAGCAATTAGTACCAAAGTATGTCTTCCTAAAAATAACATATTTCGTTTGGTTCTACTGCTTATTAAAATGTGTTTCTTTAGTACTTTCAATGTCTGTATCGCCCAACCACCAGAATGAGGAAGATTTAAAAAAAGAAAGCTACTCCATGATACTCTAAAAATATTCTTTTCAGTAATAGGCAATTATCTTCGAGTAATGTTAAGTATTTAAATTGAAACCCAAATCACACATTTCATACAGACAGCAGCTAGATTAGGCTAACATATTCTTTTTTCCAGGAGAAGCAACCTGCAGAAAAAAACCTCATCAATTCTGATAAGGTAACTCCTATGTTGGCTACAACAAAGCAATACAATTTTTAGCCAACTTGCAATTGCATGGTTTGAAAAGTTTTAATCAAGATCATTCAGGCAGAAATTATTTAAAATAAAAGCAGTTATGCCAAGTGTTTAAGGGAAGAGCTACACAAGAGAAACAAACATTTCTCAGCTGTGTCAGTACGACATGCTGGCTGCAATGCATACAGTGACTTTAGCTTTTCATATATAAAGTAGTCACTCAGTGCCTCTTCCCTCAGGTTCCTAACAACTTTTTCCGTGCACAAGATTTCCTTTCACTTTACAATTTATTCTTCCATCTTATACAATATAGATATTTCTAGAGAAACTAAAAATAAAATAAAAATGTTGGGCGAGATCTACAGACTCAGGAGGTAAGACTATGCACACAGTTGATTTTGAGATGGGAAATGTGAACACATAGCCAGTGACACTGTTGTACTTTACTTTCATTTACAGACCACCACAATTCTAGCTTCTCAATGGTAAAACAGTGTAGTAGATTCATCGCTAATTTCAAACAAAGGCAAAAGAGTTGTACTTCTGTACAGACTACACATGGATATTAAAAAGTTTTAAATCCTGAAACATGTTTTAAATACTCTTTCAGAAAAAAATTATCCTTTCATAGGAGGCTCCTTGAGCCTTTTCAAATATTCATCAGTAGACACAAAGTTTAACAATTTCAGAAATTTCCCACATCCTAAAAAATAAACAAAACCCTGCAGCACAGATGTGAACAGCAACCTACAGTACCTGCAGCTCTGGCATTTGCCCACTGTGCTGCCCAAGTCAGATCATTTCACCTCTGAACAGTTTCGTTCTTTACCTTCAGTTCATACAAAAACGATGACTATTTTCAAAACACCTTTGTACTGTGGTGATACTTTTAGGACTTCAACATGCTGCAATACTGCAACCATTTTAACAAAGGACATTTGAGGGTGGAAGTAAGAGAAGGTAACACACTGCAAATGACCAAAACACTGAGCCAATGCTTAAATCAAAATGAACAAGAGTAACTCTTACCATGCAACATGACTAGAGAAATTTTAGCAAATTGGAAGTTTTAAATGAACCAGTAGTTTAGATCTTAAGGAATGCAAAGTATATGCATCAGAACCAGAAAGGCTGTTTTTTCAGAGAGCAGACTACATAGCAACTGAGCAATGTCTATTTGCTCATGTATCACATGCTTCCAGTTGCCTGCTTCAAAGCCGCAATTTATACAGGCAGGAAAAAACCCAAACCAAACCAAACACTATACCACACCCCCAACATACCAGTCAGTAACATTTTTAACATCCCTGAAACTTCAGTTGTCTTGCTGGGAGGATGCATCTACACTCTGTTACTTTTAAACAGGGAACCATGGGGTTCCTGGTTATTTTCACATTGGAACAATAATTTCTAACTTTTTAATACATTCCTTAAAATTTTATAACAAATGAATGTTAAGTCTTTACTAAAATTAGGTGGAAAAACAGAAGTAATTTACTTAAACAGAGTTCTTTCCAAAGAGGAGTTCATAATTACACATTCAAATTTAAGCACTGAACAAGAAAACAAAAATTTCTGTTTACTTACCTCTAATCACTTGCAATTTGTTTAATGTTTTAAAACATTAAGAACTATGCAACAGTTAGACAGCTCAGATTAATACGCTATGTTTTCATTACTATCTACAAGCAACCCAAACTTTAAACCTCTGTTGATCGTTGAAGTTACACTCTAATAAGCTGCAAACACATTTCTATCAATTACCAACTGATCCAGTCACATTTCAAACATAATTGGAATTTCTTTCTGAAAATTATTACATATAAAACCAGTGGGTTGATGTATTTGCCCTCACAGCACACTGTGTACATTCTTTGTTTTAATTACATGGTGGTAGGCAACACACCTAGTAGTATAGGGGCACAAGAAAAGCAGTAGTATTATTTAATTCACAATGCCATTCCATTAAAAATAGCCTTAATTTAAAAACTTTTCATCAAATTAAAGGCTACAATGCCATACTAACAGGCTCACAAAAAACATATAAAACATATATAACTACAGGACGATTTTTTGACAAAAGTAATATAAATTTTATAAGCAATGGAAAAAAGCTCAACATAAATATATAACACAGTACAATGCTGTTCTGTTTGTCAATTTAAGGAAAAAAGAGGTTTATTCTCCTAAATGGAAGGGGCAGAAAATAAAGCTTTTTGAAAGAAAATGGTAGTTAAGTAAGGAAACCATCGTGCAAATAAATTAGACCCATTTATTTGTATTAATTGTTTTTCATAAGGCTACTGTTGAACAAATCTCAGTGGAAGGCAGAAGTCCTAGACTATTAAGAAAACAGTATGACAGCCAAGTGAAAAGTGGGCCTACCCATTTACAAAACCACAGTGGAGCATACTGAAATATTTCAAAAACATTTACGCAGATATTACATAGCAATATAAATAAATAAATATATAAAAATATAAATTATCCAAGACACTTCAAGAGAATAATCTGTAACAGCAGAAAGCATTTTATAACACGCTAATTTCGTGAATCACTTGAATATATGACTTTGTCCATGTTTGCTTAAGTCTGCCATCCTTTCATATCTTCTGCTGCACGAGACCAGCTTAATTTCCACCATTGGTTCTGTGGTGGACTACACAGGTTTCAGTGTGCTCAACTGACCTACTGGTCTTTTTTTTCTATTGTTCTACATAAAGGTAGATCTCCTTTGGGATCTCCCATTACAAAGCAAGGCAAGTCTCAGCCCACTTGCTACCATCCTGAGTAGATCAAATCTTTTAGAATATCAGAAATGTTACTTTTATTCTTTCAAGAAGACTGAATATGATCTGTAGATGTTTACTTTGGGATAAGATACTTGTTAATTACCATTCCTAATTTCCATAACTCTAGTTACATGCCAAGTATCAACTCTAGCATCATTTTAAATTTATATAGTATTGGGTTATCTTTAATTTTTCTAAACCTCCTTCAGTTTACAAATATTTTTTTGTCTTTTTGTGTTTGTTATTTATACCTTAATCATTATGACTCATCTCATCTACTTCCCAAGTAAGTTAAATGACACCCTTCTTTTAAAATAATCTACCCTACTCTAAAAATTGCTGTGGTAGGAGGTCATTAACCACATACTTTGTGTTCATCTCACTGAAGAAAAGATAATCTAAGCAGACATTCAGTGCTGACCAACATCATTAGTACTGGTCTCATGAGGTAACACAAGAATACAGCCTTTAAGTGTTGGGATGTTATTCCTAGGCTGGCTCAAAACAAACTTATTGTGTGTCTGCCATGAAGAGGGCAAAAGCTGTGACTAAGTCAGGCACTGTAACACCAGTACCTCCGCAAGCATCAGATGCATCCAGCTGCCTGCTTCAGACTCACAGCTAACTCCACAAAGAAATCATGTAAGAGTCAGATGTTGTAGTCAGCACCAGCACACTACAGTGAATACCTACTTACTGCAAAACATACTCAAAATACTGGAAGGGACACAAAGCTTTATGCTGGAACCACTATAAGAATTAAAGCTGCTAATCTCTGCAATATTCTACTAAGAGTAAAGGAAATATAAAAAAAAAAAAAAAAAAAAAGAAAAAAGAAAAAAAAAATTTACTGTTACTTCTTTTCTAAAGATTCCCTTCTGTCAATGTTTTGGTATGCGAAATAAAAATGCATCAGAAAAGTAAAAAACATAAATTATTTCAAAATGTTCAAAGTATGCTGGGTACCCAAAAGTAAATATGTGGGCAGCTTAAAACATGTAGCTGTTTGGAGGGAATAAGAAATTGCCTCAAATGGTATCAGAGAACGGGCAAGTAAAAAAGACAAGATCTCCAGTTTAAATCAATTTTGAACTACTCTTTTATCTACACTTCCAGATAAGATTCTGCATAATTCACAAAAAGAAAAGCAAATGAAAAATTATGTAAGTAGGCAATAAAAATTCAATTCTGGCTATGGGAAAACTGCTTATTGTAGAGATATCTGAAAGGAATGAAAAATCACCCAGACATACAATCTTAAAATCAGATACAATTACATAAAGCATATATTTCATAATAATTTTTCTAACTTTTTTTTAGGATCATTACTCTATACATTTTTCATTGCATATTCTAAAGTCAACATCAGCTGGAGACTGATGGAAAACAGTAGTAAATTACTAGAAGAAAAAACAGCTGCTAGGCTTTCAGATGTGACTTATTTCTGAAGGTGAGTAAAATAGAAATAGTAACTGTATGGCATGTACTGCCCTCCTACTTAAAACACATTTGTGTGCACTACAAATGGATGTAAAGTTGCTGGGGAACAACACAAGCCTAATTTTATAAAACTAAAATACCCTTAGTTTGTGAACCGTTTAAAAAGTGCTTTTAACTTCTGATACAGTTCTGTTTTGACAAGAGCTCTTAATGCTTGCCTCATACTTTAATGAACTCCTGAACACATTTTTTAATTACTAAAACTTGACATTTCTTAACGTTTTATTAAGATTACAGCATAGCCTGCTGCTGCAGCCTATGTGGTTATGTGTCCCACCTCCCTTCCAACACATAGTATTTGGCAGAATATTAGATGATACAAATTCATATATGAATTATTTTTGTACTTAATCACAAGATTCAGTATCTTCTTAATAGAGAAGCACAGCATAGTTTTTAAATTTGCAGGTCCTACTCTCCAAATATCTAAGAACAACAAACAAACTGAGATGAATTCTTTGTGTGTGACATTTGTTGTTCTTTTAACAATTCATTAGTCATTTTGGAAACGAGTACATTAATATCAAGAAAACATATTAGTAACAACAAAATGTCACAAGGACAAAGTATGCAGTCAAGCTATACACATGGGATTTAAGTTTTAGCCAAAATTCAAACATATCAAGTAAAGGAATAACTTTTAAGGGAAAAAAAGAGCCTTAATAATGAAATAAATACAGAGGAAGAAAAACCTACAATCTTTAAGATCAGTTTAACTTGATGAAGGCCTAAAGCTACTGAACTACTTCAACCATACCTGTCAAGTACTGAGTCGCATTATCATTAAAGGAAAGCTGAAGCTGCTTGGGTACCCTACCAACCTATTCTGCACGTTCCCATACTTCTTGTCTCTGTTCCTTAGACTTACACAGAAGCCCCAAGGACAACTGCAGCTCTTGTGAAATGTACTGTGCCCTGTATTGTAAGCCCCATGTTCACAATAAAACTTACATTGTAATGAATTCCTATATGGCAACAGTATTTAAAATACCTTATTTGAAATAATTTTTCTCAATCACTGTAAGTTTAAGATATTATATATACTGTTTCTTATTCATAAATTACAAAAAATAAGTATTTAATTATAAATAGACATTTATACTTTCAATAGCCTAGATAAAAGCATCCTTACTCTTTCTCTGCATCTCCTTCACTTTCTTCTGCATGATCAAAGCTCCAATTACTTTTAAAACCTCCATCTCTCTTGGACTGTGATCTATCCAAAGCTGAAATGAGAACAAGTTAAGATAAGTCTTGATTTCAAGCTGAGTTATTAGTCAACACAAACTAGAGGAGTAAACCAGATGCATGTATTTTCCACAGTATTTATTTTACTGATGTCAATGTTTAACTACCATTTGATCAGTAAGTTCATCAATGCAGTGGTGATTATTATTTCCCTAAATAAATAAAAGTATCTGTCAACATCTTATTAATGCAGCAAGTTAGTAAGCTATTAAAAATTATGACTTGAGGCAGTGTAATAATTGTTTTCAACTGTTTTAATGATATCCATAAATTTAAGGGTAGTTTCTCTGATATGAACTATATGCCACACGCAAAAAGGGTCCTAAAATGTATTATTTACATGCCTAATAACCAAACATATATTGAATTTTTTCCATGTAAAAGCAACAGTTCTGAACTGTCCCAAGTAGAATTTCAATACAATATGCTGGATTTTCAATTCAACATCTGACACTAACCTGAATTAACATATGACGCAAATTAAGTTTCAGCAATAGCATCAAGTAAGTAAAAACCTGAACTTTCTGTCATACTACATAAAATCTCAGATCTCTTTATTACAATATCCACCACTATAGAGATTTTCATATAATATAACAGCATGGGGTATTCTTAAGTGAAGGTGTTCCAGAGCATGGAGACAGCACTCAATAAAGCAAGGCATTGTTCCCCTGGGCCCTAATTACTGCAACTAAGAGCTGTCTCATACAAATTCTGTATCACAAAGTATACCGCTGCTTTGATTCTGGTATCATTTAAATGTGTTTCCTCTTACTACATTTTTCTTTACATTGTTGGAAATGCATTCAGAAATAATGAAGGAAACTCATATACTCTAATAGAAAAGAGTAAGAAAATCACAACCAAAAATATATGTCTAGGAGAAAGTATAAACAATGCATATGGAAATATTTATTGCATATTGAATCTCTGCTTCCAACTACCTGCATCTACTGCAGGTTTCCTGAGCCATGGGTGAGTATGTTAAACACGTATTTTTGTGTTGAACAGCTTTTCCTACCCTTTTCTTCTCCCTGATTACTTTTTAATCAAGCCTGCTTTAGAGAATCAACAGCATCTTGCAGGAGAAAGCACCTCAGCTAAATTACATGAGTATCTCCTTTTGTTGATCCCGATTCAATCTGGCACCTTTTGCTCTTACTACTCTACTTCTCCAGTCCATGTACTCTGGACAACAGTAGTAAGTAACCCTTCCCTATTCCCTCATAACTGCATAGGTTCCTGTTGTGTTCTTTCATGGTCTTCCTTTCCCAGGCAGAAAGAAAAAAACTGAGTCAGCTTAATTTTTCCTCACATAAAAGCTATTTCATGCCTTTATACCCCTCTTGATGCCTGCTTCTCTTTGAACCTCTTCTAGTCTACTGTACCCCTTTTGAGATGAGGATACACACACTATGAGGAATACTCAAGATGTATACATACCATTAATCTCTACAGAAGCAGAATGTTGTTTCTGTTTTTTGTTCCTTTCCTAGTAAATCTTTACCCTGGATTTGCTGTTTTCACAATTAAGGAGAATTGCATTGATCTTTAGGTACTCGGTAATTCCATCTTTCACTCATGATTGGTTAAGAACCACTTCAGAGCCAATGGTTACCTACAAAAATGCTCTTTTTTTTACTTCTCATTCACTTAGATTACTTCACATCTACCAGAGATTTCAGGTATGTTTTCAACCCACTTAACTAAAAACCTGAGCATTTACAATTTTCTTTAAATAGCCATTATACTAACCCAAGTAAAGTTTAATATCTACAAACTTTGTCACCTGGCTGTCATAACTTTTTTCTTGCAACTGTGCACCAGTGTTAACACATCCTTGTGCAATTCAATTGGTTACCTCTATTAAGAAACGCTTTTTGCCCTCTCTATCTCTTGCCAACTGTTCCTTATAAAATTTTCCATTTTATTCAGAGGTAATTTAGCCTCTCCAAAGCCTTTGGTAAATGACTTTACAGAGGGAACAATGAAACCAATTCTGGTTTCCATTATAATTTCCTCAAATTCAGGTTGCATGGTCACAAAGCTCACTGATGTGAACTTCCTCAAAAACCTCTGCTGCCTTTTTAAAATGCTGGCTATCATGCTAGCTACCCTCCTTACCTGTAGCAGAAAGATGATGCTAGCCAGAAGCAACACACTACAGTTATTAGCTCCTTTATCCTCCAGTTCCTCTTACAACACTTGGATGAATGCTATTTGATCAATCCTGCCTTGTTCAGAGTTTGCTCAATGTACTGTAATTTCTTCCACTGATGCTTCATTTTGAACACTCTGTGACACTCTGTCACATTCCTTATTAAGAAACATTTTGGCATGAAGAGCTCTCTAAATGCAAGCAATTTCATTATTCAGCTATGACCTTATATACTCCAAAGCCACCTTTTACAACTGGGTTGTCTACTGATCCTCCAGATACTCATCAAACTTTCCTGCTGAGTTTAAAGAAAAAGTTATCAACCGTTTTCATGTCTGTTGGGAGTTACTAATCAATTTTTTCCCACCTCGTTATAATTACACAGGTTAAATCTACCAGCTTTTATATTATTCTCTGTTTTAATATTCAGATAAAAGATCAGATTCAAGAACTATGATGTTTTATTTCAGATAATAAATAGCCAGGCCAGCATTTGTGAGTCCTTCTGAAATCCACTTAAACAAGCAGCGCGCCTCCTCTATGGTATAAGTAACTCCCAAGCTGTCTACAAGTATTTTACATTAGAGCTTCATCTTTCCTTTAATTTTCAAAAAATTTCTTAGTATTTTCTGTAGTCCTTTTCTAAATGAAGCATTTCTGTATTGGACAGTTTGTCCACTGCCACTAATCAGTGCAGTCATCCACAGACCATGTCTTAGTATCCCAGTGCTGCTCACTCAACTCTCGATCAATTTTCACACTCTCCAGTACTCTTGGTCCCAACAAAAATGAAAATCTAGAAGTATACCATCATATTTGCTCAAGTGTTTACCCGAGTTACTTGATCTGAACAGCTACTTCCTATCTGAGTCTATACTGGATTTTTTAGTTTTTTAAGGGGTAACAAGTAATCTCTTACACAGGCTAAGCGGCTGACTATTTTGTACAAAGATTTAAATTTGGAACCTGAGTTAGGGCAATCCCAGATATGAGTACAGACTGGGAGAAGAAGTCACTGAGAGAAGCCCTCTGGAGAATACTTAGGTGTTCTCATGGATGAAAAAAGCTGAATATGAGTCAACAGTGCTCACTGGTAGCCCAGAAGGCCACCTGTATCCTGGGCTACATAAAAAGCTGAGCGGCCAGCAAGTTAAGGGAGTTAACTCCACTCCTCTGCTCTGCCCTACTGAGACCCCAGCTGGAGTGCTGTGTCCTGCTCTGAGGTCCTCAACACAAGAAAGACACGGATCTGTTGGAGTGGGTCCAGAGGAGGACCACAAAGACGATCAGAGGGTGAGAGCACCTCTCCTATGAAGACAGGCTGAGAGAGCTGCGATTGTTCAGCATGAAGAAGAGGCGGCTTTGGAAAGATTCTACTGCAGTCTTGCAGTACCTTAAGTGTCTTATAAAAAGGGAGAGGGATTTTTTATATGGACAGTGACAGGACAAGGGGCAATGATTTTAAACTGAAAGAGGGCAGGTTTGGTTTAGATATACTACAAAGAAATACTTTGCTGGGAGGGTGGTGAGGCACTGGAATAGCTTGTCCAGAGAGGCTGTGGATGCCCCACCCCTGGAAGTGTTTAAGGCCAGGCTGGATGGGGCCCTGAGCAACCTGATCTAGTGAACAATATCCCTGTGCACAGAAAGGGGGGTGGAACTAGATGCTCTTTAAGATCACTTTCACACCTAACCGTTGAACGATTCTATATCAACTCACCTAAAGAGCCAGATGCATTTACTGTCCACACAAATATCAACTTTTCTAGGAAAGTAACTTTTCCATATGTATCACTGGTTTGCCAGAATAACTCCCTACCATCCTCCAGAATACAACAGCAGAGACTTTAACATTTCTGTTGCCTACATAGAAACTTTTGTAAATCTTTCATTTGCTGAGATGTCATCTACTTCTGTGTGTACAAGAACCATCCTAAACACGAAATCTAAATCAAACAAAGGTTTGATTCAGGACCCAGAAGCTTTTTCAGAAAGACATGAGGTTTACATTCTTTTTCCCCAGTTGCTGGTAAAGAGCAAGCCTCATCTTTACAAATGATTACACCATCACAACTGCAACCAACTTATCAGATACTGCAATGCTCACGCAGAAAATGTAAATTAATTTAAATGTACTCAGAATCATTGCCTTCACCCAGACTCTTATTTAAATAAATGAAAAAGAATGCTTCTAAGCTTTCTAATCTGTTGCTCATTTAGAGTCATCAGATATACCGTTAAGAGGATACAAGTACTCATAAAACTCTGACACAGAAATATTTTTTCGTTTACTTTCCCCATTGCTTCATTATTCTTCCAGACAGGCTTCTATGCAAAACAGCTTTTTCTCTTACAGCTCTGATACCATCAGCTCTACTGTATCAACTGTGTAACCACAGTGAGGCTGCATTTTCACATTCTGAAGCAGCACCACACAAACAGTTTTACAGGCCCCTCACTCTTAGGAAGAGCTGCAGATACCTGCTTCTGTCCTGCACCCTGCATAGGTCAGCACTGACAAAAAAGCTGGGAAGGAAACAAATTCAGGTAAGAACCCCTTGAGCAGCAGGGGACAGGAAACGTTATTTTTCAACCACATCAGTTCGCTCCTCCTGTTCAACCACACTAACATAGTGCAGCTGTGACAGCACAACAGAGTTAAGGTCCATCCAAGAACTGAAACTATTATAATAAGTATTATGGATATCAAAGAAATTTCCATGGAATTGTACCCTAATCTACATTTATAGGTATAGATCTAAAGATCTAGTGCGTAAAGATGCTTTAACTTTCCACTCCCTCAATTAGCTGCAGAGGCAAAAAAATCTGTCAAAAGCACCTCCAAAAACAAGCAGTAATCATAACCTGATAGCAGCTGAGATATTATGTGAAGCAGAGAGTTCAATAGTGAAGTTCTATGATACCAGAGTAACAGATACCAAGCACAGACATTCCTTTGCATGTGAAGGGAATTCAGTTTCTCAGCTGCCCCACAAAAACTCCCACACCCTTTCAAGAACTTGATGTTAACAGAAAATCAATGATAAATACAGAACATTCACTCCTGGACAAAAGTGTTTATATGCTACCAAAGAGCAAAAGCATTTAGGAAGGTTCTGCACTTCAAAGATGGAATTCATCTGCATATTCTAGTAAACGACTGGGGATTTTTTCAGGGCTTGCATGCACACTGGGCTGCTTACATAGCAGGATATTGCACTGATTACAGGACTGAAGAACACAGAACTGTGTAAGTTTGATCATGTGCTGAACCGTTTAACATTTTTAAAGTATCAACAAGGAGTAACAGAGGAGGGATAAGAGGATAGAGCTTTGAAGTATGTTAAACATTTTCTTTGTGATGCCTTTGAACCTTTTTTGGGTAAGACAGCAGTGATAAGCACACAATGGACAATTAATCCTTCTTCACCTTTTCTACTGATTCTCTCAACAGAGATGCAGAGGCATCCACCCACTCAAGGATGCTGCTCTTATGACAGCATCAGAAAACAATGCAGAAGTACTTCAAGAAGCCTTCTTTGTTTATACCAGCAGCAAAAGGAATGCTATAAAGACTCGTGGGCACTTTCTGCTCAATGAGACAAGAACCTAGTGACAAAAGACATGGAAAAAAAATTAAGAACGTGATCCCTTTTTTTGTCACCCCAGATTTCACTGCTAAGTTCTGTCTTCTGACCTCACAGTTCCTCAACTCTTATCAGCAGAACCTTCGGGAATGCAGTATCACCCACTGTCAAGTAAGACATGATTAAGGAACACTTAAGGAAGATGTGATTAAGGAACACTTAAGCTAGTTGTACCCAAAGACTGGAAAAACATCATTGCGCTTCAGAAGGGCAACAAGGATGATATGGTGAACTACAGGCTGGTCTGCTAAAACCACAACTTATTCTGTACCATGTGTGTGCTCAAGAGTGGACCATATTGACCTGAGAAGCAATGAAGACTGGACAAATCCCTAAGCAACCTGCTCTAAGTGGGCCTGGCTTGAACAGGATGTTCCAACCCATCTGATTCCAAACAGCAGTCAAGTAAAACCAGTGACTATTCACAGGTACAAAGCATCCCCTAAGGCAACTGCACCCCATCACAAAAACTTCCAAAAAGAAGTAGGTCAGTCACTTTTCTTCTTTTCCCCCTCTGAGTAAGTTTGACACCCACTCAAACTCTCCACCCAAGTAAAATAAATTGAATAACATCAAAAACAGCAACTAACAACAAACAGGGAAAAAAGGAGAAACAAAGAAACAAAAAAATAATTTTTTTCATCTCTAGCATCATGAATTCTTTACTTACCTAAGACCTCTACTGCTAGACTGGAGATATATCAAATATTCAAAAATTAGGAAGAAATTTTTGTTGTTTTTACAGGAAAGGTAAGTCTAGAGAGGTATTATATAAAACCTTCCTATTTTATAGATAAAAATATGAAATAAAAGGTGAGGTTAGGCTAAGAACAATTTCTGAACTGCCAACTGACTCTTAAAATAAAATAAATAAATAAAAAAAAAGCTAACAAGCCATTTCAAGGAAGACAACAGTTCAACAGTTGAACAAGAATTCCAGAATATAATTTCTGTGGTAAATCAGTATGTGATGTTAATCACACATGTCAAATTCTGAACACTGGAACAGTTTTAGAAGATGAGCAATACAGCAGGAAACTTTATAGTATATTATGCATGTGATTTGCACACTTCATTATGCACCATGGGATTCATCTTCATATAAAACCTAAGCTTGTGCAACTGAGAATACAGCAGCACTAAACAACAGCAATCTATTTTTAGAAAGTCCTGAAAGACAGTTACATACAGAGTAAGTTTAATAACCTAGCCAACTACTTGGAAATTAGGCAACTGACACTTTGAGAAGGTTTCCACACTTGCTGCAGCAATTGGAACATCAGGTTGAAATAAAGCACTGCATCTACATACCAAAAGGAAGAAGAAAAAAAGGACTTGTACTATTTAATACTTCTGGATTTATCCTGTAAAGTTTCCTAGATGACTTCAGATAGATACTATCTCCTTTGTAAAAACACACAGAAATTAAAACTCCAGAAAGGTTCCACAATCTTTGGAAGAACTTAACTTGCATCTGCAGGACAGAAGAATCATACTCATAGAATGGTTTTGGTTGGAAGGGGCCTTAAGGATTATCTCGTTGCAGCCCTGCCACCATGAGCAGGGGGGAGACCTTCAACTAGACCAGGTTGCTCAGAGCCCCATCCAGCCTGGCCTGGAACACTTCCACAAGAAATGTTTCTTCTGTAAGAAGAAACTCTAAATATAATTAAAGCAGGAAAAAAAGCAAGACACCTCTTTGATGTTGATAATCGTTCAAAATTCACATGAAATGGACAGCAAAAAAAAGTATACAAAGAAAATGATCAACAACCTCAATTAAAAAACCTCAAAAATTTGGTCACATGAAAAAAGTACATTTCAGACAAAAACTGAGTAGGGAAAGTATGATAAAAAAGTTAGTTAAACTAAGTGGTGAGAAAAATATTTGCATTTGCCTTTCTATAAAGGCTAAATATTTCGGGTTTTCTCCTATTCTTAGAGACACTGGCAAGCTTTCCTACCCAGGAAAGCAGTCAGCAGTCAGCTGAATCGGATTTCTGATACGGCTGAAAAGTAACAGACTAGCTCCACCAACACTTATCCCGAGGACTAGTTTTCTGTCAATTCAGTTCCTTCAGCCAACTTGCCATGAAGCCAGTGAAGTGCCAGTATTATTCCAGCACAGCTGTGAGCGCCGTCTCTGGGAGGGGCAGCAGCTCTGTCCCTTTGAGCAGCACCCAGCACTGGGCCTGGCTATGCTGTCAACTGCTGGCACAATTCCTTGCGTGGCTACACAGTTTGGCCCCACACACGGGGTCTTGCTACGACTCTGCATATACACATACAGCTAAAATCTATGCACATTACATCTGTTAAAAAAAAAGAAAAAAACAACAGAGAAATGAAACACAAACATAGGTAACAGCTTTCTGCTCAGACTAGATATACTCTACAGTGTACACTGTAACTCACTTTGCAATTATCAATCATCAATGCAGCAAGGTATGAAATAATGCAACTACAGTACTGCATTAAGAGCACTGAAGTCTTTGCAATGGAAGCACCAAACTTCCTCGACCTAACAATGAGTTTAAGGAATGCTGACAACTGCTAACAATGTCACAGTATACTAACATCCACTAAGCCGGCTTTATTCTTTAAAAAGCTAAAAAATCACTTTAACATCCCATGAAAAACAAACGTTTTCTCAGCAGTTACTCATAAAAACCGCAAAAGTGGAGTGCTGTAATCAACTCATTTTTAATAAAATAACACATGCCAGCTTGCTAATTGAACCTAGTTATAAAACTACTTTTCATGAAAAAGCACTCAAAAGACAGCTAAATCAAAATATCACACTTGTTTAGTGACCATCCTGCAACCAGAGATGAGGTTCAGCTGCATCCATCCAAACATGAAATGCCTGCCTACCTTGATCTGTAAGTTCTTTCTTCCACCTAATGAGCAGTGCCTTTTCCATGTAACATAGGCTTTGCTACATGACAACATTTTACTTTATCAATGACAGATAGTTTTGTGTGGTATTTATCACATAAAGAGTCAGCTATAACGTATTTGCCTTATGGCAGAACTATTAAATCTCCATTAAAGTTTTACTGTCCCAGTGAGAGGTATATGCAATCACAGTAACCTGGGCCAGAGTAGTCCTGAAGTTTGCTTTTGAAAGCTTATTCCCAACTGTGAAGAATCCTTAAATTGTCTCTTAAACAGTAAGCCTTGGTAGAAATAAAATTACAACAAACCCCAGTAAATGTTTCTAGAAGTGAGTCTCAGAAATGACAAAGGCAATTGTAAATATGAAACCTAACATCTACTGCATAGTTCAAATTCTTATCTAATGGGCTCTTGAATAATCTTTCTGTTAGACTGTCGTATTAAATTCTGTCATCAGCAGGATATTCATATTTTGCTAAATGAGCCATAAAAATTGGACATGTCAAACAAATACAACATTATATCTCTGACATTAATAAAAATATATCAGTAAAATGAATTTTAGTACAAATGAAACAATTGTATGGCATTGAATAAAAACACACTCATAAAAATAACAAATATTTTGCAGCTGTTTCTTATAGACATAAATTTCTAAGATTACATATTATTAATCATGTCATACAGTAATGTTTTACCACACCAGCAGAATATTATTGGTATTTTTTGTTCCTAAAACATTGTTGTGGGAAGTCTTACAATAAAAACAAACAAACAAACAAACAGAATCTTAGGGAGATATGAGCAGAGAGACTTTGTTCCAGCTCATATGGTCAAAAAACAAACAAAAAGCCAGGAGGGCTTAACACAGAGTTTCTGAATCATCACTATTCTTTATCTATAATCACTCAGGATTAACTCGGAGAAAGATACCACAAAGTCTTTCACTTCAAATCCTTCTTTCATAGGAATTACTGGGACACACACGCTGAAATGTTTCCTTGTCTCATGCAGTGCTTACAGCCCTTGTCTGTTAACTTTTTAAAGGCCTGCTGGTCAACCTGGGAAGAATAATCACATCTATTCCCTCCAGTCTCCAGCCCTCACTATAACCTTGTTCTTCACAAAAGATAACCTGCTATTTAAAATAATTTTGTTTTTCCTTGGGCAGAATAAAGCTGCTCTTACACTAAAATAGCCATTACAAAGTTTAAGTTGTGTATTACACCTTAGCCTGACTTAACAGATCACCAGGCAGAGATGAAAGAGGGAATGTCCTATTCTTCTCAAATATAGAGGCTGTATGTTCTCCCCAATCTGAGCCATTGTCCTGCATCCACCAGTTACCCTTCAGTGAGCAAATTCAACACAGGTTTGGCAAAGTGCCAGCCTGGCAAGACAGAACAGAGCAAGTTCACTCTCTCTGGCAAGAAAGTGGTAAGTCTCCAAGGTGGTGGAGAGTACCTGCAGGTCTGCTTCCAAAACAGAGTCGCACCCACTAACGTGACATTCAGACACCAATTACAGATTTCATTACAGCTTAAGGTCAGCTTAACCTGAAAATATTAGGCATGTGAGGCTGCTGAACACAGAAACAGGAAGTTAAGAACACATGCTTTTAAAAATTAAATGTGTAGATAAAGCTGCCCACAAATTTAATTCTATATCATGAATAAGAACAGTAATATTTTACTAATGCTTTAATTTTTGTCATAGAAAGCAAGTACAGAGAATAAGATAAATTTTAACCTATGTAAAAATATCCCTACCTTAAAAAACCTCCAAACTGAAACCAAGTAAGTGCCAAAACATGGGCCAAAAGAAAGGAACTTAACAAATGTGCTCCCCTCACCCCCAACGCAAGTGTCTTTTAGAACAACCAAGTGAAGAGCAGAATTACATTTGTCCTTCTTCCCCAAAACCAGAATTTGCTCCTGTTATCTTTACAGTATCCTCCACCACAACAGCTCCATTTCTATTTGTTTTATCATCCTCCTGCAGCACCTCAAGCTATCCTGCACACTCTCCCACTCCTTCCTTGGCAACACACAGATGAAGGAATATGCTGTCCTGTGCCCGAAGTCCTCTCACTGCCCTGACACTTGACTGCTCAGCCACTGAAGGAATTAACAACCACCAGTGAGCAGCAAACTGAATCATGCTCAGGCAACACTGAAACTTTCACTTAGGGACACTAATTTTGACTTCTCTGCTTAATGGAGCGAGGAAGTTTCACAGAACTTCTATATTTGCACCTGTAAGACCTTTACACCTCTGTAAATAAAAGGGTTTAAGTTCTGGAAAAATAAAAGCTGTGCTACCTGTGTTTGTTACTTCTAACAAAGCACCAGCCAAGGACACTGAGAGTGGTGAGGCACTGGAACTGGTTGCCCAAGGGGGTTGTGGATGCACCAACTCTGGAAGTGTTCAAGGCCAGAATTAGATGTGGCTTTGAACAATCTAGTCTAGTGGAAAGCGTCCCTGGCTATGGCAGGCAGGTTGAAATAGGTGATCCTATTACTGGGAAGGAAGGACACAAAATTATGAGGTGACTCAAAAAGCCTCCATATTCTTATAACGCAGTATTTAAAAGTGGCAAGTTTGGTGGTTAGTCTCACATCATAGGATCTGCTACAACACTAAACATCTTGATGCTCCTCAGTTACATCAATTACGAGACAAAGCTAAAACTACAGACTAGGTGAAGTCTGATACTGCACCAAAATCTATGTACAGTGCTCCAGAATCAACAGTAATAAAAGACCAACTTGCTGTTGAAACAATTAAAACAAATAACCTATTTTGTTTTATCCTTGTACATAAAACAAGAAGGAAAAGGCTGAAATATATAAACAGGCTCATATCCGTGCAACTTCTGCTAACTGTTGGTTTAATGTTTGCTATCAAACCACATATTAATGTTACTACTTCCGTTATTACTTTTACTTTTTTATTTATACTTACATAAAGAAGACTGTAAGATGGTAGGTGTTCTCTTTTAGAAACATTCTTTTTTCTTTTGCCACTAAAAACCACTAGAAATTCTGTACTTTTTCTGAAGAAAGGAGTAGTGCTTTACTACCAAATCCAAGTGCCAGAAAATAATGGATGAGGCATCCCAAACAAGACAGCTACTGCTACTCTTGTATCAGGAGCTTTTATGTCCCACTTTGTGAAAACTTAATACAGTAGTAGTTGCTCAGAAAAACTACCAAATAATAAATGCCTCCACAATGAAAACCAGCAAATTGCACACAGATCCTTTACACTTCAGAAAGCTCAGGACAAGTCTGGGCTCCTAGAATCCTATGTCTCAAAATTAAGAAGGGGATGATGTGAAAGAGGAGTGGAGCACAGGCTTTTACCTTAGAATGTGCTCCCAAGCATATTGCACCAGATGTCATAGAGTAGTAAAAGATAAATTAGGTTTATATTTACTATCTTTCTACATGCTTTAAGAAGAACCCTGTCCTTATTAATATTTCATGCAACCCATCACCCAAGTTAGTTGGGCGTGTATAAAAGATAAGATAGTAAGAAATGTTTTCAATTTGACTTTATTAAGAAATAGTTCTCAACAAATGAGTTTCATTCATAGAAAATAACCTGTTATTGAAGTCAGTAAGAAGGTTTCCTATTCTCAAAAATGCTGGAAAGGACAGCTGGACATTCTTCAAGCCTAAGAAGATACACATGCAGTGCTGGAAAAAAATTCTGAATGGGTCAAAGGACTGGTATATAAGAACAAGCCATGGAAGAGTCACAAACTTTGCACTTTCCCATAAAAAAACACTCCCAAGAAAAACAGAAGAAACAAAACTTGTCTGGACATTGATGGGACAGATGTAAACCAAAAAAGAATTCAACAGGATTAAGCAGGAGTTCAGATAGAAACAGAAGATCAATGATCGCTGAAACAACTCCACCCCACATTTTCAAGGTAATCACAATCTCCATTAGATCACAAACAAAGCACCAGAGACTGATTAGAGACAACTATAACAATTAATAATTAAATTTCACTGTTAAGAGAAAAATAAAGAGAAGAGTTCTGCAGGTAGAAAAGTCTGGCAGGTAGAGAAGTTTCAAGTGTTCCAACTGAATATAAACTCCACTCTACCCCCCTAATTGGTATTATTCCAGTCAGAGATTTCTCAGTATGATTAAAAACAGAAACAAAAAAAGAGAGAGGAGAGGCTGACCACTACTTCAGAAGGTAAATCTGTAACTCTACACCAACACAAAAGCTGCATGTTTCTGTACCACCCTGGAATCTCAGCTACCTTGAAGAAAATATTTAAATCTACAACTCCTGCTTTAGTGAAGACAATTCTTTACACGTGAACTGAAAGAAGAAAGCAGTCTTCTGGAGTCCTCTGGCAGATACCCGTGAAGTTTATACTGCTGCTGCTAACAGGTAGATCAGATAGTTTTCTCTATTGTTATTAGGAAACCTGTAGCCAAGAAATAGGAATGAAAATTGAGCGAATTCCTGTCATGACTGCACTGAAATACCTCAACAGCTCTGAAGCTAAGGACTGGCAACATTCCTTAGAAAGGAGATCCTTGAAAAGAAAATTCAATACTGGTTCTCAGTATCACTACTGTAATCAACAGGAGGCTGAAATAAGAAAACAGGAAAGAATAATACATTTCTCCTTTCTTCTGGAAAATATTTTGAAGTCTACCTATTATGTACTGCATAAACATAGGCAAACGTTAAATTTCATGTTGGAAAACAGGAATTGCAATTCAGTAATAGTGAAGGAGGCAGAAAACAAGAGTTCCCACAATTTTTCTCCAGGGTAATGACCATCAGTACTCTCTATTCCCACATGTTTAACGTGCCTCCTACTTTAAATCCAAATGAATTTGCCTATAGTTTTTTATATTTTAAGTGTGACTATCAATTTAAAAACACACGAACTTCTCCAGGCAGAAATCTCTTATCACTAAACTTCTCCTTCACATCAGGAATGAATTCCCATGTAAGAGAATTACTTTGTTAGTGTGAATTTCTGCATATTTGGCCCATAACATTGAAACATCACTGTAAAAAAACAAATTCAGAAGAGTTTTACTAATTTCATTTGCATCTAGATTAAATAACAAAAATAGAGTACTTTCCATACTTCTAACAGTCCTGCCACTTCAAGTGAAGTAATCATGCAGGCCCTGTATATTCACATATATGTGATCACTATCAGCACTGCTTCAGAATGATAACAAATGTAGCTTTAAAGAGTCCATTATAGTCCTAGGAATCTTTTTCACATTTCCATTAAACAGTCTATACAATACAGAATAAAAAAATTATGCACATTAGATATACAGAACTGGACAAAAAAAACATGCATTAGTATGAACCATTATGTTCAAGAATGGTATTACCAGAAAGGCAACAAATCAAACATTCAAGGAACACCCTTCCATAAAGATCATTTTGTTTTCACTGCAGAATAAGATAATAAAAATATTAAGAGGAAGCACTTTTACAGTAGAATGACAGACATTATTTCTACACAGTAACATCTGTTACACTAAATGAAAGAAAAGCAGTATCTCACTGGACATGTGGAACCAAAACCAAAATTCTGAACAACTATCATACTAAAAAGCAAATTATTTCACTTAACTGTAAATTTATCTTAAGTCTGATGGATAGTCAACATAAACATGACAGTACCAGAAATGTCTGTGTACATGTATGTAAACACACACACACACACACGAAGGTATGTATTTAACCAGCACAGTGTCCCTTAGACTGAGTTTAACTGATGATAGCTCTAACATCCATTTTGCCCAGACTTCTTCTATTGCGCACATTTAAGGCAAGGATGGACAGAAGTGTCCTGGCCCTCCCCTCTGCCAGTCTTTAAGGAAACAGTCCTGAAAACATCAGGGAAACAATTTCTGGTTGTTGCTTACACAGTCATCAAAGGACTCCACAAAATATACACCCTCAGAAAATTATAAATGCAGCTCTAGGCTCATTTATTAATAACCATCATCCAGCAAAAGAAGTTGCCATATTTCCTACTCTACACATTTTCATCCCCTTTTTTTGTCCCCATTATACTTGTTTCACAAATCTCCCATCTCGTGCTTGCCCAGTCTTTGGATAACGGCGGTTCTAACATATTAGGTTGATACAATATGCTACCTTTCCAGATTACAAAAAACCTCATGTATATATATATATATGTATTTGTAGATATTCTATACCTGTACTTTTTTCTATAAACATCTCCACTAAGCATCTATCAAATTACATCTGAAAGCCTTTCCCCTTTACTTCAAATCAGTACAGATTTTACCAGCTCTTACTAAATCTGCCCCAGCATGACTGCCCCATTTGGACTTGGGCCACCCCTATAAATTTTTGTCACCACCATCTACACTAGATTTTCTTCACATGTGGCTGCACACTCTTAGGGTTTCTACCACATCATCAGTCCTAAAATGAACATGTCCCCAAACAATGGGGAAATACAAAACCAGCTGATAACTCAGTTCACCCATCGTGAAGCACTGAAGCTTCAAATGGAGATGCTATCCAGTGTTACGTTGCTCCTCTGTTGGAAAGAGAATTCATAAGCAAAAAAAAGTGTGGATACTGCATATAAAATCCATCTTTTCTTAGCCACCTGTCTAGCCAGTAAGTACTCAAGGTGGACACAGAAGACAGTGACTAGTCACCACCTTGACACTTTTAGCTGTCTGCACAAAACTCAGTTAGGCTGTGGAGAATTCAGGAAAAAAATGAAGTGTCTGCATTTTACCACCAAATCTTTTAAAGGTATAAGGGAGGTAACATGACAGCTGTTATTAACCAGAGTTTCTGAACATCAGAATTCCAGATTAATTATTCAAAACAACAAGCAATATTTTGTTCGCACAGTACATCTACTCCAGAACATCTAGTAATAAAAAGCCAATATCCAACATCCTGCAGCAAGAGAAAATCTGCAAGAGGTTATGTTCTGTGCAATACAGGTACTACAAATCTTCAGTGCTAAACTTATCCCTGACTTGAAAAACTCTGCTTATGAGGAGTATACAATTTCATTAATTTTTCTTTGTTATCATAATGGTAATTTGGCATAATTTAGCAGACTGCTGGCCTATGCCATCAGGACATGTGCTTATAACAATTTTGCAAGACTAGAGTAGTACATTTTTTGATATATCAATGAAACTGTAAAGGCTCAACAGTTTAAAAATATTCCAATTTCAGGAGGCTTTTTGCATCCTAATTAAGAGCTTTATAGTGAAAAAAAAAAAACCTCAAAACACCAACCCGTATTAAAAAAAAAAAAAAAAAAAAAAAAAAGTCAGGGCATCATAAACGCAAAAGGTTTCTTTCAAATGCTGGTAACAAGATTCATCATTACCTTCGTATCACAATCATAAGCATTATCCCCCTCCCAAAATTAAACTCAGTCCCAAACCTTTAAAGGAGCCTTTTAGGAGCAGGCGAAGACTCATTTTATGGTGGGGCCAAAGAATACGGGCTAGGCCGGAGCCTGGGAGCGGACTGAGGGCAGGGCAACGAAGCCCTGGCCTCCCCTCTCACCCAGCGCTAACCCTGCCCGGCGCCCCAGCCCACCGCGCGCCGGGCCGCGACCGACTCCTGCCGCTGCAGCAAGCCCGGGCTGCTCTCGGCGCTGCCCCGACAAAGGAAAGAAACACCGCGCTCCCAACGCCTCAGAACAGTAAAAGAAAAAAAGAGGGGAAAAAAAAAAGAAAACAAAAAAGAAGCAAGTAGCCCTCACTAAGCCCTCCCTCAAAAGCATGTCTCTTTTCACCAGACCTAACCACGGCACCCACCCTTCCCCCACCACGAAGCCACCTCTCATTGTCGTCGCACCCAAAGGGGACCCATGACCCCCACCCCATATGAACTCACACGCCCGCCTCCCCCGTTCCCCAGTTTGTGCCGTGCCCCTTTACTGGTCGCCAGAAGAGAAATGCAGCTCAGGGGCCACATTTCCCCCTCACAGCCATGCACGCACCTTCCAGAAACAAGCTATCTCTGGAGCCGCCGCCGCCGCCACCGGCCATCTTCCCGCTGCCGCGCAGCGCTCCCTCACTCCATCGCCCAGCGCGGCGGCGGGGCCCGGCCCTTCCCCCGGCCTGCCCGCCCCCACTGCGGAAGGCTGGATGGCTGACCCGCAACGGCGGCACTACCGCCGAGGCCCGGCCCTCTGCCGCTGCCGGGCCGCGCTGCCTTCCGGCCCCCGCGCAGGAGGAAGCGGCGGCAGCGCGCCCGCTCCTCCCTCAGCGCGCCCGCCGCCGGCACCCCCGAGCGGCTGCAGCCGGGCCCGGCGCGAGGGCCGCCGTTGGCGCCCGCTGGGGCAGGCGGGCCTGGCCGGACCTCGCCGCACGCGCCTCCGAGAACGCGGGGAGGGCGAGGGGACGGAGCGCGGCCGCCCCTTCCTCCGTGAACGGCGCTTTCCCGCCCGGACCTGCGGCTCTCCCGCCGCGGGGGCCGCCGGCTTCCCCGGCCCCGGGACGATAAAATGGCCGCAGCAGCGCTGCGCCCCGCAATACCTCGGGCTCTCCCGCTCCCTCCTCGATCAGCCTGGAGGCAGCAGCTTTTGGGAGACGAGGAGGTGGCTCGGATAAGATGAATGAAGTTAGAGGAGTGCGGGCGTCCATTGCGGAGTGCTGGGGCCCGCGCCTCTCACCTCGCTCAAGCTCGGGGAAAAGGTCTTCCCAAGGATCAAAGATTCCTATCAAATCTTAAAATCTTCTGTGGCCTGGTCTCGGCGTATTTAAATCCAAAAGCTGGATTTTGCAAAACTTAGGCGTTGCCAAGCCACCTAAAGTGAAATTGCAAGTCATGGCCTCAGGTACATTTGACTTTCAGCCTCTAAGGTTTTACATTTCACAAAGCTTTCCCGTGTAGCTGAAATACAAAAAACACGCATCCTTTAAAAACTGTAAGATAATTTATGACAGTCTGCAACTAGGAAACCCAAATATTCCTTTCTTCATCAGGTTCTTTAATCTGGGATTCTATTGACTCCCCCTTCCCTCCACTTTACTGCAGAATTGGGGAATTTTAATGTCTAAGGTATCTAGTTCCTAACATTACTAATGGCTGAAAAGTGAGCTTCCAAAAATGCTTGAACTGAAGAGTTTGTTGACTGGAGTCCTAAATTAGGTAATTTAAAGCACCTAGTGCATGTGAAGATTGAAGGCTAGAAAGAGGAAAACTGTAGTTTTCCTTTAAGTCTTCTAAATTTGTTATTTTTGTTCCCGAATCTACTGTGTTGATGCCAATCATATTCATAAGCCAAGTGTGTTCAAAATACTTTGTAGAGTGCTCAGTTTTTATGCAATTGAGAGGCAAAAAGCGGTCCGGAAGACAACGGGAGGTGTCAGACCGCTCCCCAAGTGCTAGGCCATACCACCAGAGCTAGCAAGCAATTCAAAAGAGTCCCAAAAGCTCCAACAGTGCTGGCAAACCTACGAATCTCAATCTTCAAAATCTCCTTAGGAAAAAAAGGCTTCCTGAAAGATCACAAAATATCCTTGTTTCATTAGTAATGGCATTAACAAAAAACAATTAGGAGAAATCGGTCCCAGCTAATTACAGAGAAACCAGAAGATCATGTGTTCAATAGAAACCCAATAGTTTAAAAAAAGTAAATTTAGGATCTCATTTTCAAAAATACCCTATTGTGTCTCAGAAGGGCATTGTCCAGTTCTAGGGTTTACTGCCAAGGTTACAGCATTACTCCACAAAAGCAAATTTTTATTGGCAGTTGACACTAGACTGATCCAGGTCTACGCAATTCTACACAATTTTTAGAAACTAAGGATTAGGAGTTATGATTATGAATTATTTGAATAAATGTTTGATCCACAGTAGTGGAGTTATTGATCAAGGTATCAAATACAGCTTCAGAGTTTTAGTGAACTGAGGTGCAGTATGGGTTAAAATACCCTTTTAAAATAGAAAGGATAAGGGAATACAGTATCAATCTAGATGCATGATTGATTTTAGACTTCTTGATTGATAATTTAACATACACTTTTTTATGGAAAAGAGCTGCCCAAAATTACATCTCATTGCACTGTTCTTTTTTTCCTTTATTTTGAAGCTCTTTAAGGATGCAAGAGGATAGAATGTAGTCAAAACTCTTACTAATTAAACTTTTATTAGTAGTCTATTCCCAGCCCTAGAGTGGTTTGTTTTTTCATTTGAGAAGTATTTGTGAGGCAATGCAATACTGAGAGCACTCAAGTCTTATAAAATCTTCAGATCCTCTTAGCTTTGCTTGGAACCAGAGGATTTTCTTCATGTATAAGAAGTAACAGAATGAACAATGAGAAAAACAAAATTAGTATTCTCCTTCCTGCTGAGGGAAATCATAAAGAATTTACTGGGTGTTCTTTCTCTTCTGAAGGAAAAAATTAATTATGCTCACAGAATAAGAGCCCAGGGATGACATGCATCAGGTCATTGCTTCCTGGCCTTTAGCATCCCGTAGAACTTGACCAGTCCCACTGGGGGTAGTTGACAATCACAGGCCACAGTGTACGATTCAGAACTTACAAACACTTGCCTGTGTGCAGGTCTGTTGGCACAGCTCTTTGTAGGGTGGAAAGCTGATTACTTCATTAGGCAATGATGAAGAATTTTTATCTCACCTTAGAAATCTCTTTTCTTCCTTCCCACAATGAAAAAGTTATTATTAATGAATGTGACTTAGATTATTCAGTACTGAAAATACTTCACAGAAACCGAAAAGTATTTATTTATTCCTTTGTATTTCTGATTCTTTCCAGTTGCTTCTTGTTTCCTCTATCTTCTTGTAAGGTTAGCCAACAAAATGGGGGTAGCTATTCCTTAGAAACACTAGTTCCTTACTTAAGGAATAAAATGGAATCGGGATTGCAGCTTCTGTTGTGGTAGTGTACATTTCTTAGTTTTCTTTACTGGTATATAAACTGTATATAGGCATTTAAGAGAATTTATAGGTGCCTTGAATATTTTTTTGTTATTTACAACCCATGAACCTGCTCTATAGACTATAAATAACTTATATTGAACAGTCCCATCTTTTAGGAAGTAAGGGTTCAGGAGTGCAGTTAATTTTCGCTGTTTTCCATTGTTGTTGTTTGAATTGTTCCTTGAACATATTAATGAAACACAGTCTGTGTTCTCAGTTTTAAAAAAGTAGCTGTTTTGTTGCTGTCATCATGACCTGCTGCCTATTTTTTTCCTCTGAGAAATCAGATTTATTTCTTGCCCAGCAATATCTTGTTATTAAAGTTATTGCTTTAATTTTAGGGGTTTTCTACCTCATATTATTCCAGAATAGCTGGAGTACTGTAGGTAGCTCTTCAGGAATGTTCCCAAAGGGAAGAGTTCCATTTGTCTGTGTGCTAGGGCTTGCAATGATACATCAGGATGTGGAAAAGGTTTTTTGTTTAGATGTGGTATGAAAGGTAGATTGTCCAGTAGGTAGTAAATAACTAAAAACTGCTTAAGATCATTGGGACTTTGTCTGAATTGTTTTCCCAATTCCTTCCTTGAAGGAGACCTGTTTTTTGAATCTGATCAACTTACTTCAAAGCTCAACATTGTGCTGTTGGAAAGTAACCATAATAAATTAATACCTGTTAGGTTTTTGCTACTGTTATAAACATATTGAAATTTAAAATGGCCATTATTCATTGCTGTGGCTGTTGTTTAAGTATCTTTTGCATTTGGTCATTACTGCATTAGAACTATTCAAAGAGAAACAGTTTTGCTTTAAATGTGCAAGTTCACTTACTGGACAGTGAGATAAAGCAACTGTGTTGGGCTAAGAAACATAACACTAATTAAACATCAAAGTGAGATCTATAGGTATAAAAGAGTGGTTGCGGGATATGTCAACATTGTTATCCATAACATAGCATTAGATGTTACTTTTGCAAATAAAAATTTCTTTTTACAGGGTTGGGCTACATTTTAGGAGGTCATTTTTTATAGAGAAAAAAAAAACTTAGAGAATTTGTTGCACAGTCCAGAACCATTACATCATTTGCCTCTTCTAAAAAGAAGAATAATTATGATCATGAGGAAAAATAAAATGCTATAAAAGAGAATGATTTCAAATATATGGATGAAATGATGCTATAGAAGAAATAGCCAGTTATAAATCAAATATAAAATATTCTA
The DNA here is from genome assembly GCA_020086605.1 of Lanius collurio. Taxonomy (NCBI): domain Eukaryota; kingdom Metazoa; phylum Chordata; class Aves; order Passeriformes; family Laniidae; genus Lanius; species Lanius collurio. The sequence continues at coordinate 27,456,296 of JACBWW010000001.1, read as the reverse complement.
TCAGAAAAAGAGGGGATAATCTTAGGTATTTTAATTATTCCCTAGTGATGTACATAGGGTAAATGTTTGAGGCAACAAAACCTAAAATGTTGATAGTTTTATAAGTGTTAAAAGAGGAGAATATAAAAGGCTCAAGAAAAATACATTGGATTTAAGATATACAGAATATACTCTCCAGTGTGTACGCAAAATGTCTAACTCATCATGTTTTCTGTAAGTGTCCTGAAGCAACATTGTTGTTAATCTGAAATAAACTTTTATTTCTCTCTCGTATTTTTATGGTGATGCTCTAAGGGAAATATGTTTTTGCCTACAGACTGATGAAATACATTTATTGATTGCATTCCAACTTTCAGATTAGGTGACAGCATCAATTTTTTCTTTGTCTTTCAGTATAGCTCTTTCATTATTTTACTGATAAGACCAGAAATTCTAACTGATTTAAAGAAAGAAAAATAGAAAATGTTTCATTTGTCTTCATAAATAGTATGGCATAACCACAATAGTCTTTCATCTATTAACAAAAAACGTATAAAAAATGTATCTACAGCATGAAATGCTAAAATCAAAGACTGTAATGAGGAAAATGAAATAGAAATTTTTACTACGATAGAAGTTAAGCATTAATAATAAAAGTACAACAAGACTCAGACTGTTACTTAAGGCATGTCAGGCATCCAAAAACATCCAGCTTACAAAACATACTATGCATTTATGTACAGGGTCAGATCCTGTCTCTAATCTCTTGCTTTTCAAATCAATGGGAAATATGTCTTATGTCAACTTCCAAAGTATGTTTAAACACATTTAATAGATAGTGAAACTTCTTTTGTATGAAGTTATACAGAAGTCATTCTCACAATCACACATGGAGAGAAATACAGGTTCTTAATTGCCAGATAAAAGAACTTGCAGATGGCTTTTCTTTAAAATGGTCTCTTTCCCATTAGAAAGGGAAACTGTTCTGTAGCTGACATCTTTGGCAATTGTTTGTCAATAACCATTAGCTTAAAGAACTTTATGTTACTAGAGAAGACTTATTTAAATGAATAAATGTAATAAACACAAAATAGCTAATTGATACTGTTTCAGCAGCCTCACGCCTCTTGGAGGAGGATCACCTTTTCTCTTCCTGTCTGTTCCATTAGATACTTATTTCTCTAGAGCTTTAAGAATATTTGTTCTTCAAAGCAATTAAGGCAATCTTTTAGCAAAAGTTGTTAAATGTTTCAAATGGGGAAGTGTAGTGGTTTGGTTCAGATCATCTCTTACTTACTTATTTTACCTCTGTGACATAAGAATTAGGAGAAAACAAAACAGGCTCAAACTTAAAAGACTCTAAGAAGTTTATTAGCAGACCTAAAAGAAGGAAACAAAAGTTAGAATCAGATTAAACCTTTAGAACACTTTTCCTCCCCACACTTCCTCCATGCTGAATAATGTAAAAACAACCCTTAAGATTTCGGTCAGTTTACCACCTTTATAATCTTTTCAGTTCACATAAAGAGATAGGAGTCTCTGAGTCTTTCTTGCTGACCTTATGGAGACATTCCTACTTGAGACAACTCTCTTATGGGTTCAATATCACAGCAAAACAGCCGCCCGGGAGGTTTCTGCTTGCAGTGAAGAAGTCCCTAACCTCGAATCACCGCTCTTCCCACAGCTGCTTTTCGAGGATTTCAATTTGAGCTAACACGGGGTGTCAATTTAAGGCTGAGCTGTTCAGGAGCAAGGTCTTCTTTACTCATCTCTAGGAGCAATCTTCATCTCTAGGAACTGGGGTCATCTTCGCACTGACCCCTCCTGGTTCCTTTGTACGGTCAGTTCAATCAGTGGATCAGTCCACATCAAAGGGTGGGACCATGCCCCCCACCCACTAGGCAGCCAAAGATTATAAGTGTCAGTTCATACCAGAAGGTGGGACCCCACCCCACCCACTAGGCAGAATCAACTTCGGGTGTCCTGCACACCCCTCCAGGTGAAGGTAAACTGAGTCCAAACACTCTGGAGCCAAAAGAATAAAAAGAAAATGCAGAGGCACCTTAGCTCCCAATTGCTCTACCCCCCTCCGATGCTCTATGAAATTACAGCAGGGACTCCAATAGTCCAGTTCATCCCCAAAGGGTTCCTGCAACAGAATTTCAGCTTCCAGGTTTGAAGCATCTCCTCTTTCTTTTCCCTCAGGGTTTCAGCCCTTCCATCTTTACTGACTTATACCTTAGGGTGTCTCTTCATGTTCTTTCTGCTTTCTCTCTGGGAGAGGATCAGCATTTTCAGGCCCATCTGTTCTGAAGAAATCTTAACAGCACTAATAGGGTTAATCTCACCCTGCCGCGGCTGGAACTTCTCTTATCTCTCTCGGTCCCATGATCTCTGCTGGGGAGTTGGAGCTGAGCTCTGCCGTGGCGGTGAAGGGGGGCCGCTGCCAGCCCAGCTCTACCTGCATGGGGCAGGGCTGGGGGGGCCCAGATGGGACAGGCCCAAGGAGGGGCGGCTGCGTCCCGGGTCGGGCGAGGCTGAGCAGGGCCTGGCCCTGAGGGCCGCAGGGCCCGGAGGCCCAAGTTGTGTCTTTGATGGCCGGAAGTCCAGAGAGCTTTCCCGGGCTCTGTCTATCTTAAAATGTGATTCGCAGAGGCGTGTCAAACTCCTAAGTGGCTTAAAACTTGCCAATAATCAAGCCAGACAATTGATTGGTTCTGATCAGAACCAGAAGGATCTTTTGCAAGAAAAACCCCTTCCGTGTCAAACCACAACAGGAACTTTTGTGTATGTTGGAATCATGTTTCTAAAACCAGACTACTCCAAGGGCTCATACAATGGCAAATATAAACCTGTATTCATACAAACAAAAATACATTCCAAAGCAAAGAAAAAGGTCAAATTTCTGTACCTATGAACATGACCCATGGGTTTGTAGCAATCATAATGAAAGCAGAGGTAAAAAAATCACAGTATCCTCCCTGTTCTCAACTGGTATGACTTACTACCCTACTGCTCATGCTGCTGGCAAAGACACCGAGTTTGTTCCTTTTAAATTCATAGGAGATCAGAGATCTGGGCTATGAAGGTGGATGTGATCCTGACAGTGCACTGTACTGGTTAAGTACTGTAGAGTGCTCTGTCCCATCTGCGAAGTGGAGCCAAGTAAAGCATACGTAGCAATAACCATACTGCAAATAGTATCCATATAATACCACATAACACAGAATTTGAAAGAGGTAAAGTGATAATTTCATTTGTCCTTCTGCCAAGAGTTATGACTTAAAATGTCACTAGTATATGCCTTTAAAAGTCTCAGTTTGAGACTGATCTTCAGTCTCCGCAGGTAGTATGCTAGAATGGGGGGAGTGAGGGAGGGGTAGGGGTGTGTCTATTTTAACCTAAACAATCTTTTCTAGCAATGGGTTTCTTCTTCTTCAGTTAGAATTCACTGTGCACTTTTTAGTAACCTCTCTATACTGTGAAATTGCTGTTGTGTATCTCAGACTTTTCTCTTCTACATGTTCTTCAGTCTTCTTTCGTTTATTATTTTCAATTTCCCTGGATTCTCTTCAGCTTGTCGGTATTTAAAGGTGGTGGATTCAAAACAGAATGCAGTACTAATGTAGCTCTCTCCAAAACTGAATAAAGTGGAATGACTGTCTTCTATTTCTGACATACTTCAATTCCTTCAATATATTTTAAAATATTTTTCAGCAAAACCACAGATCATGGTCAATCTGTAATCCAGTATAAATAAATCCTCAATCCTTTTCTGTGGTGTTATTCCCTAGCAGCTGTAGCTCAATTTGTATTACTTCATTTGATTTCTCCATCTAAAGCATCTGATTTGCTACATTTCTTTGCTGCATATCATCTTGCTGGTTTAGGTACTTTATTTTAATTCTAATCCTCTTCTTAACCCCTTGTTAGGTGTTTGCAGCACTTGTGGTCTGGCAGTGAAAATAATGGTAGAATTACAGCTAGGATAAACCTGGGTAGGATCAAGTGCCTCTCTCAGACTGTCATGGAAGCACACTGAGAGTGCAGTTTTCTGGCCTATTTCCTGGTTCAGTTTTAAGAAGTCATACACAACAGTGGTTAGTATGTTGCTGCTTTCTCTCCCTATTGATCCTGCATGCCATCTATTACAATGAAGAACTGTAGCATGACATCAGAGCTTTTCAGTGATTCTCAGGAGACTGGAATACAAGTCTCTGAGATCTGTAAGAAGACATTCATATCTGTGTAGAAGTCCAGCATGCTTTGATCTTCTCAGTTTTTTTTCCTTAATATGAGAGTGGCCTTCTGAGACATTATTTCCCTCTGTTAGAAGGATGTGGCTGTCCACTGCTATTTTTGAAGATGTCATTTACATTCTTCAATGGAGTTATATCCTAACAGTAGCAGTGCACATGAAATACCGTTACACATGCGTTAATTGTCAAATGCCAGAAGGTGTGTTTGGAAGGCTGCGACAAGATTAAGTTTTCTCCAGAGTTATACAGATAACTCAATTAACCCCTGTATAAACCCTGTGAAATAAGACATAAGAAATATTTGCGACATAGAGTGTGGCCCTGATGGAGTCTGTAGAGAACCCTGATTGATGTAAGCAATATGAGCCCTGAGACAGAGGAGGTTAAAGAAATTGGAGTTACCTTGTGTGCCCAAAGTTATACTGCATAAGGACATCTTAATGGGAGGGGATGTTCTAACTCACAGTGACTTGTGAGATCTGTGGTATTTGTTAACAAGCTGTACCAATTTGTAAAGTGGCCTATCACAAGCATTTGTTTTAACTTTAAAGATTCTCCAAGTCTTTATGCTCTTTGATAAATGATGATGTCAGTCATTATGTGTCTGTCTTTGATTCATTCCAGGCGTGCGTAATCCTCATCATTAGCTGCATGTATGAAAACAAGATGAATCTGGTTGCCATTGGTGTATTATTCTTAAAGGGTACCATTAATTCATGTTCTTCAAGGAGATGTAGCTGTTAAGAGGCCAAGAAGCTGAGAGACGATTGGGGTCAGGGAATGGCTGTTACCACTGTGAGTCCTGTCACAAATTGTTGGAGCCCCCTATAATAACACAGTAATTCACACTAAAATATCAGTGGTATTGCTGTTGGTTTCATCAAAAGCTCAGAGGATCTTTACTATGAACTTAATTGTGACTGGCCTGCAGATTTTATAGAAGTGATTTAGGCTGTGTTTATTTTCCTTTTTATGCCAAAATTGCTTGAGAGTTGCTTCAGTAGTTACTTGTCTTTTCTAGGAGCCTGAGGTACGCATCATCTTGCAAACATATTGTGAACATATGTAAGCATATTCCTTAGACTGTTTAGTGCTCAGAAGAAAGATAATGTTCTTTTTAATATTATGGAGACATTAAACTCTATTTCTTTTTGAGAAGACCCTGTAACTTGTGATTAAATTTGCTTACTTTAATGTATGGAACTCTGTAAATTTGTATGTAAATTACTTAGATCACAAGTACTGTTTTTTTTTATTTTCAAACAAAATAAAGATAGAAAAACTAAACAATTTCCATCAGTTTGAAGATAAATGTACTTTGACCTGGGTCTATGGTTGCTAAAACAATGGGAAACTTTTAATGGACTGTTTAAATTATGGTTACCATATGAGGACATTTAAAGTGGAGCTGACCTAATATACTAATGTCTTTCCTGCTTGCTGCTTGGTAGTATAGAAGTTAAATATATTGGTTTTCAGCATAGAAAAGTTTTAAAGTGCTGTATCAGTTTTCATCATAAAAATTCCAGACTCTGTACCACCCATAAAGATGAATAAAGATCATAATCATTCTAGGGAAAATTCAGCAAGTTAAATATAATCTTCTTAAGAATAGATAATATAATTTAAAGAAAAGAAAATTAAATCTTATTCATTGCCCACAACTAATTTTACAAGAGGAAAATCATCATTGAATTCATCATCATCGTGACACTTGAAATATCCTATGAAGTCCAGTGTTGTAGAATGTTTCTTGTTGCATGAAATTGTATTGTTTTCATAGAGCAGAAGATTTTAAGATGCTTCAGAACAATATATAAGCTATCTATTCTCATTTATAGGATTAATTAACAATATTTTCATAATTTGGGGGGTATTTTGAGTTATATTAATTAGTTTATTTTACATCAACCTGTCAGCTAACATTTTCTCCTCCCCAACAGACAGACTCAGCCTTGCTTTCAGAATGTCTATATCCAAGCATCTCCCTGTGGCTCCTGCACTAAATGCAATCCTTCAACTTCTGTCACTGCTCATTCTTCCCTTCCCTCAGTCTCCCCTAAAATCCTTTCCTCTGGCTCTTTTATTCAGTTTCTGTTTTCAGCTTCGTTCCACCTAATCTCTCCATACCAAAATCCCTCCTATGCTTCCAATAGAGACTTCTCCAACCCATTTCTTCCACAACTGCCACCTCATTTCTGCCTTTTGTTGTGGTTCCCACCCACTGCTGCTTCTGCTATATTAGTTTGTTTGGATCCATGATCCATTTTCAATAATGGAGGATAGTGTTATCTGAAATTTAGCTAGATGAGTAAAAAGAAAATCTTGCCCTTATTTCTTGAGGATATTTTCCTCAATGCCATGACTCTGGTAATAAAACACATTCTTCTCTTATGTATTAGCCAACACATGTAATTCTGTTTTTAAAAATGTTGCATATGTGCATGTAAGACTGAAACAGCATGCAAAACAAATTTCATACTCAGTGCAAAGGAGCTCAACCAAAACATAATTAATGCAGCACAATGTTTGAGATTTTAAGCCAACAAAAGCCAGACCATTTAGAGCTAAGGTTCCCATAGCAACCTTGTTCTGTCTCCTCCTGTGTCTGTGTGATAGGGTCTTTTTTTTACATGACCACATATTGCTAGAGAATGGTCTGTATTATTCCATAAATAGAACATCAGTTTTATAGGTGAGTTAACTGTGCAAGGTTTTGTCAAATTCTCTGTCTTCAAAGGAAGCTATATCATTGTGGCTTGTAGAGCTACTGTACATATATAAATACTAGGAAAAAAAAAGGTGTAATTTGCAACATTATTGCAACATCATTAACATAAACCCTGCCTGCAAGTGAATTTTTGGCATGTTTTTAGTTTCCCAGTTATCTATTTCCCTGTGTATAATGGGTAAATAATTATGGAAGAAAATTGTTGATATTTCTTAAAAAATAATAAAAGGAGACTCCTCAATTATAAGTGATTATATTTCAGCGTAGGCAGCTACATAGAATCATGAGGGAATTCAAAAGGGGCAGACTTCAGGGCCTGAAATCATTGCATTCAACCATAAGCACTTAAAAAAAGGGGCCAAAGTTATATATATACATTGCAATTTCTCTGCAATTTAGGGGAGGTGGAAGAGCATCTCCAAAGGATGATTCAGCCCTCCTGAGATGTGGTGTGCCCTCTGCCTGTCTTACTTTACTGACTATACAGTAGGCCCAGAGAAACCAGTCAAGATTCCTTCCTTGCCTAATTTGTTGCTTCAAGTAGGACAAATCCAAGCTGTGTTGTCCAACAAAAAGGAATGAGATTTTCAGATAATTCTCAGTACCTAATGTGTCTTTATGGGTTAGATCCAGGAGTCTCCCCAGACTACACTGATACCAATGTCTAAATCAATGCTTTCACATTCACTTGACAATACAGATTATGTTCTGGATTAGATAAGACTACACAGACCAGCTCTTTTGAGCAGATACAAAACAGTACTTTGATTATTCAGGGTTTGCATTGACTGCAGAAAGACATATTATAACTTATTTGACCTAGTGATGCAGTGAAGTGATGCAGACACTAATACCTGATTTATATATAAAGACTGTTGGAAGAACATGACTTCTTTATGTGTATTTGAACCAGCAGAAACAGTTAACATTGATTTGACTCTTTACATTCTTCAGCTGTGACATTTTTGATGCAGGACTGTCTCAGAGAACACAGAATTATATTTTTACAGGCATTGGATAACGTTCCTCAGCACCCAACTCATGACTTTCGATTTCTACTCTGGATGTTGGGTCAGGCACTGCTGCTCAAAGGTAATCAAACCCTAAGTTTTTGTTGGATCTGGATCAAGCTGAAAAGTTGAGTTCCCTGATAATTTTTCTGCACCCTTGAAATGTATGTTTGGAATTGGAAGTGTTCTATGTGGTGCTGTTATAAAACTGTGGCAAACCAGACATCAATCTGTTAATTTGAGGAGGATTTTAAAGCAAGGATAATACAAAGAAGAAAAACAAGGAATAGCATTGAGAAAAATATTACCAACACAAAAGAGAGAAATGTCATCCATTCCCTCAGTTGGGCTGGAAAATACATCTTTCCATATTCAGTTTCTTAGTATAAAAGACCTACAAAGAAGACCTGGTTAATGTTCTGCTTGTTAGAAGCAAAGCAGGTGGATACTGCTGGCATTTAACCACTGTTAGCTCTGAAGAAATCTGACACTCAACAATTAGATGAATGGCAAATCCCTGAAGTATCTGCTTTCCTGTAATAATATATAGACAACAATGAGACAATGTGTCCAAATAAAGGTGGGTAGCAGTCTGAAATATTCAACAGCTCCACACAGATGTAGTAATGAGGAACTATTCAAATAATATGCTCTTTCTCACAGGAATGTTAGAAAGCAGTAATCCTGCTGTGCTCTGCTGGATTAAACTTTGTTGGAACTAGTACATTTAACTGTAAAATATTCATTGAAGATAGTAGTGAGAGAAATTTAAGATTTTTTTCACCCAGACAAAAAAAGCAAATGCATCCTAGGGATCTGAATGCCCAGAATGAGAAGCTTTCATCTTGACATAATTTGTTAAGGCAAAGTGAGGAAATAGCTCAGATGAAAACACAACAAGTAGAAACATAATGGGGAAAAAAGCCTGAGAATTTGAAGTGTACAAGTGTGTGACTGCTGTTAGAAGTCAAGACTTACATGTTGGAGAGCAGGATGAGATGGTATCTGATGCTATGAACAGGGTAAAATAACTAAATCCTCATATAGCCTGTGAACTACAGTGTTGCAAATTCTCTTAGGCAAACGCAGAAGCAACAGGCATATTTGACCTCCTAACCGGTTTGTCCTCCTGGTTGAAACAGTTCAAAACATTCCATATAGTGATAACCTGCATGACAAAGTCCACAGCCAACAGCATATTATTTCCTCTTCTAAGACAGGAATAGCTGCAGCTCCTTGCTGGGAAGGAGCACCCCACCATCAGCCTCTGCTGACGTGTGAGGAATGCCATGCTCATGAGCTGGCTGTATCCTGGGACAAGAACCTCAGTAGCCCTGGGGGTCCACAGGCAAAAGTGTTGTTTTCTTACGGAGTTTTAGATTGGTTATGTTTTTTAATTTCTTCACACAGTTACTCTCCAGGCTCATAGCAACTGCCTGGAGAAAGTGAATTTTGAAACAGGACAAGGAAACGTCTTACAAAAATTTCCTGCTTGGAGAGCTTTCTAGTGGGATTTTCTGGAGCAGCTCCAGGTGATATCCACTCCTGGCAGCTGCCCAACATCACCTCAACTGCTGCCTTGGCGCCCGCCAGCTCGAGGGGCGCAGCCCTGAGTGGGGCTCAGCACTGCCTTCCTCTCCCCCTGTAAATGCTGGAAAGTGGGGCCACCTCTCAAACAAAGGTTCTGGCATTGCTCTGCTCTGGCTGCTCCTCGTTGGTGGAAAAGGGGGAGGAAAGATGGAAAGGTCTTTGGCCAAGTGCAAAAATGTCTTTGTGGCTGTCTAATGACTGGGGTTACTGCTATGGTTAAATATAGACACTTTGTGATTGGTTGCATTGTTGCTTAAAGAGAGCAGTTTGCAAATCTACTGAGCATAAGCATTACTTTCAGTCAAAAACTCACAATTCTTCTTTTTTCTTAGGAGCTAGTCTAAGCGTTCTTATTTTGCTCGAGCTATTTGTTATGAACTTCGTAAGCATCAACATTTCCCTACCGTTATTCATCATGTAGGATATTTATAATCATTGGTCATAACACTTAGATTGCTATAAGTAAATATATTAGCCTCCCAACTTAGGTTGAGATATGTGTATGGTACTAGTATTGCAAACAACAAACGCAGTATTTCAATTTCTATGAAATGGTAGTAACCCATAAATAAAAAATGTAATGAAGAATATTTTAAATTACCAGTAATTTATATGGACCTGTAAGATGTACCACCCAGGGTAAGTGAAAAGAGATAGTTAGCTTTATGGTCATCATTTGCTTGTCTTAGGCCATGAAGATGTTCTTGATGCTTTTACACTGCAGATGGACCCTCTGCAGGACATTAGCAAGCCATAATGCCATGGGAAGTGTTAATGTGTAAGGTACAGCAGAGCTGCTTTGGAACAATGTAATGGCTTTCTGATAGAGATCTCTTTGGTTTAAGCAATAACCACCACTTCTCCTTAGATAAAGGCAGAAACTGGCAACCTATATTTCAGAGGTAAAAGTTTGTGGATGCCTTTCTTCAGCAGAGGTTAGGATTAGTTTGCTAGAGATCAACCACCAGTGATTGTCTGAGGCATGCCTACTTCCTAACTGGACCTTCTGGTGCAATAATTACTATTCTGTTTGTAACAATGATGTAGCTTTTAAATAAGTTGTTTTCTCATTGATCCAAACACTAAAGATATCAGTGCTGTAAGGTAAATTAGCCTGGCACCATGAGATAAATTGACACTAAGAATATTACTGCTAAGAAAGCTAAGAACCATCAGTCAGCAGAGGGGTAACTCTTGCTCAGTTTTAAACTGATCACTGGTACCAAATCTTGAAAGAAGTTGGTAGAGATAATTCATTCAAGTCACAGACAGAAGTGATTGAATGCAACAACTCTTTCTATGGTGGGAGCAAGGAGTTAGTAAACCCCAAACTGGGAGGGGAAAGATGACTAGAATGAGAATACATGAGAGAGGACCAAAAAATCCAAATGAAGCTTTTAAGTCTTTCATCAGGACCAGCTGGTGAATGTTTTGGAGAACTGGACAATTTATTTGGGCAATTAAAGATGAAGTCAGAAAATTCTATGTTTTAGGAGACAGCTGAATAATACAGATAATACTGACTGATGTTTGTAAAATATGTGGATGGAGCCAGGTATTATTAAGAAGAAAATATCTCACATATATGTAATCTCAAAATATTTGTCCTTAGAAGTAGGAATTCTCCTATTAATTCTATTATAGAAATAAGTGTCTGTTACAGCTAGTTCGCTTCTGAGAAGTCAGTCTTTGAACTATTCACAGCTTCTAATGCCCTAAAATTCTCTTGAAAATTAAGAAATACAGTTACCCTCACTTAAAGAAACAAAAGCACAGACAGGATTAATCTTTCACATTTTTAGATGAATGTAGAACTTTAGTCTACATCTAAGTAAGAGCTCTATCATTTTTTTATTTATAATGGAGAGAAATAAGCACTTCTAAGGTATGACTCATTTGAGATATATTTAGCCATCTATTTTAGAATGAGATTAATTGCTTCCTTAAATCTCTTGTTTCTTTTCATTTACTATAAAGGATATCTAGATTTCTAGCTCAGATGTAGATTTCTGTAGTGTAAGAGTCCCTATTTGAATAGATGAATTGTATCCTGACAGACTTAGCAGAAAATACAGGCTGGCTATCTGAGTACCTGAATCACACAATCCCTGCTCTTAAAGAAGAAAATACTGCATAATGTTAGATTTCTATGCCCTCTGCAATTGTCTCAAGAGAAATTTAATTTTTTATTCCTTTCCTCACTGATTTTTCTGGGCAGTTGTAGGAATGAGGCCTGCTGCCATGAAATATGCCATGAAATATATGAAGGGATTACTGTGGGTGTGATGGCCTTCTGATGGATTGAAAGGTTATCTGGCTGAGGCCTAATGACACTTATCACTGCAGTGGAAGAGAGAGGGATACTAGCCTGCCACAGATACACTCTTGGGCAAGTCCCACACCCTTTGTAATCCCTTTTTGTAACTATTTGACATATAAATAGTCTTCCACTCCTTTCCTGTCTAATGTGGCAGTGCCAGGATATTTGACTACAGTCTCACCTCCACTTCTCCCAAAAGTGTAAATAGGCCTTTGAAATCCTCCATGCCAGAGGACGAAAATATGATCACCTTTCAGACAAGTTGATGGACTTGCTCCTCTCTCTTCCCCAAAGCAGTGATGCCTCTTTGTTAAAATTTGCACTTCTTACTGTGTGGGAGTATACTCCTGAGCACTTTTACATAGCACAATACACTTATATTTTGTAGATCTAGGAAATCTGTCACCAGGAATCTTGGTTATAATAATAACTTAAGCTTAGCCACACCCTAACACCTTCAATCTTCCAGGGCTATCTGGAAATCAAGGGGGTTTATTTTCTGCCATATTTCTGTAGTCTTAATGCAACAACATGTTGTCCCTTAAGGCTTTTAGACCCTGATTAATGTTCAGAATATGCCTAAATGTCAGGTTGCGATCAGACCGAGTCTTTCTGTGCCGGTGCTGAAAGCTGATTAAACCTCACAGTGTAAGTGTTCTGTGCCAGCTGAGAGCACACCTCCAGGGCCTGGCTTGGCCAGATAACTGTGCCACTGAGCAGCCTGGTTAACCCTGGCATGATGTGACCTTTACTGAGCTCACACATCTCTTGATCAGCACAGAACAGAGGCAGAGGGGGGCCTGTCCAAAATAACCATGTAGGTAGAGCTACAGGACAAGTCCATCTGTTTTTTTGCAGAGCAGCTGCACATTCTGCTGCTCATCTGATTAGGATTATAATTGTGTAATAGGGTAGATCATTGCATGTAAAATAGAGAAGGTAGAATGATGCCTTGGAATGGGTAAATTTTTAAAGCTATTCATTCTTTCTCCTGTGTGAGCTCATTGAATACACAACTCAAAAGAGGGTCTGGCTTTCTAGATAAGAAGAACCAAAATTTGATATTACACTAGTGTGAGTATCAAGGAACTAATGAGCTATTTTTAAACTTGCAATCAGGCCAGTTAAGATTAGGAGATGTCCTGTAGTGGGCAAAGATATTAAGTAGACTCATTGGGGTATAATAAGACTGAAATTCTCCACTGAGAATTGGCTTTTACAAAAATGATGTGTTAATCTCCTCAGGAATTTCAAGTGACAACTACACCTCATACAGTCTGCATCTATAATCATTGCATCCACAGTATCATTCTCCTTTTTTATTAGCTTCATCACTTACGGCAGAAACAGCTATATGACATTTCCCTTAACTGTTATCTCCTGAGAACAGGGAACTTAGATCAAATTCTTTCTTTCCTGCCTCGTATAGATAGCATTTTACTTGTGGAAGCAGCACCTTTAATCAATTTTAGTTAGGACTTCTCTCTTTTGTCATCTCTGGAATGAAAATTTTTAAACTCATGAGAATGTGTTAATGGCAATGTTTTATAATGCTGACCTATGCATTTGAAGAATATAAATACAAAATTTTAGGCAAACATTAAAATTTATGGTCTACTGTGCTTCAGAGTGAAGTGGAAGACTGTCCTTCCACAAGACATTCACAAAGTAAATTAAAGGATTATGTTCATTTGGGTTTTCATTCCCATGTAAAGTTGAATCTGAAGAATGACTCTTCAAGTTTTTTGAGTGAGTGTGCTAATTAGTGAACTGAAGAACAGCTCTTAAATATGTCAATAGTTAGGCAGTCTTGGCTTTCTAAACTATGTATGTACAGTAATAAAAGAGCAAAGCTCCTTAAAATTTACTTTGTCATATTTTCAAATCATGCCTTTAGAACTATAGTTTTAGGCAGATGAATTGCAGCTGAAAATATTTTTTTTTTATGAAGCTAGTCTTGTCCAGATTGTTTCATTAACATACAAAAAAATCCTCCATCTTGACAGTCTTTAAAATAGGATAAACTAACCATGAAAGTATGTATGAACTCTTCAGAAGAATTTACAAATCCTATAAAATACCCTGTCGTACCAGTGAACTCTGTGACATGAGGGACCACAGTATTAGGATAAAAGTACCCGCTGGTGAGAGGCATCAGGGTGTAAAGCTCTGTTTGGTGCAAACCTCTTCCATGCCTGGTGTTTAGAGGATGTGTTATAATGCACTTTTATCGGGCTGTATTTAATCATGCTGTGTTTTCACAATAGCATCAACAAGCTTTGAGATAGCCAGATAACCTTGATTCGGATTTCACCTACTGAACTCTTAATTAAAATTTTAGTGGGAGGACGCCAGATTTTATTAATCAAGTACATTCTGTTAGTCTGCCACAAGGAGGCAGATTCGTGCCGTTGAACCCCAGCAGTCAGCAGCACCAGTCAGCAACTACAAGAGAGTGTTCAGACTCATCACTTGGGAATTTTTAAAAACACGTTGTGGTCTACAGTTTGATTTCTTTATCAATATTGAATGATAAGGGGCTTATTTAAATTTTTCAGTTACAAAATGAATGCTCATTCTGGGGGATTGTAAGTTTTTAATGCAAGAAATGAAATTCTACTCACTACTCCCACACTGTTCAGTCGACCACTGCAAATTATTACCTGTTGCTAGTTTTATAACTTAAAAAGACAAGTGAGAAAGATTTAATTAATTAAAGCTTGTTTTCAAAACTTTTAACTCTGGTCATTGTGTTAATACTATGTAGTACTCTTTAAAAATAAAATTTATTTATGAAGATTAACAAAAGTAATATAAATTAATATAAATTAAACCAGTAGAAATTTAGTGCCATAAATAAAACCTCTTTCTTAAAAAAACAAATCTTTATTTTCTCTTTTAACCTTGTTATGGAATTCAAAGTAACACCATCCAAAATTATTTATGTTACAGTTTGAACCTCACTATGGTACCTATTACTGAAAAAGGAATAGTGCTCCAGCTTACAGATTTGTCAAGATAAGTCTGTGCTCAAGACCTTAAACACTTAGTACATGCTAGTGTCTAGGTCAAATGAGCTGTTAAGGACCCCCAAATTTTCAGGTAGAAAATAAACAACAACAATTTGCTTTGTGTACCAGAGAAAACTAGTAATAATTCCATTGAATTAACTGCATGCTGTAAAGAGAAAAAACAATATATATTTCTGTTGAAATTCTGTTGTAGCATTAGACTATTTTCTGTTCTGAGAAGTTTTAGACTGAACTTGCACTGTAGTATTTTGTTGGAGCAAGATTTTTTAGAACATATTTGTGTTCTAAAGTGTACCTCATTTTGAATACCTGTGATTCTAGGAAAATAAGTACATAAATAATAAATCAATAAATTAAGGAGCTCCTAAAAGGATAAAGATAAAAGCATTTTCCACTTCTAACCACATGTAACAGAATTGCTACCAGTGATGCCTGCTGAAAAGAAAATAAACAAAACACAATGAATTAAAGTACATCTAACTGCACTTCAGGAATTAATTTCACCAAAATACCCTGTCTTCTAGACCTCAATATGGACATTAGTCTACGCAGACAGAATCTTCTATCTGCAAAACTCTTAAGAAGCAGGTATAGTTTTAGGCACTTGCCTCCAAAGCTCATGCAAAATGAGATCATTCAGAAGGTTATAGTTTGATAACAAATAGTGGCTTTACACTGTAGAAGCAACCCATCTTCAGAGGTATCAGGTCTCTGTGTAAGACGAGATGGAAAGAAAAAGAATCTTGTTTTAAGCGGAGTTGCAATTAATCTTTTCAAGATATTGGCAAGATATTTTTTTTTCTGAAATAAAACGTCTCAAACTAAATAAAAATAACCTGAGTCTGAAAATGTCAGCTCAAATGTTTCTGCTGTGAGAAAGTATAGGAAATACAATCTAGTTGGTAATTTTGCATTCTATAAATATGTGTGTGTGTGTGTGTGTGTGTGTGTGTGTGTGTGTAAAATACATAGATGTAGTGAAAAAAACTCTGTCAATGGTAATGGCATTTGTTTAAAATACTTGACATATTAAATTCTGATGACAAATTCTAACACAAATTATTTAAATGGGATTTTATATCTTCATGTGTATAAATGCACATCTTCAAATGTCTGAATTTGGTACAAATGAGCAAATGCCATAGAGCTCTTTTCTCAGTCTGCAGGTCATATGTATGTGGGATGAAGTACAGAGTGGTGATTGTTCTAAGATCAAGTGAAAGACATTACAAAGCCTTGTTGTTGAAATTTATGCTTTATTTTTAAAAAAGCAAGTTGTCAACTTGCCTTTGCCTTTTTCTTCTTAAGAACAGCATTATTTACACTTCCATAATTGTTATGTATACTTCCTGTATTTTTAAGAGCCCCCATGGTAAGAGTTAATGAGAGAAACAGAAATGTATTTATTATGCCAAATATTTATTCCATGCTGCCATTACTCCTACTTATTAATCTGGTGTGTACTGACCCAATTCATTGTGTCCTGGACATTATGTAAGGGAAAAATATGCATAATGTTGTTGTGGACAGTACATCCCACATTTAAACAGAATCAAAGTATTCTTTAAGACATTTTCTAGAATCTAACCAGAGATACAGACCAGATGGCAAACATTCAGCACACTGTGTTTGCGAATTTCAGTGGGCCATTTAAAATCTTTCTGGATGCTAATGGGGCTTTTGCTTTCTATGTACTTTAAAACATCATTCAGGATGTGTAGCTGATCTTTTCTCTTTGATTTTGCCTTTAGTAAGAAAGTAGAATGACCAGAAACTTTTGGAAAACAGTGACCAAGGTGATGGTAAGAAAGTGGGTTTTTTTTTAAATTCAGTTTTATATAATAATATTCGTAGAATTCAAATGTTGGAAAATTAATTTTGAATCATAATTCAGTGGGAAAATGGAATCTACTGATTAATAACTTTTCAAATATTGACCTCATATCAAATACAGTGTGAAAGAAGACCTGATGTCATTTATAATGTTGTTGAAGGTTATGTTGTTTGACTTGGATTTTTTGACAATATATGTACTTATAAATAGATATGCATATATGTAAGGTGCATGATAGTAAGACATTTAGTAAATTTATGAAAGTTAGAAAAAATAATTTCACTTCTGATTTTTAGGAAGGTACTTTTATACCTACTTTACAGATTTTGTGGCAAAAGATGATACATTTCTACAAGAAGGCAGAGAGCACACAACTGAATGGGATTTCAATTGATTTGATTTTGTTTTGTTTCTCTTTCTCAAGAACTTTTTTCATATTTTGAATTATAGTTCCTATATGTTTCCCATCCTGGTAACTGCAATGTGCGTTAATGCAGATTTAGCAGTTTAAAGTAAACAAAGACTGAAGCCCTCTAGTACCACTAGATGTCATCCTGTAGTCATTGAGGACGTGTGGAAAGGCACGGACCACTAATAACTCATACAGGTTACGTGAAAACTGGTAGAAAATTGAAAAATGGGTGCAACACAACAAATACTTTCGGTTTCAAGTAGTAATAAAAACATCTCATACAACTTTTAAAGGTATCACTGTAAGGCCGGGACCTAAGATATATATGAATATTGTTTTTGTAACAGAATGCCAGTAATTGCTAAATTACTAACTCAGACTAGCAGTAAATGCACACTTAAAATGATCTCCGGGAAATTTAATAATATTAAAAATGGGGACAGACGACAAAGGCATTGTGAGTGCAATGCAGTCATACAGTCTAAGATTTCTTCTGCAGTGCCACCATTTGTATCTAATCTTGATTTACTGCTACAGTTACGTTTCACTTAAAACCCTGGAGATGAATAACTCCAAAATCTGATGGTGTTCAACACTCATGTCCAGTTAGGAATTTTGCAAATGTTCCCCATGTTTAGAATAAAGACTAACTCCTGGAACCAATTATACATAACCTTTACTGTGATTAAAATCTAGTCTCAGATCCAAAATTTGCTGCCTCAGTGTATCTCTACCAAAGCCCCTTGGGCTTTTTTTGACAGAGCCCATTCAGTTTGCTATTTGCTACTATGGCTTCGTAATGAGAGAAAATATCCATGAGAAGCTACTTTTCCAGTGCTTCAGTTCTGCAGACAATGCCCAAAGGCTCATCTTGTTAGTAATGGCCCTGATTCTGATCACTTCTCTACAGACATAGAGCTATTGCTGATTCACCTTTATGAATTAAAGCAAATTCAATTTTTTTAATTTCTTTCATGAATTTTGAAAAAAAAATCAAATTTCACTTATCTATGAGACTTGTTTAGACATGTTTTTAGTTAAAGTTAATATAAAAAGTGCTTATTTCTTATTTTCATTAAATTTCCTGCTGGTAATGGCGCCAGCAGGAAGTGGAGAATCTTCAGATCTGTTCCTGGTGGAAAATCTCAGTTTGTGGTGCTAGTCTCTTTGAGATCCAGGAGGCTGTCAAAGTTTGTGGGCAGCTTTTTTAGTGAATGCCTGAGTAGTCAAACCCATCACTACAGGAAGAAACTTTCTATCCTGTATGCTTTTAATATCTTTCATTAGAATATGTGAGCAGAAGTTATGAAAATATATGTAATTTTGAGTTTAATTCTTTTCAGGATTAACCTAATAAATTTTTATTCAAATACAGATATAACAAATGTAGTTTGTTATTTCACCACTCATGCTCACTTCCTCTGTACTGAATAGTGTAATAGAATAAGCTTAATATATTATATAGAATACTGGGACATATATATAGATATAGATACAGATATAGATACATATATACACAAGTGTATTTCATATAGCTTTTCATAGGTAAGTCTGCTACCACTTTAGGTCTGTCTGAAGTAGTTTCCTTTCTTTCTTTCTTTCTTTCTTTCTTTCTTTCTTTCTTTCTTTCTTGTTTGTTTCTTTAGGGGCTCTTTTGCACACACAGAGTATGATGTAGCCTTCTTTATAAAGATCCAATATAAATAAGGCTTGAATCACAGTCATTAAACTTTCCTGAGATAATGAGGATGCTTCCAAGAAGTTTTGGTATTTCTTATTTGTACTGGCTTCAGCTGATACAAACATGACCACAGAGATAGTTTACATCAGGCTCAAGTTTAAGTAAAAAATAGGGGTTGAAAATTGGAGAAAAACATTTATCAGCTTAGCTAAGTACGTCTCTGTTGACCTAGTCAATAGGTCTCAGTAGTCTTCACTGTTTGTGGCATGATTTTCTGGCAAGCCAGAAAAGCTGAAGAAACAATGAAAAACATAAGTCTGCTTAATGAAATAAAAATGGAGAACAGAAAATTAGCTGTCTAAAATAGCTGTTTGAATGAGTACTTCGGATCTGTGAAGGAGTTGTAGATATCTGGGGAGAGGAGACAGATACCTGAGCAACAAGTTAAGCTGGGAAGGGTGAGAGCCATGTAACCTATTTTCATATGTCACGGCCACCTGATTTAACCTCAGCATCTTATGATTAGTGGAGAGAACGAAACACTTCTGGGGAGTAATTTCACCAACTGTATTAGCAGGAGAGGAGCTATGCTTTAGAAGTGCTTGTTTCTCTCAATAGCACAAGGAGACTGGGTAAATAATTCAAAAGCATATTAGTACAACTGAATCCTAATGTGACCATAATGTACATGACCTGTGTTATGGATATCATAATATATTGATGGGGGCTCTCGCAGCTCAAATCAAAGTGTGGAGGAAGAGCCTCCTTAGCCCTCCTTCCTGTAGAAATTCCTCAAGCTTTGCTTGTAAAACATATTAAAACTGATAGGTGTTTGGTACCAAATCAATAAATCAGTCAGGGAGTTTTTAGCTGCTTTATTGATATCTCTCCACATCTACAACTATATTATATATAGTTGTCTTAACCTCATTATGTTTGTGTTTTCCTTCCATTTAATGTAAAGTTCATGGGCTGAAGCCCAAAGTCATGAACAGTCCCATGAAATTTTGTTAGACAAGAGTATCTAATCTGAAGTGTTTTCAGGTGCCAGATTTCTTACAGATGCATTCCTTGCATGAAGGGCAATTGTGGGGTTTCTTTTTCTGAACAATATTAAAATTAAGTATTTCTGTGTAACCACTATGAGCATCTGTCCTGGGGTGAAGTGGAAGATAAGATAGAGGAGAATCGCCAGAAAAACCTCATGAACTAGTCTCAGAGCTATGGGATAGAGTTTAAGCAACATTTTCTTATTATAATACATTGAAAATTTGCAGTGTGAAGTTTGTTAAATTGATGGAGGTAGACAAGTAACAAAAGTTAACCAAGGAAGTGCCACGCTCTTTTTTCAACAAATAGTGCATTGCTGCTTTAACATGAGATGTATCTCTGTGATTCCAATTTTTGCAAAGGTCAGGCAAAGGCTGACCTCATTTTATTGGTAGCTGGTAACAGAAGACAAACCTGTTTACGTTCCATGGGAATTAATGTCATGATTGTGGTGAAGTCAAAGAAGAGGAATTTGGGAGGGTTTGCTCATTAGTGATCTTTCTGGGTAACATTTCAGTGCTCCTTCTTTTCCTTCTATATGCTTCATCTCATCTATTTTAATTTTATTCAAACAGTATAGAAAAGAAAAATTTGTCTTTGTTTCTGAAGTTGTTCTTCACAAATATGGTTTGCTTTTATGACTGTGCTTATGTCGTTACAAGGAAGTTTTGTAATATTTAAGAAATTCTAATTTGTGAAAGCAAGGTTGTTGAAGAATTATTAAAAAATATGTCAAACTTATTCTGACTTCTCTTGAACTTATTTATTCATTGAGGTGAGATCTTGGACCTCAGAAATATTTATATAAATGAATAGATATTGATATTCAGTTCTGTAAATGGGTTTGGAGTTTACATGAACCACTTATTTTTTGATTAGATTTTGTCATTTGTGGATCCTTTTAAAAGTACAGATGACAGTAATTGTGGAGTAACCTATTTTTCTGTACATTCTTTTCATGTATCCAGGAAAAAAATCTGGGATAGAATAAAAGGACATGCACTAGCTAGGATTAAATAAAAAAGCAGGTACTCAGTGATAACAAATAAAGAGTGACTAAACAGCCAGATGGTATTTTCAAAAGTCCCTCCAGCTTCTATCCATGACCTGAAGACAGTAGTGGAAGAACTTCCCACTGTCTCTCTATAAGTAAATGTTCTACTTGTTTTGATGGAGAGAGATCTCAAAGTAAGGGGATACTGCTCCTCACTGGGAAGCTAATCCCTTTTTCTTTTGGATGTGGTGTTTTCCTAGAGGTGACTAGTCTTGCCTCTGTCCTTGCCAGCGTATTGGAGGCCTTCTCTGGGCACTCAAGTGCTACTTGTATCTTCAAACTCTGGCCATCCTTTGCCTTGCCTTTCTAGTTTACTACAATCAACTGCTGGTAACTCCCTCATATTCAGGAGGAAAAATGTGTAGTGGGGAGATGGTGAGAAGCTGCATCCTTTCCTACCATCCTAATAAAACTTCTCACATATTCTCTTACTAAAGGCAAAATCTCATTCTACACCTCAGTTCCACCTCTGATGATTTGAGATGGTTTATGATCAGTAATCTGATTGACCAGGAGTCCTGCATAGATTACAAACTACTTTCAAGTGCAGTGTTTGTCCAGGTTTTCTTTGTCCTATCAGCTTTATGTCTTCCCAGGGTGTGAAAGGCCTGTGATGTGCTGCTGTACCCATTTACTGCCACTCTGAGTGCTGCTGCCTGGTGCACTCCATTATCCCTATGACCTACCCAAAAATGCAGATCAGCAAATACAAAATGGTTCTTTTCCATATTTCTTTCTCTCTGTTTTTATGTACTTCCTGAAGGAATGTAGAGAATATTTCCTTTGTCATTTGAGCACAGTGATTTGGCTGATCCTATGAGTAGCAAGATATACAGTGCTTACATGTGTGGAATTAGATGGAAAGCAAGCACTCTGGCTGCCCTTCACCTTTAATGTACATGGGCATGGGCTGCCCATTCCTTTCAGTTGCTTTCTTCCAGAAGGAAAATGTTTTGAAGACCAAATATTTGTACAATACTTTGGCCTATTGGAGGTGAATGGTACCTTCATATAGATTTCAGCTTCTTGAGTTAAAATGTTTCCCTCAGGCCTGAGTAAACCTAAAGTCTTTATAGTAGTCAGTGTTCACAGGAAGCTGCTTCCTAAAATGTAATGGTTAACTGGCTTCTGTTATCAGTACAGGAAGCTAGTTAAAATCTCTTACTAATGTACTTTAATATTTCTCATAATATTTCTCTTCTGACATTTCAATAATCCACAATCATGTCTTTTGCTTTAACGGTTGTTGAAGTTTATTTAGAAGTTTGAAGATAAATTGCTTTGTTGAGTGTCTTCATATATATGAAAAAATATCAAATTCCCTTATTTGCAGCTCAAATTCTATCTTGGTGGCCATCTCTTGCTCTGTGTGACACCCCCTATTTTTGTTGTGAATGATAGAAGTAAACCTCAATGCAGGTAAAGGCTTGAAACTCACACTACTGTAAAAAGTGTTTGTTTGTCTTGAGTTTGGAGAGGCATTTATCTTTGTGTGTCAGCTGGCAGTGTAAGCCAAACTAATTGCACAAAACTGTTGTTTATGTCTTGTTAGGTTCTTTGACTGCCCTCATCACTGAAACATCTGTATTCCTGCTAAGATATATTGGGTGCACTAAACTGCCCATCCCATATTTTCACTTGTTTCTTTTTGTGTTTGCATCAGGACATTTTTCTGTTTCCTTCCCTCTCCTGGTTAGACTATTTATTTGTCTGTATCTGAAGAGCTTTTTTCCCTCTTTTTTGTCATCCTATTGCTTAATAGAGAAGTTGCAATTCCTACTAATATTAGCAGTGAAGGAC
Source organism: Lanius collurio (assembly GCA_020086605.1). Classification (NCBI taxonomy): domain Eukaryota; kingdom Metazoa; phylum Chordata; class Aves; order Passeriformes; family Laniidae; genus Lanius; species Lanius collurio. The sequence goes on along the minus strand of JACBWW010000001.1, from coordinate 27,433,544 downwards.
ACAGAAGGCTTCTGCATCAAATTATGCTCCTTTTTTGACTAGCAATTCTTCTGGGCTTTTTTTTTGTCTTATAGACCACTAGAGCAGTATGTGACAAGCCAGCCCTATCTTTCAGCTACAGAAGTATTAATATTTTCTTCAGGTACTCAGGTTCTGCTTCAGTACTTTGTTACCCTCTGTTGAGAATGATTTATTTTATTTATTTTGCAATGTTTTATTGATTTGTCTTGCTTAAAATGGTTATATTGTTCTATTCTGTTTGATTCCCAACTATGTCAATACGATCTGGAGAATAATTTTTTTTTTTTTTTCAATCTATTAGTTGTTTTCTGAAGGGTAAATTGTCCCTAAAAGAGTCTTAGTTATGATGCCTTGGAGATTTGTTATTTTCTGCAAATTTTTTTGCCCATATCTATAATAGATGAAGCACTAATAGAAAGCAGGCAATGCAGAAGCATTTGGTGGGTGATCTGGAGGCCTTCCTTCTGACAGCAATATCGAATAGTGTGAGATGTCTGAGTGTATTCTTGAGTTTCTAGAAGGATTTACTTAGACCTCAGGGAGAAAGAAAATCTGCTTAATATGAAAGAGTTGTGGGAAAAACATGACAAAATGAAGTAAGCCTCAATTTTTAGCAGTATATATGTGGGAGGGAAGCACAAAATACTCAAAAATCTTGGCCTCCCACATTCTGTAAAGGAGGAATGTGGGGGTAATATATGCCAAAAAGAGATCTACTTTTGGTTAAAGAAATCTTAGACTTAATGTGGATTCTAGGGATAATCCAACAGAAATAACATAAAATGCATCATCTTTGAATATTAATTGAATTGTATGTTTTCTCAGTATCACTGAAATGTGTAGTTCAAGGGATTCTTTGAATTCTCTCAGGTAGTTAAACTCTGGCTTCTGAAGTTAAACTTCTGAAATTTCTGGGAAAAAATCCCAAAGAATTATCTGGTTATTTCACTTTCTTGTGAAGCCTAAATTTTATTTACTTCTTAAAAATGTGTTACATGAAATAGCACTGGATAAATACTACTAAACACACTCACAAAAAACCCAAAATCATTACTCTGGGAAAAATATAAGATGTGTAGTTGTGATGCAGACTAGATTCTTCTCAGATTACTTTCTCTGTCCTAAAATGAGTGTTCAGTTTTCTCCTCTCAGTGATTTATGTTGATTGACAACAGAGGAAGCAAAACCAACCAGCTCAGACTGTATACCTAACTTCATGTCTGATTTAGGGGAGACAAGTCTGCTCTGAGGTACTGTTCATTTACTGTGCTGACTCCATCTTTGGAGATACTGCCCTGGTGCTGGGCAGCCTGCTCTAGGTCACCTTGTTTGAGCAGGATTCGATGAGATGACCTCCAGAGGTTCTTCTGAATCTCAGCTGTTGTCTGATTCTGTGACACCCACTAAAAAAAAAAAAAATTGTAAGTAGAAAGCAGCAATATATTAATTTGTAAAGAGAAAGGTGACCTAATAAAATGAATAATACTATCTCTGGCTTTCCCTGCTAAGCAATCTTCGTGCTGTAGCTATGCTTTTGATTACTGAAAGTGGGACTCCTCAGGAACTGACTGAATATAGGTCTGCTTAAATTAGTGAGGTAATGAAAAGGAAGGAAACTTATGTGGCTGTCAGAGGTGACTGATGCTTACCTTTGACTCAGTAAGCACCTCATTCTGTTGAGATTGCTCCTACCCTGAAAGGCAGTAGTTTAGAGGATGGGGAGTGTTTAAGGTACTTTATTAGTTTGTTTCCCTTTCCTTTTATAGAAGAGATGCCTTATGAAGAAGAGCTTTCTAATCTTGCTATTGTAGGTTCAGTTTCCTCTGTATCCCTTCTCTTGATTTCTGCATTGTGCAGTAAAACATTTCTCTGTTGACTATGGATTCTCTGTCTCATCTCCCATCACTATTTTTGTTTCTCTAAACAAATTGCATTCTACTTATGAGGACTAAGGAGTCTCAGGTAGTTTCTTTTAACTTAGAGGGGTTTTCATCTAAATAATTTGTGTTAGTAGAAAGGTGTTGGACACCAGTGTGTACTGAGATTATCAGACATTCATTGCAGGTTCTGATTCAGATGGATTTCCTACGAAGTTGCATAGGCTCTGCATACGAAAGAAAAGGCTTTAGATTTTTTAAATTTGCTCTTTGGCATTATGAACATATGGTTTAAGTAAGTCACATATGATGGGTGATATTCCAGCATGGTGCTTTGTAGTCAGGATGAAGGTGGCAGATTTTATATTCAGTCCAAACATGCTATAGTTCAAACTTTTTCTGTAACTCCAACTGCTGACTCACTGGTAATAGCAGAAGTAGCATTTGGGGATTTTTTCACAGACAATGTTTTCCAACAGATATGATTTAAAAATAGAAATCCTTCTGCTGCTTCCAAAACCAAACCAAAACAAAAGTATTTTTATAGTTTTAGTGCCAAAATATACAAAAAGTTTGTATGCTAGTATGGGCAAAACCGACCCTAAAGCAATAAAACCTCTTTTCCCCCTCAACTTTCCTATTTCCACCTGCACTTGTTACTATAAATATTTATTATCTATATTATTCTGCCCTTTCAACAGTCAATAAAAAAGCAAAACTAATCTCTCCTAACACTCCCTAGTAAACTCTGTGCTTAGAGAACTGTTCTAAACATCACTGCTGAAAAACAAGTCCTTTTTAAATACTTTCATGTATCACTGGCAAGCAATGTCTTTTCAGATGCAAGTGACTGGAACACCAGTTTAACTGAGCCCATTATTGTTCATTATTGTTCACCACATCTTAAATAATGGAAAGTAGAAAGCAGATTCCCTTTCCCCACATCTGTGAAACTAAAACCAGAAAATGTAAATTATGTCAAATAAGCTGTTTTGCACATATCCTCTTTTTCTTTATGTTGAAAACGGCATGTGTTTGATACTTCACAGAGATTAAAATCTTGAATTTCCAAACTCTGTCTCTGACCCCTTGTGGAGATGTTCCTCAAGCAGAGAGTTGGGCCTGAATCTAAACACCTTAGCCCTTCTCTCTTTTACTCCTGTGCAGTTGCACAAAAATTATTCTTACTATTCTGTGACTGTCTCTGAGAGATATATGTGTAGAGTTTGGTCATAGGACTGGAAAGAACTCTTCATGAAAAAGTTAGTTGGATTTTAACTTACATCTGGAATACATATATGGTTTATTTCTGGGGCATCTTGTCCTGAGGCTTTCAGGGAGATGAAACTGGGAAAGACCACTTCTTCCTAGCCTAGTCATTCCTAGATGGAGGACTCCAGGCAGGCGCCTATTTTTAAACTATTGGGATGCTTATATATTTTTCATCCCCTTCTTTCTCCTCAGCAGTTCAAGTCCTACAGATCCACAGATAAGGTAATAAGGAATTTAGGCTCCTGTCAGTAAAATCTGCAGTAGCACTAATGAAGTGAGTGTTGTCTTACAATGTCTAATTGCAGTAAAATGTAACCAGTCTGAACTTGTACTGAACCATGGAAACGGCGCTGGGGGGATGACAGAAACCAGTGTCTTAAAGGAAATACAGCGGCAATCTGGGCATGTGGCCTGGAGGAATCCTCCCTCTAGCCCAAAAACCAAACAAGGGAGCAAGGGATGGCGCAGAATTGGATGAAAAGAGTAGAACTCCCTCTCCCCGTCCTCTCCCGCAGCCCACCGTGAGATAACCCTGACGCAGAGATAGGTGGCACTGTGTTCTTGGGGATGGCACACCAGGGCTTCACATCCACTAGCGCTTGGCGCTGTTTCCAAGGACAGAGCTCTCCTTCTTGGACAGCTAGCCCTTAGGTGTCACAGCTTTAATAATAAATTCAGGTGTTGTGTTTCGTTTGGAGAAAATATTTTTTGCTTTTGGTTTACATGTTTAATGTTCTTAGTTTATGAAAACTGCCATGTTTCACCTCAGTGTTGCATTTCACTTGAAAATTATTAATTTGTATGAGGCAGGGGGAACCTGGTAAAGAGACGTTCTCTGCAGGGTTGTTAATAGCCACAGGAACTTATTTAGAATTGAGAAAATTGAGAAAGGTTGAAGGCCAGTGACTAACCATCTCATGGTCTAGGAGTTGAAGTCAGCCAACATCAAACTGAAAATAGATTGCAAAGGCTGGGTTTGCTCGAAGCAGCAAGTGTAATTTACTCTTGGACTGCATTTATACTTTGCTGCGGCCAATTAGCCATGTTTGATTTATATAATCTTTCTCAAAGATGTGCTTTAATTCATTGCAAGTTGCTGTTTTGCATGAGGAAAATTCCACAAACTTTCCTGTGTAGGAGGCTGTATTAGATTATGAAAATAGTTTATTCTGGCCTTAAAAGCAAATAATCCATTTTCAGCTCATTTTTATCTTAGTTTTTGAGCAAGTTGCATACCACTCCTGCGGTGCAGCAGTGAAGCTAATAAGGGGATTTACTCCTTTTCCAGAGGTCTGATTTGGCACTTTCCTACAGACTTGTGCTTGCTACTGTCTCCATTTGACTCAACTGCAGTGAGAGCCAGGTTCTGGGGCTTTGGATTCAGAAGTGTCCAAACGTGATTCTAAAGTTATCACTGTTTTTTCTGTCATATTTTTTTAGACTTGTGCCTAAGTCCAATGGTGTCCTGCTGATGTTCTTGATGTGGCTGTATAACTAACTGCCCTATATTTGATCTGCACCTCACTTCATTTGAAGAAATGGGATGCCACTACTTTTCTTTGTACAATGGAAAAATAAGAAATATAAAATAACTGAAATGGACATGCCTTTTAGTATGTTTCCTTCATTAAAATTACAGCTTAAAAAAAACCCCAAAAATGTTTCTTGAAGAAAATATATAGATCAATATATATATAGCATATGAAGAATGGAAATGAAAGACACCCTGGGTTTAGTTCACCAATAAAGCATGCAAAACTATTACAGAAGAGACTGTAGCATTCCAATTGTTCCTGGAGGTTTGTGACTGTGGTGGGGATATTTTGGCAGGATTATAAAATACACAACTAAACTGAATCTATGAACTAAATGCAGAAATATGTTTCTTTCTTTGGTTCTAAAAAAGCAGGTGCTGAGATGAAAATATAATAGACCTAACACCTAAAAAGCAGTGTCAGCTCTTTTTTTTTTTTATAAGGTGAAAATTGTATATGTAAAATTAAAAAAATCAATACCTATCCCTCCCAAAATACTGATTTGAGGACGTGCAGCCAAGATCATATTAATCAAAACATAATTCAACACCATCCCTTCCAACAAACTGTAAGGAAGCACAATTTACACTGTAAAGACAAAACAAAGCTAAAAGCAGTTGCATGGTCTAAAATAATGGAGATTTATGGAACTGAGCAATAAGTATGAAAGCAGGTTATCACAAAGCTGTGGCACATTACCCTTCAAGAAAATGAAAAAATAATTTGTTAGAAACTAATTATAATATTGATTATTTACTTCAATGAATTTTAAGGAGCAACTTAATGAAGAACTCAGTGCTTGGTCACACAGAATTGTACACATACTAGAGCTCCTTAGGACATACAGTCAAGAAACTCTAAGTCTGTTCACACAGATTTGTTTCCAGTATATTGGTCCAGTTAAGGCTGATGTAAAATATTTGAAAAGGACAAAGGTATCTCTGAATACCTCTATGACTAAGAGAATGAGATATACTTGTACACCAAAGTGATGGATAGCTGAGATAAAAATTACATGGTAATACTGTTGTATGTGTTCCAGAAAAATCTTATTTAAAGGCATACATTTTAAGGTCAAGAGAAACTAGTAAGGTCAGAAGAAGACATCTGTTTTGATCTTCTCGACAAAAGCTATAAATTTTCTGCCAGTAATTTCTGCCTCAAGCCTGGAATTTCTCTAGAACAGCTTGTGCCATAAAAATTTTTCTTCCATTTTCTAGCAATGTAAGTACAAAGAAATATGATTGTGTGAACAGTAACAGTCCCTCATCTGTATTTCTGATTAACATGATCTTTGAAAATACAACAGGTCCTGCTGCTGTTCTTCTTCACTCTCTAGTGCCAAATTTTTTCCCCCTTTTTTTGCGTTGCTCCTGCCTTTGGTGTTTTGATTGAAATAATACTGAGATGCTTGGCCACCATTACAAATTTTCTTAGAATTATTTACTTTGGACTCCTCTATCTTGGTTGCTTGACTAAGAGATAAAATAATTATCAGAAATTATAAGGAAGTTGCTTTTTGGACTTAGTTGGAGGATGTCACTAAGACTTTAGATGATGTTCTTTATTGTCATTAGGACATAACATAGGATGCCAAACTAAAACATCTCTTTCATGGTTTTGTTTTTCCTTTTATTCCCCGCCCTCCACAGGTTGTCTATTTATAACTACTTTTTCCATCATTCAATAGGGGAAAAACTTAGATGTGAGCCATTTTCATACTGCACAATTAAAAACTTTACACTCCCAGTATTGCTGATTAATTGCACCCTTCCTATACTAGAAGTCTTTATATTTTCTCTGACTCACTTGCAAAACCTAATCTGTTCCATTTTACCTAATTTTTTTTGCTGAAATTCCCCTTGTGTTAGAGGATTATATCTGTGGGGTACAGCTGGGGATTGAGTTTGCAAGTGTACAAGAATGAGCACTCGTACCAGCAGGTCACCATTGAAACCCACCCACAAAGGCTGGCAGCAGAGAATGCCTCCTAAGAAGTTGTATTGTTTTCCACTCAGTGAATGTGCCAGTAACTAATGGGAGAGAAATGTTGAGAATAATTTGTTTTTTTCTGAGATCTATAAGCCAAGTTAATTGTTTTGTTTGTCTGATTTATTATACATGAATGAATAAAGTACTGTTAATACTGCACTTTGAGCAAGAAGTTAAAGCCAGAATAGTCAAAAAGTTACTCATCTGGTTGGAGCACCTAAATTTTATATGAGGGAACTACATTAGAGATTCTTTTTAGAATGTGGTTATCTGTATCTCGCTTCAGTTCAAAGTGGAAGCATATAACAGTAAACTTTATGCCAATATATTATCTGTTTCTAAAATAATTTTCCAAATAACTGTTTCTGAAAAACAGAAGTTTTCCTATTTTTCCTACATTCTAACTATTCTGTCCAAGTCAAATATTGAAATGCAAATGGAAATTAGTGATTATTACTTCGTCTCCAAAACAAAATATATTTGACATGATGAAAGTGTTTGGGGCTTTCATAAATGTGTCATCAATGTCTAAATATCAGTTACTTGACATGATATCTAATATTTACTTAATTTTCTCCTTATGAGCAACTTGGGAATGGAAGTATTTTTTCATTGTTCCGTGCTTGTTTAGATAACAACACAAATCAAGCAGAAGTCATTCCAGTGACAAGGTTAGAGCACCAGGGTACAACTAATCCCATAGCTGCTTCCTGTAAGGCCTTGCACTCACCCCCTGGTATCTCATGTGGTTGTGGCCAATTATGTTGCTGCATGTTGAAGTTGCCACAGACTGGGATACTTTTTCTCTCCCCATCCTACTCCTTGCACAGCAACCCAGCATCGCTGCATGGTACTCTTATGACTTGCTTGAATCTTTTTTTGAACTGCAAGGTTGGTATGCCTGCCTGTATAAATATCAACAAGCAAATTTTTAGCATAATTTTACTTCTTTTTCTTTCCTGTCTTCTTTCCTGCCTCTTCATCTAACCATAGATCAATACCACAAATCATCACTGGAGAAAATCTTTCCAAAGGAGGCTCATTCTGCATTTAACTCTGAAATACTGCTCAGATGAGAACAGAGTTGGAGTAGGGAATTTTCCTTGCCAGAGACATTTACAGAGGCTGTTCTGCCATGAGGTGGTAGAACCTTGTTCCAGAGTCTGAGATGTGCAACATCTTTGGAGTCTTGATATCTTGACAGTTTGTGGGCTGAAAGCTGTCCAGTGTTACTGCTGGTCTGTTGATTAAGAGACTTGTGGCTTAGAATTAGGAACAGTAATTTGATCCAGAAGCAAGTGTGGGTACATCAGAATGTATACAGCCTTGGAGTAATGTGTTCCTAATACTCCTATCAAACAATTTGTGATTTGTGGGGCTTTCCTTTTCTTCAGTGAGAGACATTGTAGGAATAACTGTAGGAAGCTCTTGGTCTGGGAGAAAAAGGTTGTCTTTGGAATAAATATCACAGTGAAAATTTTCCACCCTAAGCCTTTCATTAATTTCTCCATGTCATCTTAGTATATTTAAACTGTAAGAAATTATGCTGCAGAAAGTTCTTCCCACGTGTAATTTTTCCTCAAGTGAAGTGCATACCTTTCAAATTATAAACTTCCTACTTGTCCTAGGAAAATTCTCACTGTATAAATAATTGAACTCATCTGCAGTGAACACAAGTATTCTTTCTCTAGCAGTCTAAAATATATGCCTAAATACACATCTTGTACTTAGTGCTTTAAATAGTAATTACTCCTGTGAAGTCACTGGAAGCCCTTAAAAGGATTTGACAGTTTCCCCACAATCTTTCAGTGAATGTAGTAGCTGGGCTGTGCAGTGCAACATCCACTGATAATTCAGCAGCTGAGGAACTCAGCAAAGCCTGCTCCAAACTTCTCAGCTGTTGACAGGCTTGACTTGCTGAGAACACTGGTTAAATATAGCACAAGCGAGCTGAGCTCAACAAAGTCATTGCTGTAACACTGTGTGAAGAGACCAGAAGAGGGGAAATACAATCTGAGAACTAAACTGCCAAAGCCTAACACCACCTAGCAACAGTTGAAAAAACTTTTAAACAAAAGTCTGGGTGAGACACAGACAGAGTATACCTCCTACTTCTCCTGCCTGGGATTTCTGCAAGAAGCAGCTCTGGTCTTCTGTTCTCTACTTTGCTTCCTTCATTACTTCAACTGCTGGTAGACCTAGAAAAGTGGACAAAGTTTCTATCTTTGTGCTCTCCTGGGCTGGATCATTCTGCTCCTGGGGTAGTGCTGTGGGACAGGCTACTGCAATCTTACAGTGTAAAGGATACATTCCTAGGTCCGTGTTGCTGACAGGTAAGACTGAGTTAACCACTCCATTGCTTTTCTTTTTTTAAAGAACTTTTATATTCTAATGTCTTTTTTTACAAAAGTTTTCTTTTCCAATTTCTCTTGTCTCTTTTCTTCTTTGAACAGTCTTCTGAGGGATTTGGAAATGTCAATAGATGAAAGCTGGGATGCAAGTTATAGAGGTTTTCTTATGTTTCCATGATAGAAAAGCATTGCTTAAATAACTTTTGCAGTTCTGAGTCAAGCATAATGAAGTAGCTAGTAGTAATATGAAAAAATGTGCATAGATTTTGACGTGTATCTTGTTTATATCTGCTTACATGCAGACAGAATACAAGTCAACATTTAATAATAGAATTCATATCATCCCTGACCGGTGATAGTCTAGCAGCTATTAAAAACAGTCACAACCTGTGTGATAAAAAAGAGGAAACAGACATTCAGCAACAGAAGTAACCAAATAGTTTGTGACCCAGTGCATTTGTACTTTTTGTTTCCTTACTTTTAGGACACACCTGGTGCCTTTTGTGCTACCTTTATGACAGCTGCTCTTGGTTCTTTTTCTTGTGCTTATTTATATAGAACGAATATTAATCTCTGCTGCTTTGATTAGCAGCATACAGCAACAGTCCTGAGGACTGATCTTATGTTTATTGTACCTAAATGTACTTGAGCTGGGTCATTGTTGTTAAAGTGTATGTTACTTTTAGCAAAATAAACGAGAAACCTGTTCTCAGATGTTTTACCCTGACAGCAGGATGGAATCCTGTTTGTCGGTTGGAAATGCATATCTTACGGCCCCACAGTGGTCATGTAACTATGGGGAGGATATGCTTAGTATGATTTACTTTGTCTTAACTGACAAAAGCTGTTTGATCAATAGGAGAATGAATTCTACTCCTCCCTGCCACCTCTTTTAAAGCTGTTTTCTGCAAACAAAAGAAATCTAGTACACATGAATTTTTAAGAGACATACTGATTATGAGTTCATATGCAATATGATTTCAGTAATGAAGGCAGAGATTTAAAGAATGCTCTTACGCTGTGCTAAAACCTTGTTCACAGATTTATGTAGGATTGTCTCAGACGAAAAATATTTGTCCTAAGGAAGGAATGAACTAACTGAGTCTGTGCTGACTGTCTGTGGTGTTTGACACTTCGTCTGTGGACTCTGGGACTGCCTCGGGGAGATGAGAATGTCTTGCTTTAGCTAAATAATTCTAGTTGCATCCCTGCATACTACAAAAATGACATCAATACCACATCTCAGTAGTGGATGGATTGGATGGAATTAAAATACTCTGAAGCAACTTTGACTTGGTGGCTGAGAATGTAACTGCCTGTGAAATGATAAAAAAAATAAGTATTAGGATGGAAGAAAGTTCTTAAAAGCAAAAAGTAATACAGTGTACATTTTATTTCATGGCAAGGGGCACACTAAAGCACTAAACAGAAACACTTTTTGGCAGCTCTCATTTAATGTGATAATCATTATTGTGGAATTACTAAAGCACTATGGTATCCCAAATCTAAATCTCGAAAGGAAACTTTGGAATTACTTTTTAATAAGGATATAGCCTGAGAAAATTATTTTTTTCATAAGAAGGGTCCACAGTGAGAAATTAATCTGAGCCAATATATTTACAGTTTTTGTCATCTTGAAATTAGAGTAAAAATTACTGTTTCTTCTCTTTAATGAAATATTTGGCAAATTAAACTGTGAAGAATTTGACCTTCTGAATATATAGAGATGGCAAAATCTGGGAAAATACTATGGTAATATTGAGTCATTTTTTGGTTTAGTTGTTCCTCAGCGTAATGTGTGGTTTTACAACTTCCCTTTTTTTGCACAATTTACATTTAACAAAGTTTTTAAAATAGAAAGGCAAATGATTAGCCTGATAACTATCAAATGAAGTTCCATTTGAACAGTCTAATAGCAACTTTGAACTCTAACACACAGAGTTGTGGTTTTACATACAACTGTCTTCCTTTCCATTTCAAAATGGAGGAGGAGGCTAAAATTACTCTTTTCAACAGGTGTCCACGAAGAGGCTCTGGGATTTTCCAATCAAATCTGTGGAATATGTAATGTGGCTATTCAACAGATGGTTTCATATTTGAAAAACAGCCAGTTTTTTCTTGTGACTACAGTGAAAGCAAGGTCAATTTTATATCAAATCAAAAAGTAATTTATGGTTTGTCAGTACACTCCATTATAGTGATTTTTTGTGGAAGACAAGTAGACGTAGCATACCCGTTTATTTTCCCCCTTATGCATCATTTTGATTTTGTTTATATTCACATAACTCTGGAATGAATGGTGCCTTTCATGGTGCTAAAGACTGTGTACTCCTTCCAGTCTCAATCCCCTTCCAGACTCTCTGTGGCTTCTTCGATTTTATTATAATATTTTCATAGTGGTAGTTATTATAAATTATTATTTAATTATTATATTAATTTTGTTATAATTTTAGCCAATCTAGCCACAGCTAAAGTCACCATCTTAACTCAGTGTTTTCATCACCTCAGTCTTTCAGTCTTTTTATAGAGGATCTGATTGTTTCTAACTCCAAATTCAAAGACTTGAAATCCATCTTCCAAGCTGAGCACTGTTCTGCCCCTGCTTACAGATACCCTGATTTTCCTGAACTCCTCCCACTCATATCTGGTAGACTATTGACCTTTGGCTCTGATGTTTACTGATCTTTACTGGTACCTCCTTTATGCTACTGGCTTTAGTGAGCTTGACATTGACCTCGTGACATCTGCGTTTTCTGTAGTGCCGCTCACTGTCACACCTCACACAAAGGTCATGGAAAGACTAAACATTAATAGAGCTATGCCAGCCAAAGTAAGATTCCTGAAGAAACGGGTGTGCTTCCTGGAAGCAGCTTGTGGACTAAGCAGTAGTATATTAGGAAATCTCTATTTTGCTGGTATGCACTGTTTTGCTCCTCTGGGTTACAATTTCACCGCTGTAGTCATTTCCATACTAAAAGCTTTTTACTGATAGGGGTGCATCAGTGAAACTCCTTCTGATACAGGATCTTTCTGTTGGCACAGATTCCACACATGCTTAAATTAAGGCTTTTGGTAATTTTATCTAACTCAGTTCAGGTACCTCCAGGCAGAAATTAAGAATGTGCCTCAGTGCTATGCCAGTCAAAGGTCAGATTTATGCCACTGAGTTCAGAGTGAGATTTCCTTTGAATTTGGTAAGATCAGGTTTTAGTATTCAGTAATTAGCAGATAAATTTCCTGTCCCCTCAAGAGTGTTTAACAAACCAGATTCCTGTCCAAATATTTTTGTTCAAAGAGATATTTTACTTTTCCTTCAATTTCCTGTTTCTTCCCTTCTTTTCTCAAAGTCTGTCACTGCAGGTTGTCATGTTTTTTAAATGTATTAACTGAATTTGGGGCAGGAGTTTTGTCCTTCTACATATCTAAAATGCCAGTTGGAGAAATAAAGTGAATATTTGTGAAGAGGCCAGATGAAACAACATTACAAATGAGAAGGAACTATATTTATTCATACTTCCTGTTTCACCAAAAATATTTAGTATATAAAACCTAGGATAAGAACTGAAATCTAGAAAGATAAAATAAGGATATTCTGTTGTATAGAAAAGTTTAAATATTTATTAACAAGGAGACCAAATGTCTAAACTTTTCAGCTTCATTATCTTATTGTGGTAGTTTTCATTTTTAGTCTTTTCTGTTTTCATTTCTCTCATTGTTTTCTACTGAAAGTTGTTTCCTAATATTATGCAGAATGTTGGTGATTATTTGGGGAAGACAGGCTTTTATTCATTTTGGAGCATATTTGATATGAGAAAATCCTCCATTCATAAAATATTAAGATTGTTTAACCTTTCTTTTTCTACTTAGTAGCTCGTATTTATACCAAGCTAGTGACACTAGGACTTGTAACAGTCCTGTACTTATGATTTGAGGTGAAGGGCAGAAACAATTGTGCCTGTGTCCCGTTCAGGAGAGACAGTGAGTGTCTCTGATCATGCTGAAAATGCCTCATGCATTTGTGAAAATCATGCATTTCAGGATACTTGATTAGATTTTTCCCTTTTATTTTAGATCTTTGCACCTACTCCTCCTGCTTCTGCAGATAATCTGTACTTTCTATATAACCTTTTATTCTTGGCATCATAGTAAAATAAGTACTAATATAAGTACAAACAGAAAGTCTTCCTCAATTGGAACAGAGGTGCATTTTTTTCTTTTTTAATTCAAGATGGCTTTGCCCTATGATTCTCATTCTGCTTTGTCGACATGGGCTGTATCTCTAAATCTTTTCCACAAGTAAAGCATGCAAATTGTAACTCTAGAGGTGATCTATAAGATTATAAAAATTGTGGCATCCTCCACAGTGTTTTACATACTCAGAAATACAGAGAAAGTGACAATTCCTACAATTAAAATCTTAATTAAAACTTCATCAGAAATGGGAGTATATGTGTGCATGTGTGCATGACATTTGCAAGAAAGGAAATGCTTTTTGGCACAAGAGTGCTTTGCTGAAGGAGAGGGACAAACACATCCAAAGCACAGGGAAATAGGCTGGAGCTTGTACTTTTTCCCTTAAATGGACAACCCGTTTGGTTGCTGTGTGCTGACAGAGGCAAAGGGGGTGTGAATCTGAAGGATAGCTGCAGTTTGTCCATGTGAGTTTCATTTCAAAGCTGATAAAATGACAATTAAAATATTAATTATCTAAGATGTGGCCGAAGTCATTCAAATATGAACTGATGGGGTTTCAAAACAAGAGCAAAAACCTAGATGTATTTGCAATAAACTTGTCCAGTTTGATTTACACACTTCTAGAGCTCTGAATTACAGTAATGGTTACTTTCTTCCCTTTTCCTTTTTGGGGAAACGGTGACAAAGAGTGTAACGTTTGGAGATTTATGCTGTTCAAAACTCTATTCCAGCCCATATGTGAAAGTGATATTTTGGAATCTGAATTAATTTTCTATCTGAAGCCCACAGTATTTAGAGGCTTGTATGTTTGCAGGAGGGAGGTATCTAACTAACTAGTGTGTTATGGTTATCAACAACAAGAGCTACATCTTCTCTAACAAACTTTATAATACTGCAACTGATAAAAAATGGATTCTATTGCAGTAACAGAATAGGAATTTTTTTAGAAATTTATTTTAAAGCTGCTCCTATTATTAAAAAAAATTGAAAGCAAAAGCTCATGTGTCCTTGGTAGAAGAATTCTCACTAGAGTTTATCAGCCTGCTTGTGTTTTTCAGAAAATATAAAGCAAATGAATGCAACAGAAAGCAGAGACTGCTTGCATCAGTGTAATCGAATTTCTGCCAACTTGCCTTGTTTATCTAAGAGATCTCTGTGAAAATAAGGTCTTTCCCACACAGGCATGAGTCACAGGATGTAATGCAGCTAAGCAGACTTGCTTCAGCTTTCTAGTGCACACAAAGCTAAACTAACCTGTTTTAGTGCCTGCTCCTGCAACTAAATGAGATCTAACTTGACAACAGGAAGGGAGAAGTAATGGTGAGTTCATGGTGCTATTTCAGTGCAATAACCTGAATGCTAAGGAAACTATGCAATTTCCATTTTTTGGGAAAACTGCAGTTACTGTGACAACAAATATACACTGAAAAAAACATACACAATTTATCCTCAAGTTCAAATCTGTGAATATAGTAGAAAGGGTATTCATAAAATCTCACACTATCTAGTTATGTGTCTCAAAGAACATTCTTACTTTTAAAATATATCATCCAGATTGTTGAAAAAATAACCCTTTAAAAGCCATAAGCAAGGGCATAAATGAAGGGGTAGGAAAGCACATGTGGATAATGTTGACTAGTTCAGTGTTGGGCTGACTAAAATTTAATTAAACATGTATTTCTCATGCTGAAGTTATTAAATTCCTCTGTCTTTCATACTTGTCCTCAAAATATCACTTGTCTCATTCTCTGTAATTGCAAAACATCTAGGATCTAAATTTTAAGGTAAAGGTTACAGTAATTTTTCTATAATGTGTTATTTCACCTTTTATTTTTCAACAAGGACTTCTGTAATGAAAATAAGCAGATTTTACACCAGTAGATAAGGATTTCAGTTGCTCAGTCTGATAAAATTCTTTAGAGAAAACTATGTGTTCCAATTTTTGACTCAGGGCAGGAGATAGCAGGAAGGGAATGATGCCACACGAGATGTCCTCAAGCATGTCAAACATAGCGCAGAACAAGATGTCCCTCTGTGCGGAGGGACACACATGGCAGCAGAGCTCCGGAGTGCCAGGGGAACCACGTGTTCTGGGGCTGTGGGAACCACTGCTGCTTCAAGTGGCACGAGACAGAGGCTGGAATCCAAGGCACAAAAGGCATCAGAGGGCAAATAGTAAAAGGCAGGGTCACAGTAGCACATCCTCTGAATGAGGGGTGCCATTTATTTACAGAACCATAATTCAGGTGCAGAAAACTGGCAGAAGTCATCCAGTCACCCCCAAAGTGGGGCTGTCTCTAGAGTCTGATCAGGTTGTTCTGGGCTTTGATTATTTTCATATATCTTGAATATTTTTAATTTATAAATATTCTAAGGTTGCTTGTCTTTGCGATCTTTGGATCACAAAATTTTGGACATGGCTGGCCATGGAATATTTTGAAAGAGATGATAATCAGTGTATCAAGATACATACACTGAATGGCTTGAGAGTTGATTGACAGAAACATAAATCACACGTCTTTGTCACTTTCACAACTGCAAAAGAAACCACCTGTAGTGAGGGTTTTTTTTGTTTGATTTTGATGTTTGATGTGTTATGTCCAAAAATAGGAATAATAAGGATGAAGAATCTTGTATGTAATTTTTTATCTTAGTTTACTCCAGCTTTCAGAGCACACACTCTCTCCCTTCTGCCTGCTACATTCTGTTTGAAAACCAAACATTTAGAATAAGGCACGGTAGAGGTGCCATCTTTCTGCAAAAACAATTCTGAAAAATGTTAAGTATGTTCTATCCAGGTAGTCCAATAAGCTGAAAGGCTAGCATTGAGAATGTAATTAATAAGCAAATAAGTATGTAAGGAAGGATAACAGAGATGCTGCTTTTGAGGAAGGGAACTCTGGGGACTGTTTCCACTGCTGAGTTCACTTTTCTCATCGAACATCTCTTTCCAATTGTATCCTAATCAGGAGCAGAGCATGATGCACATATGGCAAGCAGGATTCCTAGATGGAGTTCTGGTTAACCTGAGACTAACTTAGGCTAGTTCAAAAAAGCCCTTCTTGTGGAAGCATCTAAATTTACCTTTTAGTGACTACTGTAGCATGAAACAAGGACAAAGCAGGGGCCTTGTGGCACTCAAAGGGATGTGGCTGTCAGTCTTTCCATATAGGATTTCTTATACCTATTTAGAATAACCACTGAAGACAGGTAATCTTCTCTTTACATAAATAATGTTCCTAAAACTGGAACTCTAACTAGAATATTGACATCATCAGTACATATGGAGGGAAAAAGGCCAGGGAATTCTCACTGCTGATGGTGTACAGAGGTGTCAGATCCCATTGTACTTGTCTAGAGCAAACTCAGCACTTGCTGCAGAGAGGAACAGGAGCAGGTGGTGCGTCTTGCACACACACACACACAGAGGTCATACAAATTACCCTTGCACCCTTGCAGCCTTTTTAATAAAAATGGTGCCATATGCTTCAGTGGGGTTAAGTTAATGAGAAAGTGAGATTTAGGAAGAAAAATTCATTTTTCTTTCAAGTCTTTGAAAGACACCAGAACAGGTAAGACAGACAAGAAGTGCTTTACCAGGAGGCCAGGAAGCTGAGTGTTTTAAAGCTAAACTCTAAACCTCTAAACCATGAATTACCAAGTTAACAACATCTTTAACTACCCTGCCTTGTACCCATATGGGCAGAGGTTTCAAAAGTAGCTAGTGGGCTGGAGAAAAAACAAACCTAAACTGATTTTCCTGCTTTCAGAGAACATGTTCTAAAATCCCAAATGATTTTGGAACAGCTTTTTATTATAAAGATAGAGGGGGTGTCATGTAAGTATCTTTGGTACAGAATTCGATTTATTTGCAAATGAAAGTTTACAGAACTTACACAACAGGATTGCTGTGGTACTTGAGGGCCCAGGAGGAACTATTCAGAGCCCTCTCTGTGATAATGACACAGCTGCCTCATTCCAAGAAAACAAATTCCCTGCAGTGATACAAGTTTCTAACCCCTGTTCTGTATCACTATCAGCCACACAACCTTTATCACTACAGGGCTCTGAGAACTAATGAAGTGCTAGAAAAACATGTGAGAGCTATAGACAGTGTAATGAGTTTCTCCTTAGCTTAGCACAAAAGAAGCCTAGGAAAATAATCAGAAATAAACTGAATAATCTACGTAAGTGTTCAGTGAATGCCTTCAACATAACACAAGAGTTTGTAACAATTTGTTAAGGAATAAGTAGAATGGGAAAAAATTTACCAGCTGTTGGTGTCAACTCATAAAAAATCCCTCCAGGACAGCAGCAAGTATCTAGAAATGAGGCATAATTGCTCACAAAGAGGGTTAATTTAGTTACTTCCAGCATTAGGTGTGTAAACAAAGTCTAAATCACACTACACGAATGTGATTGCACTGCAAGTTTGTAGGAGTGGTAGGACATCTGACAGTTTCCTCATCACCAGAAACACTTTGCTAAATTCAGGTTCCCTCTCGAAAATATTCATGTCATGTTTGAATTTTGTTATTTGAAATATTACCTTAAAATGCAAGGTGGTAGTTGTCGTACCATGCAGGAGGAATGCTGGTTAAATTGCTGGCTTTCACATCACACTCCCTGTATGACTCTAAGCAAGTTACTTGTCCACTTTTAATAACAACCTGGAATGTTACAAGAATAAACATAGTAGTGACTTTGACACTCTGAGATGTTGCAGTATTGAACATCATGTCAACAGCTTTGAATAAGAAGACTTAAATAGCCCTCCTTGGAAACCAGATTCTGCAGGGAGAAGTAGGAATAGAAGTTGAATTAGTCTGAGTGACAAGAATATGTATTTTTAGAGGAGCTACCCAGAGGGAAGCTTAGCTGTGCCCTGAGTTATAGGTCACATAAATCAGCCATACTGGTAAAGTACTGCAAAAAAAGGAAGGAGGAAGACCAGGGATGTGACCAGAAAACTTAAAGAGCAAAATCATGCCAGTATAGAAACCAAACTAGTGTCAATACTGCGATGTTTCTGGAAAATCAAAACCATTCCCTCAGGTTCTGTTGTACCAGAAGTAATTCACAGGGCTAAGAGGGTGCCGTCAGCTTGTGATCCTGCTGTTATTTTGGGAGTGCTCAGGACAAGCTCTCTAGTACAAGTTAAAAAATAATCTTGAAGGAAAAGGGACCTTTGAGACAAAGGGTGAGCCAAATGTGATTGCCCAAATTAGCTGGTGTTGGGCAGCTCCAGAGCCACTACGGGGCTATGGGGAGGCTACACAAACCCTGTGTGCCAGCTGGAGCAGGGAGGAAGAGGGAGCACCTGGAAAACAGAAATGTCCTGTGGTGCTGTCTGTCTCTTGTAAGCTCAGCAGGTAGCCAGTGTCTCCAGTTGTGCCTGCTTTGTTAAGGCAGTGGTCGCAGCTCAAGTGACTTTCTTGGCAACTGAGATTTTTGTTAAGGATTTATTGGGGAATTCAGTTACCATTACATGAGTCTCAGCTTTAATTAAAACTGGAGAAAATTAGAAAAAAATACAGCCCTGATGTCTTCAAGGAAGTTGAAATCTCTTATCTCTAGATGATCTGATGCCATCATGTATTGCTTTAAAATCTCCTGAAAAACAACTTCGGAGTATTTTCTTGAGATTTTGAATCTGCGTGGTTGCCAATGCCAGTAGACTGAAGGGATGGTGAGTTTGGGAGCAGGGCAGTCCCACCCTTATGTATGTGCCACTGCTCAGAAGAGGCCAGAGCTGCTGAAACACAGCCGAGGGCAGAGTGGGTCTGCCACACTGTGCCCTGCTACGGTGGAACATTAGTGACAACTGTGCAGGTGGCTCAAAACTAGCCCAGATCAAAGCAGGAGGTCTGGAAATAATTTCTTCATTTAGTTATGAGCCTTTACAGATAGGGGAGAGAATGGGGTAATAAATGGCCCTTCCCTAGATTTCATGAAAGGGAGGCAGGTCTTATTCATGAGGGTTCCCCTGAAAAATGATGTGAAATGTGGAAGTCCAAGCAGCCATCCACAGACCTGGGCATACCAGCGCAGAAGAATGGTCTGCATGGCCTGCTCTGCTGGGAGAAGAGTGAAAGCTGTAGTTCCCTTTTGGGAAAAGACCCAGGGAGGGGTTGTGATAAGGAAAACACACCTACGCAAAGAGCAAAAGAATCAGTCTCCTGGGACATTTAGATTCAGATGCAAGAAAGTGACATGGAAAGGAAAAGAAACCAGTGGTTTCTTTTAAATGATCCCAATTAATTTCACTTAAAAATTTGGGACCCACACACTGATGATGTTTAGAATGTTAAAAGGAATGAAAGGGGGTCGCAGATTTGCCATGGTGCTGTACTGAAATGTAGCAGAATTTCAGCAATTTGTTTTTCACTGTGAAGGGTGGAGCTTCTCTCCATGTGTACAGCGGTAATGCCCACTCTTACAAAAACTCATACAATACTATAGCAGAATATGTGTTCAAAAGGTTTGTTTAAAGTCTCACAGCAAATTATGGCACATCAGGGGAGTGTTTTTGGTTAGTTGTTTGGCTGGTGTTTTCTTACTGTTGCTGTTGTTGGGTTGTTGTTTTTTTTTAATTTACCTGCATGGGAGTGGTGAGTTTTTGTGAGATTTTTTTTTCTTCTTTTTATAGTGAAAGAACAAAATAAAGTCCTCAGGATTTTGAGCTTACTGTCTCATGGCTGAACCTAATATCTGATCTCTAAGCTCCTCTGGACTGCCTACTTCATTGTTGTTTTCCTGATGTGAAAACAAGGGGCCCTGAGAAATGGGGAGGTAATAAGTTCTTTTCAGGGTGGTCATTTGGTTGCTTCTTGGATCACACAGCTTGAGATGCTTCAAAACAACTTAATGTGTCTCTTCCAAAGGATGCATATACATCTTATCTCTGTGTGTCTAAGCTCCCTTGGCCTCTGTCCAGGAACATCCACATTTCCTGACTCATGGCAACTGTACCCTGTCTGGTTGTACTTCATTAGCAGCAGCTCAAAAATCAGAGCAATGTTCTGCTGTTGCGTAAGTTTTTCCAAGCAGTAAACAATAACACACTGCCACAAGCTTTATTACATTTATCTTGGAATTCAGGATCCCAAAGAGACCACTGCTTATTATTATTTTCTTTAATGACAATCCAAAAAGAATGTAAGATGCTATTCTTTAATAAATACTTTCAAGATAACTTAGTATCTTCTTAATTAAATGTTCTGAGAAGGAAGAATAAGTGCTACAGAAGATATAATAAGCCAATAATTTTTCTTCCAGCTGAGAAACATGGTTATGATTTTTTTATTGTCATATCAGTTTTATTGCTATATCAGAACTTACAGAATAAAATGGTGGGGCCAAATTTAAAGCTACAGAAGCATAAAACAATTAGTTGGAAAAATTAAATTTTAAAGCTTTAGTAACATACCTTTCAATACGTCCTATTCTCAATAGCTCTTCTTTACTTGCATCTCAAACATTTGTCTAAAACATTTTAAAAGCAGTAGCATTATCAACTGGCTCAAAGCAGCTTAGAAGATAAATGGTCCTTGACTATTACTGGAGTTCATTAAAAGAAAACCCTCTCTGACTCTAAAATCTATTTTGGAGCTACGGCTGCTCCACTCCCCTTCTTGTGGCATGATGCAGCTGCTATTCTTTTAATATTTTTGCTGACAGGTACAGCTGACAGATAACATTTCAGTTCACCCCAACATCAACTGTGTCTCAAGGCTCCCTCAGGCTGGAAACGCTGCCTTCCTTGTGGCTTTGCCTGCATTGCAGTGCAACTCTGCCAGTGTGCAGTTGTTCACTCTGGTCACTTGTTATGGAGCAGCAGACACAGGGCTGCAGTCAGGCCGTGTGCTGGGGCACCACATCAGCCATCTCTCATCTGTGAATTGCGCAGCAATAACTCCTCTTCTTTCCCTTCATCCCATCTCCCACGTCCTAAGGAAACAGGAACTGGAGCCTGGGAGTAAAAATGATTTTGCATCTATAGCTCCAGAGTGTGTGAACTGGTATTTTGTATTTTATATTAATTGTTGCCTTATTTTTTTGTTTTTATTATACTTGTTACCATAGACAATGTAAAAGTTATTTTATCCATCTTAATGTATAATCCTTGAGCAAATAGGCTTTGATTTCTTGATCCATAGAAGTTTTCAGATCATAATCAATCACTCAGTAATACTGTGGCGATTCACCCACAAAAGGAACTTCTCACAAATGCAGGACTGTTTTCCTCTCCAAGAGAAAACAAGAACATTTACAGTGCTCCCAGTTCTGTCCTTGAACATCCGTATCTGTAAGAAAGAAGCAGCTGGAGGATCAGTTTCAAAAGTAGTCGACATGTAAGAGAGACACACAAGGAAAAGTGAAAAGGAGGCATTGCACAGTTAGTCTTTCAGAGGAATTCTCAGGAAAATTAATTATAATATATCTGTACTTTTTTGACTGATGACTGAATTAAAAAAAAAAAAAATGTTTTGCTATGTTTTTTTGGAGGTTTTCTCCAGGATTTGCAGTGAGCTTTTGTTTGGATTAAATATTTTGCTAGACTTTAAAAGCCTGCTTTTATTATGAGGCTCATCTATCAAAATTTAAAGAACAGGAAGACAAGTGGGAGTTTGGAACCATCAAAAAACCCCACGAAAACAACTCAGAAAGGAAAAGGCTGGAGTACTTTTTTACTACATTATAGACATTAAAACACCTCCAAGGAAAATACTTTGACTTTTTCACTTTGCGCAAAAAAAGTCATCTTTGTATGAAATATTTAAATATTCACTGGAGCGAGAACCAACACTTGGGAAGACCCAAAGCTACAAGAAAAGTGATAGAGATAGTTTACTCCCTGTGACTCAAAATTCACACATTTTTATTCAAATATCCATTTTTGAATCTTGCAGACAATTTGGAAAACAGTTTTTGTGTTGTAAGAACTTAAGATACTATTGGGCTTTGATAGAAAATTGGGACTTTTGGGGAAAAAGAAGGCAGAGAAATAATTTTCTTAAAATTTTTCTACTTCCTTCCCATAGTATCTCTGACTTCCTGTGATCTTAGTGTGGGGAAAAAAAGTCAGAAATAGGAAAAGGAGCTGTTTCTGCAGTTCATGTATTCCATTTTAATTTCTTTTTTCTTTCAAATTTTATACTGAATTTGACCCAAATCTGCTTTGGAGTACTCAAACCCGTTCTTTTAGGCCGAATGAATTGATTACTAGAAGAAATTTCAAATGCAGACTCCAATCAGACTGTTCTGCTTTCAGTTCCCCTGTGGTGGGAATCCACAAAAGGCAATCAGTAGGACGGTTGCATAGCTGTAACACCAAGGGATGAGAAAAGCACCTCCTTGAGCCTTTAGAGGCAGTGTGAAGGTGTCCCAGCCCTTCTCTAGAGCCCATGGGACCTAATGAATATTGGTATTAACCTCATATTCCCATTTCTCTGCAGAGAGAGAACCTAAGCAAACACAAAGCCATCACTGGAAAACATACCTACCAATACAAAGAAATAATACAGTATCACTATGCTATGGAGAAAGCAGGGAACCTGAGTTTTCTGTGTCAAGTGATGGTGTTAGCTTATGTAGTCTTTGACAGTTCAATTAATACCTAGTGTACGTACTGTTGTGTTATACTGGATTTATTTTGTCTTCTTTGGTGCAACTCCTCTTCCACTGGTTTCTCAAGGATAGCAAAACTTCTCAATTCTGTCCTGCAGTTCAGTGGAATCAACTGGATTCTAACTCTGACAAATGGCATTTCATCTGTGTAACTCCACAAATTAAAACATTTTCTTTGTGGAAACGAGCCTGCCTGAAACAGCTTACATTAAAACTCCACTGTAGTTAATAAGTCAAAATTCCCAAGGACATTGCACAAAATTCTGGCAATGTCAGACTGGTTCATCTCAAAAATGCTGTCATAGAGCGTTGTAGGCAGGAAAGCACAAATTGCAAACATTATGTTATTTTCACGTATTTTTTTTGAGTGCTGCCAAAATAGGCATAATTTGCAGATATAATAAAGAAAAAAACTTAGAAAGTTTGGCTGAAATAATAATAAGGAATGTTTAGAAATTTCTTGAGGCATGTCTAAAAATGTGCTATGTATGTCAGCTCACAGATCATGATCATGTCGTTTTTCATGTATTCTCTAAGAAACCACAAAATCCATCAAGAATAAGACAGTTGAATTCAGAACAGACACCACTTCTGCTGTTTTAGTTATGAAAAAAGATATATATTGACTTTTTAAATGAATCTTCTGGTTTTATTTTTAGCATCTTTAAAAATGCTTCCTTTAGAACACAGAAGGGAGGGAATGGATTTGTTTATGAACAGTCTTATCAACATAAGGTACATCTTCAGTGTCTTCAGTAGCTTTCTCTTAAATTTTCTTTGTAAGTCCTTCCTTAGAATCAAGACAAAAACTTTTAGAAATCAGGGTGTTCCATCTAGATACTTTTGTGCAGCAGACAGATTTCTCTTACCTAGACAATAACCTGAAACTCTGTTAATGGTGGCATTTGATGTATTTCTCTTAGTCTCAAGTTTTGCTGTATTATTGGTAAATACAGCTAATCAACTGCGAATTTTTGACAGATGAAAATGTGAAGAATAAATGTAAGCAGATACTAAATGCTATATCAAAACACTGTAATATAACTTAGGTATAACAAGTGATTTACAAATGTTAGGCTGGAATATAGAAGAGAACACATACTGCAGAGCAAGCTGATAACAAAGCCCTATCTAAGTTTGCCTGACATTTTTCATTGAAAGTCTTGTGTGAAACCCAGTTGTTTACAGCTTTGCCAAACTTCAGTTGTTCAGGCTGGATGTCTGGCTGAGTCTGAATTGTTTTTGGAAGTTTCAACTAGAATGCTTTGAGCATTTCCAAGAATTAGTTGAGAGAAAATTCTTGTTTGCCCATGTGAAAACAATCCCATAACCATTTTGCTGAAGAGCTTAAATGTCTCCATGTTCCAGAGTGATCCACTGAAATTCATCCAGGAAACTGCTTTGTGGCAGCAAATTGACTTTTGCCATTCCTGTGAAAATTATGCTGGGCTAAGAGACACTGAACAAAGCCTTTCACCAAGGATACCTTGTATTGATACCAAAGATACCTGGTAGAGATTTGTCTCAGAATATCCCACACATGCAAAAAGCTCTCCCAGTTCCTCACATCTCACCTATTGCAGCTGACTCAGACACATGCCATTTCCAGAGAGCACCTCCACCTCACAGTTACCAGGTTAACACTCTTCCCACAGTCACTTCTTCAGCTGGTGCTATGGCCTACAGCATAAAAAAAGAGAGATGAAAGCTCTTGTTTTTCTGTTTCAACAATACTTCCTCAGCAGAGCCTATGCCATGGTGGCAAAAGATGTGTGGATAGCATGATTGCTCCTGCTGCTAGGGAGGGTCACTGGTGAGGAATAGCATGGTGACAAGCCCTTTTGTGACACCTTTGTACCTGTCTGTCAGGATTTCTTTGCCAGTAATAAATATTGGCCATCACCTTTGCTGTGGGATAGAAACATTGCCTTTGGGAACACACAGAATAATCAGCAATCACACTGACACTTTGCCAGTGTAAATATGCTTTTATTAGGAATTTATCTCAATCTTCAGCTGATTCACATTTGGAATCAGAATTATCTCCGTTCGTGTCTTTCTGTGGTGTGAGATTTGTGCCATTGCACGGTTCAATATTCATCATTGCCTGACAGGCAAGTTGGACTTTTCTCTGGGTCCCAGCATCTACCTCAGTTCATCTTCCAGCAGTGAGCTTTGGAAGTGTTCAGTTTCCAATCCATCTCTAATAGCTGCAACTCTCCAACTTCATCCATCTGCATGGCACCACAAAGCTGTCTTCTTAGTTCCTGCCTTTGGATCTGGGCACAGGGCAGGGTCCTAAGGCTATTTGCTCAACCTGCTTTACTCTTGTAGAAACAGCTACAGCAACTGCTGTTCCCATATTTTTACCATGCTCACTGTTCCTCTTCTCCCTGCTGCACTCTTCCCCAGGAATTAATTCCATCTGATTGTGCCATCTGTCTCAGTGTTTCTCACTTACTTACCCTCCTCTCCAAAGTCAGGGCTTTGCAGTTCCTGTGCAGTTCTGTAAAGCAAAAATCTGTGTTTCCACTTCTCACAATTTGAAAGCCATACAAAACTAGTTAAAAATAAGTGAGTGACACTAGACAGTGCCAGTGCTGGTTCTCTGACCCTCAGTCCTGTTGTCACTGGCTGGTCATACCTACATTTTTAAGCGTAGACTTCAAAACAGGTTGACTATGTTCAGGCTGCCAAACTCTGGCTGGGCCAATCCCCAGGCAGGGCTAACTTCTGAACCATTCTAGGAAGACCACTATTTAGTCCATGCCAAACTTTTGACCAAGCCCTGGCACTGCTTAATCACCTAGTTTAGACATAATCCTCATGTCATACTCATCTGAGCACACCAAGTGCCTGGGATCATCTGAACAGTCACATAAAACATTTCTGCATTATAAAGATATATTTTATTACTATTGAATCAGCCTTCTCTACAATTACAGCTAGAGTGATTGTTTTCCAAGCATATTTTGAACTTCTAAGACTGGAAAATTCTAGCATTGGAAAAAAATTTGTGGCACGTTTAAACTGATTTTTTGAGTTAGTTCCGTATGCATTATTTTAGTATATCTCCTCTGTGTTCATCTTTTTTTACAATCTACTTTTCTTTTCTCTTTCCATTAGATGAGTAAAAAGGAAAAACAACATAGACAATTTTAATTATAGCTCAGGGATCCGTGTTTCCACCTGAACTATCTTAATTAATGAGCACAGCAGATGATACTTCAGTCAGATGAGTCAAATTCCTCATTGGGTCTTCTTAGTTCCTTATGGACAAACAGCGCTTAGAGCTACAGGCACAATTGTGCGCACGATTTCACAGGACTATCTCCTTTTCAAAAGGCAACATGTAAGCAAGGGGAAAAAGCCAGTAAAAAAAGTTAATTTTAACCATATGTGGGTTTGGAGGACTGTTTTTTATTGGACAACAGTTCAATGAGTAACACAAAAAACTCATTCGGGCAATTCTAAGCTCTGTCAGAAGAAAAAATCCCAAAACTTCTTGTTACATCAACAACCAAACTGTAAACAGTCAACAAACCAACCAGAAACTCAAAGAACCAGTTTGAACCCTTGGCTTCAGCAGATGGAGCACACAACACTTACATTGTGGGAATATCAGGCCTTGCAGGGCGTTCTACACTGTTTCATGCAGAAGTAGAACATCGGAATTTGCAGCTCCTGAGGACTGGATGAATTCCTTGGCCTTCCATGCCTGTGAAAATCCTGTGGTGGTGCCTTGGAACTCTAGTTTACTCCTGTGAGTGGAGCAGAACCTCAGAGGCAACTCATCCTGAAATGATAGTGTGAAGTAAAAATGACCACCCATTTTCTTCCATAAGTTTTCAATGCCCTGTGTTTGATGCATGTTTTGTTAAAATTTGAAAATCACAGTTTTAGAGTAAATCAAGAGACTTTCATCTGCCAACATGCCTGTCCAAATCCTTCTCCATGAGCTGATGAAATAATCTGACATAAAGCAGAGCAGAGGCTGCATTCCTTACAGAGCTTTGAGTGATACATATTTTACCAACCCATCCATGAGAAAGGGATTCTTGAACAAAATGGCTAAGTGAAAGAAGAGATAATTTTACAAATATGCTTAAATGGAATTTTAGTTGTTACATGCACCGTGAACATTGCTAATGATTTCAGATATAAGATTGTTCTGCAATTAAGAAGCAACTCAATACGTTTTTAAATTGTAGCTCTGCAAACATAATTATTGTTTCCAGTACTTTTATCTTAAATATTCTTTTTGACTTTACAAAAATTTGGATACAGATAGTTTAAAAACTTGCAGCTCCAGCACTAATTCAGCTGAACAGTTTCTGAGGAGCAACTGTTACATCAATAAATATCTAAATATACATAAGATTAAGATCCTTCCTATCCAAGATATTCCACCTTTAATTTTAGGTGCTTGAGGCATTACTGAAAGCTTAAAAATGTTATTGAAAAAGTGCCGTGACATCTGAGCTATGGCATGCAATTTGTTCACATGCTCAGCACCAAGCAACGTGCTCTGCCCTTCTTTTCTGTTCATGGGAAGAGCTGCTTTTGGATTTCATTTAAGGGTGAGGCGAGTACTTCTGAGATAACATTTTGCAGTTCCCTGCTGCTCTATTCTTATTTGCAGGTCCATTAGTTACAGTTTTGCAAGACTAGCTTTCACACTTGAACTGCTTAGTATTAGCAACAAATTTTTGTGGTTTAAGACTAACATAAGTCAGCTCCAGACACCTGCCGGGAGGTATTATAATTTTTTGGGTACCTCAGCTCAAGATATGGTTGGCTTTTATTGTTGTAGGGTATGAATTACAGTTTTGCTTCTAAAAATACAAGTCTTTTGTATTTGAACAAAACAGTTCAATAAACTATTCTTGCCGAGATAACAGTATGTTTTTCACATCAAAACTACACTAGGACAAGGAAGCCTACTTTCAAGGGTATCAGCCAAGCCATAGTAATTTAAAATAGCTGAGCATCAAGTCCTTCAGTTTTAGTTCCATGTCCTGTCATAAGCAATCAGATGAAGAGAGGGAAGTTTACTAAATTAGGAGTAAGCCACCACTGGTTTTCCCAAAGTGAGGTTTAAGGCTTCTCAGTGCAAGCCCCTGAAATTCAGTCAACTGCAAGGAACTGCACAGCATAATTAGTGGCAGCTGGGGACTGCATTTGTGCTCCACTCTGGGCAAGCAAACAAACCAACCAACACACAAACCAGCGGCTGAAAACTGCCAGCAGGGGAAAGCAAGTGCATGGCAAGGATTTGAAGCTTCCCCTGAGCGCTCTTTCGGTCTCCAGCTATTTTCAGTTCAAGAGATTGCCCTAACCCGATGTGGTTTCTTTGTGTAGTAACGATGAGTGAGTATTTATGCCAAGAATGTCTCTTCCCAAGTCATGTTAATTTCTGCATCCGTGGAGAAAGCATTCTGCAGTTCTGCTGTTCAGTGTTTGTTGGTGGAGACGGCTTCAAAGCCCATGTAAAGCAACAACAACCAGCAAAAGAGTGCAGGTGCCAGAACATGACAGGAGCATAGACAAGTTTTCTACTAGAACTCTATGAGTTTGCAAGATGTCAGCATTACTCACCTTTCTGGCTCCCTTCCCAGACACAGCCAGGATGGAAGGCAGTCAGTGCCAGAGCCCTGCAGAGCTCAGCTCCCTGAGCTGTGGATGAACAAGGAAAGGCAAAGGCAAATGCTCTCTGGCTGCTGCAATGCACAGAAATTGTCTGATAGCTGAAAGATCCTTGAGAACAGATTTGTCTTCCACAGGAAGTGAATAAAAAACTGCACATGAAATTTTTGTCCAGGGCTCTAAAACTAGACTTAGTGCCATACACTTTCTGACCATCCTTACACTGTTTCTCACTAATATTTCAGAGGAGCACAGAAATCAGCAGTCCTTACAGCGGCTCTGTTATACTTTGACCAGTCACAACACGGACTTGAAACCTACAATGCTGGAGATTTCTTGGTGAAGCTATCTCTTGTTTCTGACAAACAAATATGAACAAAATAATGTGGCCCACAAGGATTGTATCAGAATTTCTCAGAATTAATAAGGTGTAAATCCAGAATCTAGTGTCAGACAGTATATAACTTTTTCTCTTGAACATAGATTGAGTATTGTCTTAAAATTGTCACGGATATTTTCCCCCATAAGAGAAAATATTTCAGAACATCAGTCTTCTGTAAATTCATCAATCTTCATTTACTCATGACCAATTCCTGAAAGTTTCTGAAAAAGTTCAAAGCATGTGGACAGTTTCTGTTGAAATCAAGAACCAATTTTGCTTGAGACAAAAGTAGCAGTTTAAGAAGGAAACAAGGCTATTTTGATGTATATGTGTCATGTGGACTGCTGAGGCAAATCACTAGAAAAATGCATATCTCTTCTGATTAAATCCTTATTCATATACTGGTGTCACGGTTTAATCTGAGCTGGCAGCTCAGCCCCACACAACCACTCAATCCCTCCCCACAGTGGGACTGGGGAGAGAATCAGAAGAGTAAAAGTGAGGAAGATTGTGAGTTGAGATAAAGAGAGTTTAACAGGTAAAGCAAAAGTTGCACGTGCAAGGAAGGCAAAACCAGGAATTCATCCCCCACTTCCCATGGGCAGGCAGGTGTTCAGCCATCCCCAGGAGAGCAGGGCCCCATCATGGGAAACAGTGACTTGAGAAGACAAACACCATCACTCCCCTTTCCTTCTTCCTCCCCCAGCTTTATATACTGAATGTGACACCATATGGTGTGGAGTGTCCCTTTGGTCAGTTGGGGTCACCTGTCCTGGCTGTGTTCCCCCCAAGTCCTTGTGTCCCAGCCTTCTCCCTGATGGAGTGGGGTGGAGTGAGGAGCAGAAAAGGCCTTGACTCTGGCCACATTCTGCTCAGGAGTAAGGAAAACCTCTGTGGGTTATCAGCCCTGTTTCCAGCACAAATCTAAACCACAGCCGCACACCAGCTACCGTGAAGAACATTACCTCTATCCCAGCCAAAACCAGCACTAATGGGAGCAGGAACAGAAGCTCTGATGAAAATCACCAGCATTGTCAGAGTCAAAAGTGAAACTGTGATTGTTTGCTTGAGAGAAAAACGTGTAAAGAGGCATGAAGGAAGGATGTTGAATAAGAAGAGGCTACAAATGAATGTGCAATCCAAGTGAATATGGTCAAAAAAAAACCCCTTAAAATGAAGAAATGAATGCAAAGTTATGGAGACAAACACATATGTAAATGGGCTCTTGATTTTCACTGCCTTTGACTAAAGTCAGAAACTTAGAATGTTTTCAAAAGAATATTTATATAAGATAGGAAAAGATTTTAGAAGTCAGTAAGCCATCCATTAAATGATGACAATGGAGACATGTTTTCCATTCTTCTGGATCCTTTCTTCCTGAGTATATAACGCGGAATGTTGAGACCTGAATTCATCATTGTTCACAAGAAACCGGTGAGAGATTATTAACTAATTTTTAATTCTGGCTAAGATAGTGAACTAATACAACCAGGAAACCCCAAGCTAGGTTTACAAAGCCATCTTAGATGAGAGCAGAGTGAATCAGAATTTTATATTATTAATTATCCTAAGATATGATATTATAGTAATTTTGGGGCATCTTTGTAGTAAAATTTGCCTTCACTGTGCTAGTATACTTTATATGAAGATAGCATGCTGGCATTTTCATCAAAATTCCAAGTAGGAGCTGCAGGAAAGTGAAAATATGTGTAGTAATATCATGGCTATAGTTTGGTCTCATTCATGGGGGCTCTCTGGGTGAACGTGTATGAGTGTGCACTTAGAAAGAAGAACTTTTAGGAAATGATTAATTTTTATGTAACCATTTTACTGCTTTTGGTGGAAGTAGATTTTTACGAACTATTTTTTTTCCCAAGAAATTTTCTGCTTTGTAGAAGTTCATGGGTTTTTACTTCAAGCTCAGCATAAGAAACCTTTTAAACATAAAAAAAATGAAGTATCCCCAAAACCAGACGGCTCTGTTTTTAAAAAAATTCTTTACTCTCACGTGTTCAACCCATGCTATGACCAACATAAATTAGAAACAATCATAATTCTGTTCCTTTGGCTATATCTTTTGGATACCCTCCAACATAAAATGCATTAGCACAAAAATGTTCTTGTCCTTAATTAATTTATAGCTTAGAGCAGAATACCATAAATAACAGTTGAACTTCAGCTGCAAAGGTTTTAAAGCCATGGATAAAATATTCATAAAAATTGTAATAAACCTTAAACAGTTCTAGATGACAAGTAGAACTAATTACCAATAATCTCAGGAATTTCAGTGGTGGACAACTAAATGCAAAAGATGTTTATTTTGTAATATATTTGGGTTCTATTGAATTTATTGTC
>JACBWW010000001.1:27283450-27377289 GCA_020086605.1 Lanius collurio | reverse complement strand
AAACATAGTACTATGTTTATTTTTCCATTATAAATCTGAAACCTAAAAGATTTCCTGAGGTTCTCAGGTATTGTTCATGCTTATAATGGAGATCTGTTTTTAGAAAGTGTAATTCATGTACTTAATCCAAACTGTTTGATGAAAAACACACTGCATAAGCATTCAGGAAACTAAAGGCCATTGTATACCTGTATCACATATTGTTTGGATAAGAGCAGACCTACAATGCAAGGAATCTCTTTGTGAAACTCTCTCACTACAAAATATGGGGTTTAACTCTCACCCTATTTACATTGCTGGATGAATTCCACTGAATTAATCAAGACATGAGTAACCAGTCATAATAAAAAGACAGTCTTCATGCTGAGTGTGAAACTACTAAAGTGCAAAGCTAATTGTGAGCAAGAGATTTATAAGAGATTTATGTACTTGGCCTGAGTCAAGTATGTAGGTAAGCCATTGCAGACCCAGTGTAATTTAGCAAAGCTGATTAGTCAATGTATTTTAGGTTTTGCTCTATCACTAGTGAACTGCTTCTCTGAACTCCTTATCAGAAGAGTGTGTGATGTTATTGATGTTGAGAAGCATGTGTTTGACTAATGAACAAACTGCAGACTAAATCAAGAGATTAATTTAAATGAGAGGAAATACTTGGAAACAGTGGAATATTTTTTCATTAGATTTATTGATATAAAAATTTAGCAATACAGTAGGTCAAGTGACAGAGCTAAGAAATGTTTACTGTTGTTGTCTAAGACCCAGTGGGGGTGTTTAAGAGGACAGAAATGTAAGCGTTGAATAACCATGACCTGACATTTTGGAGAAACCCTGAATCTTTTGGAAAGAGCGTGTTGATCTTGCCCATTTACCTGTTAGTGATTTCGTACCCATTGTGCTCATTTTTCAAGCTTCTTTTCAACTTTCCTTTATGGCATTTACTGTCTAATGATCTTGTGCAGTATTTACCACCTGATTTACTCTTCATTCCCCATTTTTCTTGGTTATCTGCAATAAAATCATTGCTTAATTCAGGAAAACTGCAGACTGACATTCGTAATGCATTGGCACTCCACTTTCATAGAGATTTATACTCTAGGAATATACTTCTCTAAAATTTAATAGCACTTCTGTTTCTCAAGTAAGCCACATGTCAAAATAAGATCTATTTGACAGCCTGCTTTGCTTTGTAGTGTTGAATTGCGAATGATCAAAATGTCAGCTGAAGAAAAGGAAACATTGGAACATGTTATTTATCATTCTCCCACATCATGTTTAAGTTGCATACGTTTAATCAGCGTTTGGATTGCTGAAAAAGATGGCTAACCTTACCCTAAGACTTTTTTTCTGCCACACACAGAGTTGTTGAAATGGTTGAGCTTTTTACCACAGTCTCTTGAGCATGACAGTATTTTTCAGTTTTTAGAAGATTGTTGTTCTTACCAAAGGCAGTATTTCCACTGTGGCTTCTTTTTTATTTTTTTTGTAAGTAATTTTGTTTATAAATGCATCTTTATGTTTGTTTCTTTCTAGGCAGGGATGAGATCCCGAAACCAAGGTGGAGAAAGCTCGTCTAATGGGCACTTCTCCAGTTCCAAGTCTGTCATCAGCCATGCAGAGAATGAAAAACTTCAGGAGGATGCCAAGAAAAAGAACAAACCTCATCGGAAGGAAGATGAGGTCATGGTTTCAGCAACTGTCAAACGGCCCTCAAAGTCACCTGGTCCTGGTGAGCGAAGGAACAAGAGGTCCATAGAGCTTTCTAAAGAAGACTTGATAAAACTACTCAGTATAATGGAAGGAGAACTGCAGGTAAATTAAACATCTTCTAAACCATATTTTCTATGTACCTATCTATTTTTAGGTTGTCCAAAGAGCACAGGGCTCAACTCACAGGGACATGCATATTTAAGGCAAAGGACCACAGGGAGAGAGCAGTGGTAGTTGGTGTTTAACAGTCATAGTTTCAAGTAGTGCTTTACTTACCACTGCAGCTACCAAAGCAAAACAAATTATAAACACCCCTCAAAGAAACACCTGAGAAACAAATGGAGATCTGCAGGTGAGGCTGAAAACAACCACAGGGGAATCACTGGTGGGCGGGAAGAGGGAGGGGGGAAGACAAGTAAATATAGGGAATGTAATTACAATAATTACTGAAAATATTCAAGAGGCAAGTCCGTATGTCAGGAATACTGAAAATGGACTTAAGATGTCTTCTTGAACTTCTGCATATTTAGATGTTACTGACAGCTCAGCCAAGGCTCTACCTGTCCTGTGATTTCTGGAGTCCAGTGCTCTGCACATTCCTTGCCTTTCAAAGATCCATTAGTTTGATTTCCTGGAGCGGTGCTTGCTTGAAAGCTTTCTCAGTAGTCCTGGTTTGCATGTTAATTCAGCCCAGTAGTAAGTCCTTGATGGCAGTCAGCCTGATTTTGCACTTAACTTCTCCCTGAATGTCCGTCCA
The DNA here is from genome assembly GCA_020086605.1 of Lanius collurio. Classification (NCBI taxonomy): domain Eukaryota; kingdom Metazoa; phylum Chordata; class Aves; order Passeriformes; family Laniidae; genus Lanius; species Lanius collurio. Next base: position 27,374,825 of record JACBWW010000001.1, on the reverse strand, counting down.
GTTTTGAAATTCCCCTTAATGTTAATAAATCATTAAAATCCCAGTAGTGTCAGCCTTCAGAAAATTTCAGAGTAAGAAGTTGAAACATGGCATTTCAAAAGTTAATATGAAGACTTGTGGCTCTTCAAAACTTATCCCTTTTTGTAGCAAGACTACTTGTCAAATTCATACATTATTTTGGTTGTACTTTAGTGATCTTTTTCACTGAACCTACGGACAAGCAGAAAAAAGCCACCCGACCTGTCTGAAAATATTTTGTCTTAATCCCTTTATTCTAATTAACCGTTACCATGTAGCTTTTCATATAAGGCTTTGCTTTTCCCCTGAAACCCACATTTGTAACATTATTACTTTAATGTTGAACTTCTTACCATCTTATCTGATTACAAGAAGCAATTGTTCTGTTAATTTCTTTGGTATATGAGTCACCATTACTCCAACTCTGAGATTCCATCTCACTAAGTATCATTCAGTATCACTTTTCCTGCACATAATGCACCTCTAGTTTGTCAGAAACTACTCTCAAGTTACAAGAAGTATGCATTCAAAAGAAATAATTTTGTCAAAGATAAAGAATGGTCATTTTCCAATGAAAAGCTGCAGTTAAAAAAAAGGAAGAAAATATGTTGAATGCAATTTTGCAAAGGAAAAAAAGAAATTATCGCTATAGAAAAATAACTATTTTTATAGTGCTTCATTTTACTTTATTCAAAAACTTATATATGTAATTTCCTTAGAGATGGAGCTAGCGTGCAGCTTCTGTGATGAACAGAGCCAAACCTCAATAGAAATGTATCATACTCATGTTCAGAAAGATTTTACCCTGAAGTCACCTTTGTGGTCTGGAAAGGGGAGGTGAAGAAAGTCATTAATATTTCCTGTGTGGCAATAAATGTGGTCTTTATTGTTTGAGTAATTCTCCTGTTCTTCATCATACTTTGTGGGGTAGTTACACAACCTTTGAAGAACTGCCTGTGTTCTCATTATCCCTCTGGGGATGATGGAGATAGGTTCTGGACAACACTTTTAGGGGTTTTCATACATACAGACCCCAAAGAGACATTAGGGAGTGCTAAAGCTTCCTTCCATGACAGGAGAGTGTGGGGACAAACCACACTGGTAGCCATAGAGTGCATCTGTTCTTCTGCTCCTTGCAGAAGAAGGCAGGGATGAGTGTCATTATTTTTAATCTACAGGAGTTTTAAATTTCATTTCAAACCCCCCCATTTTAGTTATTTCTGTGGTACCTGTGTTGACCCATTTCTGAAGTGGGCAGGTTACAGCACTTTGGCTTGAGATGAGAGCCTGGCTTTAACACTACAAATGAAGATGAGCCAAGGAAGACTCCAGCCAAAGTAAATACTCTGGTATTACCTCCTGGCTGTCACAGTGACCTAATGCACTGAGTCATTTCATGGCTTTTTATTTTCAGATCTGTTCAGACATCTCTGGTGGCTGGCTGGCGTTGTGTTGGACTGACAAATCACACTGCGGGTTTATTTTGAAGCCATTTCAATACTGGCAAAGCAAACATTATCTAGGCATATATTAGAAGATTTTGTTCTGAGAATAACATCAGGCTGTACCTGTAGGGAGATCTATTATTTTCTGAACAAAAAAATGGGATGAAATTCCATGACTGTTTACTCAGTCATAAGCAGGGGGGCATTTGTGGCTGTACCACTAGGGTGACATTGCCTTGAAACCCTCAAACAGTGAGCTAAGCCACAGGAGGTAACCTGGTCATGACAACCATGGGGTTAGCAGGGTAAACTGGTAATGTATTCATATGCATCACGTGATCACGTGCTTTTTTCACTATTCACATCATCTGGCAACATAGACCCACACCACATTGCTCTTGGTATTAATATTGAGAACTTTATGACTTGTTGTCCCAGCTCTTCATTTTGAAGGCAAACCTGCCAGAAAACCATGGAGAGATGCCCTGGTAATTATGTTTTTATCATCATTTTAAACTTGATTGTTTTTTTTAAATTATAATACTCTCAGGTAGCTTGCTTGTGCTATAGTTTATAGAACCAAATTGGACACAGCTCTGCCTGTCTTCATGTGTCCTGGCTGGACTCTGTGCATTTACTGAATACAGAGAAGGAAAGCTTTTCATAAACATCTGAGGTCACTGTAGACTTTGCCTTATTTTGTAAGAAAACAAAAGGGAAGAAAAAGTATACAGAAGCTGTGGTGATGAGAATGTGTCCCAACATACATGGCAGGAGAGTTCTTAAGTATGACTTCTCTGAAGGAGAGTGGGAAGCAAATGAACTGATGACAGGGATTTATTTTAACGGCCTTATAGCTCGGTGGAGTGTATTTTCTCTTGTGAGCTCTAACTGCTCATATGAAAAAAGTAGTGATTACATGGTCTTTAAACCCACATTGAACTTATAGTGGCAAAAAATCCATGAAGGATTGCTTCTTGTACCTGGAAAAAAATTTGATTTTTAAATGCTGCAAAGCTGATTTGAAAAGAAAACTTCGAATACTGGTAGAATAAATTAGACCGTGAAGGCATGGCATTAATTTGTCTGGTTGTTACAGTGATTTCAGTCAAACCCGCATGTGAATATTATTAATTACAGAGCAAGACAGGCAGTGTGGATCTTTACAATGATGATATAATCCTATCTCTGCTTCACAGATTTTTGTCCAATGGCCTATGTATTTGTCCTGGCAGGAATATGTTCCTTTTCTGTATGGTTTCTGAGCAGCAGCCATGAATCTTCAGCAATATCAACACTGATTTTCAGCATTTCCTGATTGGAGGCCCAAAAGGAAATGAGGAGCAGTATTCCTACATGTTTATGATTTACACTTTTATTGCATGTTTGGGAAAACCCCCCACAATAATAAAAGTATATTTATAAAGACAGCATCCCACTACACATCATTAGGTTTTTCAAGAAAAATAATTTCTTATCCAGATTCTGTGCCTATTGCTGGAGGACATTTTAAGCTTGTGAGACAGTTTCCTATATTTCACACCAATTTAGAAAGGAGCAACTTTTCCACTTGAGGCCTTTATTATAGTCCATTTTTTGCTGTGTTTCTCTGGTGCCAACATGGCATTCATCCCCTGCAGCTCAGCCCTCCATTCCTGTTGAGGACCCTTGCATGCTTTAGGGCTGAGGGAAATGTTTCCTGAGAGCCTGGCACTGTCAAGGAGCAGAGATCCTCAGAGCCATTCAGCCATGGGGTGTAAAGGAAATACATGTTTAGGTGTCAGCTGTACATTTCCCCTGCTGCAGACCTGAGGATGCAGATGGGCAATATGTGAAATGTCTTGGGGAAAAGTAAGTGTAATATACAAGTGATATATAAATTAGTCACAAGACACAATTTCTGACAAATCCTCAGACTTCCAAATGGTCTAATGTAACACTGGCTTTGGTTTGATATTTGAAGGGAAACACTGTGTAGAAGATAATCAGAGGTAAACCTATTTATATAACGTCCCTCCTTCAAAGGGAGAGACCAAGTGACTCTGCTGTCAAAGAAGTCAGTTCCTTATCAGTGTTTATTCAAGACTGCATTTAAGGGTTAATTTGAGTGCTCACAGAGGTGCCAGAGCAACCAGGCAACTGGCACTGGCACAGCAAGCCAGAGCTGTAGGGCAGGTATGGGAGGCTGGTTGCTGGTCTTTGAAACAAGATAGTCATGGAGGAAGGAGTTCTCTTATCCAACAGAGACAGGAGGAGCTCACCTTCAAGACTTGGATCAGGGAAAGGTTATCAGAGGACTCTGTTTTGTTCTCTCTGGTAAGGTCCTTATGAAACACTTAGATATCAGTGGCTGCACAACCTGCCATGAGGAAAATCCTCTCTCTTAAAGTCAATTAACTCACACAGATATTGGTGATAAACTAGCCACTGCATTTTAACAATTTTTAAAGGCATTTTAGTATTTTACTGTCTTTCTATCAGAAAACTATGTTTTGTAAATGTAAAGGAAAGGAAAATTCTTTACTGTTTCCATCTTTCTGCTTTCTACTTTCTTTCCCTTTTGTATGGCACATATTTTATAATACATTTTATTCTATAATCGCTGTTCTTTTTCCTAAGATCTAAATTTCTCTATTCACTTTTCTTCTGTTCTTTATTTCTCTAGTTGTGACCTTTTTTCTTATTCTACCTTTTTGTCACTTCCCAGCCCAGGCTTTCCTCATCCTCATACTGCAGATGCATTGACTGACCCAAGAATTCTGGAGATAAAATTGTAGAAGAAAGACTGTATATCAAGTCCCAGCATATAATTTTTTAGCAAACACTCCATTCACCCTTTGTTGCTAACTTAGTAAGCTGTGTTATAAGATGAACTTGGTTGTTTACTTTGACTACTCCTATTGGAAAATAGTCCCAGAACTGAAAAGCTTTAATGTTTAGATAACTTCCCCCTTTTAATTTCTAACGTAATTTAATTATATCTAGTGAAACCTTTATGAAACTCTGCTATACAGTGATCCTGCTTTGCAAGTCCACCTCTCTCCCTCCTGTTTTTAATGCCTGATGTGTTTGTAGACAGCAGTCTTGCATTCTCTGAGCCTTTGTTTTTTCTGTGCTAGCTGTACCACATCCTTCCAATTTCCTCCAGCAAAACAGAATCTGCATGTCTTCCATCACCCCTTGACCAGCAGCAGCCACACCCCGGGTTCTCCTTTCTTAGTGTCTGTAGCTGGAGCTGCACCTGGTGCTGGCTGAAGGAGAGAGCTCACAAGTGCCTTGTGCATTTGGCTTAATATTTGCCTTTCTCTTAAGACACAACATTATTTGGCTTCCCAACTCTTGCCAGTCTGACTATTACAAACAAGAGACTTTGACTCTGTAGCTGTTGTGATGTTTTTCTCTCTGTCTCCTTTTCCTCTTGCTGCATGTAATGCCTCAAACTGCTTTTGTATTGACTTTTCCAAGACATTGTTATGATATTGTCGGAGGCATCTAGTTGTTTTTTAGTTAAAAACACTGTACAAACTTCTATATTTTCTTCAGCACCTTTTTTTTATACTCTTGCATTAATATTGATAAATATGGATCTGCCTGAAAGCTCAAGCAAGGAATATGGGATAGATAGGTGGGTACAAGCCAGATGTATTTCTTGTGCCTGGTACCAAAATCAGAAGAGAAAGCTGGGACAAGTTGCCCTGGCACCAGAGAAAGCAGTGATGAGAAGGAGTTTCCAAATGGTCATTAGCAAAATAGCACAGATTAACAAGCTGCAGATGAGCCAAGGCAGAAAGAATAGGTAACGCAGGGAAAAGTGCATGTAGGGTATCTGTGAAGTCTTGTTGATTGAATTGAAATAGTTTAGGACTTCTGAGCATATCATACCGATGAAATACAAACTCCCCAAGAGAAAAACCTTGGCATTTACAGAGCTACAGGGGAAAAAGAGAAGATAGGGTTAACGTGAGGAGGGAGGGGTGACTTAAGGAGAATGGAATGAGGGGAAAGAGGCTGGGCAATAGAAGAAAAAGATTGTAAGCAAAAGGGGAATACAACAGAGATAAATGGAGCCAAGCTAGAGACAGTGAAGGTGGGCATAAAAAAGGCAAGAAAATGAAGGGAAAGATGGTATCCACAGTGTAGCAAAATAAGAGCCTAAAAACCAAACCCTAAAAATGTCAGTCTGGCATATCAGTACAATGAGTTAAAAAATTCTCTCCTCTCTTACTGACCCCTGGTTCATTTGTGTTTTCCTGGTGAAGAATTCTTTAGCAGCACACACACAAAAAAATGTTTTCAGACCACAGATGCTCTCTTCTATTTTTATTGAATAATTTATAACCAGAGATTAATTTTGTCCAGAATAATATGGTTTATTTTTTGTAGCTTACACATTCACTGCAGTGCAAAGTGCAGAACATACCAAAGGAGGAAAGAAGAACTTTTCTAGCAAGTCCCAAAATCATAAAACAGAACCCAGCTGTTTTATGAGAGAAAAAAAAAAAAGTAAGACAATATACTGAAATATAGTTAAATTGTGCTATTTAGGCAATTTCCTGCTCCCTCTGAAATTAAGGGCAGAGGTACAATCAACCTTAGTGATGATAGCCATCCATCTCTTTGGTACCAAAATTGCTTTAGAATTGTATGTTTTTCAAAGTAATAATCCTCAATAAAATGTCACTGTCAGTGGACAGCTGTAGCCTGAAGACCTCTTTCACAAAGACCCTTCACAAAAACATCCCTCTCTATTAAGGCCTGGGTTAACAGAGTTACATCTATTGCATTAGTTAGGCTTGAAGGATCAGAAGAGAGAGGAATAATTGGCAAGTGTCTCCAAGCCACTGAACATCTTATCTAGAATGGAAGGAAGAGTATGAACAGCTTGGAGTTTTTTTTCCAAAAATTCTTAGTCTTGTGTTCAAAACAGAACATAGTTGCCCACAACCACTTTTTAAAATTTTGGTTTTGTTTCAAACTGATCCTCTCTTGCAAAATTTAAAAATTAATTTTAAATAACTGCTATAATTTGACTATTTATTTTTCTTTTTATTTACACTTACTCAATAGAAATTGTATACTCAGTGCAACAGTGATGAAAAAGTTTGCATCTTTCTCATTTTTCTTAAGAGACCGTTCACTCTGAGAGAGCACATGGCCAATCCTTTTGCAATCTACATTAAATGCATGATCTCTCTGGCTTTAAAATATCTGGGATTCTTTGGAGAGCTTGCAATGAGCATATGTCTTATGTGTCCTAATGCTGTCCAGTACTCTGAGTCACTAGTTGTTAATTCAACTTTGCAGTGGTAGATGAATCTGTTTTTATTAACTTTGCTGCCTCAGTTGTGTATTTATTAAGTTTTTGTTTCTCGTTCTCTAGCTGAGGATCAGATAAGGTCTTGTGTCCAAACAGATTATTTTTTGCCCCAAACAAGCTTTAATATAAGTCAAGCTTTATATATAAAACAAGCAAATATAAGTCTTTACATAATAATTGTGAGAACATGGCTGAGAAAGTGTCTTGTTTCTAGGGTTAAAGGCTCCACCTATTGGTTGACTAAAGAGAGAAATGTAACATTTTCACATAGAAAACTGCAGATCCTATTGATCATCCTGTGTCTTGCCACACCATACAAAACTGCTGGCTTGAGTGCAGAATTTTGCATGATGTCCAAAACAAAGTGAACTCAGTGACTTATTTCAGAGGGTTGTGCAGATGTGACACCCAAAATGATGCACTATTGAGGGAGGCACTATGAAGAGAAGTCCTTTTCTTAGACAGGAAGGGTTTGGATTTTGCAAGTGATGTCTTTCTTATCCTAGAAATTATTGGTTTTCTTTGCAAAAATGTAGCATAAATTCTTCCATACCAGAAAAATGAGTGAAACTGAAATATCTCAAATACAGTTGCATGGTAACTTCCAGACATTTGTCACCTTCAAGTTTAAACAACTTAGAAAGAGAAATATTGATGTGGCCTCATAATGAAACCCCAATTCTCCTGTATTGGCTCAGGCAATCTCAGCAGTTCAGGTAAAATAGCATTTTGAAGGGCTGCAGAGTCATTCCTGGTAATGCAGTGGGAGGATGGAGAGGGGAAAGGATGTCCAACTGGGGCTTGGGGAGGGCAAAGGGAAGGATAGTCATTGGAGGGAATTAGGGGGATTTTGGAGACTACTGGAGGCTGTGAGGGCATCATGGGCACGGCTGGGAGCTCTCACTCTGTGCCTTCCATTGCCCACTCTCTCTAGTTGCTTCACACCAAGAGTTTGTGCCACTTCCCTCGTTTCCTCCGACAACTCCTCCGTTCAAATAATTGGCCACACTGGTGAGTGCTTGCTGCAATGCAGTCCAACTGTTCTTGCCCATTCATCAGCCACCAGTAACTTGAATGCACATTGTGTAGCACACAGTACTCAAAAACATCTCGTTGAAGCCAACAAAATGCTTGGACAAGAGAGAAAGTTGTGTATACAGTTTATTACACATGTACATACACTTAGGTCTGTTAGTGTCCCACATGCTCCTGTCTCCACAAAGGAGGCAGAAGGATTGCCTCTGATTTCATCATCCTAGTGGATACAGCCCTGCTGGCTCCAGCTTGTCTTGCTCCATCCTGCTCCTTGTATGCTTGTTCCTGCCAGAAGGCAGAAGGATCACTGTGGAAAAAAAATGCCTGGGCTGATTTGTTCCTTTTGGAGACAGGGTACTCACAGCAGAAGCTTCAAGGGCATCCCTGAAATTCAGGTCAGAGCACCTAATTTCAGATACTTCTGTTCCTTATACCATCAATGTAGCACTTGCAAAGAGCAATTTCGATGAGTTACATGCCTAATGAGGATACTTTTTAGTTTCCAATGGATTTCAACAAATTGGATGATAGTATAGAAGAACATGAACCTGGAGGAAATAAAATAATATAACAAACGGGGAAAAATTAATAGGAAAACAATTATATTGATGTTAGAGTGCCATATTTTTTGTGGCATTCATAGCATATTTAGATCTTCTATGTACTTGGGAATTAAATCTCATTCATGAGAAATATTATTTACTTTATGGAATGGAAATTGGAGCATGGTGGGGTTAATTTTCTGTGTGAAGCATAAGAAAGAGGTCCGTGATCCATGGATCTCTTGTGTCTTGTTCTAGACTTGCTAATAGGGCCAGATTATAACAGAAGAAAGAGGAAAATAAATGGTTTTTCTCTTATTGACCTTTCATTAGTCACTTTTTTTTCCTCTTAAAGAGCTGCTAACTGATAACAAAATAAGTTCTAGTTACAAAAGGAGCACAGCAACTTGATGGCTAGTTGGATCAATCTGTGATTTCTGCTTGCTGCTGGGCTTCTGGTCAGGGGAAAAATACTACACAGGTAATGTTGGCTGAGACCAAAACTCTATGACTGGATACAGCAAACCCAAACCAGTGGGTTTAGCCATTTCAAGGCGCTGCTGGAGCATGTAGAACACATACCAACATGCAGATTCACGTACATAACTTGACAGTGACCCCTGGCCTTGGTGTCTCTGTTCTGACTGGATCATGACACTGTAATTCTATATGCTGCAGTAACTGCCCCACGGCTTGATAATATCAAGCAAAGCACTCTTTCAGTGTGAAAAGACAAGACAGGGCATCCCAGACCATAATAATTCTGAAAACATCGAGCAGTGTGGAGTTAATACTTCTCAGGGCCTTGCCATGGGAATTTTACTGGCTGTGGCCCAGACTACAAATAATTAATTATGTCAGCGAAAGGCTCTGGTGGCCTGTTTTCTTCAGAAAAAAGTGACATCATCCATGGAGCGCTCTGGCAATAAAGCAGAACAAAGCTGTGTGGGCAGGAAATAACAGACAGATGTCTTCTAGTGCTCATTTGATCTGTTTCGAAGCTTGCTGGAAGAAGTAATACATTGCTCAGTGCTGCTTCTCCTCAGCTCTGCAATCTTTAGCAGGGACTTTTTCAAACATAAGAGGCCAAATTAATTTCTGATGTAATTCTTCTGGAGCCACTTCAGAAGATTTATGCAGTGGATGAGCTGGTCTATCATGTGCCTCCTCTCCAGTATTGATTTTAGATCTTTCTGAGTAATCACTGAAAGACAGCACACAATAAAATTAAATACAGGGTATAGCTCCAAAGGCTTCATACAAGGCCAGAAAGTTCTGCACAGTGTGGAGAAGATAGAACAGTTCTGTTTAATGTCCTCGGGATCATTAGGGATCATTTGTATTTCTGGATGTATATTTTACTTACCCTTTGTACAAAATCAGCAATCAACAATGATCATTTTCCAGAAGTAATCTCTTTACCTGCAGAGTACATTGTGTACCTAGACTTGAATACAGAAAAGTTAAAACAAATTAATGCAAGTGAAATCTACTGTTTCAAGTATTAGGAAATTAAGCTAAGATGAAAGGCGAGAAAAAAACTTTGCTGTACATAAAGTCTTCTTTGCAAGAAAAACTATGTATTCATGTTGCTGGTGCAGCCTTACTTTGACTCCAGTGTGCAATTTTGGTGGCACAATATAAGAAGCTGTTAGACCTTGTCCAAAAGACAGCTATGAAGATGGTGAAGGGTTTGGAGGGGAAACCACCCAGCAGCTGGAGTCTCTTGGTTTGTTCAGTTTGTAGGAGACTGAGGGGAGATCTCAACAGTCTACAACTTCGTCATGAGGAGAAGAGGAGGGCAGACACTGATCTTTTTTCTGTGGTGACCAGTGACAGGATCGGAGGGAATGGCCTGAAGTTGTGTTAATGGACATTAAGGTTGGATATCAGGAAAAGATATTTTCACGCAGAAGGTGGCTGGGCACTGAACAGGCTCCCAAGGGAAGGGGTCACAGCACTAGCCTGACAGTTCAAGGAGAGTTTGGACAATGCTCTCAGGCATCTGCTGTGATTCTCAGAACTGTCCTGTCCTGAGACAGGGCCAGGATTTGGACTTGATGATCCCTGTGGGTCCCTTCCAACTCAGGACTTCTATGATTCTATGATTTTATGTAATTAGCCAGCATTTTACATGTATCACTGAGTATAGTGATACAAACAAGGCTACTTCATATATCTGGTATAGGAGAAAAAAAATATTTACTGAATTTTTAGCAAAAAGGAGCTTTGTACGGTGCAATATTCAAGAGAGCATCTGAGTTCCCTGCTTTGAAACATGCCTTGTACAGTAAGTATAGCTGTTCAGGAAGGCAAATTGCTACCCAGTCATTATAGCAGTATGAAGGGCTAGAGTGAGCAGCCAGGCCTTTAACAAAAGTGTCATTCCAGCAGTCAGGAGCAGTTTTGATTATGTTCTGCATACATATTTAAAGTATTATGACACAAAATTAAGAAAGTACACTTTCCTTTTAATTATTTTTGTGTCTTCCTAAGATAAGAAGGAGGGAAGTTACTGGTCTTAAACAAGGACTAGTGGATTTGTGTTAGGAAAGTTTTTCAGATACAGGTGATTGAGTACACCTGCCTGAAGATGCTTTCTTTCATTAAAGTCAACTAACCAGGCTCATGATAGGTACTTTCTGAGGTCTCTAATGGGACTTTTCAGAAATACAGCTATTCCTGCCTTGATGGCAACAGAGCATGTCCTGGATAGCACAGAAAGCAGTGTGAGAACATTGTCCTGATCTCTCTCTGGATGCCTTGAGTGTGATGTTTATTAACTCTGGGTGAAACATTTGTAAAGCCTACTGGAATTTAGGAAATCAGTCACTGGTAAGACCCCAACATTACATGGATAACCTGTGACCTTATCTAGTTTCGGATGCTGAACAGAGCAGCTGTTGCGCTATAAATAACCTGAACTGCGTGTGATGCAAGGAACAACAACACAAGTAAAGGTTCCTGTCTGTAGTTTCGTAGTTATTTTTTGTCATTAAGCACTGGCAAAAAAAATACAACTTCATAAATATTAAACATCTGCTACTTAGTGTCCTTCCTTGTGCAGGTGTGACAAAGTGCCTTCATAACCAGAAAATAAATATTCAAAAGCTGGAAATATCAGACTGCCCAAATATTACATAATTGCATTTCTTGTTAATGCTACTCCTGCTCCTGAGTTTTCAAAACTTTTTTTATCTAATTAAGAGGATTGTTGTCATGTTACTGAAATATTGAGATTTCTCTAAAGTAGTTAGATGTAAAGTAGTTAGATGCCTCCAAACGTGGAGCTATGAAGGTAATAGTTACCAGTAACTGATTTTGAGAGAGACACACTATGAATTTGCAGGAAGGCTACTTATTAAAAAAAATCAGAAGAGTTTAGGACATGTAATGGCAAATGATCTTGAGTTGGGTTTTACTCTTAGCTGGCAGTGATTACTTCAACTACATTCAGCCCATCTTGAATACAACTGAATTTTTTTCCCAATTTACTAGATGCCTTATATGAAACGAGTTTGATCAGTTCAGTCCCATTTCCCAGGTGATAAATGGCCTGTGGCAAAAATTCCCCGTTTAGTGGGTGCTGAGTTTTGTCAGCAGGCTCATGGGAGAGGCCAAAGACTGTGGGAATGGGGAGAGAGGGCTGTATAAATTGGCAGGGCAGGGCATGAGGAAGAAGCACGTCTGAACGCCCGGCTTGTGTAACAGTCTTTCCATTGACCAAGAATCTGGTTGCTAGGCTGCCGGACCCCTTTTACAAGCAGCAGAGTCATGCTATTGTTTCCTAAATGGTTTCAGTTTTATGCAGGAACCTCTTTACATCCTTTCTATATCTTTTAAATATTTTACTAGGCACGTAGTAAAGTGAGGTTTGGAACACAGCCCCCTGCTCCGCTCAAGTTGGTGAGCGAAAGAAAGTCCTTCTACTTTAGTCTGCCAAAAAGTGAGTGTTTCAGGGTAGCCCTGCAGTGAGTGGGCCCTCATCAGCCTTCCATCTGGGCAAGTAGCATGCACTCATGAGAGAAGGGGAGCATTGTCTCGGATTTCTCAGTTAGTAACGAAGACCCCACCTCTTAGGTAAGTGCATTCATGAGTGGGGAATAGAAGGGAGGGAAAGGAGAGCAGGCAAAACTTTGTGGGACAGCAGTGCTCCACAGCACCTCAGCCCCTCCTCCATGGGGGTACTCAAGAACTGAGGTCATCAACCTTTAGATTTTGGCACATCCAGAAAACATAAACAAGGCTTGACATAGGTCAACTTTGCACTTCCTCTATCAGCAGGAGCAACTGAAGGAGTTAAATTAGTACATCTTTAATCTGTCTTTATTGCTCCTACTGCTTAGAGAATCAGGTACTTGGGACACTTTATTGATGAAAAATCTCTTTATTTTCAAGACCCCACAATCTGAACACTATAGATAGAAAGTTAGCTTGGAGTTTTCTGTGGGACAATTGAAGTAATGAAAAAACAATTAAAGTAAATTTTTTAAATTCCGTATTTTGACTTTAAAGAGCTTCTCTGACTAATTGCAGTCTTCTGGACTTTTGCAAATAAGTTTCATTTTGTTATAAGCTGTTGCAATATGTGGTCTTCTCAAGCCTGGATGCTCTTTCTCATCACAGCACCAACAAAACAAAACAAAAACAGGACTTTGAGAGATGGTTTTCCTGTGCCAAACATCATGTTCCTTCTACCAAAACAGTTAAAGAATGTTCTCTGGGTTTTATATGCAAGTTTACTTGCAGTTTGAAATATCTTCCTTGTGTTTGTCTCCTAGCTTACGATTTATGCAAAACAGTACTGTGCTTTGGGACAAGGGAGGCACTGGCAGTAGATGTTCATCAGTATAAACAGCTTGCCAGCAAAGTCCCCTCTTCTTAGATAGGGTCCCCCCACTTTGAGCCTCTCATGCCTCTTCACAGGGATGAATTTTAAAGTAGTCCCAGTATTCCTCCGCAGGATTATTCTGACTTGTTTTCTGAAAATGGTCTGTTTCCCGAAAATCACTATACATTGGAAGAAAACATCTAGCTGCTTCAGGGGAAAATTAGTCATTGGGAGAAACATGAAATCACAAGATACACAGGCATGGTGTTTCAGCTCCTTCCCTCTATATCATCCTGAGGAGTTTCAGAGAGACCAACTGGAATTCACAAACCTGGAGGCTGATGGAAATTTAGGACATTGCCTGGATCTCTCTCTGACCTAGGTTATCTGCCCTTCAGATTCTCCCTATGATGGAGCTTGATTCTGACCAAATAAAAGCAAATTTGTCTCCAGTTTATTATTAGCACTAGGTTCCCTTTTTGGTCCAGTGCTTCCTAGCAACCTGTGTGTCTGTTTGCCAGTTTGTTTTTAACAAACTGTTATCATAACTGAAACAGAGTACTTGGTGAATTAACCAATACCCTCAAAAAGATAACGATAGGAGAAATGGCTAAGCCCAGAAAAGGCAGAAGGCACCTTGCCACACTAACACCATCCAAATCCGAAGGGCCAGCAGAGTGCAGAGTACCAAAGAAGGTGTACAGGAGAGAGCAGCTGACTGTGCCCCTAGGGATGGTGCCACCCAGCCTGATTCTGGGCTAAGTACCCTCCTCATGGGTTGCAACAAGGGGTGTTCAGTGCTGACAGTCCTACCCTGTTCCCTTGGAGCTAGGTGTGTCACTACTTCCCTTTAAAGATGAAGAAATGAGTATGTTCTTTTCTTCAAAGCTCTGAACTGATCTTGGGAATCTATTTTCCTTCTTGGGTGTCAGTTTCTCCATTAAGCATCATCCACTCCCCTGGCTTGGATCCCTCTCGTTTGACTCCCTTTGGCTTTTGGGGGACCCAAATCTGTAGCATCCAGAAGCCTTTCTTAGCTATCAGGGACATTCTTAGCTGTTTCAGGGACTCTTATTCCTATTCCCTTGTGCTAAAGTTGCTCCATTTTAATTGTGAGTGATGACAGACTAATGAGGCCTGAAGGAGAGTCAGGCAGTGCACAACTGAACAGGGGCTGGGGCACTCACTGGGCAGAGCAGCTGCCTCCACCAGCTATTTCTGTATCAAATAACCATTGCAGGGAAGGGAGTCCAGCTCTTTGCTCTGCCTATCCACCAATCCCGAGCTGTCTCTCTCTGCTCTGCCTAGCCCTGTCAGTGTTTAATTATGCCATCCAGGGCGCTACAGCTTCAACATGAGAGAATGAACTCATCCTCCTCCCCTCCCAAATAGCTTAGGGTCTGAGGTGTGCCTGTCCCTGAGGAACGGTCTGTGTGGGGCCTGAAGTTTGTGTGCTGAGAATCAAAACAAAAAGACATTTCAACATGACTGGCTGTGTCCCTTGGTGCAGAGGGTAGAAGGGAGCTGCTGCCTCATCCCTCTGTGTTCGTGCTCCCTTTGCACAGTGCTTTCCCTGAGCGTGCCTGTGGCACAGGGCCCTTGCTTCGAGGCATGCAGCAGGATATCAAATTAGTTCATTGGGCCAGGATGAAGGCATGGCCACAAAACTGCCTCTTCCTAAAAGGGCTTAAGACAATACATCATAAAATCTGGATATTTATAAATCCCTCCACACTCCCATGCTATCCTGTTGAACTTTTTTAGGGCTTTTTCTTCAATATAGAAGCCTCATTGTGATGAAGAGACTAAGACATTTGTTATTTCTACATGGATAGAAAAAAGTAATACATTCTCAAACCTTTCTAGAACTTTCCTTAAATAACATTTTTCCTGTACTGAGAGTGGCACAGTCTCAGGATGTGATGTAGTGAGCTATACATGCTCTTCTGCTTTTCTTTGGGACTAGCTCACATAATTCACTTAGTTGTAACATCCATGAGCAATGAACCTTTCCTACTCTCATTTTGAAATAACATGAATACCATTCCAATTTGTATTTTGTACTTTGCAGCCATGTGCAAAGATTTTACTTAAGGTTACAAAATGTTATACAGTGTAATTGGGATAGTTCTTAATTAGATGGCATGATCTTTGCTTTGAGTTCATTATTTATTTTCATGTTACACTATTTTAAATTTAAAAAAACCATAAAGGGTCTTTGCCATTTCCCAAAATTATTTTCTTGCTCATTTTAAAAGCAGGTGGTTTGTAGAGCTGTGATGCCTCTATGGTTCTGGGTAAAGATTTAAGATTTGCTACAGGAATGAATTGAATGCTGTTATGAACGGCACGGAAAAGTGTGAAGTGTTGCTCAGTTCATAAATCTTAAAACAGTTATTGCTTACATAGGAGCAGGATTTGTAAAGGATTTTTTCCTAAAATGCCTGAACCTTTCTTTAGCCCTTAATATACTTCCCAAGCCCACATGGGCTGAAAGAAAGGCAGGAAAGAGAAAAATGCCCATACTCTTCTGCTCCCCCATCCATTTGCACTTGTGGGAAAGATGGTCTCCAGGGAAATCCAGGAGCTCCCTTTTGCCCACCAAAAACGTGCAGGTTTTACAGTCCCTCCCTGGACCATGGCCTCATAAATACGCCTTGAAAGAAAATCAGGTGCCCTGCCCCCATTTTACAGCTGGCTTAGCAGGTGTTGGCAAGCATCATTAGAAACAGAGCCCCAGCTTAAGTGTTTGTCCACAGCATAGCCCTAAGATGCTCCTTTTTCATAGCCAGGCGGCCTTGCAGAGCTGCCTGGTCATGCCGAGATGTTTGCTCCTGCTGCCTGAAACTGGGGGCTCCCACCTGGGGCAGGGAGCAGGAGCTGGGCCCTGGGCCAGCCCCAGCTCCAGCAGCACAGCCATCCTCTGCTGCTGGGAGGATGTGCTCTGACTTTCCAGGTCTGACACCAGCTGTGCTGGTTAAATGGGGTCTGCAACATGTCTAGGGTTTTGTTTAAAGAAGAAAACCTAAAAAGAATTCTTTCAGAAGTTACATGAAAGGAGTATTTAGTCACAAATTTGGGTAGGGAGTGACTAGGAAGTAGCTGTCTGAGAAATATTAGTTCAGCTCACTGGTGCTGCTTGTTCTATTCATTTCCTTATCACCTTCAGGGAACAGCATGGGCAACAAATAAGATCCAGTATATGAAGAATAATGATGTTCCCTGGCTATAATTGCAACTCAGATAAAAATTCATAGCATTCAAATGTAATGTCATGCAGGAACAGAATAAATCATCCCTTAAAGGACAAAATTTGTATTGCACAGTTCACGCTTACTCTGATATCTCCCAAAATTTTTATATTTGCATTGACAGCCCATCATTTTTAAAATGTATTTTATTTTTGTGTATGCAATCTGTACATATGAAATACCCCTATTTTCCCTGGATTCCGTGTTTGTTAATAGATTGACTTATGGTAGTGATTTGCAATATTACAGGCAAGGGAGGATGTGATCCACATGCTGAAGACAGAGAAAACCAAACCTGAAGTTTTAGAAGCTCATTATGGGTCTGCAACTCCAGAAAATGTGCTTCGAGTGCTACACAGGGATGCCATCCTTGCTCAAGAAAAGTCTATAGGAGAAGATGTCTATGAGAAACCAATTTCAGAGGTAACAACTTCTTGATTGACAACATTATATGTACGTGCAGGGGGAAGCCAAACCAGAAGTAAGACTCCATATATTTTGGATGGGTGAAAAGCATGCAAGAAGAAAACACAGGATTTGTACACTGAAAACAAAATCTTGTTCACTCATATGCCGAATAATTTGGAAGCAAAGTCACTGGATTTGAAGACAAATCATAAAGAGGTTGTATGCTTCTTAGGGCTGGTGCTGCTAAGCAAGACCAAAATCTTCGGGTGTTAAATTTCTGATTTTTAAATGCCTTTCAATTATAGGCTTCAACCTCTACTGCTCACAGCATTGGTAACTTCTCTTTGATTTTCTTGGCATAGTAGAACACTGTCGTGAGGGTAGTTAAGAAAAGAAGACTTTTGGAGTTTGACTTTGACCGTATTTATAGGATCATTAATCCATATTCATTTTACATCATTTACACTCTAGGACTGCAAAGTCAGCTCAGCCCATAAGGAGACTTATAGGACTCCTCGCTTTAAAATTTAAGCAATAAATGAATGTCAAGTAGACCTAAGAATTAGTGTAGACCTGAGAATGCCTGAGACCAGCATGAATGCCAAAATAAACAGCCATTGCTCCTGTTCATAGTTTCATAACAGTCCAGGTCATGGGGAAGGAGCATGCAACAACACACAATATAACATACTATAGTGCCTGACCACATCTTCATAGTTCATCCAATTAGAACATTTAATTTGTTCACCAGGAGTTGTGCCTACCATGGGATATCTTTGTACTGTGTATTCTCATTGAAGCGCCTCCTGGTATCTTTGGGATAATAGTAAATAAGGAAATCAAGCCTTAGTATGTGGGAGCATACATAAAATACTGTCAAACAAGATTAAAAGAGCTTAGCAAGGCCTTTTCCTAAAGAATGTGATAACTGGACAGGAACTTCAGTGTAAAACTTACATCATGTGCAGATTCACAAGGCTTAAGTTGAAATAATATGGAAAAATTAAGTACAAAAGATCTGCTCTCAAAAGCTGAACCCAACTTGGCTCTTATATAAAACACAATGACTGTTTCACTTTGACTGCTGTGGTCAGCTTTTGGAGAGTAAATTGCCATGGTCCTCCGGCTCTCTTCTTTCCCTCAGTTTGCTGAGATACCCTGAGAAAACCAGCAACTTAGGGCAGCTGGGGCTGAGGAAGATGAGATTCTAAGAGTCAGGGCTGGGGGCAGGCAGAGGAGGCTCTGCCAGCCACCGTGCCAGGTGGAGGCAACCAGACAAGTACCAAGGCTGAAGGCTGCTTTGGCAGAGAGGAGGCTGGAGTTTGTCATCTGCACCCAAGAAACAGCAAAAGGAGCAACATGAATAGCTGTGGTGGAGTTGGAGTGCCCTGGCAACTTTTTAGACACAGTTGCCTGGTTTTAATGTTTGCTTGAATAATAATTGGAATATTAAATTAATAAAAAAATTCAGAATACAAAAAAGGTAAAGGGTTGTGTATAAAGAAAGAGAATTTCTGTCAAAAAACAGGCTGAGGGGAAACCCCTAGGGCTTTAATAAATTGCATTTGGTCATGTAAAACTGAATATGGACCGAATCTAAATAATTTGGATCTTTTATCTCAGCAGTTTTACAGGTGTTTTAAAAATTCATAACTCAAATTTCAGCCTTCAGACTACACTTTATGCTCCACATCCCCATGTAGGTGTGTGAACTCAGGCTCCCAGGATCTGAGGTCTGAGCTACAGCTTTTTCCCTGTGAAATGAAGAAAGAGTTCACAGCACCTCACCACAGGGGAGATTCTGCACTGCAACAATATTATTTGTAACCCTAATGCTAAGTGAAGTTCTGTCCTTTGTGTATCTGAAAACTGTGCAAATGTTTATTGCTAATATGTCATCCAAATAAATTGTTACTTTCACGGGGCAGTTATTCTTATTTCCAGTCACTGCTTTATGTAAAACCCAAGACATAAAATTATGGGACTTGCATTTACCAAACACAACATTGTTGGTTAATAAATCAGATGAAGTAAGCAAGGAGACCTTTAAAACAGACTGTTCTCCTTTCCTACAATCCAGCTGGACAGACTTGAAGAAAAGCAGAAAGAGACATATCGGCGCATGCTGGAACAGCTCCTGTTGGCAGAAAAGTGCCATCGTCGCACAGTTTACGAGCTAGAAAACGAGAAACATAAACACACAGATTACATGAACAAGAGCGATGACTTTACCAACCTCTTGGAACAGGAGCGGGAGAGGTGAGTGCAAAGACCACCCCCAGTGTCCCAGTGCTTGTCCCTTCACCAGTGACATGGCCGGGTATTTTCTGTGTTTAAATGACACTAAACTTATGTGTAAAACATCTGTAAATGTCGGTCCACTCATGTCATTTGTAAGCACGTTACTGTGCAAGTCTGGAGATGGAGAAATACCACTGAATGTTCCTGTAGTGTGAGCTTGAATTAAGAAACAAACTTGTTTTGAATTAGTCATGCCTGTTTTGGGTTCACCTCCAGGTAGCTTTTGATCAGATGTTATTTATGTTGGCTAAGGCTGGGGCTGGGTTGCTTAGCTAAGAGCTAAGTTTTGTGAAGGACGGAGCACTGTTGTCACAGCAGGAGGGCAGGGTAAGGAAAACCACAGCACACATTAGGATACTGGCACACAAGTGCTGGGACTTTGCCATGCTCTTTGCATTTAGGCTTGGAAAGTCACAAACCATTTGCATTCTTTTGCATATTTTCGAAGACGTGCCTCAGGCGAGTTATCTTTCCCCTGGGAGAAAATACTATCATGCATTACAAAATGTGCCCAACCTGTGGTAGACTATCTGCAGTGTTCATCTCACAGTCTCATACACCCCACATTTCTTTTTTCCAAGTGTTTATCTAGCTTGTTGGACAAGTAATTTGTTCTCTGTGTCTCTAAGAAAAGAAAGATCACCTACCTTAGCTGAAGACTGAGCACTCAGTAACAGCCTCAGTTTTTCAATATGAAAGTTTTGTGCTTATACCAAACTGCTTGAAATTAATCCATGTTGTGTTTTTTGTTTTTTTTTTTTTTTAAGGAAAGGCTCTAAGAAAAATACTTAAGGCAAGTTCAAAGAAGAAATGCTTTTGAGGAAACCACTGGCTTGTGGCAGACATTTGCAAAATGCCAGGAGCAAAACTGTTTAGTGTACTTCCTGAACTCAGTTCAGTGCCAGTTTTGAGTAGGTGGCACATGAGCTACAGTGACCATATTTCCTGGTTTAGTACATTTTGGGTTTTTTCTGTCTTCACTTTCCTGGGTTGGCTGGCGAACTTTAAGGAACAAAAATGCTTCTGCACCTTAGCAAATTGATTCTCATAGTAGAAAATGAAAAATGTAAAAATAAATACGTTTTAAGAAATAAAAAAATGTTGTATTTTCAAGTAAGTAGCAACTTCACATCTGATTCTCATAGATGACATTTCGTCTCTATGCTGAATATCCATGTATGTGTGGACATGTGGCCACTAAAATGGTACAAAAGTGGCATTAAAAATACCCTTTACATTTGTCTTTACATTTTTACAGTCACATTAATTTGACAATTGTTGCCTTCTTATTATTCCCTCTCAATTCATGAAGGCCACTAAACAGTCTACTATTATGACCTGGGCTGAATTGGCTTCCTTTAATCAAATGATTAAAGAGCTTTTTATCTTAACACAAGGCATGCGGTATCTTACCATTGCCAAGATATCAAGCCTCATATCTGTGGGCATTTTCTCTTACCCTTCCTGCTCTCTCAACCTTCAAGTTTTCTACATTCTACAATTTTTTGAAAAACAGCAATAAGAAAAGGAAAATTTGAATTTGAATTTCTCTTGAAAACAGATCTTTAACGGCAACTAAATCCAGAGGCTTTAGTCACCTGTGCCTCTGTACTGGTGGCTGCAGGGGAATAATTGCAGTGCTGAAGCCCTTTTGATTTATGTTGAGTAACACTAGAAATCTGATGTTTGCTATTTAATCCACTTTGTTTGTGTATGACACTAATTTGTTTCAAGTTAGTAGTGACCAAGCAGAGAGAACAGTTAGTAGTGACCAACAACTGTAGTGAACTACAGTTAGTAGTGACCAAACAGAGAGAACATGGCATGTAGCTAAACATAGAAAACCAAGATACATGTACCTCCCTCTTCAGGGCCTCCTCTCAGATCACTTACAGAGCAGATTAGCAAAATCAGGATGGGTTGGAAACCACATATTAGCATAAAGTCTTAAGCGATCTCAACTTCTTACCTTTGTTTTCTGAGTGTACATGAAACTGAGACTGCACCCACATCTTTGTAGGCAATAAAAACTAGTAGTAGTATTTTTTGAGGGCTGTATTCACAAAGAAAGAGAGAGTGATAGGATGACTCCTTAGGAAAGCCCCAAAGTGGCAATAGATTTTGTCAAAAAGAAAGAGTTTGAAGTGGAAAAATTAAGTTGCAACAGATTAAAGCATACAAGAAACTCATACTCAATCTGCAATTGGGACAGAGAACTGACCTGCTCAAAGTAATTTTTTTAAGGTCCTGTATAGGCATTCTTGTTTTATAGGTACCACTATACATTTTACTGTGATGCTTTGAGGGTTATTTTATTAAGAGCTGAACAGACTTGTAGTCTCCACGAAAACGAAAAGGGACACAGAGTTGAACTTTGCCCGTCAGCCACTCTGCTGCACTCACAGTTATAATGTTAATGAGACAGGGTGAGCCAGAGGAAGAACAGTGCTGCAGGATGGCCATCTCACAGCAGTCTGCTACAATGAGAGAAGTAATAATTTCTGTCCTGGATCTAAGTAGTTTCAGTAATTTCTTTCCTCACACTATTTTATCAATCTTTACTAACCATTGTTGTCTACATCAACTTTTGCAGGCCACATCTGCTTTCGCTGTCTTTGAAAGTTTGAACAAAGCAAAAAGGGAATTCTTTAAGAGCAGAAATATGCCTCAGTTCTAATGTATGTCTAACACCCCCTTAATGTATTTACTTTGGAATATTTTTTTACACGCGCTTTTATTCATTATCTCTAATCCATCTACGACAACATGATATGAAAGCAAACAGTTCTTCTGAGTGACTAATAATTAGGTCAGCCTCACACAGGAAGGAAGTAACAGGAAAACATGATTTGTCAAGAATAATGATGCATGAAAAGTATAAAAAAGAGAAAATTGTGCACTGGGATATTCAAAATATAGACAGCTAGGGGCAAAGGGGGTAAATGGAGGAGGCTAAAAGGCATGGCTCTGCAAGACCAAGTGCAACTGACCTGAAGAAAGATTGTGGAGAAGGTTGTTACTGGAAAAGAGTAGTGATGATCATTTGCCATGTGGAGATGAAAGAAATATGGTACTTTTAGTGGAAGGTGCTTCTACAGACATGGTGGCTGAAGTGTTTTGCAATTTTCCCTATAGTATGCTATAATAGTATTTAATGATGTTTGAAATTATGGGCAGTATTTTCTACTTTGCTATGCAAACAAATTCCCCTTTTCAATGCTTGCCCACCTCGGCTGCTGCTCCTCTAACATCAAGGTGTCCTTGGGCATCTCCGATCCTGGGGAATGCAAAAGCAGACATCTTCCTGGAGCCTCCTGAGGAGGCTGAGGGATAGGGAGAGCAGCCCCTGCACCCCCTCAAAGACTTGGGCGACCGATGGTGGTGGTAGGAGTCTCTGGTCTGACAGGTGGGGAATGAAGGGTCTGGTCAGACACTGCATTGACACTGTGGCTTGCAGTGGGCACTTGGAGACCAGGCAGCAGCAGACCAGGCATAAGCAGCCTCAGGGATAAAATTAGTCTTCCCAGCACAGGCACCCTCATGACTTCAACTATGCTTTGAGGACGGAGCTGGTGGGGTGACTTTGGGCTCAGCTGGACACAGCTAAACCAGCTATTGGTACTTCACTACCCCAAAAATTCTTGTGTAAAGCAGGCTTAACATGAAATTGTACTTGGCTGTTCTCTGTGCTGCCTAGTCCCAGCCTTCTTCCCTTCCCTTTTAGGGAACTGGGAGCAGGGTGGGGGGGAAATCTTTAGTTTATCAATTATACACTTTTTCATTCGATCAGCAGGGCTCTTTTTTGGTGGAAAAGGCTAGAGATCTTTTTAATGTCAGTACTTTGACGTTTTGATCGACCTAGGAGATGAGTTTTAAAATGCTGACATTTTTAGAGGTGCTAATCTCTGAAAAATTTTTCATGTGCCCTTCTTTTAATCCTGGTGGTTGACAGGACATTTTACTGCTATTAAGAGCACTGGAAAGCTCCCATTGATTTTAATGGTTCAGGAAGAGGTGAGGACCACTGATGGACAGAAGAAATAGCCTGAAAGCCTGCAAAATAGGGGGGAGGAGGGAATTTCTTTTATATGCATGGGATGTGGGTTGCCAAATAGAGGGTGTGATGTGGCAGAAAGGCTTTGTTGGAGCTCTGCAATGGGGAATCCATGTGACTGCTCTGTGAGTAATTTGATCATTTCCAGCATGATCTCTGAGACTACTGAGACTCTGTCACCCCACCACACAATGGATTGGTAAATACACACCCAGTATCTCAGTGTTGTCTGTGCTAAAGGATAGATATTATGTTTTATTGTAAGACTCCACTGAAGTGATGAGGATTTAGTACTGGTTCTTGCTTTCCTCAGTGCTTCAAATTATTCTTTACAACACTGCCAGTGTTCTCAGTGCTCTGAAGCATTTCATGTTTTCCTCAACAGCAAGGCTGAGGATCCAGTCTGTACTTCCTAAGCATTGCCCTGATAAATCTGGTTTTAGTTAAACCCTCTTTTTGAAGTACATGGCCATAATTAGATCTGCCTAGAGGAGACAGCAAGACTGTGACCCCAGATCTTTCCTCCACAAAGTTCCCTTTCAGTCTTCACGTAAAATTGTCTCCTCTTTGCCTCCCCCATCACAGCACCCCCAGCAAGGAATGCACTGGCAAGTCCCTCGGAGGCCTGTGATAATACATTCCTCTCGGCTTCAGTCATGCTGGCACCGAGATGCTCTTGGCTGCTCTGCTGGTGATGTAATTCTGGGCCCACATCACCTGCAAAGGAAACTGATCTGTGAGCAATAAAGCACACAGCCCTCTTGAAACAAAAATGGGAGTGTCGATGTTAACAAGATTTTAAACTCCCTTTCCCCCCCTTTTTGCATTTCTGCTTTTATTACCAAAGCTTCCCTTCTCTATTTTCCCACGAGACGGCAGCACCAAGCCTTTCATTGGGAAGGGCTTGCTGTTTTGTTTCCCTGTATTTCATGGACCCAAGCAAGTATAAAGGCTGGAGCGTGATACAGCTTAGAGATTTTGTGTGTGTTGCCTTTCCAGTTTGTGTTTTCCCTCGATTTTTATGAAGACTGTAAAATAAAGGAGCTGGAGGGAAGACAGCAGGGCAGAGTATCCATCAGTCAATTACTTGTTTAGAGAACAATCGGGCCAAAAATATGAAGTATTCATGACTAATAAACCTCTGTGATTTACCACCATAAAGCCAAAATCTGTGGTAAGAATAGGCCCATACAGAAACACTGGGGTGAGGTACATGATCCAACATATAACACAGATTTTGGCCTGTAACTGTAATCTGTTGGTGATTCCTCTAAAGTCTGGAAATTAGGTTACTTTACAGAAAGATTTTTGATATCTTCTTTTTTTTTTTTTCCCCCAAGAGTTCTTAGCCATATTTGTACTCTGGCTTTTTTTCTCATATGGTGATTGTTTCTGTCCTGGTTTCCAAATTGTGACCAAAAAAAAGGAAAAGCCATCCCAATGGGACTTTGCCACTGCCTACAGCAGTTACTCATCTTACCGCACATTACTGGCCTTAGTAGAGCACTGAGTCACCCTCCATCTTCTTTTCAGTAAGTGCATCTCTAAACTTTTAATATTATAATGTAGAAGACAAGGGCAGCAGTGCATTTTTATTCTTTTCTTTCAGGCTGACATGCTATTGGTATGGTTTGGAAAAGCTGGTTATTTTCTGTCAATGTAACATATTCACAGGATCACAGATCAGAAATTCTGTGGCAGTCTATTAAAAGAAATGAATTAAAAAACCTGGCAATGACAAATACAATTTTTGCACAGTTAAGTAAATCTGAAGGTCATCCATTTTGCAGGTCCTGTTTTACAGCTCTAGCTGACAGCAAGGCAGCGACGGATCAAAGTTTATATTTTAACTAATGAATCTGGTCCTAACTTCCAAAAAAATGGTTCCAAAGGTAATTTGAATAAGAGAAAACAGTCACATCTGACTGTGGAGAAACAATATGAAAGTATTGCAAGTCTTACACAATGTGAGCTGGGACTGATCCAAATCCATCTCTTTACACTTGGATAGTCCTCAAAACTGTCCAGTCTTTCAGTCACTCCTGGGATTATATAAAATGGCATCATGCATTGTTTCAGCTACTCTTCCAAAATTTTTTCTAAGTAGGCATCAGCTATACAGCTCTTAAGAGAGAATTATTATACAAAACTATATGTACTTCATTATTCCTAGCAAGTTTGCTTGCTAAAATCATCAATTCAAATGCTCCCAGGGTCAGACGGGGAAAAATTACTTCATTCAAAATCTACTCACGAACTCAAACTCTATCCAGGGTGCAATAGGTAACAATTTTAACATTTAAGAGGCCTTTGGCATGTTTCAGAGTTATTATACTACTGAAATAAGTACCAGTTCACAGCTCTACTGAGGCCATCTTTTTAAGTTGTCATTTTTTTAGGCAAAGAAAACAAGAATTTAATCAGGGTCATGTAGGGAAAATTGCTTCCTCATTCAGAAAGATTAGAAACAGGTTTCAGTTGAAATGCCAGGTTTCAGTGAATTTCTGAAAAATTTAAATAGATACCACTTATTTACAAGTATAAATATATGATAATAGGCGCTCATTGAAAGTGTGGGATATTTGCTTTATGTTTAAATATGTTTATGTTCAAAGTTTACCTGTGCAGAGATGCACAGACTAATTAGAGAGGTGCATGACCTACTGACCTAATGCCCTGCTAATATCCAAGACCTGTTCTCTATGGTCTGATAACTTCCATAAGTTGTATGAAGAACCTCAAGACATCATCTGACTAGGGGAGTTATTCTGACTCAGTGAGCCTATATAGAAGCATTCCTAACCCTAAACAGATGTAATATTTTTTCCATCTTCGTTCCCCAAAAGGGTGCCAAGTTGCATATCTCTTCTCATTCCTCAATCTCCAGCAGCAATGGAGATTAGCAGTAATGAATCTTATACTTGCATCATTTCAGTTTTCATTTCGTTTTAAGGCTTATATGTGAAGAAATGTTAGGGCAGAAATAAAAAAATCCAGGGGGTGCAAACGAAGCGTTCTTGTGAAATTTGCCAAGGCCTGTTCAAATGTGCAGGGGGAGAAATGCAAAATATATAATTCACCACATATTTGTAAGGTACCTGATTATAATATTGTGTCGCCATAGTTAGTATTTCAACTAACTTTTAAAAAACTCATTAAGACATACCCTTTTGGGTGTAAGACTATTATTAATGTCAACAAAGACAATCTGGTGACCTAATTCACAAGACCAGCTAGTCAAAAAAGCTTACCAAATAACCCTGTGAATATGCCCCTCACCTGGACTATGGTAGACATTCAATCCTTCTGTCAACTTGTTGGGACCTGAATACACCTCTCAGAGGAGGCCCTCCTGGTCACATCACTCGTTCCTTGGGGTGTCTGATCCCATTCCTCCTGGGAAAAATTGTTCTACTTTTACAAGTTACTTACATAATTTTGAGTTCTTTTCACCAAAGAGGTGAAAATCTTCTTGTAGGTCAGTGTCTGAGTATTCAAATTTCCCAGACAGAGGAATTCACCGGTCCAGGCAGATCACTTGATCTTCAGAAAAAGGGAGGATTTTTCACGTGTTAGTTTAGTGAATTGGGCCAAGATAAAGTCCTCTCTATCCCCTGCTTTTCTTAAAATGATAAAAATGGAAATGAAATTACTGATCTGAAACAAAAAATGTTTCACTGAAATGCACAAGAAACACTTTTTTCACTTGAATGAGACACAAAAATTAAGCCTTTTAAAATATTTTTAAAAGTTTTTGGTTTAGCTCTGAAATTGAAAAATCAGCTACACAGCTCTGTTATGCAGTTGCTTAGGTTAGGGAATGATTAATAGTAACATAGCTGAATATGTAATACCCTAATGAGGAAAGATAAAGAAATGAGCAGAAAATGAGGCTAAATTATAGCAGAATGACAGCAATGGTTTTCTGATGATAGCAATTATGTCATAGCTGAAAAAGTATCTCTTGGTGACAAGTATATATATCATAGAATGAAAGTTCCTGTAATTCCATTTAAAAAGTTTATTTTCAGAGGAACCAGAAAGGCATAGATGTATTCTATCTCATCATTTAAATGTCAGGCTTTTCCTAGATGACTTAACTTGTTTTAAAATGATGCATAGCTTTCAACATTTTTTCATTTTGAAAATTACTGCCTGGGATAGAACCCTGGTTTCCAAACCCAGCAGGGGCAGAGCCGTGTCCGTAGCGGTGACAGGCAGGCGGGCGGTGTGGAGGACAGCTCATGTGACATGGGCACGGCAAATCCTGCAACAGAGGAGAGTCTGTCCTCGTTTGACTGGCTCATGTCCTCACCTGACAGAACAAGTGCTGTTGGTCCAACTTGCTTTCAGTTGCAAGCACCTTGTGCCCATCATTAGCACACCCAGCTTTCTACATCCATCTACTCCAGGTCTTAGGAAATAATTAATCCTGATGCTGGATTTTATGAGCACAAAGCTGGCATTGTTGCAATTCCTTTGAAGTCAATAGAGCACTTCTTGATTAATGGGATTACTGAGAATCAGAGTAGGAACTCTGAAACGTGTATATGCGTGTACCTGTAGAAGTCTATACATGCATATATAAATGTGTTACATACAGCAGTTTCTTGGGTGGAATTATAGCTTCTGCATGAGAGTCTGTGCTCCAGAAAATTAGCCTGTCAACAATACATATTTCCCATAAGATAATATTTTTATATAACTCCTTTATGCATTTCAGCTCATCATAGTAATCATAACAATAGTAATAACAACAGCAACAATAATAAACCATAATACTAATAATAACAACAATAAAAATAACAATAATAACAGCCATTTTAATGACTATAATTTTTTACATAATTTCCACAGGAAAATGATGCCTTTGTGTTTTGAATTATTTTTGGTCAGTATTACCTATTGATTCTACAAAGGAGGCTGTAAACTTTTACCTCCTTGTGCATGAGGCATCGTTTGCACTTATGTCACTATAAGATTTTAAAAAATAGTAGTGATTTGTAAGTAAGGATGCTCAGTGGAAGACAACAGCTAATGACTGAATACCTGATTAGAGAACAACAGGGCCGGACTGCATAAGCCCTGCAGTCATTCAGAGGGCAACACAGACATGGAAGAAAGAAATTTTAAGGCAAAGACAAGCACAGCACCTTCTAATTCACACTTACTGCATGAAACTGGCCCAATTTCTCCTTGCTTGCTCTCCTCCATCTCAGAACCTGAGTTTTTCCTGTCCTTTTTTTTGCTATTCATATACTCAGCAAGCTACAGTAAGGATATCATCTTGGAAAAGGGTAGTGCAAACTAGAATTATTTCAGACTGAGGAGAGAACTAAAGCCACACATGCTGCTTTTGTGCCAAGTGATACACAGGGGCTGGTGCAAGTAAGTGTTCCTTTGAATGGAAGCACTGACAGCTCCTGTTCTTGTGCAGTGGCTGTGCTCAGCCTGTGTCTCTCTCGTCCCCAGAACAAGGCCTCTACTTTTAAAGACATGTATTCAATAAAGCCCAAATAACCTCAGGTGAAGAATGATGTTCTCTTCAGGCAAGAGGATGGGACTACTGTGGGTGTGCAACAGCAAATTTGGGCCACCAAAATACAGATCTGCTCAAAAATCAGATGTCTGTGAACATTCAAATTTATACATGTGTTGGTTGGGGTTTTTTGGTGTGGGTTTGAATGGGGTTATTTTTGGTTTTTGTTTGTTTCCTTTATCTTTTAATTTTAAAATTCTTCATTGATTGCACTCCAGATATCTATGGGAGTATTTTTTGGATTCTCCTTTAAGCAACTAGAAGTAAAAAGTTAAAATAGAAGGCTCAAACATTGGGTGAGGCCCTATATGCTGGCTGGGGACAGACTCTTCTCTAATTGCTTCTCAATAGGCACAAATCTAATGCAACCAGCAAACCTAAGAATTGCATGAGCTGTAGTAAATAGCTATGTGGTAATCAAAAAACTTTGTGTAGCTGTAAGGGGCTTTATTTGGTGGTTTTTCACAGTTATGATGGGTTTGGGTTTTTGGTTGATTTTTGTTTGTTTGTTTGTTTGTTTGTTTGTTTGTTTTGTTTTGTTTTTTGTTTCGGTGAGGGGAGAGGTGTCCATTTATGCTGCACCTCCAGAACACAGGCAAAAAGCACTAGCAAAGGTGGGGTTGTGGGATAGATGTGGTGGGCAGGCATGTGCTCCTTTGTGTTCAGGGCAAGAGCTGAGGGTCTTGGCATGAAAATTAATGGAAATACCTTCACAGCCTTTCAGACTGAGAGTCGGGACATGGCATATTAGGATGTGGTGTGACAGCGAGGATTACTCAATGCTGATGTTGTTAAAATCTATCAGTCCCTATTTAGATCATAAAAGCAGCTGCTGGCTGCTTTTTTACAACATTTGAAAATTTTTCTGGGGATTCGTTATTTGCTAAATCATTGATAATATGACATTCACAGAAATTAATTTAGAAACAAAGAAGGAATCTTCATAAGATTATTTTTCTCTGCTTTCATAGGTATGTATTGTATTATTCTTATGTCATTGTGACCAAGGTGGCCAAATATGATATGAACAAGTACACACAAAGGCTGTATTTCTAAAAAAGTCTCAGACCCTGCATTGACAGAGTTTTTATATTGACTCCACTTGAATAGTTACTTGCTTTCAAGCTGAATTGCTATCATACAGCTGTGTGAGCTTTTCCATGCTTGGCTAGCCCAGTTTGTGCAGTTATATTAATGATGCTATTTCCTAAATCCAGATTTTAAACTTTGTCACTATTTTTTTTGGTACACTTTTCGATGTCTGCAACCCTCTCATGGGGACTCCAGACACCATCACCTGTACTGTTTGATGTTAAAATGAAGCATGAATTCTTTGGATTCTGTTTTGTCTCGTTCTTCCTGCCCACCAGTTATACTCGCTCTATCAGTGCACTGATATTTCAGTGGTGTATCAAATGGGAAGCAGTGAGGTAGAGAAACTTTAGTTTTAGGTGTAGGACTCAGGTACATTTCAATCCCAGTCAGTCACTGGCTTACCTTGCTTGTGAGAAGAAGCACAAAAAAGAAAAGGAAGTCCAGGAAAAGTCAGCAGGAGTGCAAGCAATGGGGCAAGAACTGAACTGATGGACCTGGGCCATAAAGGATGAGGAATAGCAGAGAGGGTTAGGCCAACAAAACAATAGCAACAGAAAGGAGAAAACCAGTCAGGCTTAATTTTACATCCTAGACTCAGCTAGGGCAAAAGAGGCCAAAACATTCCCAAAAGACTAATTCTCTCTGGATAAACTGAAAACAGGCATGGTTCACCTTGCTTTTAAAGCCTTGAGCTCACTCTTCCACCTAATTTTTCCCCATGAACACCTAGCACATCAAAAGCAAGTAATTTAGAAAAGCAAGGGTGGAGCCCAGAGCGGGTAGACAGCGTTAGTGAGGTGCCCTGATTGAGCACAGGCAGGTGAAGCAGCCAGCACTGACAACAGTGGGTGCACAGAAGGCACCAAGTGGCATCCTGCCCAGTGCACTTGTCCAAGATCCTGGACACCTTTTCCCCCGGCTCCCAAGGAGCTCTTGTTGAAGGCCACAAGAGGCTTCTATGGTGCTTTATTCACAAAATATGACCAAATCATACTGTGAAACAATAACTGGGACATAGACAGGTCCTGCTTCAGCTGTAACCACTTTTACTTGAAAGAATCCCAGCACTATTGGAGATGCTGAGCTTTCCAGATAGCAAAAGAGTACACACAAGTGCTAAGAAAGCAGAATACCAAAAGGAAGGGAGTGCAACATGAAAAAAAAAAAGAAAAAAAGCAAGCCAGAAATGCTTTTGTTAAACTTTTGAATCATGCTTCCACAAAAGGCAGCAGATCCCAGCATAGGGTGATTTTCATGCTGTAAAGAGAAAAATAATTTAAAACCTAGGCAGCATGACTTATTTAGAAAGATCTGAGGAGTAATAAAAAAGCCTGTGTGCAAACGTGTGTGCGCACACACGGTTTCTTTAACAGCTGCATGGAACAACCTGTTTTAAATAAGAACAAAGGTGAACAAAGCCAGTTGTCAGTGCAGCTCACCAAATGAAGTTTTTTAATGTGCATGACGTATGCCATATAAAATGTATTGCCTGAGATACAACAGCACAGAGTCCAACTTGAAGTCTTTTTCTCAGGCTTTTCCTACAAAGTCATGTTTCAAGAATTTACTACATTTATCTTCATTATTTATTTTTCTCTCTCTCCAAAAGGCCCAATGGATCACCTTGCTCACTATATCTTCAGCAGCAAATTAAAATCAGCCTCTTCCCTCCCTAAATATTCAAAATTTTCTTGTTCTATCAAGATGCCACTATTGCAGTCAGAGTAGACAACTGGCTAAGTAGAAAGTGGAGGTCAGATCTGACTTACCAAATGAGTTTGGCTTAACCAAGAGAAGGCAAGAAAAGAAAAACAAAATAATGATGGAAGATTTTCAGTGCTTTGAACCTTTGATGAACAAAAAATAAAAAAGAACTGGCAAGCACACAGAGTACCTTTTCATGTATGTAAGTAAACACAAATTTAGGAAAAGCTTTGCTTCGCACAAACAGAAATACTTGGGCTTTTTGTAACATGTTAGAGAACTTGGAGAGAGTTGCAAGCTCTCTGCCTTTTAAATGTTACATATGTTCTGCACTGAATGTAAAGAGAGCAGGGAAGCCTTCTGGAAAGATTACATAGCTCTGTTTACAGAGAATTTTATAATCAGGCAATCATTTGTTACAAGTCTCTAAGATCCACAAGGGGAATCTATTGCTATGCATAGTTTAGGGAATTTTTAAAGAGAGCAGCTTATCAAAGAAATGTGTAGTCTATTAGCACATCATTAAATTTTTAAACCAATTCCATTTTTGCTTCCCAGTTACTCTCCTCTATAGCAGACAACTGTGCCAGATGCAAAGTATCATTTCTGACTTTCAGAGATGAGTTGAAATTTGGGATTCCTATTTATTCCCTCTGCTGCTTTTATTTCTTGTTGTTTTTCTTATCTGGTCTCACAATGTTGCAAGTGTTGCTTTACTCGGGAATGCATTTCTTGGACTACTTCATCCCAATGAAACCATGAACAGAAAAATTCACGAGCAATTTAAATTTTCCCATCCTTTGATGTGACTTTAAGTTGACGGTACTCTTGAGAAATAACAATATATGGAGCATCTTTGTATTTTTATATAGACACATAATGTGATTTCTGTACAGAACAAAAAAAAAAGCTGTAAATATTAAAGGCTACTTTGACCTTAGCTGTGACATCCTACCTGATATCCCCTGTAGCTCTGGTACCAGCATAGTGATGGGTACTTGGAGTAGTTGAAATGGTGGCGGAGAATACTTAAATTGTGAAGTCTTATGGTTGCACAGACTTAACTACTGCAGGTGTGCAGGCTCACCACTACCACACTGCACTTTCTCTAACATCCTCTTGACCTCCCTGAACCTTCTGCTCAGAGCTGGGACCATGAAAACACAGATGAGGGCAGATGTGTTGCTTGCAGTTCCAGCCTGGCCCAAGTGTGGTAACACAGACAAAAGAACAGCCAAGGCAGATATGAGAGGACACCTAGAGGGGTTGTTGATTTGGGAGAGGTGGGGGTCAGAAATGGAGTGCAGAGGTGAGGAGAACCTGGGGTTCAGCAGTGGGTGCAGCGGGACTGGGACAAGCTGTGCAATGAGCTCAAAGCCCAGAGCCAGCTGGGATGGGGGTGTGAGCAGATATCCTTCTGCCGAGCCAGCAGCGCCGGTGGAACAGAGCCTTGCTCTCGGCTGCTGATCACAGCCAAACCCATCTGTCAGCAGATAGTTTTGAAACTTGCTTGCAAAGTGCACTGTGCCTTTCTAGTATCCAACTGCTTCGAGGCTGACACCCTGCTATTGCTATAAATTATTTTGTTAACTTAGAGTGCAGGCTTTTATGCAGGCAATATAAGGGATCTCTTCTGACAATCTCCTTAAGTGCCCGTATAATGCCACATCATTAAATTTCAATGGTCAATATCTTAGTGTTTGCCATTGTGTATGCAATTTCCTCTTTTTAAAGAATATTTAGCTCTACCAAACAATTGTTGGGATTGCAAAGGACACAGCAAGTAGAGTAAGCAGAACATTTGTCTGCTCAATGCACGTGATCATTTGTAATTGCACAATCAAACACATTTTGTACAGAAACCTTTCCTCTGACACTGGAAAAATAGAAACATAGCAAGATGCATCAGCTTTGCACACAGGAAGCAACAATCTCTCTGTAGACCCCAAATTCATCTTTTGGAAAGTGTTTAGTAAATGAGGTAAAGGAATATGAAATGGGAGAGAATGATTAAGACTAGTATACATTTCCCTGGAAAATGTGACTCTACTGTTGTGTTGGTGTGATGGATTTCCTACCGTTAACTCACGTGATGCTAATTTGCACAGATTGTGAATGTTTTTCACTGTAAGAATGGTTCTCATTGGGGAGCATGTTGGATCTGGGCTCAGATGTGCAGGAGTCTGGAGCATCCCTTCCTGGGCACAGGCAAATGGGATTGTGATGTGCACACACCACCCATCCTGCAGCACTCTGAAACACACATCTAATGGACCCCAGAGCAGGTGTAACAAGTAAAAACTTGGTCCTTTGTGCTTCTACCTCCCACACAGAAATTAATAATTTTGATCTCAGCAGAGTCTGAAGAGGGTGAGGTAAATAATGTCTTGAATAAAAAGCATAAAATCAGTGTCTAAGCACCTGCTTTTCAAATGAGCTCTGTCCAGCCTGTGTGCTGAATGAGGCTCCTAAGGCAAAATAATGAAAGAACATGAAATTAGATAGTTTCTCAAAAATGTAAACTCACATTGGTCCATTTTTAGTAGATAACAATATTTGAAATTATATGCTTTCAGTGTTTTTGGCTATTAAAAGCTTCCTAAGAAGAGTGGAAGGTCAATGGGAAGGAAAGAGGAAAGCAAAGGCAAATGAGAAGGAGAAAGAGAAAGGGAAGGGAAGACTTTTTCCTACTTCCCCTCAAGAAGTCTGAAAGGTGCTTGGAAGCAATCCAGGGAATCATCAGGGAAATAGAAGGAATCCCCAAATTCTTTTCTGCTGTTTTGGGAACAAAAGGGCTGGTTTAGGACTTTTTTAAAGCAGGGAGCTAGCAGAATGGTGCTTTTCAGACCTCACCAGACTTGGTGAGGCTTGCTACTATGCATGGATTTTCAAAAACAAACACGACCGTATACTAAATCCCCAGGGGATTTTTTTCATGTATTCATGCCTTTATCAGCCGATCTTAAGATCAGCCAGCGCGTACCAACAGTAGTACCGCCACTTCAAACACCGGGAAGACAAGGGGAAAGCAACAGGAACTTTTGTTGAGCCAGAGTAATGAATCGGCAGCTGGGACTGGGAAGCATCGCTACGTGCATCCCAGTCCAGTTAAGCAAAAGCAACTCCCAGGGGTTCTCTGCGATCAAATTATTATTTCTTAATCGCTCACCTATGAACTGTAGCTGTAAAGAGCCCGTAGCGGCTGTCAATAACAAACCCCGGGAGGGCGGCGGGCGGCTGCTCAGCCGGACCCCCAGCGGTCCTGCCCCGGCCCGGCGGCTCCACCCCCGCCCGGGGAGCTCGGGGCGCAGCCTCACCTGGCGGCAGCGACGCGGAGCCGGCTCCCGGGGTTTCCCCCCTTGGTTGCTGTTTTGGTTGCTTGAAAAAAAGAGAATAAAATACATCTAGTTATAAGGTAAGAGAATTTATTTTTAATTGTATTTTTAATTCGAGCGCCGCTAATTGCTGTGTACATGCGCAATTCGCTGGTTCAGTGAGCGCACCGGGCATTGGCGTAGGCGCGGGCGGGAGGGAGCGAGGCTGGAGCGGAGTGTGCGGGCAGCGGAGGCGCCGGGATGCTCGGCGGCCCCGGCTCCAGGCGGGCAGGACGGAGCAGGACAGCGCTGAGGGGCCGCGCCGGCCCCGGGCAGATGTAGCGTTGGGCTGGAGCCTGGAAGGTGCACCTGGTGGGGCTATGCTGTGAGGCTTCCCCTCCCGGGCAGCGCCCCGAGGGGTCAGGGAAGGATAACCGCAGCCCGGAGACAGGTTTGGCAATTCTCATCTTAGCTGAGCGCTGCTTCGCCTTCGCTCTCAGGTACTGTGTGCCTGCTTTCTGTGCCTCCCCCTTCCCCTCCTCTGACCTCCGGAATTAATGTGGGTACCTTAACTGTGGGGCTCTGAAAAAGTGCCTGTCCGGTTGTGATACTGTTTTGTAGTCTGAAAGGATGTCGGTCGGGTTTTGTTCTTAAAAGATCTTTGGTGTTTTTCTTATGTGAACAGTGTGCTAGAAAGGTGGGGGGACACACTGAATCTAGTAAGTGTTCTTATTCCAAAGCACTACCTTTAGTCACTGTTCAGTTGGAGTAAGACACTTTCAACACGAATGAACTATTTCAGTAAACTGGATTTTAATTTTTACAAAATCAGTGTTAGAAACAGAAACTGTTGTAGCTTACAAGCAATTTGTCCTCCTAAGGAAGAACACATTTCCTTTACTTTCAGTATATTATGGAACCTATCATGTAGTTTAGAAGTATTAAAATATTAATTTGCTTGTTATATGGTTTGATACAATGAAGAATGTGCACTTTTTTACACTTCGAGTTTGTATATTAGGTGGCCACAAAAAATTGTCTTTAGGTTTACTATAACTTTTATAAACAAGCTTGTATTTGTTTTCAGATTGATGCTGTGATAAACTGAACAAGAAGTTTGAAAGTTCTGTAGTAAGGTCATTCAAACATTTTTCTCATTTCTTACCTTTAAAATGTAATGGATAGAAAGGAGAAAGTAACACAGCTGTGCTTTATTCTTTTTCTTGCTATGGGATCTGATCTTGTTTACATGTTTCTTCTCCCAGTTGAAATGGATATATGGGAAGTAGTGAAGCTGATGTTTTGAAAGTGTAACCTAATTGCCTAATTTTAGTCTTAGACCTGATTGTTTTGTTTCCTAGAGAGCCTCACCATCTTTTGGCTCTCTTTGACTTCAGCTGAAGTTGTAAGTACTCAAAACTAGCAAAATTCAGCCTTTGGGTATCTCAGCCTGGCCCCAATCACGGAAGCACTGGGAAATAGTCCTGACATGTGGAGGATTTCCCAGTGGCTGTAGAAATAATCTTCAAAATCAGCTGTTGTACATTAAACAGGAGAAAAAAAGAGGCAACTCCTTTATTGAGTTAAACCACCTCTTGCTGGTTTTCATTGCCCTGGGATTCCAGACTCTCACATCACTTAATGGGCAGCAGGTTTCTAGTTACCCAAGAGGAAGTTGTCCAGTCTCTCTAACTCTGCATATACAGTGGCAAACTTTGGGTTTGAAGTGGAAAGATGAGTTTGTGAAGGCATTTTATTTCCTGGTGGAAATTCCCTTGGGATTGCTGTGTGAGTGGCACAGCAATGCTGTTGGCCCCTCAGGAGGAAGCAGCCTTCATCAGCTGTCAGTTAGCTGATCCTTAGCATGACCAACTCCTCATTACTTGCCTTAACCCCCACTTACTGGCTATCCACGAAATGGGATTAGAATTCGTCACACCTCATAGCAAGAGACTTTTGGGAATGTAAATGGCAAAATAAGGTACTACAGGAATGGTAACTCACATGGCTTTGTGCTAGAGCAGCCATGAGGAACTCTGTGGATCTCCAGGCTGTGTATGAACTCAATTAATAAGGTCCTCTAGAGACCTTACCTGCTTACCTCCTTCCTATCCTCTTTCTCCTAACTGCTGTTCCTCCAGCTGCCAGTTTTGATAGCAGGAGAAATAGCTCTCTACCTCTCCAGAATGCCCTCCACATTAGCTCATCCTTTGAATGCCTCTTTAAACACTGGGAGACACGTTGGGAAGCTTGGCTTTGTTTGTTTGCAGAGCAGGGGGCTAAAACAGGCCAACACAGCTGAAATGAGGTGCTGAAATGTTGACGTGTATGCAAACCATGGGAGCAGCTTATGGCCTTTCAGGACATCCTCTGGCTTGCCCTGCTTTCCCAGGGTTTCTTTGCATAGATGAGTGCCCATTTCTATGCTAGACGTGGAAAAGGCTGTATGAGCACCTGTGATGTTTTCTCATCTTGATGGAAGTACAAACAGAAAGAGAGATGTACACTCTGGTATAATTGTCAATAAGTGTTTGGAGGGCTATTCACTTTTGCATGCTCTTTTTTAAACACTTGGAAGTGAATGTTTTTTTGAGGAGAGCCATGACAAAAGAAATGAAGCCACATCTCTGGAGGAATAGAGTTGTAGCTATCAGCATCCCACTGCACTTTTGTTGATCAATTCATAGCTTGGAGTAGGGAAGGGGAAGCAGAAAGATTTTGCAGTGAAACACTTCAGCACCAAACCTAAAGGAAGGAGGAAAGGGACAGCCTGGTTACTGCCCATCCACTCCTACATTCCTCCTTGCTGGCTGTTTCCAGCATGCCATTCATGAAAGTTGTTAAAACTAATTCCATAGTTGCTCTTTCTCCAGTCCGATGTCTGCTTTCTCTGCAACTGAGATTGGTTGCTGAAAGTCTTCAGGCTCCTGCCTCCCCAGCACGGCTGCCAGCAGAGCTCTCCTGCTGCCCTAGCACTGCCTGGTGTGGCTGTGAACAGCTAAGGCTGGTGGGGATCCAGGAGAGGCAGCTCCCAGGGAAGCAGGGACCATGCCAGGTGGATTCAGTTCCTTCTGTACTCCAGCGTCCTGCACCATGTCAGTCAGGCATCTTTCTTTATGGAACCAAATCGGAACAGCATCGTCCTGGACTGTTTGTTTTTAACTGAGGCAGTTAACAGTTTGCACACAGTCATCATGCCTAAGGGTTTGCTGCTTATTTATACAGTACTGCATGGGGTAGTGTGGCTGTCTTGAGTCCTAGACCCGTTCTTCAAATACAGTGGGGAGGACAGGTAGCAAAGAGAGGGAGAGACCACCAGGACTCCCATGGCAGCAAAAGAGCAGGGACTGGCTCGGGCTGAATGCTTTGACATGGTACTTTTGGTAACCTGTGGGAAAAAGAGGAGCCACACAGGCTGCAGCAGTGCTGTCCACAGAGGAGCAGGCAGTATGGTCCCTCTCTCAGCAGGGAAATGGATCACATCTGCATGTTTCCCTGCTGGGATCTAGATGCCAAACCCTATAGAGTCTTACGGATGAATGCAGGTTATCCAATTGTATCCAAACATTTCTCCCCATCTCTAAAAAAACACCAACCAAGGCACCACATGCAGGGACTGGGCTGGGCATATCAGATTGTTGGATTGTCAGTGTTTTGGCTGTATCTAAAGTTTCATTATTAAAGGTTTTGTTTTGATTTTGATCCTGAATGTGGGTGCTTTCAGCCTCTTGACAATCCAGAGTGCAGTTGCTCTGGCTAACACATTGAAGACACTGGTGCTGGGTGTCTGAGAGGCTTTTGGTGTTGCACAGGAGCCCATGTAGATCGGTGTTACTTAGCAAACATTAGCAGCAGCAGTAAGATGAGAAGCCTGATAACAGCAAATCTGCTGTGAGGGTCAAGAGGGGACAACCTTACCTTGCAGTCCTGCTGAAATTCCAGTTTAACCACTGAGATATGAAAGTTGAACAAAGATGGAAAAACGGGAGCAAGATTAAACTCAGCTTTATTCTAGTGTCTAGAAGTAACACTGAAAAGGTGTAGATTTTTAAATTGCTTTGGCAATTAACACACAGATTTGTGTGCTGCCTTCCCATCCCTCCCCCACAGAGACAGATTTTAGAAGCAGTTCCCGTAGACATGGAAAACTGAAGTATTGTCATATCTAAGACATGTAGTTTCGCTGTGTTAAAGCTGAGGCAGAGTGAAATGCTGCATGTTGCTGTATTTTCCCAGGGGGGCCAAGCCAGTTATTCTCCACTGCTAGCACTCTTGCAAGGGAGTGACAGGGCTAACATGCTTTCTTTTCTTGCTCAGCCTCATGACTGGCATTTTTTTGTCTTAGTTTAACAGGTATTAGCATTTTTTTTCAGTGTCTTTCACAGCAGTATTCCTCAGTAGACTCTCAGGTAGTCACATGGAGCCATGTGTGGCCCATGCATTATTTTGCACTCTGCTTAGCAGCCTGGCTGGCATGTACTGCCTGGAGCAACTGCTGGGTGAAAATCACATGTGCAGGCCTAGGAATTACAAATCATAGACAGTTTTCTAAGCATCTCTAGGCTTTTGGGTGATAAGATTTTTTTTTTTTTAAATGCTGTCTTCTGGGGTTTTTTAGTTTATAGGAGTCACCTTAAAATTTTCCTGTGGGACAAGGGAGGCTGGAAACATTCTCCTATGTTTGTGACCTTGTAAGATGGGTCATTTAGAGCACCTCCAGGTTAAGCTACAGTGTTCCATTATGGCAAACAGTATTTTGTGGAAGGATATATACTATTCCTTTAAAAATGTAGTCTGGGGGAGATGAGGAAGAGTTCTTGGCTGAAACATTTGTCTGAAACAGTGTGATAGAGCAGCCAGGGAATATATTGCATGCTAATAAAGTTCCTTCTTCAGTGTGGAAAGTGCATGCTTTGTGAGTGACAGTGGTTCTTTTTTTACCTTTTGACATTCTAACTTGACCCATAATGAGGCATCCACCAGCACTCCTTTTCAGTCTTTTCCAAAGAGCTGCCACAACTAAGGAGACTTTTTTTAAAGAATAATCTGTGACCCAGCAAGGCTGGCTGCAATGTTTGTTTGTTTTTCTCTCTCCTGCTGGTTCCTACTATTCTCTTACTCCCACATCCTATCCGAGCCTTGTTTTCAAATGCATTCTTCAGCCTTCTCCTTCCCTACCTACTGCATCCTGTGTTTTGCTTTCTGACTTCCTTCTCTTTTCTTATAGTTTTTCTTTCCAGTTCCTTTTGGTTCTGGTCCCCCAGGAGCAAGGAGTGAAACATTAACAGTTGCTGAGTACCGAGTTAATCTGGCTCTTGTTAGGAGTGTAGAGTTCAGGTGAGGGCTCTGAGAGACATCCTTTGTGTATGACATTGTGCCCTGGGGCCCTTAGCATCACTTCATTGCTGGAGTAGCAGAGAGGACTATATATCTGTACTCCACCTGTTATCATCTACAGTCCAGCATTTTGAGATAAAAATACTGATAAAATTTGATCTTTGCTGAGATATGGATGTTCCAGTTTTTGCAAGTTATCTACCAGGCATTAATTGGTCTGCTTTACCACCTGGATATGCAATTCACTTATAAAAAGGAAGCTGAAAAGCTTCAGACTTAGGGAAAGCAAAGCAAATATATTTGAATTATCTTGTGTCTTGATAGAGGATATGGGAATTGTAGGTGCTGTGACAGTGGTTTGGAAAAAATACTGTTTCACACTAAATTCAGCGTGCATACCTGTGTCTTTCTAAGTCAGACTGATGCTTTTGCAATAAGGCTCTTAGATTGGTCGGGGATACATCCCTGTGTTATCTGTACCTCTTTGTCGACTGAGGATCACCATCCTCATAAAACTGTGCTTAGAACATGTGCAGGAACTTCCTGTGTTGATGTCAGCATATCCTGAATATAAATCATAGGTATAAAATAGTTATATTACTCCATGTTGCATGGATAAGGCTGGGTAATGTATGTCTTCATTATCTCTCTGAGAAGACACCTAATTTGTATATGATGAGCTTTTATACTATCCAAAAAGACAGCTTTAGAGACCATGCAGAGATGAGCATTTTCCAGATGAGGTTAGCTGTAGCCAAAGGTTTGACTAGTCTGATCCTTGCAGTTCACAACATCTACTAAATGGAAATGTAGAACAAGAAACCTTTTAACATAATAATCACTGTGCTGGAAAATTTATCTTCCTGCTAATTTTATGTGCCTGTGATGCCCAGATGGTTATCAGTTGTGTGCTAATGTCATCTTGTGTCCTGCTGGTTTATTTGTAACAAGGATTGGTCTGTTTATATGTGGCTGCATATGGCAATTAGTTTAAATCTTTTATCTTATTCTACACATTTGTCTGTATAAAGAGGAATCCACCTTGTAAAACAAATTTGGTATAAATGGATTAGTGAGTAGCTAATACCTGTCCTGTTGGGATATTACACACTTTACCAACATCATCCTAACAGAGGCATAAATGCAAAGAAATTCAAACCTGATGTATTTGTTATCCATACATGTATAAAATGTTACTGTGTTTCAGATTTCTAGATGATTTTATGTATTTTTCATTTAACTTTTGTTATTCAAAATAGTTGGTTCCGGAATATAACTGTAGTAGGTAGTTATTTCTTGAAGATTACCATTAATAAAAAAAGAAGCTAAAACAAAGGTGATTTTAAAAATAGAGAAATGCACATACACACACACATATATATTTATTTATATTTTAATCTAAAGCATCTCTTCTAACCTGTTTCAGGTTGAAGAAACTTCTTGAGCAGGAGAAGATCTATCAAGCCCGGAAGGAAAAGGAGCATACGAAGAGAATCAATAAACTAAGAG
Source organism: Lanius collurio (assembly GCA_020086605.1). Taxonomy (NCBI): domain Eukaryota; kingdom Metazoa; phylum Chordata; class Aves; order Passeriformes; family Laniidae; genus Lanius; species Lanius collurio. The sequence goes on along the minus strand of JACBWW010000001.1, from coordinate 27,333,125 downwards.
AAGAACTAGTTAAGCTCAAATCATTTGCACTCATGCTGGTGGATGAAAGACAAATGCATATTGAACAACTTGGTCAACAAAGCCAGAAAATACAGGACTTAACCCAAAAGCTAAAGGAAGAAGAAGAAAAGCTTAAAATTATTAGTGCAAAAACAAAAGAAGATGGACAAAAACTGATGAAATTAGAGGCAGAACTTGAACACAAAACATCATCATTTTGTCAGGAACATGAGGAGATGACTGCTAAACTGGCTAATCAAGAATCACATAATAGACAGCTGAGGCTCAAGCTAGTGGGGTTGACTCGCAGAATAGAGGAGCTAGAAGAAACTAACAGAAATCTTCAAAAAGCTGAGGAGGAACTTCAAGAACTAAGAGATAAAATAGCAAAAGGGGAATGTGGGAACTCTAGCTTAATGGCAGAAGTAGAAAACCTCCGCAAGCGCGTGCTTGAAATGGAGGGGAAAGATGAAGAGATCACAAAAACTGAATCCCAGTGCAAAGAGCTGAAAAATAAACTGCAAGAGGAAGAGCACCATAGCAGAGAGTTGAAACTTGAAGTGGAAAAACTGCAGAAAAGAATGTCAGAGTTAGAGAAGCTGGAAGAGGCATTCAGTAAAAGTAAGTCAGAATGTACTCAGCTACACTTAAACTTGGAGAAAGAAAAAAATTTGACTAAGGATTTGATAAATGAGTTGGAAGTGGTGAAGACTCGAGTGAAGGACCTTGAGACATCAGAAAGCAAGTTGGAAAAGGCTGAAATAAGCTTAAAAGATGACCTTACAAAGCTGAAGTCATTTACTGTAATGTTGGTTGATGAGCGAAAAAATATGATGGAAAAAATAAAACAGGAGGAAAAAAAGGTTGAGGGCCTAAACAAGAACTTTAAAGTTGAACAAGGGAAAGTTATGGATGTAACAGAGAAATTGATAGAAGAAAGTAAGAAATTTTTGAAACTGAAATCTGAAATGGAGGAAAAAGTCTCTAGTTTGACAAAGGAAAGGGATGAGTTAATTGGCAAACTGAGAAGTGAAGAAGAAAAATCCTCTGAATTAAGATGTAGAGTTGACCTGTTAAAGAAAAGAATTGATGGTATGGAGGAAGTAGAAAGAGAAATTACTAGAGGTCGAACCAGGAAAGGAGCAGAGCATGGTTGTCATGAGGACAACAAGATTAAGGAACTTACCATTGAAATCGAAAGATTGAAAAAACGTCTCAAGCAACTGGAAGTGGTTGAAGGAGATTTGATGAAGACTGAAGATGAGTATGATCAGCTAGAGCAGAAATTTAGGACTGAGCAGGATAAAGCTAATTTTCTTTCTCAACAGTTGGAGGAGATGAAACTCCAGATTGCCAAAACCAAAGCAATAGAAAAAGGTGAGGTGGTGAGCCAGGAGGCAGAACTGAGGCACAGGTTTCGTCTGGAAGAAGCCAAAAGCAGAGATTTGAAAGCGGAAGTTCAAGCACTTAAGGAAAAAATCCATGAGCTCATGAACAAAGAAGACCAGCTTTCTCAGCTCCAAGTTGATTATTCTGTTCTACAGCAAAGGTTTATGGAAGAGGAAAACAAAAACAAGAGCATGGGGCAGGAAGTTTTGAACCTGACAAGAGAGCTTGAGCTTTCTAAGCGTTACAGCCGCGCTCTGAGGCCCAGCATGAACGGGAGAAGAATGGTCGATGTTCCCGTGACGTCCACTGGTGTGCAGACAGATGCTCTAAGCAATGAAGCAGCAGAAGAAGAAACTCCAGCAGTGTTTATAAGGAAATCCTTCCAGGAGGAGAATCATATCATGAGCAATCTGCGACAGGTAGGTCTGAAAAAACCCATGGAGCGTTCTTCAGTGCTTGAGAGATATCCTCCAGCAGCAAATGAGCTTGCTATGAGGAAATCTTGGATACCATGGATGAAAAAGAGGGAAGCTGGGGCTCAGACAACTCCTGATAAAGCAGCCCGAACCCACAGTAGTCCAGCACATCCTGGGGAGGTTGTCCTTTCACCAAAGCAGGGTCAACCTCTTCATATTCGAGTGACACCAGACCATGAGAACAGTACAGCAACTTTGGAGATAACCAGCCCATCTGCAGAGGAATTTTTTTCAAGTACCACTGTCATTCCTACTTTGGGAAATCAGAAGCCACGAATAACCATCATTCCCTCTCCAAATGTTATGCCACAAAAAGGAAAAGGCACTGACAGTCCCATGGGCCCCGATCGTTCCATGTCTCCAGTCACTATAACAACATTCTCCAGGGAGAAGTCCCCAGAGGGAGGGAGAGCACCCTTTGCCGACAGACCTGCATCGCCAATTCAGATCATGACGGTATCGACATCTGCAGCACCGGCAGAAATCTCCGTCTCTCCACACTCACAAGATATGACCATGGGAAGGGCTGTCTTCAAAGTCACACCAGAAAAGCAAACCGTCCCGACCCCAATCCGCAAGTACAATGCCAATGCCAACATTATTACAACAGAAGACAACAAAATCCACATCCACTTGGGTTCCCAGTTTAAACGTTCCCCCAGTGCCGCGCCTGAGGGTGCGAGCCCTGTGATAACAGTTCGACCAGTGAACGTGGCGGCAGAGAAGGAGGCTGTAACTGGTACCGTCCTTCGATCGCCTCGGAACAACCTGTCCCCGCGACCTGCAGCCAGCAAGGTGACGAGTACTATCACCATCACGCCCGTTACAACATCTTCCACACGAGGAACACAATCAGTGGTAAGCAGTGTAGTCTCATGGTGTGGTCTTCATGGCAAGGGGAAGGACAAACCGTAGCTGGGTTGGAGACACCAGCAGGGAAAATGGTGGGGGGAGGGGGTGAGGAGAAACTCTTGTCTTTCCCACATTTCTTCCGGCCTCAAGTTTAATTATAAAATCAGAATTTGCCCAATTCACGTATTTTTGTACCAGTGTTGGATGCTGGTATACTTTTGGTATTATCTCCCAAAGCAGTTAACTTCCAGAGGAAGTCCCTTCAAACTTATTTTCATAATGGCGACCCAGTAAAATTGCAAGTGAGAGACAGAGGGACAAAGAATGATGGGGATGACAGAGCAGGAAACTGTATTTTTATTTTTGACGAGTGCAATTTCTGACTTCTGAAAATACTTCTCATGTTTTTTTGGCCCAGATACCAGGTCTTTAGACTCTAATTATGCAGACTGGTGTTTCTTTGATATAATCCCACGATCCCCATATAATTCAGTTAATATCCTCTATATTAATAAACTCCAAAGGAATAAATAAGCAGACGTTGTCATTGCTTACAGCTCCAAACCTCTTTAGCCAATAAATAGTAGAGCTCTTTCTGTTCCTCTGAAGTGTAAGTGCTGTATTACTGTAGTGCTTCCTGCAGCATATTTTTTTTTGCTTTCTCTTCGGGCTTCTATAGTGGTACCCCAGCTTCTTTTTCATACTGAAAGACTTTTCAACTCTGTCTTTAACCACAGTAGGCAGTATTTATTGATAGTCCTCCCCCAGTTTATTACTGGACATACATTTTTACTGCTTTAGTTGGAAATAACCTGAGAAAGAAGAATTTAACCAGAACAGAAAACAAGCAGTACTGTGTTAGTCCAAAAACTTACTTAGCTAGACAGAGTCTGCAACAGATGCTCAGGGGAAGATTATTTTGCGTGGGTAAACACACTGTAATGTTTCCCTCAGCGTCTGTTCCCAGTTTTTGGCAATAGGTGGGTATTTCTCTCTGAACCAGAGCCTGTAGCCACATCTTTTGTCTTTAATAGACCATGGCAGAGTTTTCTCCTATTTATTCTTTTAATTGCTTTTTGAACTCATTTGCACTGTTGTTTCCACAACATCAGGGGGCAGTGAATTCAGCTGTGGGCTTTGGGAAAAGCTCTTTTGTTTGATACCTTTTATGCAATACCTTCATTGGTTGCAGCCTTTTTCTTGTATCTTGACAAAAACTGAATAGTCATCCCCTGCTCATTTGTCCATGCTGCTCCAGAGTCAGCCGACCCCTACAACACGCCTCCTCAGCCACCTCTTTCCAAGCTGAAATGCTGAAGTGTATTTAATATACACTTTCACACTTTTGGAGAGAAGCTGCCATTCCCATTTAAGGCTTCTGAATTAAGAAAACCTGCACTCATCCCACAGATCTGTTTGGGATTGCACATGCGCTTGCCGTCTCTCCACCTATATGGTGTATTGTAGACACTTTATTATACAGTGTTTCCCTACATATTAGGGGCAACTATTCATTTTTTTAAGTCTTGAATTAATTAATTTACAAACTTCTTTGTCTCTCAGAAGCTTGGAAAACTGTTTTTTTTTTAACTTTTCTTTTTAACTAGATTTCTGTCTCTACTGTGATGATGCACTGAACCGTGGCAGACAAACTTTTTTGTTTTGTTTTTTTCTGGCTAAAAACTGGCTTCTTTCTTCACTTTATCCTCTCTGATTTGGAATGTAAGGAAAATAGTTCAACCATAAGATTTACTTTATCTTATGCTTCCCTTTGTTTTTTAATGTCCCTAGTCAGCCGAGCAGGCAACTTCGAACAAGCTCAAATGTGCCTTTTCCTCCCCAGCCTGTTGGAAAAAAAAGTGTATTCACCATCTGTTTCGCAAATGTCAACTTTACAAACACACTTCACTGCCCCTAGTCAGAAAAACCAAGCTGTGATCATTTAGTCAGTAACCCTAGATGAAACCAGCAGATACAATTTGGAGGGTTTAAGTTAATAAAATCTAACAAGACTGACTGATACACAGCTGCTTCCTTAGCTCACTGGTTTTAATTTTTGTCCTAACTCTCCTCACACAAGATGCTTTGTACAATGTATTAATGCCTTTTCCACAGCAGCCTATGGATTTAGATAGTTCCCATAGAAACAGAAAAAAATGGTGTTTAGTCCTCCTTAGCTTGGTTACAGTCAAACTCACTCCAGGAAAATACTTGGGCTACCCTAGCAGACCTAGTATATGATTTTTTTATTACAGATGGACCACAGAGACCAGAGGATATGGAGACCAAAATGAGCCTGGTTATTAGTCTTGCCTTAGCACGTTGGCCCAAATTTCTGTTCCCAGGACAGTTCATAGAGTTTACAGAAAAAATCCCACAGAATAAACCCAAGTATTCTTTGTGAAAAAACCCCAAAACTCTATCCTGTTTTTTGATTTAGGCCTTCCATTTGGTTGTAGGATTGCTGGTGAATGTGGATCTTCTTTGGCTACCAGGTTGGGTGTCCGGCCTATACTCATTTAATCCCTGTGCTCCTCACCTCCTGCAAGCTTGGCAATGAGTGCCAGCTGTTTATGCTGCCAGGGCACACAGTGACTCCAGTGCCATGCAAACCTGCAGGGAGCAGAGGGAATCCCAGCTGCAGCAGAGCCAGCACGGTGGCACAGCACCAACCATGCAGAGCGTCCTGTGACCGGGGCAGGAGGACCCGGCTGAGAAGCTGTTGGGTGCCAGAGCTAATGGAACAAGTGTTTGTGCAGCTGTAAGGCCACTTGCAAGTGAGCAGCACTTTGTTTGAGATTGGCATCCAAATGTAGCTCTTTGTAGGTGTCCCATGTATGCTCTAAGCTGCTCTAGGGCTGCTGGAGGTGCAGGGGGCAGGTCAGTTGCCCATGCAGAGGTGTGTGGTGCTGGCTGTGTGCCAGCAGCAGCTGAGACGTGTGTGAGGCTGAGAGGGATAACAGACCTGTACCTTCCTGCAGTGTCAGCTGATGGGACACCTCAGATGGCACAAGATGCCTTGGTGTGGGCAACTGAGTCAGTCTGTAGTCACCAGTCCCCATATCAGCACTGAGGCCTGTGTGCTGGCTCTGTGGTGATGGCAGCGTGATGCAGCTGAGACATGGCTAGCTTCTGTGTGAGCTGAATTACCCAGTGGCTCTGCTGACTATATTGACTAGATCGCAAGTCCCACCCTTTCAGGATTCAATTACCTAAACATACTTATTTTAGTGTTGTTTTCAGTGCTGTCAACCTACCATCCAGCTGCTTTATCAGAAGTTTTAGGTCTCCTTGGGTCATTTGTCTTGTCTACCAGCCCTGTGCACATTGCTTGAGTAGCCCAAGGCATTTCAAATTGTACAAGGTGTTTGTTGGTCACTGAACTGAACCATTTCTGTCCTGGGCAAGCTGAGGCCTGATCTAAATGAGAACAAATGCTGAAAAGGCACCTTTGTAATTAAAGTATTCCAGAAGCCAGAGTGTGCATGAAAGCATTTTCTTTGTGTGTCAATAAATTGCACCGAGCAGGATCTGTTATGAACTACTCAAATATGCTATATGTTCTGTATTTTCACTTTGCTTTTTTTCCTTTAATGGGACTGTCCAACCTAACTGCAGCTTCATAGGTTAATACACCTGTGTCTGCAGTGAGAGCTGATATGATTGCACCACAGCAGCTGCATGTGTTCATCTCACTCTCAGTAATGCCTTGCATAACCTCACTTGGGTCCCTGTGCTGTTGTAGCACCATGTCTTGCCCTGCCAGCTCAGATCCAGCTTGCGTCACTCAGTGACCCATGGGGCTGCATCTTGGGCACTCCATGCCAGCTGAGTAAGGGTTGGTTTCTAGTTGGAGCATATTCCTGGATCAACCAGAAGACTGCAGCCTACAGACAAACAGGGCTGTAAGGAATGGCTTTGAGTTCTTGTAAGAAATGGCAGAGAGGACAGTCAGTCATGTGGGTTCTCTGCCACAGATGCTACAGACGCGGACTGGATGTGTTCTCTGCATGCTGCCCCTTCCCGCGCCCAAGGGGACATCGAGCTGGGGAGGCACCTTTGTGCCATCTCACTTGGCAAACACAAAATGCTTTTGCAGCTGCCTGGGAAGCAGGCATTAGCTTCCATGCGATCAACACGATCAACGAGTTAGTATGCTGGAATGAAGGCAACTAAGACATTTAAAGCAAGTTAGAGCTCTTTTCAAAGTGCTTTTGAGTGATTTAGGCTTCAAATGAGTAACTTGAAAGCGCCCAAATCCTTAGTTAATAATTTACATGTGAATAAAGCTGAAGAAATGCCTGAGATTCCAGCTACTCCATTTGATTGCCTCATGTTTACACACTGTGGAACTCTTTCAGGGAGTACAAGATGTTTGTCATTTGGGTTCCCGGGGATGTTGACATATTTTCCAAGGCTGATGGAATGCATTTGCATGTTTTGCCCTACAGAATTGTATGGGCCTAACTTGTTTTGACATCTACCTGTGAGTTCTATATTAGCCTTTAGACTGCTATTGTAAATGTTGCTTTTAGTTATTGAAAGTGGCTTCCTTCCTGTCAGGCAGACAGCATTCAAATTTTCCAATTGTGATTTTTTTTTGAGTGTACACAGGGGGTTTTGAACTGTTCTTAGAAGATTAAGGAATAGTTTTCCTTTGCATGCTCAGGATGCAGACAGAAAGCTCTGATGCCCCTGGCTGAAAAACATTTGAGAGAGAAAAATGCTCCTTTGTAGAGCATTTTTAAGTAAACATACAAATGCATGTTGCAGCTGACATGATCCCCCCCAATCCAGTCTATTTCAGCAGTTTAGTTTTATTTTGCTTATATGTCATAAATTGCAGAGTTTAGTCATTTAGCAGGTGGGTCTAGCTAGGATTCCAGAGTCTTAGGAGAATTGTTCTCTTTTGTGAGATCACAGTCTTTATCCATAACCTGAACAAAAATGTCAGTCACATATGAAATTCAGCCAAGACACTGAAGTTGCCACCATTATAATTTGTGTCTGTATTGCACACGCAGGAGATGAAGCCCATTTTCCTTTCAGAATTGTCATGTTTATAAGTATTTTCTTCTAGTGATAATTCATATGGCGTAGCTTCAGTTTTGACCATGAAGAGTACACACATCATTTTCTGGCCAAGAGAGACAGGAAATAGCAGTTGGCCCTTTTTATCCTATCTAAGTGCTCTATGCACATTTACATGGTGAGATTCAGTTGCTTAAGCACATGTGCTGATTGCAGTTTCAAAGCTATGGGATAGCTTTGGCCTGGCCTCTAGCTGGGGCTGGCTCCAGAAGGGCACAGGACCTGTGTTGGGTCTGCCAGCCCCAAGCCAACCACTTAGGCTGTTCCTTTTTTTCCTTTTTTTTTTTTTTTTTGATTCTGAAGTCCTCAAACTTGAGGATAAAGGTGCTTGCTAGGCTGTTGTACAGGGCAGAAGACTGCAAATAGAGATAGTAAAATGACCATGGCCACACTGCCTTGAGGTTTCCCTGGAAATCTGGGTTAGCAACTTCACTCTCACCAGAGTTTCTCAAGTTGTGATTAGGGCTTGGAGGGGCAAAGCCCTTTCCCACATTCCTCCTGCCACAGCCACAGGAAAAGGAAATACAAATCTTTTCTCTGTCTCTTTCTCTCCCAGCCTCCTGCTCTTCCTAGTGCAGAAATAAGTGGCCCCAGCCATGACCTCAGCATACTTAGAGAAGTAAAATTCAATTTTACTTATAGTGCTGAGTGATCATGCCCCAGCTCCTAAAATTTGGCAGTTACCTTGGATTCAGCATTATCCTCATGCAACTATGCTGTTCTGAGGGCCTGTGCTAGTGTCTGTACAAGATGCTAATAATGTACCCGTCTGGGCAGCCAAACCAATGTTGTGGTAGCCTCTAAGGCCATCCTGCACTATGTCGTGCTGTAGAATGGGAGATTTGCACAAATTCCCATCCTTAGGACATCTTGATTCAAAACATTGAACCTCACCTCTGGGAAACTTGATTGATCTCAGGTGAGTATTACTTTGTTAATAGGTATGATTTGGGATAGGGTTGTTTGATAGGTAAGTGAAGAACCAAAGAAAAGTAGAAGATGAGCATGTATGAGAAGTCCTGAATTCGTGTAATTTTTCTCTGTCTCTTTGTTTTGCAGACAGGACAGGATGGGTCATCCTCTAGACCTACACCCACTCGCATTCCTGTGTCAAAAGGTATGAAAGCAGGAAAGCCAGTAGTGGCAGCCCCAGGAGCAGGAAATGTGACAAAATTCGAGCCTCGTGCTGAGACTCAGTCTATGAAAATAGAACTGAAGAAATCTTCAGCCAGCAGCTCTGCCTCCCTGGGCGGGGGTCAGGGCTGATGGCAGTGGCTCAGGGGGTACGTTCTGCAGGTTTTGTTGCTGCCATGGAAGTCAGCTCCCCTGTCTGTGTAGTTGTTCACGTTTGCCTGTACTAATGAAGTCCTGCAGCTGTTACTTAACAACAAACTAATAAGTGTGTGCACTGACTACTTAAATAACAAGATCCTTTTGTTTTCTTACTCAAAAAAAAAAAAAAAAAAAAAAAAAAGCTGTCAAAAAGGCAATTTTATGCCAGGAAGATTTGCAGTCTAGGATGTGAGAATGGGGTAACTGCACTAGGTTTTTAACCTAGTTCAGGAATTCTTAATGATAGACTTGGTCACTTTTTAGTAAATCAAAGGAATTTTTGTCACTTTTACTAGATTTTCTTCCACCTTATTGGATCACTTTCAACATTTGCTGCTGCATGGGCTACTGTCCTTCCTGCCTTGATCACATTATTGAAATGCCACATGGCCTAGGGAAGCAATGCCAGAGGGCATGCTTGAGGTCCTGTTTTAATGAAAGCCTATACCTCAGGTGTGGGAGGGGAAGAGAGGAAGGATGGGCACCGTGTGACCAGCCTTCTCTCTAGGAGCCTCCCATCAAAACCACCATTTCTCAGGGGTGAGCTGCTTTCTCAAGATAGTTACTGAATTCAGGGGTATACAGATGTTGCACAATATTTGGCAGCAGCAGTGCTAAGCAGCAACTTAATTCTTCCAGAGAGAGTTAGCACTTGTAGACCACACTTAGAACCAGGTCCCTGACTTACACACACTGAGATACTGCTAGCTCAGGGCTCAGATGAAGGCTCATGAGCCAGAAGGTGTTTAGTCTCCAGTAAAAGCTTGAGAAACACTATCTGGCAAAAATCAACACAATCCATTTGTGCCTACTCCAAAGACCACTTAAGGTTATGAAGCAACTCATTCCATTGACCTGACAAGGTTTTCAGTTTTCCTGGTCAGGTCTTACATTTAAAACTTACTTGCCAAGCATCCTTATGTCTTAGAGGGTAAGGCAGCACAGACTGCTGGTAGCAGGAATTGGTATCAAAAGGCACAGCTCAGGTACAGGCAGTGAAATAGAGGGGGTTTGGTAAGGAAGTCACTCTCAGTTTTCAGTTGTGTAAAATGTTTTGTCATAAATGCAAACCACCTTACAATACCATGGTGATTTATCATTTTTCCTTCCCTCTTTGTGATTTCCTCATTTTTATGTTTGCATTTTTTAACGCATGTTTTAAGGAATTGTTCCAGCATGGAAATAGTGTGGATGCTGATGATTGTTATGACTGTTTATTTAATAACAGTAAAGTTATTAGACTACATTTCCATTAAGCGATCAATTTTCATAGAAGAAAGTCCCAACCAAAAGAAATTAAGCTGAGCAGACAAATGAATAATGGGTTTAAAGTTGTATAATGCTTCTATCAGCTCAGCAAGCTGTGAAGGGCTCAGTGGTTAAAACAGAACACAAGGTGGGAAGGCCACCAATAAATTATAAATAAAATTTACAGAAAGGAAAATGCACCAGTGGTTGAAATATGAAATTTGGCCTGGGAGAAGGTATTTGATGGAAGCATCTGTCTTAGAAGGTCATTATATTCAATCCAAGCAATGTTTAGTTTTCAGTCTGCTTTGCATTGCTTTCCAATTTCAGATCCAGATACAACAATTAACCTATTGTAAAGCTGGCATTTTATTATTCACATGAAAGGCATTTTTTCTTTGCCACATCAAAAAAGAAGTACGTTGTGTTTTTCTACACATGTAGCACCTAAAATGCTTGTTAATTTTACAGTTCTGGTTCCTATGGCATCTAAAAATCAGATTAGTATTAGTAGCATTTTTCATAACTCCTATTCCCAGTACTTCAGATGAAACTAGGAAACTGGAATTAGCAAGGAATGTGAGTTACTATGTCAGAAATACATCAGATCCTTCCAAGTAATTCTTATCACTTAAAAGCCTCAGTATGTCAATAAGTTGTTGCTGAGATTCTTCTGTTCTTATTGTAACACAGACTTTATAACAGATATTTCAAGGGCAAAAAAAAGGGTTTTTTTCGGGATATTCACTCTAAATACTCTTACTGAAGGAAGTTGTAAGGTCAAACCAGTAATTAAAAAATACTGCAAACATGATCCCCAAGCTAATGTGGCTTGATACAGCTGCCTTAAGCCTTCCTTGTGTCAAAGAAACTTAGTTCCTTAGTTAACTGTCGCCATACTCAATGTTCTATGTGTGCCTGTGGTTGATATTTTTTTTTTTTGTTTGAGGTCTAAGAAACCAATTCACCTGAAGAAACAAGTCAGCCTCACAGTACCTGAAATCTAGGGCACACAAACTGGCACAACTGTAGAGTCAGTAGGATTTGATGAGACAGACTTTGGAAATTCCAGATAGGTCAGAATTAGGATCCTGTTATTTTTCCCCAGGGGCTGCACAACAAAAGTGGACTTTTGCTCTGCAGCAGAAGTCTAAAGAGTTGGAATCAGGCAGCTGGTTAAACTGTTAGCTAAAAATAGGTGTTTAGTTATACTCGTAACTTTTGATACCTGTTTTAATTGACTTAATATTCTTGTTTCCCAAAAGTAGAAGGGTAAGATAAAAAAGAAAGCCTATAGTTCAGAAGTCTTAAAAGTTAACTATTTAAATTACATTGAAATTTCCTCTGAATCTGAAGACAGTTATGTTTAGTGACTACAGTAAGATTCTCCATTCAGTAGGTCAGCTTCAGAAGGCAATGAAAAAAACAAATCTAAAGACAGTGCCTAAGCCCAAGAGGCATCCTGAAGATCTTCTTGATGTTCTTCCACAGCCCTTGTCTAGTCAGTGTTTTTGTTATGACTTAACTCTAGTACTGCAGTCTCTGAACCTCACTGAGATCCATAATGCAGGTATTCTTGTATTTCATCTGAGGCTTTTAAGTCAAGCCACAATTTGGTCACTTAAAGTCAGGATAGAACTCCACACTGGACTGAAAAACTGTAGTCCTGTCTTTGTCACCTCCAGCCAAGAAAGTACTCACTGACTATGTGGTTGTTCTTTGAGCTGGCGCTAGTGGTTGAACTTAACTGGGGAACTGATCTGAATTAAAAGGAATCTGGCAAAAAGCATAAAGACTGGCTTTAACGTAACTTAGTGCCAGGCTACAGGCTAGAAAAAGAAAGAAGGAAGGTGCAGGAAACCAGTTGGTGTTTTAAAGTTACTGTAGCATCATGAATGCCTCCTAGTAGATCAAACACCACACAAATGCAGGGGTAGTGCTGCTTATTTTCAAGAGCTTTTGATTGAAACCTTTTTTCAAAGGTAGGAGACAGGTCCCCCTTCTCAACAGTATCAGAGGAGACTCAAACCCACATCAGCTGCAGGCAGGTTCACTTGTGGCACTGACAGCTGAGGGGGAAGAAGGTGGCATTCTCATTCCCTTCTGGAAAGGCTGTGCTCTTCTGCACGGAATGCTTCAGTAGTCATTGAGCAGAAACAAGAGAGTGGTTGAGGGGTCAGGATATTGAACTAGGAGGGAGCCCCCCCCAGATTTGTGTCCCTGTTCTAAAGGCTGCCTTTGAGCTTGGCCTTTTTGAAAAGAAGGCTTCTAAGATGAAGTGTCTGTGTTCACCCATTCCTCCATCTCTTCTTCCCTAATGAACACCAAACATACCAAACAATTTCATCCAAACCTGACAAAGCAATAGGGGTCTCCAGAATAAGTAGTTTTTCCAGTTTAATGAAAAGGACAGCAGAGAGGAGGAACAAGACCTTAGCAGTGCCTCACTGTGTGGAAGAGTAGGGCATGAGCTCACCTTCATACAGCATCAAAGAAGGAACACAAAAGAGTGATGCCAGAAATGCCACAAGGACAAGCTTTGTTCAGACTTCAGATTTTACTAGGCTCCAAAGAATCAAACTCTCACACATCAATGCATAGGAAAAGATTAGGGCTTTATTTACAGGCTTTCATGTATTCTACATTACTGGATTATACTGTGTAAACCAAGTCTTCCTAAGTGATCATCTGGAATCACTCATCCTCCGCATGCTTTCTCTCTTACCCTTTCTCAGCCATTTTGTTTGGGGTGGGTTTTTTTTGGTTTTTTTGTAATGAAGTTGAACAGTTTCAGTAGCAAAATAATGCACTCAGAATTGTGATAGTTACAATGCTTTGTCAGGAACTAAGATGACTGAGAACCAATCTTTGTACTTTTAGTCATATTCAATGTGAGCTGGAGAGAAGCCCTGTTTTGGCTGATGACCAATGGCCATACAAGCAGTCACGATAACTCAGACCCAGCAGTAGGAACAAATTACTTAGGACCAGCAGCAAGGTGGAGAGGGGGAAGAGCAGGAAAAATACCAACCCATTCATGAGCAGCACACATGGATTGAGAAAGTACACCCTCAGTTCTCCAGAGGATCTCTCTGATTTCAAATCTACTTCCTAATAAGCTTTCTACTCTGTTCTCTCAGTTAGATCCCATCACCAGACTGACTTCTACATATGGGTATTGCTAATGTAGTCATTTGTAGACCAATGCATTTGAGTAAGTATGACTGAAAAAGAAGGGGCACAGAGCTTCAGCTGTAATGCCTGGTGCGGGGTTCTCTCAGATCAGTATAAACATACTAAGCATATGCAGAAGAAAAACAGAGATTTTGATTTATTTTGCCCACGTTTTTTACTTTTGTGACACCTATTAGTGTGTATTTTTCAAAAACCAGACACTTTGTGAGTCTTCTTAATATGCCCATAGAGCACGCATGTTACTGTATTTAAACCTCAAACCACTTACAGCACACAGTAATTACCACCATGGGAGTAATCTCTAAAGCCACATTAATATGTTGATCCATGCCCACAGGATGCCAAGTAATATGTCACTGCTTGAAATATGCTACACACACTTCTAAAATATGCTCAATATTTACATGAATATTCAGTAATTCTGATCAGATGTGGAAGAGCATGTCTTTAAAACAGAGCAAGCTACTGTCCTGCTGGGTTTCAGGTACTTGGCATAAGCTGCAACAGTCAGGACAATTTTCAGACCAATTATCTGTTCCCATCACACATCAGTGGCCAATTTCATTGAGTTGCTTTGAAACATGTAGTTTGCTGGCAGGAGTTTCTGTGAGCTCATCTTTCAAACTTGTTTTCATTTAGGGGAATGGTTTTCTCCCCTGCATCAGTGTGAGTTATCCTCTTTCTCTTAATTTTGCTTGAGCTCTCTTGGACAAAACTATAGGCAATATTTCTCATTATAGACATTCACATTGACACTTTCTCCCTACACATTTCTCCTACCTTGGCCTTTTTTATTCCTTAAAATGTAACCAGGGATAACTACTGTCAGGTGCAGAGCTATCAGCTCTTGGGTATGAAACACTCAGGTGTGAATGGTTCTCCAAAAAAAAGAAAACTCTCCTTTGGATTTTAAAAATAGAAATACTCATATATGATTCTCTTCTGTTGCTTGGGTGTGCATTGTCTGTGGTACATTTGTTTTTGTATTATCTGGTGATATTTGTTTGTATATATTGTAAGGAGAAATTAAACTTTGTATGTTAAAATGTCAGTTGATGTGCTTCATTATATGAACTAGTATCCTGATGTGTTTCCTGGAGAAGTTCTGCTTTACATCAGTAGGACTGAAAGCAGAATTAGCTGTTTTACATTGACTTAATTTTCTTTTCCTGACATTAAAACAAATTGTTTGGTTTAAGTGAATACATAGTTCCTTGAAATATTCCCATCTAGAACCCTAGAAAAATTTATTTAATCATATCCCTCAAATATAATCATAGTCCTATAGAGGATGGCCCAAAGAAAATCTGACAAAACCTGCCCTACTCTAATTTTAGCTTAGTAACTGTTCAGACACCTCTTTTAGTAACTACACCGTGTGTGTGTATGTATATATATCATATATATATATAAGCATACAAACAACAAAGACAAACTTAGAGTGTGTGTTCTCCAGGTGAAAAAATGAATGAAAGATAAATACAAGTGGAAATTATTTGATTTTCAAAAAAATACTATTTTTTCTCCTTTTCTGCACAATTACTGTTTGAGTCTGAAGGAGACAGGTGTCTGATTCAGACTCTGACTGTAGTTTTGCTGCTCATTCAGTGACTGAGCCTTAACAAGGAGTGTGATATTTTTCTGCTACCCATTTTTTTAGAATTTTGTGTCTAAACTGCTTACTGAATGTGCACAGTGAATATTAAGAAAATAATTTTTTCATATAGAGTTCATGTGACTCTCATTGAAGTTAAGGGGTGAGTTCACCTGAGGTTACAGTCTGATATTATGTAAATGCAGCTTTTAACATCATATTCCACAAGAGCTTCAAGTTAGAACAGCACTGGCTGTAAGCTAAAGCCGTTTACTAGTTTGTGGTTCTTTCACATTCACTGCTCAAATGTGGTAGAACTGGTGTACGTGTCTTGTTGAAAATCATTTGTTATTGAAAAAAATTATGGAAAATAAATACTTCTGATTCGAGGAATTCTATTATTTCATCTGCCTTAACGTATTTTATTGGACGTTTCCTCAGCCCTGCTCTTGCTTCATCTGCTCTTGCTGCTGAAAAGCAGCACTGGGATCTGCCATCTAGTGGCAAAGTTCTGGCACTCAGAGTACATGGAAAATATTTTCGTTTTTCTTTCTTTTTGTAATGTAACTTCACAAAACAGATTTCAAATATTAGTTAGGAAGCAGATAAAGGCAGAAGTCAATAAAAATGTGAAATGCAAAAATAATTAATGTCATTTCTTGGGTCACATCAATTTTGAAAAATCTTCAGACTGCTAAGAAAGGAAGGAATCTTAACAAAAGTAATTTCAATTAAGAGGAATATTTCTGAAAATATATTACTGTATGCTTTATTTATTATTGGTACAGTTAAATTATTTGAAATGCATAAAATACACCTTTTCAGGAAAAATGCTAATTGACAGTTAAATTCTTATATTTAAAAGGTTACTTGTAAGAGCTGTATATATAGATAGAAGGACAGAAGACCAGGCCACTGGTACTTCAGCAGAGCCCAGGGATTAATCAGGGTCAGGGACCTCTGGTACTACACACAGGGCAAAATTAAATCTGGCCTTTTGAAGAAAATGCCAACACTTAGTTTCGCATGCTGTGGCTGAAATTTATCCCCATTAAAGCCAGTAGGAAAATTCAAGAAGATTTGCTGAATAAACCCACCATAGGTTTCTAAACCAAGTTGAAATTAAAAAAATGAGAAATGACCCCATACCTCCTCCTCATCCCCATTTATGTATTGCCACCAGATTTATGATGAATTTACCAGACACCCAACTCCAACTCTTCCTCTACCTAGTATGGGTTTGGGACTGGAACTTTGGTGCCCCTTGTGCTTTAACCCATTCAACTGTATTACTCCTTTTTCCCTGTGGACAGCCAAATGATGGTCTTGACACTGAAGTGGAAGCCAAGGGCCTCTGACCCCTTGACAGGTACTAATTTAGTTTCCCTTTGTAGCGGTAGCCAGGACAGCTTTGTCAAGATACGAGAGTGAGTCTGTGAGACATTTTTAGAAAAATGCCTTGCACTGCCATTGTAATTGTTCTTCTTTAAAGTAACTTGCAATGCATTTGTAGTCTCATAAACCCAAATGTTTTGCTCTCTTTTCTTTTAGAGAGTGTCATCATTCACCAGTTACGCGTGAACTCTAGATGAGTTACCGCCCGCTAGAGCTCTCTGTGTGCACTACCCTCCATGCCTGTGGATGGATCACTGTAGAAGCTCTCTGCCATCAACACCAGGGTCACTTGTGCTACTGATTATTTGTGGAAGTATTAGTGCTTCCATTAGATTTTATATTTTTTTTTTCTTGGTAGAGCTTTAAAAACGAATGGCCTTGCTGGTATTTTTAAAAGTATCTAGTCAGATACAGAGCAGCAGCTGAATTTCACTTTTATTTGCAAAGCCTAAGGCACGTGCTTGATTTTGTTTGATATTTGCCATAGAATTTATTTTTATAATACACTTTGTAAAGTAGCTGTCCCAAAGTTGCAATTCCTTTTGCTTATGGCACATTTATTTGTAGAATACACTGTCAAATTTACAATTTGATATTTTTGTAATAGAGAGTATGTGAAGAAAGAAAAATGTAACTTCAGCAATGTTTTCTGTTTATATGGAAAAGCATTCAGTACATTTTTTGCCACTATGAGATTCTGTGAGACTAAATACTCTGAAGACTGCTGTATGGAATTTGTTGCAGAATATTTCTTGCACTGTGTGATGGTTTGGCATAAAATTAAGTATTAAAGTCCAATGTCTTGAAATACAACCAGATTTACTCATTTTAAACAATGTAAGCCAGTTTTTAAAGCTGTGATTTTTTTTCTATATAAAGTATGTTTTTACTTTGCCTGTACCAAAAAAAAGTTGATTTTCATTACACTGTAACTAATAAATTTTCACAACTATGCAAATGTAATCAGGTGTTTGCATTTTAACTCCAGTTTCTTAAGGTTGGCAGTGCTCATCTATGTATTTGTTCATGGGGACAGAATGTGGGTTTGGAAGTTCCTTGTTCTCACTGGTGTCTTATGCAGTGTCACAGTGATGTATGGGGTAAAACTGATTCACAGAATCATAGAATGGTTTGGATTGGAAGGCCCTTAAAGATCGTGTGGTTCCAATCCTCCTGCCATGGGCAGGATGCCTTCCACTAGATCAGGTTTCTCAGAGCCCCATCCAACCTGGCCTTGAACACTTCCAGGAGAGCTGTTCAACATCTTCTCTGGGCATCTTGTTCCAGTGCCTCACCACCCTCACAGTAAAGAATTTCTTCTTAATATTTAATCTAAACCTACTGTCTTTCAGTTTGAAACCATTCCTCCTTGTCCTGTTGCTACATGCTCATGCAAGTATTCTCTTTCCATCTTTTTTGTAGGCTCAGAAGTTAAGATACAAAAGAGGGATCAATTACCAAGCCCTTAATGACTTAATTGTTTCTAACCTTGTGCTTTTACAGCACAGGCAGAGATGTTCAAGTGGTACTGTTGGAATCTTCAGTCCTGGACTAGCACCTGGACGAGACACCAGGGCCTCGGCCACACGCTGAGGGGCCCCTTTCACACTGGTGGCTCTAACTTCTCAAATAGCATCCAGAGAGTTCTGTGGCAGCTATATTTAAGATGATTTTTGAATGAATGAGATATAAAGCTACATGCAATCCAGGCAGGGTCTTTTTTTCTTATATATTTCATAACCAATGATTTTTCATCTAAGTCATTGACACATACTTAAAATACTGCAGATTTTTTAACTGCAGAAGCTACTGGGAGAAATTACTTTTTTTTGGAAGGGAAAACAGTGTTGCTTGCAGGAGATGTGCTGTGAGATGCCAGAAAAAGTGCATTAATGCAGCATCCCACTGGGATGGCTAGGTCAGTCCATCTTTGAAGCTGGAATATCACACTGCTGTGTAGTCAATTTGGTCTTCATGGGAGCCACGGGAGCTGTTTTTCCTCTTACCTATGAGTTCTGCAGCAAATGCTGACACTCTAGAAAAGCAGGGTATTCTGAGACCTGTGTGAACTTTCTTGGAGTTGATCTCCATTGTGAAGAGTTTACTAATACAGCCATACTGAGGAATCAAAATAATTGCTGCTTATCCTGGCAGAAGAGTAATTTTGTTGGTACAGCTTATGCTTAGCTGGTACACCACGTTTTTTAAGGAGTGGGTTTTTTTTAGTACAGCAGACGATGTATGCCAATAACATAGCTGTGTCTGTAGATCATATTTTAGAGCAAGCTGAGAAGAATTCCAGCTTTTAGAGGGCAATACAGCTGAGGTGAATAAAGTTTGTGTGCCACATTTCAGTTTACTGCACAGCAGAATGAACATTGTAGTGACCCAGATCTTCTATTTTCAAAACGTTACTTGGGAAGCCAAACCTATCCATGTTAAGATCCACTCTGAGCTCAGCTGGAAGGAAATTCCTGGCTATTTGGAAGTGACAGTGACATGCCTGAAATAAACTTCAGATTTTAAATATGAATAGGACATAAGTAAAAACTTATTCCAAAACTGAGTCTAGGTTTAAAAGGTCCCAATCGAAGTAGAAAATATTTTTCCTCATTTAGATTTTAATGTAAAGCAAATTCACTATGAATGTAACTTCGTGATTCATAAGCAAATACATAAACATTTATGGTTCTGCAACTACATTGAGTTTCCCCAAATAAAACTTTGTTTAAGGCATAAATACAATCATGGTGTATTGAAATTGTTTAGATTTTAAAATATTTTTGATGAACTGCAGCACTTTGGAGTAGGAGACTGGTGATTTCATCTTGCACATATGTTCCTGGTCAATTTTTTACATTACCTAAGTTGGACGTGAATCTAAGACAAATATGTAAAAAAAGTGCATAAGCCACATAACTAGCCTGTATTTTGGGGATACTCAGGAAGAAATCTATTAATATACACTAAAGAAGTGATTAATTTCTAAAAGTATTGTAATTTTAAAGGAGGTAATTGGGAAGTGCTTTCACACTAAGACAATGTAGAGGCTACCTTGGCCTATAGATGTAGCTTTTAGGCAATAGAAAACCAATGAAGATCTACTTTTCCTTTAGAGATTTCTTACTGTCTAAAGAGGACTGAAAGACCTGTGTTAGTATAAATATAGTGATAAAATACAAAGTTTATATCTAGGAAAAAATCTCAAATACTTCGATTTCTAGAGACAAATTCTGCAGCTTGGGAATTTTCCTTTTGTCTTGTTGTGGAACATAATTGGACAAATTTAACATGCCCTTTCTTGCCAGTCCTCTCACACCTGGGAGCATCAGGTCCCAGCTTCCCAATATTGCCCCCTGGTTATCCTGCTTCCAGAGAAATTTCTTGCCATCTCTCACCACAGGTTTACAAGCAGTCTTGTTCCCTTAGGATCCCATGTTGCATCTCCCTGGATTCTCTGTGAGGCTGTGGGAATTGAAGTTACTGTAGCTGAAGGTAATAACTGCAAACAGAATAGAATAAAAGAAAGGGTGGTACTAGTGACAAGGGGCTTCCCTAGGGGGAATGGCAGCAAAAGTTGGAGTCCACAAGATAGTGGAAAAGATTAATTAAGAATGAGATATAGTTTTAGCACAGATGCTACAAGGAATACGATTAACTTTGTAGCCTATATAATTATTTAGGCACCGAATTAATACTTAAATTTTAGATGATTATATATCCAAATTTCC
This sequence comes from Lanius collurio, assembly GCA_020086605.1. Classification (NCBI taxonomy): domain Eukaryota; kingdom Metazoa; phylum Chordata; class Aves; order Passeriformes; family Laniidae; genus Lanius; species Lanius collurio. Next base: position 27,312,822 of record JACBWW010000001.1, on the reverse strand, counting down.
TATGCTATCTATGACAAAGAGGCCTTTTGTACATCCAGAGTGAAATACATTTGCACAAGTCATGTGCTCCCCCCAGTGGTCTTGGCTGATGCTCTCGGTGCTCCAGAGAACTTTTGAAAGGCATTTATTTTACAGAAACTGTTCCACAGCCAGCTGAAAAGTCTTCAGATTGGACTACATGCTTATAAGTTATTTAATTAAATGGTTCTAATTATTTTCCCCTGAAATGAAGTAAATATATAAATACTTGCTGAATATAGATTTTGGCAGCACTCTGGAGTTGCTGCATAGGAAGGACTAGAGTCCTCACAAAACAGACTTTAATGCAGAAGTGCCAATGAAGTGAGAAACATGGACTTTCAATTTTGCATCAGCTTGAGCAATGCCTGCTAAAGCAGGTATTCTGGGATACAAGTACATACTCCCACTCTGTGTTCCACAAGGTGACTGCTTCTTTACAGAAGGGGTTTTAGCCACTGGAACCAGCTACTGTGGGGGTGGTGGAGTCACAGTTTCTGGAGCTGTTTAAGTCTGTAAATGGTACTCAGTGCCATCGTGTAGCTGACATGGTGGTGTTCAGCCAAAGGTTGGATTCAATGACCTCAGAGGTCTTTCTCGGCCTAATTGATTCTGTGATTCTATTTAGTGCAGTCAGATTAGCTCCTAAGGGAAAACAACACCCATATATAAAAGTATCTAAAGGGTGGGTGTAAAAAGTCTAAAGGAACCAGACTCTTCCAGTGGTGCCAACCAACAGAACAAGAGGCAACAGGTAGAAACTGCTGCACAGGAAGTTCCACCTGAATTTGAGGAAGAACTTCTTTACTGTGCAGATGACTGAGCACCAGAACAGATTGCCCAGAAAGGTTGTAGAGTCTACCTGACTGGAGAAATTCAAGAACTGTCTGGATGCAGTCCTGTGCCATGTGCTCAGCGATGACCCTGAGCAGGGAGGTTGGACCAGATGATTCTCTGTGGTCCCTTCCAACCTTACCCCTTCTGTGATTCTGTATTCACTGTATTGATTCACTCACACGCCTCCTGACAGCAGAGCAGGAGTACAGAGCAGAACAGCTGCCCAAACTGGTGGTGAGCACGCACGGCTCCATTAAGAGAAGCTCTCGTGCATGATTACATCTCTGCAGTGGCACTGATCCTATTTATGAGAGTGGGAAGCTGAAACTGACTTCTCCAATTTTGACCCAATGGACGCTGCCTTGGATCTGCACTGCTCTTCATGGTAACAGGGAAGATGAAGTGCAGGGAACCCTCCTGGAGCACTGAGCAGGGGTGACAAAGCTGTGGGCCCAGGTCTTACCCCAGCCTTGGGCACAAGGCACCATGACTCCTGCCCTAAGTGCACCAGAGCAGAGCCTGCCTGGCCAGCACAAAGAATATGCCTCGTGAGGAGCGGCTGAGGAAGCTGGGGGTGTTTGGCCTGAAGGAGACTCTGGAGAGGCATCACTGCTGTCTACAGCTGCGGGAAAAGTTGGGGTGAGGTGGGGACTGGTCTGTTCTGCATGCCTGCAGTGAGAGGACAAGAGAAAAAGGCCTTAGCTGAGACAGGGGAGATTCAAATTATATATGAGAAAAAAAAAATATTCACTGTTAGGATGGTCAGGCACTGGAATAGGTTGCCCAGGAAGGTGGTAGTCACCATCCCTGGAAGCGCTCAAGAGGTGACTGGAACTGGCACTGCGTGACGTGCTTCGGTGGTTTAGGGGTTACGGCGGCAGTGCCGGGTGGATAATCGGACTGGCTGATCCTGAGGGTCTCTTCCAATCTTGATGATTCCACGACTCCATGACTCGGGGAGGCGCGCGGCCCTGCCGCGTCACCACGCGCGCGCCCGCCGTGCCCCGCCCCCAGCTGCCGCGGCCGAGTGCGCAGGCGCGGTGCCCCCGGTCACGTGTCGCGCGCCGGGGGCGGTGGCGGTGCCATGGCGGTGAACTACAGCGCCAAGGAGGAGGCGGACGGGCACCCCTCGGGGGGCGTCGGGGTGCCGGGCGGCGGCTCGGTGGGCGGCGGCGGGGGCGCCGTGAAGACCCGCAAGCCCGACAACACTGCGTTCAAGCAACAGCGGCTGCCGGCTTGGCAGCCCATCCTGACGGCGGGCACGGTGCTGCCGGCCTTCTTCATCATCGGCCTCATTTTCATCCCCATCGGCATCGGCATCTTCGTCACCTCCAACAACATCCGCGAGTACGAGGTGCGCGGGGAGGGGTTTCCCGGGCCGGGGCATTTGGGAGCACCCGGGGCCCACTCGGGGAGGCCGAGCCCGGCAGGACGAGCGGGGATCGCCTTCCCGGAGGCCGCCTGCGACTCCCGGGAAATCCGGTCCCCTCCCGGCCTGCCGGGACGCGGCGGCGACCCAGGCGGCTTCTGTGCGGAGCGGACACGGCGCCCGGGCGGCTCCGATCCGGCGAAACGTCTGTGCTCGTCAGCAAAGCGTCCATTAATTACCCTGAGCGGATACAGAGCTGACAGTCATCTGCGCACAGGCTGTAGCCCTTCTGCCAGTGCTCCCGAGGGAACTTCCAGGGAAGTTACTGCCAGCATTTAATCGACACAGCCACAGCATGGCTTTTTCCTCGGCAGAAAGTATGCACGTTATCCTTGGGATAGCCTGTGGCTGTCCATTATATATCTTCAGATGTTCCAAAGTGATTGTATTTTCAGGACAAAGCTCTGTGGTGAATGTATTGCTGTAGTTCTTACCTGCACCGATGATTTAATATTGCAGGTGTTCTGTGGGAACCAGGGTGTCCAGAGTAAACTTGCAAACAAGGATCGAAGAGTGTGGCTTTTTTTAATTAGCACTTACAAAACCTGAGTCACTTACATCTGATAATCAGCCATGCTACTGCTGTGAAAAGTTGCTGAGCGTTAGCTGAAAACTGAACTGTGTATCACAAATGGATCCATTAGATAACAGAACCAGTTTGTGTTGTAAGGAAATAACCTGCAGAGCTTAAGGACAGACAGCCTTGAGAAGCCATTGACAGCTATTATTAGTTTTGGTGAGCTAATGTGACTGAGATTGATTGTAGGGAAGAGGTTGTAGTTGTTTGTTGTATTGTTTTATTGGAGAATATGAATTTTTGTGGATCAAATCACTCCAGTTATTGCACTAAGCTATCGCTTTCAAGACAGTAGCTTGGCTGTTGGCAGTAATTTGGCAGTGAAGCTCAATTAGCTAAAGAAATCATGAGGTAGATAATGTATGGTATTTTCATATTTTTCTTAAAATGCAAATAATGTTATAACAAAACCAATTTTGCCCCCTTTTATGTTAAGATATACAGTTCCAGTCAAGGAGAAAAACAGAGGGGAAAAACCCAAAAGCTGAAGTGTATTTTACAGCATTCAAATTGCATATTTTTTAGAAAACATTTGCTTCTTCTATCAAGTGTTGGGGGATATGCTGAGCATCTGAAAATTGGCACAAGAGCTTCAGAGAACATGGCCAACTTGCCATGGGCACATAGATTTTTAAATTGTCATGTTGTAGCGTATTTAAGGTAAATACAATTGCAGGTTTTCAACATGACACTCAGTGGAGAGAAGTAAAAAAATACCCTTGCTAACCCTGATTTTTGTTGACAAGTGCATTTAAAATAGCCATTTCTATACTAAAGCAGTACAAAGTTTTAGATCATTTTAATTGGACAAATACAGCCTTTTTCCATTATGACTGAATCTGCATTGATCTATGGGAGCAAGAAATGCATCAGTTTCATGAGTCCAAAAATGTAAGTGACTTCTTGTGCCTATATTGCTGCTGTATGCAGATACAGAAATTCTGTATACTGTTATTGCTGAAGCAGCTCAGTCAGGTATTCGTGGTTAGTTGCAATAGAAGCCACAAACTAGATGTTCCCACCTAAGATTTAGCACAGAAGTCATAGATGAGCTGGGAGCATGAACGATGCTCCCCTACACAATCAGATTGTGTATATACAGCAGTAATAACCATTTGTAGTGAAGACCAGTTGGCTGCACTGGCCTTCAATCCTCTCTGATTTCAAGATACTCAAGACTGGAAAGAGTTTAAAAAGAGTTCTGCTGTATGGATTTACTCTTTCACCTTGTGAAATTCTCAAAAATCCAAATATTAGGCTTTTGTGACAACAGGAGGGACTTTGGAGTCTGCAGTCAGTCAGAATGGGGAAACTTATGTTCTATTGCCTGATCCTCATACATGTTTTTTGAAGTGCTTATCCAGTGACATCCTGCAAGTGAGATTATCATCCTAAAAGCAGCTGAATTTCGAAAAAACAGCAAGTTTAAATCAAAAAGGGCTTTATAGTTGCAGCCCCAAAACACAGATGAAGTATTTTACCAATTAGGACCGGCATCTAAACACCAGTGAGGGGTGCAGTTTAAGACACTGCTATCACATATATGCTTAGCTGACATATGTCCCTGCTTAGAATGCTGGCTTTGGTTATAACTTCCAAAAGTTATTCACAAATAGTTGTAAGTTTAGCTGTGGGAGACAAGACATCTAGAAGTTAGGTGCAGTGACTAAGCTTTTTTAGAAATGTAATCAGGGGAGGAAGCAGAGGTAATTAGTTATACCTACCTCCTAGGCAATAGCATACCTCCTAAATGTGTGTGTATGTGCCTGTAAACTTAGTGTATTGGAATTGAATAGGATGTTTAATTTGTGACCCTGAAATACATATTTAATTTCAAGTCACTCTTTCCTGAAACAAGATATGGTAACCATTAGTATCTCTGTGGACTGTGCTGTTCTTCTACAGGTGCAAGGACTGAGCAGCAAAATGTACCTACTCCACTTATTTCCTTTATAAGGTCTCTTGAATTCAAATGTGGAAGATTTCCAATAGCTTAAGTGTACTAGAATTACTGTGTTTTCTCTAGCATTTTTTCATTGTTTCAGAAGGGAATAATATTTATCTTGAGTGTGTCGTGAAAATAGTTCATTTGGGTGGAAAATTAATCAGCTCTGTAAATGTCTTTTTGCCTGTTACTAAAGAGTGAGTTCTGTATTTCCTGGAGAGGAGTGGTTTGGGGTTTTTTTAATATATACAGACAGACCAATATATTGACAGACCATATTAATATATGATAAAATGTGAGGAATATACAAAGTATTAAATGTGTAGGAAAGAGATCTTTGTGCTGTGACTGCTGCCATGAAATGCATAATGGTAGATAAAAAGCCAGATTGACTTAAGGCATGGTTAGGAATGGAGAACTGAAAGTACGTACATTACTGTTGCCTTCATCTTCAGCCTTGTGTGCAGTACCTGTAGCCCTGTGTCAGAAATTATACAGAACTTAATAAAATGTACAGAGAGGAACAGCAAAGAGGACCAGATTCTGTTATGGATTGCATTTAATACAAGAAATGGTCAAGCAGAGTAGGATAAATGTGACAAAGTATGAAGTCTACGAAATAACAAATAGTTTGGAGAATATGTGCATGCAATAGTTATTTCAGTAGGCTGACAGACATCAACAGCCTGAAAAGTCACTGGTGTGGAGTAACTTGGATATAACCAATGTCCTTAAATCTGGAGTTTCTGGGAAGGGCTTGCTGTGTCAGGTTGTCAGATGCTGGCCGATCCCAGGGGACAGAACAGTAGGGTCAGGCAGGTTCTTGCCCTGACTCCAAAGTCAGTCCTTAGCTCTCAAAGTGATTTTGTTACTCTGTCAAGAGTTGAAGATGTATGCCTTCATCCTTTTAAATAAGCTCTCTGTTGAACGTAATCTGTAAATGTGGATGCAGAAAAAAACACTCATGTTGGCAGTTACTGTACAGGAAAGCTCTTTGATGGCATGCAGGCTGATAACTCTCATCAAAAGCATGGTCCTGCTTCAATATACATCAATTTACATGCTCCACAGTATTTAGTCATTTATGTTTTTAAAAGTGAAATCTGTAGGTCTTTTGCAACCTTAGAGTCTTTAGCGTGCGTTCTTGATCTAATACTTCTCACACTAGCGAGTTCTTTCTAAAGGAAATGCTTGCTTCAGCTTACTTTAGCAGAGCACACTCACCCCCGAGTTAGCCTTCAACAAATGAGATGCTTTGTTCATTGAGAGCAGCAGTGGGGTCTGTGTGCTGTAGCTAAACAGAGCTGGTCGTGGCTGCTGCAGTAGTGCTATTTCTAGATCAGCATAAACTCAATATCTTGTTCAGCTGAGGAACAAAGATTGTGATCCTCTGTCAATCTCTCTCTGCCAGCTAATAGCTTCTAGTTTTCAGCTAGGCTCATTAAGATGTGGGTTGTGTCTGTCAGAAATCTGGCAGCAGAGCGATGCCAGTCAGTAAAAGTGCTTGCTGATGGAACTGGTTGCAGCTTAATATATACTGCAGAAATCACAGGAAGAGAGACCCTGAAAAAGATGAAGAGGAAAATAGACTTAGTTCTTTTCTGAACACACCTTGTGTGTTTGTTTTAGCTAACCTTAATATGGGTATTAGGACAGATCATAAATCACTAGTTCTTGGTTATGCCTTTCACTACAAACATAAATCAGGACAAACCACTTGCAGCGGCCTTTCCTATAACTGTGTAGGTCTTGTAGTTTAAATGCTATTGCTGCTAAACAGTTTTTTTGCAATAAGTATAAGGTACATATTTCACCAATCTGAGTCTAAATTGTAAAATAAGTAATTCATGGTAAGTGTAGAAATACATCTTTTATAGGCAGCTGGAAGCTTTCTTCTGCCACGCTTGCTGGAGCTACGTGAGAAAGAGCTAATGTGGTCAAGCCACTTGAGTGGGCTTGGACTGTAGGGTGAGCTTGTGGCTGCTGAGGCTGAATGTACAGATTTTAAAAAATGGAATTTTTTGGGTTACACTGTTCAAGACCAATAATATTGTATAAACCAGAGTAATACAGGTAATCTTTCTTACCCATATACTGGTTATGTTACCATTCCTGACAAAACAGTATTGGTATATTAATCTTTCCTGTTTTAGGACAATTTTTGGGCATTAAGTGATTGTAATTTTTTTTGTTAAATCTTCTAATTAGGTGGCTAAAAATGGTCAACAAAGCAAGTTTCTAATGCTTTTTTAAAAATTAAATATCTAGACTTTTAAAAGCTTAATCTCTTTGGAAAGCATGGAAAAGTTGAGATCTGCTTGTCATTGTGTGTGTGTTTGGAAACAGTGTTGTCTGGAGTATCTACTGTTGTTGTTTTGGTGTGGTTTTTGGTTGGTTGTTTTGGGGAGTGGGGGAGCTTGTTGGTTTTGTTTGGTTTTGTCTCAGGAGTAATTTCACCTCAGTGTTATATTTGTCTGCATCTGAAATCCAGCATATAGTCAGAATCAAAAACTCCTTTTCAGAATCATGGAATGGTTAAGGTTGGAGGAGACTTCTTGATATTGTCAGACAGGCCTGAATGTGGTTTTGATGCTGAGATAAAATGATTGCAAAATAAATGCGACAAAAGCTTAATAATAAGTTATCTTTACTCTCTCATTGTAAATTAATGACTATTTTTCCTGTTACAGATTGACTATACGGGAACAGAACCTTCTAGTCCTTGCAACAAATGCTTAAATGTGTCCTGGGACAGCACACCCCCTTGTACATGTACCATCAATTTCACACTGGAACATTCATTTGAGGTATGCTGCCCTGTATGCAGGATGAAGTCAGAACAGTTTGTATGATCTATTTCATATTGAAAATGAAAGTTTTTTCACTTAAGTAGTTATCTTTTTTTCTTTTTTTTTTTTTCTGTTATAAAAAATTATTTTTAGTCTTCCTTTGAACATGGATCTGATTTTTGTGTTCCCTTTTTCATCAGCAGGGATGAGATGTTTCTTAATGCCTCTGTTTATCTGGAAATGCACAACATTAAGTGGAGTGCTTGTGTTTTACACATTCAGAGTTACCCTATGTGTCACATAGCTGGAGAGTAGATCAGCTCTTCCTGCATGATTTACTAAAACTCAGTTCAACAAGAATTGGAAATACCAGATAAGTGCTTTCTGCAGATGGGAGGCAAATGAGACTTACGGGTTCTACATCAGACAAGACAGGTGTTGGGATTAGTGCTGGTGATTATAATTCTAATAGTTGGTGACATGTTTTTATTATCTGACTTCAGCCTGCCAGCTTTTGTTAGGATAGTGTTTTTATGTACTCACTATGGAGACAGGATTGAGGTTCTTACTTTATGAATGTTGCTGTAAACCTAAGTTTAAGAGCTTAAAATAGTAGGTTTGTGTGAATGAATATGCCTCTTTACCCATCTTGCTTCCTGTAGAGCAATGTATTCATGTATTATGGACTTTCCAACTTCTATCAAAACCACCGCCGTTACGTGAAATCTCGAGATGACAGCCAGCTAAATGGAGACAACAGTTCACTACTTGTAGGTATTCATGCTTGGATGTGAATGAGCAACTAATTTCTGACTATTGCATGCATCACCACATGGAGTATTTAGTTGAATCGTAATGAGGTATGAGAGTTTTTGCATAACAGAAGGCAACCATAAGGAATTGATATTTTGTTTACTGAAAATAACTGTAAAGTATTATAAAATTTCATGTTGATCATGTAATAAAAACCAGGTTAGTTGTATAAACTAGCACAGACTCATTTGCCTTTTTTCTTTCTAACTGTCAGAATCCAAGTAAGGAATGTGAGCCTTACCGCACAAATGAGGACAAACCCATTGCTCCTTGTGGAGCTATTGCCAACAGTATGTTTAATGGTATGGTAACACTTTTAATTTACCATTTAGATGGGTCTGTGATCTAGTGTATGTTTTTTGTTCTGTTGCACATTATTCTGTGTAAAGATACTGTCAGCTTTTTTTTTTTGAATTAACACATTTTCATTGTTTAGAATAAAATACATATCTTGTACTGCCATTACTTGTTTCAAAATTGCTAGGAGAATTAATTTAATCTCATGGCACACAAAGGATGGAAATACCTGCTGTGAGAAGCTGCTACTGCTGTGATGTAGAAACATAAAAATCATATTTGGATAATAAACTGTTATCCCATATACACTGGTTCTTACAGAACAGCTTGTGGTTGTGTCAGGCAGATAGTAAATCTAGTTATTTTTGTTTTGTTTTCTCATGGAGGTAATTGTTTCATTGCTTATCAAGATCATCTGTGTAATGAAAGTTTCTGCAGCTGGTTTTTTAATTTGATTTTGTCTTTAGATACACTGGAGTTATACCGCATTGATAATGACACAAGGACACCGATTACTTTGATTAAAAAAGGCATTGCATGGTGGACAGATAAAAATGTAAAGTTCAGAAATCCGACAGGAGATGGAAACAACTTAACTGCGCTTTTCCAAGGTAAAAAGAGAAAAAAGCAAAATTTTAAGAATGTCAAAATGCTTCAAACACCTTTTGATTTCAGTTTTGATTTCAACCTCATTTTAATTTCAGAGTTTTGTCTCACTGACATTTTACAGAATGTGCTAAATAAATGTTCTCTGTAGAAATCCAAGCTAAGGACTACTCTGCTATTTGAAAGGTTGTCTTTAAGTAATGAAAGTTGCAATGTTCTAATGAAAGTGTTTGGTTTTTAAGTTTACTGTAGTCATTAATTTGGTAGCTTTAATTTCTGATTAAATTTCTGATTCTGTACCCTGAATACTAAAAAATGTGTAATATATGCTGCTGGGGCTTAACCCCAGTTGGCAACTGAGACTCACACAATGTCTTACTAACCACACCCTTGCTCAGTGGGAGGGAGAAAAGAATCGGATGGGTGGAAGTAAGAAGGCACATAGGTTGAGATAAAGACAGTTTAGTAATTAAAAACAAACAAGCAAGCAAAAAACACAACAAAGAGAGAGGAAAAGAAAAACAAGTAATGCAAAAGAAAAGAATTACTCACCACCATCCAAGTCCCTGAGCCAAAGCAGGCCCTGCCTACCTCTGCCCGCCTAGGATATCCCTGTGGTCAGCTGGGAACAGCTATCCCATCTGTGTCCCCTCCTGATCTCTCCTGACCCCCCAGTCTCCTCGCTGGTGTGGTAAGGTGAGGAGCAAAAGAGGCCTTGATGCTGGCAAATACTGCTTAGCAGTAACAAAAACATCATTGTTTATCAACACTGTGTCCAGCACAAATCCAAAACATTGTCCTGTACCAGCTACTGTGAAGAAACTTAGTTTTATTCCAGTCAAGACCAGTACAAGTTCTATCATGTGTTGATTTAACTTACAAACAAATCCTGCAGTTGTTAAATGAAACTCTTCCTGCAGTGTTTTCATTTAAATGTTTCTATGGCTAGGTTGTTCTATTCTCTAAAAAACTGTTGGGTTTTTTTGTTTGGGTTTTTTTTTTTTTTTGGTTTTGTTTTGTTTTGTGGTTTTTTTTTTTTTTTTTTTTTTTGGTTATTAGAAGTGACTGATGTATCTCATTGCCTGTTTGGCAAGTAAAAGTTTACTTTGGCTACTATGTCTCAAAAGTCTTCTTAAGGCTCTCAGAGCATGTGTGTTTATGCAAGGTATAGAATAACTTCAGGTTTAATCTGATGTGGGTTTCTTGCTTAGTCATAGCCAAATTACATGTTGTCAGTGTGATGGCTACACTTGGAAAAGCAGATACCTTACCTTAATACAATGTGGAATTGTGTTTCCAATAACATTAGCAAAAGCATGTGTATATAGTCTGAAATGATGTTTACACTATTAAATTGGTTCTTAAACTCTACCAAGTGAGCAGAGGATCTCTTGTCATAATGGAGAACTATCTCACCAAGCAGTGCTTTGAGACAAGACTTCCAACCCACATGAATTGTTTAGACAAATGGACAGAGCTGTCATGAATTATGTCATATATTTATAGAATTTAAACTGCAAAATAAAAAGTTCTTAAACAGCCCAGTGTGTTGCAATAGTGTTGAGTCAGCCTGTTTTTTCTGTTTAGAAGTTAATGTGTTTTTTGTGATATTAGAATGAATTTTGATGAGTCAGTGCGTTACTTAGTCCTCTCTGTGAAATACTTTATTATTTTTGTTTAATCCTAGGCACAACAAAACCTGTGAACTGGCCCAAGCCAGTGTATATGCTGGACTCAGAGCCTGACAACAATGGCTTTATCAATGAGGACTTCATCGTGTGGATGCGCACAGCTGCCCTGCCGACGTTCCGCAAGCTCTATCGTCTCATCGAAAGGAAGAATAACTTACAGCCTACCTTACAGGCTGGAAAATATTCCTTGGATATAGCATACAGTATCCTTTGAAAGCACGCCTTAGCTGGATTACACAAGCATATATTTGCAAGTTCAGATTGAACTAGCCTTTCTTCTTACCATCTCTAAAAAAAGATGGTATTGAGGTGTGGTTGAAAACTGGCACCGACAGCTAGACAGACTGTTACCATCTTTTAGTTCTGTGCTAGTTTTATAGCATTAATAGCTATAAAGAATCAGATTGCTTGGGTGCAAAGGAATTGGGAAGAGCATGAGAAAAAAGGAAGGAGCAGAGGTAGCTGGTAGCTAAGGAATTTCAGAACTAGCTTCAAGGTGAAATAACAATATGTGATGCAGGGCAGACTAACTGGAGGTCAGAAAAATAACAGAGCTGTGGATCAGGTGAAGGTCTGTTTTTCTCTTTTGGGCAGACTAAATATTAGGTAGAAATACTAGAGAAGGAGGGTTGTCATAGTTACTGAACTCTTAGAATTCAAGAGCACCTAATGATACTTTTTATGTAGCTACTTCAGTGTTCTCCTTTGCTGTAAAACTGAATGAACATAATGAAAAATTTTGTACTAAAATACACACAAGGGCTGAATTTTATATTTCCCTCACTTTATTGAAGCTACTTTCATAAACCCACAAAATCATGCATTGTACTCTTCTTCAGGGTTAGGTCCTCTAACATGGCCTTGGTCTTGAAGTAGCTGACAATGGCCAGATTTGTTTTGGCCTAAAAGGAACACCTGAATGTTTCATATTTGCAATCCCAGATCCAAAGGCAGTAGTTTGTATTTGGAACATGAGTGAAATGACCCAAAATTTTCATGTGCCCGCTTCAAACTAGGTTTGGAAACTTGCTTCTTGTTTTCCTAAATTTTTTTCAGATTATCCTGTACACAGTTTTGATGGACGAAAAAGGATGATCCTAAGCACCATCTCGTGGATGGGAGGCAAAAATCCCTTCCTGGGAATTGCTTACATCACTGTTGGGTCCATATGCTTCTTCTTAGGCGTGGTATTGCTGATCATTCATCACAAATATGGCAATCGAAACACTAGTGCAGACATTCCCAATTAATCTTGCATTCTGAAAATAAATGTACTGCATGTGCATCAAGGCCAGTCCAGAATGGACCCAGTTTTTGAAAGTTAAATCTCTGCTTCTGTCACTTCTGAGACTGGGTGCATAATTATTACCTAAAGCTCCTCTCTCCCATACTGTGGATTAACTCTTGAAAATGACGGGTATACAATTAGCTCTATTGATTGTATCTCTGCTGAGATTTTTCTGATGTTTGCCTCTAACTGGGCAGGCCACATGATGCATATAGCTCCCATTCCCTTGATGCATCTTCTGCTTGTTCATGTGCTGTGTAATGTTGGTATGATTCAGTACATTTAGATTGTGTGGAGAAAGATGGTTATAAGATACTGTAAATTGTTGACTTTCCAGAATTCAGGTGTCAGTGCTGTTGAAAGAAGTCAAGTCTTAAATGTTTTTTTTCAATTTATTGTCTTGTGTGCATGGGCTCCTACATTTCTTGCTGAGATTTTAATATATTTATACAAGTTGTTAAATATTTTTCCTGTGTCCTACCGACCTCTGTTATATTAAATCCTTTAAGTGCTCTGTAAACTTCACACTCTGGATTCTTTGTATATTTACAATATATGTGCCTGGCCAGTAAATGAGCATCCTATGAAGATACCAGAAAACCTGTTTGTTAATTATCTGCTTGAGACCCTGTAAAAGATTGTTCTAAATTGGGACATGCTCGTTGCAGGTATAATATTTTTCAAATTTTCTTTGCTTTAAGTCATATCCAATACTAGTTCACTTTTGCTGGTTCTGCTTTTTATGAGCAGCACCAAGCATTAATCAAGAAGAACTTAAAAGGGTTTTTTTTTCATTCACAAATTGGGGTGAATTCCTTTTACTGGAGGAATTTCCTAATTTTCTTAAAGCATATGTGTTCTGAGCAGGCTTTGTTTTAAGGGAATTGTGTACTTTTTCCTTACTTGGAGTGAACACCACATTAATCTTTTGCGGTGTTGAGGAAGTAAACTATAGAAGTTCAGAAGCTGAGATAGCAGTGACAGTTTGTCCCTGAAATGCAGGTTTAGCTTGCTGTAAAACATAATTTAAATATTGCAGTGTGCAGGTTAGTGTCTTAAATTACAGGAGGATTCACCTTTAGGTTAATTAAAAGTTAAATGCAACCTGTAAAATATTACTTTTTGGTGATTTTTTTTAGATGATACACAGAAACTGTAATGTATATGGTGGAGATCACTTTATATGCAACTAGCTTGATAAAGTATGGAGTATATTAAAAGAAACCTAATAAATTCTGCAAACCATTTAATAAGGGATTTGGTTTTGTTCTTGAACATACATTTATTTATTTATTTTTATCTGGATGAAAAGACATTATTAAGTGTAAATGGCGTTTTAAATGAGTTGTATTTCTGGGATTGCATATTTATTACAAAAATGCATGGTCCAATAGCTTAATCTACAGGCAACTTTAAACAAAACTATTAATTTACCACGTAATTACATGATTGGTTTTACTTAATTACTTGTGTAGCCTAAGAGTGTAAATGTGTAAGTCTGGATAAACTGTGGAATGAGGCAGCATTTCCACTGTGCTAGCTCTCTGTAGCTCCATGTAATAATTTATTTGTATAGTACAGCCTGGCAGAACAGGGTTTTCAAATAGTACCTTTTAAGATTTTGTTCACAGTGTTGTATTCATGTTGCTAGAGTTACAGAATAAGGGTAATGTACTCTTGAAAACTTGCAGAACATGTTAAACTGGCTTTCAACTGTAGAGTAGCTGCTAGTCCAAAATAGAGTAAATGTGCAATGGGTTGTCTCACAATTACTGGTTGTTAAAATATTTCGATTTTTAAACTTTATGTTTGTCACTTGAAGTGCAAATATATTCTGCTTCATTCACAATTCCTATTTTTTCCAAGTTGGGAAATGCTGCTTTTTGGGCTGTGCTTAAAATTAAAACAGAAGTATTTTTCTGTCTTTACCTTGTAATGTCTTTCAATGCCTTACCTTTTTCTTTACTGACTATAGCTGCCATGGTATCTTCAATCCCAATGAAGTGCACCAGGGTGAGAATTGCTGTCTGGTTTTTGTTGCAATTAAGCAGGTTCTCTGAGAGCCTCTAGTAGTAAATACATGGGACAGTGTGCCCATGGAGCTTAAAATGCTTATAAGAGTTTCAAATACTGGTCAAATTTGTAAATTCTTCCTTCATACATGCTCATTTGTCTAGGTGTCATGTTGATAACAATGGAGATCCTTGGAGGATCCTTGGAATCCTTCAAGGATTTATTATGAATATTAAACTTTGAAAGATGCAAGTCTTGTCTTTTTTAAATAGAACTCTCTGAGGGAAGAAATGCCTTGACAGTGTATGTCAAGTGACATCTGCAAATAGAGCAGTGGACATGGCTGGTTGGATTGGATTCACAAGGAGGTGTTACTGACTGCACCCTTCTCTCAGATGCCTTACTTGCAGTGGGAAAAGACTGAATTGAAGAGAGTGCCTGATGAAAAAATGTGACAAGTCTAAATCAGATGTACTTACAGTAACTCAAAAAAAGAAGTTAGTGACTGGAATGCTGTTGTAACCCTGAATTCAGAGAATTTCAGTCTCATAACCTGAAGGTCATGAGCTCAATCCTCACACAGGGCACCAGTTATTAATTTTCTCTGATTTGTATTTTCTTTGCCTCAGTCTCTTTATTCTTTTACTCAGAGTTTGGATTGAAATGCAGAAGATGCCAGGCTTTTCTTCAGACTCAGATGTTTATATGTTTATTATTTCTTACTTATGGTACAGCTGCATGGAATGTGCCTCTAAGTTAACAAGGTGAAAATAGCCCGAGTGCTACCTTCCAAGGTCTTTTAAAGTCCAATCTATCCAATTATGGAATTCCAACTAATTTATTTTCACTTATAATCCAGTAACTAATCATTCATGTTCTGCACTGTGGGTTTTTTGACCCAATACCAGACCACCCAGATTTGTGAAGAAGGAATAAAGAACTAACCTACACCCAAAATCCTCCCATCTTGTTACATATATATTACTGTATTCCATAAACCTAAATTTTCTACATCTTCCACCCAGTGATACAACAAATTTCAATTACATAGCAACAACCTCAGTGTTACCACATAATTTGGGAAGCTTTTCCCAAGGCCTCAGGTCAAATGCGGTGTTACAGCTCACAGAATGTTCTGATCACTGTATTGCCTTCTGTGCCTACATGTGAAGTTTAATCTTGTTTGACAGTTTCAATTAAGACTGAAGACCATTACGAAATGGGCTGATCAGAATTAGCAGGTCCTTGCATGACCTGAGTCTCAAGTAAGAAACTGCCTCCCATTCTGAACATCCTTAGCCTGTGCTTGAAAGTAAAGCGATACTGTCTGCTTGACTTATGTTAACTGCTGCTGCAAAATCTGAAGTTGGAAGATTATCTATCTCATTTTGTGTTGGGGATGAAATAAGGAGGAATAAAAGTGTAAGTTAATCATTAAGAAAGCTCAAGAAGTTTTTTAAAAAAGTATAAATTGAAAGAAAGTATATGGAGATCTTTTTCACTGGACCCTGGATAAAGATCATGTAAAATAAACAATTTGAACAAATGGAATACCAGAGTTATGTGCAAATTTATTGAATTTTTATCTGAGGATTGTGCCCAAATTTTGAAAAATAAAATGGTGAGATGCTTAGTGTTAAAAGGTCCAAGAATGTAATTAATGACCACGTTAATTATATTATGAAAATGGGAAGGATTGAACTGTGATATTCTTGGAAGAAATTAAAATCTGATTGTCTCGAGGGTTGCCTACTGCGGCCTGATGTTATGTTGTTAGTGTATGCTTCACAATAGATGCTTGTAATCTTAGAACAAATCTTTCTGTTGGCAAGTTCTTCTAATGCAGTTTTAGTGTATTATGCAACTCTAACTTGGAAAATGGCTGTATTAAGGTAGAATATTTTTCTCTTTATACACCATATAACTTTTGACTGGGTTAGTCAATTATTTTGTTTGCAGGAAAAAAAAATTAAACTAGTGGGCAGGCAAGAACCAGAAGGAAGTTGAAAATACTGCTATGTGGAGCTGCACCAGTGAGTTCTGCTTCCACAATTGGGTTGAATGCTATCTCCCTTTGTGTCATCTCTTTAGCAGGCTTTATGTAGCTTTGTATTACTGGTTTAAGAGGTAGAACACTTTTGTGACAAATGCTTTTAAACAGCTAGATTAACAGCCCTGTTTTCTTTCTGGCTTAAACAGAACTGTTCAACAATGAGTTTTGATAAAAATGCAATACATGCAAAAGTTGCTCTATTCAGTTGGGAAGAAGCAGTGTGTTTGTTTGTAATGAAATATCTTCATCCTACACCAGCAAATTCCCATTTCTCATTCCCTCAAGTTTTCATTTCTTCATTAATTAGTCAACACTGAAGAGACCAGCTGTGCTTGCTCTGAGCAGTCATCACATAGCTTTGATTGGTAGGTAACTCATATGCCAATCCTTAAGTATGGCCTTTCTGTTGTAGAGGGTATTTCTACAGAAAGTATCCCTGAGACTTAGATTCAGACATACCAGAAAGTGGAGCACACAGCAGAAACTAAGGAATAATAATTTCTCTGTGAATTATGATCCTTTTACCAGTATCTCAATATGACTGAGTGTATGAAAATCAGAATAAAATATTGCATACACTTGTAAGATTGCAAGAGGAATGAATGGGAGTCTGTCTTGCAGTGGTCGTCATGTATTTTTAAGTGTTATTCTGTGATAGCACTGTTTGAATGTTTGAAAACCATTTGTTAAATAATGCATCCAGTTTCCTTCTTTGTTACAACACCTATTTCTCCATGACTATGCTTTCTAAATGCTATTTTTAATATTCTGCACAGCTAAGGCTGTACCTATAAATACTTCTTCGTCCTTGCATTTTTAGTTTCTTTCTGGGACAGTTCATCAGATTGAGAAGTGCAGTGCTTTGAGATACGATCCTTGTTATTTTCACATTGGATTCAGCACTAATTTTTCGTGTTTGACACACGTTATTCATCATGAGGTTTGGCACCAGTGCAAAAGTACTGTAATGCTAAAAACAAGGTGCACTTCAACTACAGCAAAGCCAGGAAAGAGCATTTGCTACAGCATTGTATTTCAGCATAAGGTTGAAGCATGAGAAGATGCAATTACGAGGCTAGATCTGCAATGCAGAAAAAACACAGGCTTCTCAGAGTAGTTTCTTGAAGGGCACAGATTCTTCCTTGAGAATAAAATAGGCTTGTATTTCATACAATTGTGGTATTACGTCACTCTATGTAGTTACATATCGTGAAACACGAAGCTGAAGTTGAGGGTTTTTTTTTTCCACATGCAGACTTATCGGTATCCCCGCTACTAACGGAGCTTGAGGCACTGGGCAGGGTACTTTGGGGTTCTCTGAGTGTAGTGGCTCAACAAAAGATGTCGCATCCACGCAGGGGTGCAAGCCCCCTCGCCGGGTCGGGCCCAGGCTCTGCCTCGCTCGGTGTCCTTGCCTCCCCAGAGGATGTCCATACGAACAGGCGCAGCCCAGGGTGCTGCTCTCCCAGGACATACATCCCGCCCTCTGCAGATGTTAAACTTTTCAATGAAAGGAGAACGAAAATTCTGTATATGGGAGCTCTGGGGGACGTTTCCCGGATTTCCCAAAGCGCCCTCTGAAGGCGCAGGGAGGCGGCCGGCAGCCACGGAATCCCGTGGCAGCAGGTTCCCCGCCGGGGCCGTGTGTCGTGAGAAAACAAACGCTGCCGGTGTGCCTCAGCCGCTGCCGGCCCTGCGTTTTCTGCGAGGTCACCGCTCCTCCCTCCCGGTGCTGGGGGCTCAGCCCCGGCTCCCTGGCCCCAGCCCCGGCCCCAGCCCCACCGCGCCGTGCTGCCGCAGCCGAGCCGGGCGGACTGGCGGGGGGCGCTGTGGGCTCTGCGGCGGCGCTCCGGGCCGCTCCCTCCGTGGTGCCGCCGCCGTGGGCGGGGGAGCCACTTCCCCTTCCGCTGCCCTTGTTGCCGGCGGGAGGTGACAGGACCAACAGCCGCGATGTGGCGGAACGTACTGGTGAGGCCCGGGGAGAGCGGCCCGCTGCCGCCGGGGGTGTGTGGAGCTCGCTCAGGGTGCCCGACCGGCTGCGGGACTCGGCCGTGGTGGCCGCCCTCCCTGCCAGGCGCTGCGGAGCGACCTGCGGGGGTCGGGGGAAGGTCTTACGCGGCCCACTTGCTCCACGTAGTGCTGAGCTTCAGGGACTTGAGAGAATAAGGTTCAGTCGGAGGGCTTGGGTACGCTTAGGTCGTATCTAAGGAGATAGATTTTACAGCGTCTTTATTTGGGGTGGGTAAGGAGAGGAGATGCGCTGTCCCGTTACTTGCAACCAGCATCACCTGGATCCGTTTGCTCGCCCCGTGGCTGTGGTTTTCGCGGTGGTAGTTTTGTGGGAACGGTGTGTTGTCCACATTGCTTGAAGGAGGCCGAGGCCGCTGGCAGCTTAGAGCCTTGATATTTTAGCGAAGGCAGACCAAAGAACTGTATACTGGTCATTGATTTTGGTAGGCTACCTTATATGATCAGTCTGTGGAAACACATTCTAGCTCAGGACACAGCAGGGTGATTTAAGCTCTGTGTGTGTGTAGGTGCCTCCTGAGCATTGTGAAGGTTATCTGCTGTGCTGGTGGCTCGTAGGTGAACTGCAGCAGTGACAGGAGTTCTTTGTCCTCACAAATGCGTTTGTCATAAATATTATTGTCCCTTTTGCTACTTAGACACAGAAAATGGTGCCTAAAACAGGTCTAAGGGGTAGAGGCCGAGGTTTCCCCTGGAGGGATACTACCTGAAGATTATGTTGCAGATCCATAAATCTGTTGTATCTTACTGAAAGTAGTTTGAGTTTTTCCTTTTCAGGAAGCTAGTCCTTTACATAGTCTGCTAAAGCAATTACTGAATTCAAAACTAGAATGTTTTGGTGAAGTTTTGTGTGTTTGTTTATAAAACCCTTTATTTTCTTTTTTTTTGCTGTCCCACTTCTACCTTGCTTTTCAAAGAAACAATTTCTACCTAGTGTGGATGGAGCTGTAAAATGTCACTGTTTTTAAAACACTGTTTATCTTTTATTTCAGGCTCTTCGGCAGATTTCCCAGAGAACCATAAGCACTGCTTCACGCAGGCAGCTTGATAATAAAGTTTCTGAGAATCAGAAACTTTTTCAGGTATTGAGTGGGTTGAATAATGTTAGTAGATTAACAAGGTTTTAGTAGATCATAACTGCATGGGTTTTTTTCTAGAGAACTGGTCGGGCTCCTTCTTACATCTGAAGAGAGCTCTCAGAATCACTTGTATAACTAGAGCATTTGCAATTAGCAGTTACTTTCTGCAGAGGTTAAGAGTATTTATACCTGCATACTTGACTTGCTGACTCTTTAGGGTTTTTTTTCCCCCTGTGAAATGATTTGTACTGGAGTTTCTCATAAGTATTAGGCATGATACAAAGATAAAGTACTCTGAAATGAGTTGATATGGGGGAGTGCATCCAAAGAACAAATAGAGAAAAACAGCAAGAAGACAGAAATACAATGAAAAGGTAAACCTGAAATCTTACAGCTCTATCTATAGCTCATAAATGAGTCCCTTAATTTTTAATGAGGATGTGGTATTACTGTATTTCTCAGTTATGAAAACTGTAAAGGTCTTAAGTAATTGGATTAATCCCTAGAAAATTATTGAATCTTTACAAATAATTTCTGTATTACTCTGTTCCTGATTGGTAGGGCCACTGAGTGAAGTAGTAAAAGCTGAGAACACTCAAGAGAGTAATCCCAACTGTGAGCCACAACCTGTAGCTGTATCTTCATACTGAGGATAAACTGAGCTTCAGCAATGTGAAAGGAACCAAGTATATTAGAAGCCCCACTTAAATACTTCTAGTGTCTTGCTGCTTTCCTTTTCCCTGAAAGAGAAAGCCAGTCTTGTTGAGACACTGACTAAGGAGCATGGTGTTCATTGTGAGCCAAAGGGAAGGAAATGGGAGGGTGATTTTTGTGATGGGAGGAGTCAGAGGTTCAGTTTCTGCTAGCAGATCTCCAGGCATATCTCTTCCTCCTTTCATTCCTTTCTTGTGGACAGCAAGTTAAGCTGGGCTGGATTGCAGGTCACCAGCATTGGAGGCTGGCTTGAAGTCCAGAGAGTGTGATCTTACTGTCAGGGGTAAAGATCAAGTGGATCTGGTGCTTAGTAGTTTTACTTTGGGTGGAGCAAAACAATTTCCTGTATGCCAGCAAGTGACAGTACGGACTCCTCTCCTTGTTGCTACTTGACTAGACTGGGGATGGATGGGAAGTTTCTAGGGATGGTAATCACATCCTCTGCACCTGAGGGGTCTGGCAGAGGTGTCAGAAGTGCTCAGGCATCTGCCAGTCATTGTGCACATGATTTATTATAGTCCCCTAGTGAATCATCACCTGATACCAGAGTGAAAGCTTTGAAGACAAAGTGGGATCTAAATAAGGTTCAGTGTGTTTTGGGAGTCGGAAAGATAGTGTGGAGTAGTAATTCTTCCTCTGGGTAATTATACAATAATTTGTATTGTAACAATATTGCAAGAACTGCATATAAATTATTTTTGTCACTTGTTTCCATTAGGAGGATAATGGCCTCCCAGTGCATCTTAAAGGTGGGGCAAAGGATTCTCTGTTGTATAGATCCACCACGGGTCTTGCAATGTGTGGTAAGGCTAATACTAAAATATTTATGCTTTGGTACAATTTCCTGTGCACTGATATTAAAATCCTTTTTCTTTGGTATAATCTCCAACACGGATGGTGTTTTCTCTGTAAAATAAGTATGCAATTTTTTCAGTTCTTCTAAAGAACATGCAAAGTTTATGTAGAGAAGAAAAAAATCACATTTGGACATACTGTATATTCATTTGTGCTTTTTCCAAATCTAGATTTTCAGATGGCTTTTTCCTGGACTAAGTATTGTGGGCTGAATACTCCTTCAGGTTTCATGTATGGTGTTAGGGAAAAATAGAACTACTTCACCTATCCTGAAAAGGAGTAAAGTGTAATTATAGCACATACATGAACCAGTTTTTGCCCTAGCCTGATTCTTCTTGGTGCTAGGTGATATTGTACTGAGTTTTCAAGGGCTGTGAAAACTAGCAGAATTATAACCAAGGTTCATAATACTGTATATATTTAACCTTTACATTACTTGTTACATAATTTTGCAATGGCTTCTCACTTTAAGAATGAGTAACCATTACTTCATGGTTGTGAAAGTTCCACAGACATGCCTCTCCCCACTTTTTTTTTGTCCCCATCTCTTTATTTTTGTGCAGCCTTTGGAGAGGGATTTAAGGTTTGTTTTTTTTTCTCTAAAATATGAATCACCAAAAAAATAAATTGAGATGTGGCTACAGAAATGTGTTTTGTCTGAATTGCAGCTGCTTATTGTCAGTATTTCTTCTGGAACAAACTGGAAAGCTGTCTTGAAAGGAATTCTGTTTGCTCATCTGAAAATATCTTTTCTGTCTCTTAATTCAGGAACAATCTATGCTTTGTATTATCTACTTCTTGCTTCAATGCCCAAGAAGCCGAACTGATTCCATTTGAGGATGCCTCAGTGACTAACATCTCTTTGTCCAGTTGCCATGTGACTATGGTAGCACCTTATAAGCAGCTGGCTTATTGATTGGAATCATAAGTTAATTGTAACATGTAAACTGCAATCAATAAAGCAGTTTTTACGTGGTGTAGTGGTGTCTGGGCTGTGTTATGTGTTTATGTGTGTGAGTATTTTTGGTCACACGGTTGCCAAGTTGCTGAAGAGGGCTTTAAGGTTTTTGGCAGAGGAGAGCCTCAGTCCATCCCACTCCTCATCTCAGTTTGATGCCAATGCCAGCCACAGATGCCCAGAGACAGCAAAGGGATCTTGGGTCAGCAGAAGCACCTGCAGAGCAGCACAGAGGACTTGCAGATGCTCCAGCCAGGAAGTCTGTCTCATTAGGAACACAACTTCAGTGCCTCCGTGTGAATGCCCACAGCATGGGGAATGAGCAGGAGGAGTTAGAGACATGCTCATACCTGCAGGGCTGTGATCTCAGTGGCATCACAGAGAAGTGGTGGGATGGCTCCTACAGCAGGAGTGCCGGGATGAGAGGGCAGGCAGGGAAGATGCGGTGATGTTGACCTCTATGTCAATGATCAGGCAGAGTGCATGGAACTCTGCCTGGGAATGGATGAGGAGTTGATGGGGAGCTTATGGGTCAGGATTAAAAGGAGGGCAGGGACAGATGATGCTGTGGTGGGGGTCTGTTGCTGGCCACCCAGCCAGGAATGAGTGGATGAGTCTAATGTCAGACAGACATACATCTGTAGACAGACAGGAGCAGCCCTGGGTCTCATGGGGGGAACTTCACCCCAGCATCTGTTGGAGGGACAACACAGCAGGGCATAAGCATCACTTGTAAGGTACCGTGATGGCTCTTACTAGCTTGATTATTGCACTTATTGGGGAAAATCATCATGGAAACATTGTAGCTGTACATCCCTAGGTCAGTTTTATGTTCCTAACAGAATTTGTGCCTTTTTAACCTTCTTGTCAAGTTGCTACTGGTGGGTTATGCCCAAAGTCTGGTATTGACTGTAACAAATAGGGCTTCTAAAAAAACCCCAAACAATTTCATCAAAATAATCCTTTTGTTTCTCTTCTCAAGGAAACAGTGGCATTTTCAAAATGTGAAAACAGGCTCAAAAATCTAGCCTCCTACTAAAGTGCTATTTTAAGCCTCTTGTGGATTAAGTTTGTTTCCAATTTTTTGTTGCTATCCTGGAGAACCAGAGTATGTTTGTAAAACTTGAGGCAAACTGGAAGAGAAGGGCGAGTGTACTCAGAATTCTAGTAAAACCAAAAATCTTGAAAAAAAAGGTGAATGGGGGAATAGCCCTCAACAGTAGCTTCTCTGCACGGGTGGGTTTTAGCATGACTAAAAGAATAAGAAATACCTGGGTGGATTTGTTGGAAAAAGGTTTGGGAAGTGGGGTACAGCAGGATGCCTACAAAGAAGAGAAATCTCACAGCACAGTGGCCTATACTACACAGAATCTGAAGCAATCAGTCTGCTCTGTGTGATGGTCTTGGGGCTATTCCCTGAACACCTACAAAAATACCGCTTCATCTGTCCTTCCAAGTCCATTGCTGTCTTATATATTGTTGTAGGGATTCCCTGCACTACAACATGATGCTGGTAAGGCTTCTGCTGCCATCACTTGCCCAGGGTTACCCTCAAGATGTGGACCAAGTGATGGGCATCTGTAAGGTAGCATAAGGAAAGATCAACATATTTAAGAGGCCCACATCTTTTCCTGTCCACAGAAATGAGGAAGAATTTTTAAAGGAATAATTTTTGAAATAATACAAATTATAAAAATTCTAGGCAGTATATACATGTTTGTATGTGCAACCAAAGCAGAATGTGCAGCTATTCCTGTTCTTGCACTGAGCCGTGTCTCAGAATCCTCTGTCCCAGGATCTGCAGCAGCCCGAGCTGTGGTGCTGGCAGCAGCCTGGAGGGAGTGCACGTAGGGTAAATGCAAGCTGGGAAAAAGCCTCATAGCACAAAGCAATCACTCTTTATAGTCAGAGCCTTGAAATGTTATTCAAATGAATGTCAAGTGGCAAAAACTGGTTCTGGTAGAGTTGTGAGTGGTAACCCCGAGATCTGTCCCTGGAGTGTGCGGCTGGGCCGGCGGAAAAGCGGGTGGCATTGCCGGGGCCGCGCTGTGCAGCTGCCGGGCGCTCACGGGGAGGCGCCCGCGCTCCGCGGGGCTGCCCGCGCTCCGGGAGCTCTGCTGCTGCGGGAGGCGGAGGAAACCGAGCAGGACCCACGGTCAGCTGCTCAGCACCATTTTATGGGACTGCATTACAACACTTGCAGGGAAATTCCCACCTACTCTGCAGTCTATACATGTATTTCATTGCAGGCTCATCCACATCACAAATTGCAAGATGTAAACTGAGTGCCTGTATTGCCTATACTGTCTCTCTCTAAGAAAATGCAAGATGCAAGCTATGCATCTTCTCTATTGCTAAAATATCTGAAGATCTTACCTTCAGTCTCTCTATGGGTATCGTTTAAGTAGCAGAAAATAAAATAAGCAACATCAATTACTCCTTGCTAATGTGAAAAAAAAGTTTTTTAAATTAATAAAATGGTCACTAGTATGAAGTCATGGGCTTCTAGCAGTTAGCACACTCAAATTTCGTGCTTTCCTTGTCTGATCCTAGTTCAGTGGTGCTTAATTACCATCTTTAAATCACTATTGTCTGGGATTAGGTGCTATACCTTACTGGAGTCCTACTTTTGATCTGTGTTTAGGCAATACATCCAGTATCTCTCCCCCCCAAAATATTTCATGTAAACTGTATTTGCAATTTCAGGTTAACATAAATTTATTTTTCACTTACTGTTATTAAAATTGGTAGCTATCATTTTTGTAAATTTTGCTTTAAAGGATGGGAAAGTCTGCCAGAGCTGAGGACATGGGAATGCTCTCCTTGGCTTCCACTCAGCTGAATTGTTCTCAGTATTACCCCAAAAATTTGGGGGCCAATTAGATAGGCAGTGGCTACTTCATCTCTTCGACTTTCCTTGCCATTCTAATTTGCATTATATAAGCTTTTAAACTTATCTGGATTTAAGGTTAATAAAGAAAGCTTAGTAGTGTGCCAGATTTGTCAAAATAAAAAAAAAAAAATCTTCATGCTACTGTAAGAGAAATTACTATTCAAATAATAATCAGATGAAAGAGAAGAAAATTAAATCCTCAGTACTGCAGTTCCAGGTTCCACAATCCTTTCTGAGACTCCAGATGTACAGACCATGTTTTACTTTCTCCATTTGGAAGGTAGTTCAGAATATCAACTCTTAGAATGGTGCCCTGGGCTACATTTTTTTGGCTGCTGAATATATGTATAGATCCAATTAGCCTGACACACACAGAAGTTTCCCCAGTAAAAGTCTGAGTACTAATAATACCACAATAACACAGCACTAACTTTCTAAAATACACTGTGAAAAAGTTCAGAAACTCTCATAAGTAAAAAGAAAACCCCAGGGAGATCTCTAAGTGTAGGATCTTCATTGTACTTTTTTTTTCTTTTTCCAGATCCCAGAGTAAAAATATCACTTTTCTAATGTTACTCACTCTGGCTGTCACTGCTCTGAACTATGAGAAAGCACAATGAATTATTTTTTTGCTTTTTTTCATATTATGCTGTTGCTTCTTTCTCTCCCATTCTTTCTCAGTTCCTTTAAATATCAGAGCTGGAGGTTAACCTCCACAGTTGCTAGGGTGAATCAGACTTTCAGAGGCAAAATCAATCCGATCAACCTGACTTGACCCTAAATAAGGTATTTAGGGGATGAGTAAGCCAGAACCAATGTATCTTTTCATGTGCATGCTTGTGTGATTATTTTTTTAAAGAAGTTCCTTTTAGCAATAACACCACCTTCTCTAATCTAACTTGCCTGAGCCTTTCCACTTATTTTTTCAGTACTCAGTCACTTCTGCTGTAAAAATAATGGCTTGTCCAGAAACACAATCTGAGAAGAATCTCTTGGCTGGACTGTAGTTTTTCTGAATGTAAGTATTTACATAATCACAGAATTAACTAGGCTGGAAAAGACCTTTGAGATCATCATGTCCAATCTATATTCAAGTCTTCAAACTCAGAGGGCAACACATACAGTCTGTGATACATGTTTTGATCCTGCCTCAGTATTTTTAAAGAGTTGATGTTATTACTCAGAGGTAGGTTTTCTATTAGACTATCACAGCTTCCCCCAAAACACATCTAAAGCTAAAAGCACACTTGTATCTATTTCCTCAAAAATATGCATCCTTGCAAAAAGGGGTCATTGACTGAGATTCCTGTTTATAAATGTTGTTGCAAGACAAATTTATTCTCAGGGGCTGGGGAGGTACTTGAGGGAAGGGGTTATTCCATGGAGTCCCCAGTCAGGCAGTTCTGAGTTGAGATGCTCAGTGAAAAACAGTGTCTGTATACAGTTCACTAAGTTCTCAAAGCATTCACTCCCACTGCATATAGCCTGCTGAGTCCTAGAGAAAACTGCCAAAGAGAGATTAATTTGGCCTTTGCTTATGTGTTTCTTTGAGTTCCCAATCCACTAATCTGAACTTTCTGAAACATAAGGATCTTTTGTCTCTTCAGTCTGGTTTATCAGGTGCAATCTTATCATCTTCCTTCTGCCTCCACGGTATTTTATTCTTTTATTATTATGTTAACCTGCTTTAGTATTTTCATTCATGAAAATGTCTGTCCCCTGCCTTGTTGGGTCTCTGACGTCTGCAATAAAAGGCAAGATGCTGTCTGGTGAGCATGGAAATAAATTGAAAAGTGATGCTATGGTAAGATCCAGTAATAGTTAAGCTTTATGTATACCAGGAGTTACAACAAAAAAGACCACAGGAGACCTGGAGTTTTTAAGTTACCTAATTTAAGGTTTCCTAAAGAGAATTCTTGCAAAATAACAAGGTCATAGTATTGCTTTAAAAGCTTATTTCAGCCGAAGCACTCTCCTCTGTGAACACTTGTTTGACGGCTACAGAGTTGTAAAATAAGAGGGAAGTAGAATGTCTTGTGATATGTTAATCTTATAAAATGGTATCCTTGACCTTAGACATGTAAGACCTTAGACCTTGACCATGATATATTTGTGGAATAGCTCTCTTGAGCCTGCCTGTGAAGCTTACCTAGAGATACAGTCCCCTGTGATTTCACTAGGAGCAGCAGAAGAATGTTTTCCTTGAAAGGAACAGTAGGATGTTCAGTGGAGATACTTTAAATGTGCTATTTGGGTTAAACATTTTGTAGAGGACTTCTCAGGGCCAAAGAGACATAGTCCAGTTTTAACAATATCTGAAACAGCAGAAAAAAATGTTAAATACTTTTAGATGGTTGTCTTATTTTTCCACAGAAGTTTTTCCCTTTTAGCAAAGAAATCTGGGCTGTGCAGGATCCAAAGTACAAGATGTGTCCAAAGTGTTCCTTCTTACAGATTAGGATTCTTCTAAGAGTTTCTATGCAAATCTTATGGTATCATCCTCATCAGTGTGACTGTAACATGATTCATAGATACTTGGAGATGCCTTTGGGAATAAAAGGGAGAGAGGGAGATTCAGTGCTGTTAGACTTTATTGCCGCTGTTGAGACAGTTTGTTCCCAATAATTGTTAGTAGCTTCTGTTCCTACATAGTTCTAAGGAGAAGCTTGTGATTCCATCAGGATCTTTAAGTTACTAATGTGTTCTTAATAATAATTGAGTTATATATGTTTATGTAATATAGAAATGGTTCTACACTGTTTTGTCTCAACATGAGTACTTACTCTGGATGACTAATGCTCTGGGACCTGAAGTTTATAATGGAAAGGCTGACATGCACTCAATCTTATCTGTCATAGCACTATGCAAAAGGGAATTATATAATTAAAACATTATAATGATCTCTATTGCTCAGTGGGAAGTTACAAGTCCCACAGGAGTCAGGCCAACTGTGTTATCAAGGTTTATTCAGTCATCTCTTAGGAGCAGCAGGCACATTTTGCTAAATATAGTGTGGTGTGCTAATAAGTGCTCCGTGTGGAGCATTGCACTGGAATCACTGTGTCACAGAGCTGGAGTGCAGTGCATGGGATGTTAGCATACCTCCCTTCCGCTGAGATTTTCAGAAAGAAGTGCTTAAACTTAGGCTTCTAAATCCATACTCTGACATTTACATAAATAGCCTGATTTTTCAGAAGAGCAATACCAAGAAATTCTCTTCTATTCAAATAATAAAATAGAAAAATGTCTTACAACAAGAAGAAAAGATTTTATCATTTCTGGAAATAGTGCTCAAATGTATGACCAGATTTCTGGGAAAAGAAGAGGGGAACCACAACTTTTGGTTTTCCCAGCTTAATTAATTGTGGAGTGTAAATGCAGTTTCTGAAAGAAAGTCACAAAATGGGT
The DNA here is from genome assembly GCA_020086605.1 of Lanius collurio. NCBI lineage: Eukaryota > Metazoa > Chordata > Aves > Passeriformes > Laniidae > Lanius > Lanius collurio. Next base: position 27,284,531 of record JACBWW010000001.1, on the reverse strand, counting down.
CTAGTTCAAGATAGACAGCACTATTGGCTGGGCTGTATATGATGTATTTTGCAGAGTTAGGCAGAAATCTCTGTCACAATCTGTAAAATCTCTCTTTGGATCTGAGATCCAAAGGCAGAAAAACAGATGAGTAGGGCCTAGAAATTACATCTTTTGATCAGCACCAGGCCCATTTACTGATCTTATTCTGGTTCCTGGTAAAGAGGTATTTACATGAGCAGACTACAAAGCTTGGCTCCAGCAGAAGACTTCACTGGCAAAAGTACCAGAGATGAAAAGTAAAAATGCTTGATCCAGTGCCTAAACTGGGGTGCCCAACACCATCTCAGGTTATACTTGAGGCATTTGCTTGGGGCTGGCAAATAAAACAGAAGACCTGCAGGACACTCATACACTTGTGTTACAGCAAGGAGGGACTATCAGGAGGCCTGTGACACCCAAAACAGCACCAGGGGCTTGCCTCTGCCTCCGAGGTGATCTGCAGCAGTTTGAGATGTGTCAGTGTATGTGGGTCCTTGTCAGAGCTGGCAAATCTCTGATGCTGCAGAACACTCAGATGGCTCTAGAGCCCACTGTGAAAGCAACTGATCCAAGCCTCATGGGTGGTGGGTGGCCAAAATGCTCAGGCACTGCTCAGTTCATTAACTCAGGTCTTCATCAGCCACTGCAGAAGTTTAGATGCTGGGCTCACACAAAGGCACCTAATGTACCATAACCCAGAGCCAAATGCCACCTGAGGTGCCCATGCAGGACAGAGCAGTGCACACAACCAAAGCTGCAATGGTGGGGCAGGTGTCAAGGAGTACACATCCCCTGTCTGCTTTCTCAGCCACTCTGGAGATTAGAGAAGCAGACTCTGGAGTTTTTATTAGAAAATAAGGTTCCAACAGCTACTCCTAGCATAAAGGGACTTTATCTTGCAGCAGCTGTTCTTAACTGGGGAAGAAGATCATGATGTAGTAAAGACTCATGTTGTGATATGCCTTAAACAGGAAATCCCCTAAACACATTTCAAAGGGCACTGGGCAGAGGGTAAAGGAGCACAGCTCAGATTTACCAGAAGCCTATTTTTAAAAAAAAA
>JACBWW010000001.1:27187304-27283351 GCA_020086605.1 Lanius collurio | reverse complement strand
TTTATGTATTAATTTTATTTATTTATTTATTTATTTATTTATTTATTTATTTATTTTACTTACTTATTATTTTTGTTAAACAAATAAGAGACATTGGAGCTAGTAGCAAACATATTTCTCCAGATAAAAAATACATGCAGAAATCAAGACAATGCCAAACCCAAGACATGTTCACTAAACTGGACTGACTAAAAGCTAACAGAGTAGCTAGGCCAGCTGGAGAGCATCCAAGAGAGAGGAGGAAAGGGCAAATGAGAGGAGACATTTTAACAGCTTCAAGTGAAGCCTCTCAGCAGGCTGTAGAGGTGTTGATACCTGAAAGAGAGACTCAACTCCAACAAGTAAAAAAGGCTGTAAGCAAAAAGTACATGGGAGTTTTCAAGTAACCTTTAAAAGTAGAAACAAAAGCCAATGGTTTTCTGTTTACACAACAGAGTGCTTCTGATACTGAAGCACAGGGCAACATCTATTTATAATCCAAATAAATCTTATGTTCTGGTATTTGGAACTGTCAATATTCAACATACTGGGAAGAAGCAGCCACAAGGCTGCATTAAGAAATGCTGATTTAGATCTGCATTGTTTTGCTCCATGTATTTTCCTTCTTAGTCACTAGCCAATTAGGACTTTTGCAAAAGAAACAGGTTTGTTTTTCAAAGCTTTCTCATGTGGAGTTCATAAATGTTGTGACAGGTGACACCTAGACTGTGCTTTTAATGCTTGTGAGCTAAACTCTTGCATGATTCTTTTTGCACAAACCTTTAAAATTTCCAAGTGTCCATCAATATCTGTGATAGGTAACATGCAGATGAGATCCCCAGATGATAGGTCCCAGGAAAATATATATAATCTAGGCTATCCAGCTCCTTGGGCCTGCTGCATTCCCTAGATGTGTCCTAGTCCAAGTTTTGCCTCTGGTGCTCTTTCTTTTGCAGAGGAAAAAGCTGTGTTGAATGCCACAATCTTCCAGTTTGAATAGCAAGGCACTGAGATTGAGAAGCTGGGGGAGTGGGGAGCTTGGAGTGGATGGTGGTGACCATGGATTCCATCTCCCATGAAGTTTAGAAATGATCAAAAAAATTACATGACTGTGAAATGCAGACATACTGTAACAGCAAAAGGGGTTTTAGCCAGACTGGTGGGATCTGTACCTCTGACAGTCACATGCAAGAAGGAATCTCCCAGTCTGGCTTCTTTGCTCTCTGAGAGTTTGCAGATATGCCAGTTAAGCAAGCAATTTTTCATAGTAAACCAAGGCTATTTTTGTGGAATCAAGAGGGTTGGAACATGATGATCTTTAAGGTTCCTTCCAACTCATACCAATTTGTGATTCTGTGGTCCAAAGAGACACGCTTCTCTGGTGTAGTTGTATTTTTTATTTCTGATGGCTGTGCTCATAGTCATATTCTGGACAGCTTGCAACTCACCTAAAACAGTTATTATCTATTGTCAGCTGCTACAAAACAGCTCTCTGAAGTATGCTGTTAGTACTAAGTATGGTATGGAGAATTTCTCTTTGAAGTCCTGGCGTACTTGAAATAACAGGTCATGAACTAGATGGCCTCTTGGGATCTTTTCCAACTTCATTTATTATGGTTCTGTGCATTGACATCAGATTCACCTGTTAGAATGCTTAAGGTTTTGAATGTTTGTCCTTGCTGAGCTGAGGGTTTGGGGCTGACTTTACATCCTCTAAACCTTCTTGGAAAGATATGTATTGGGATAGAGTGCAGCAGCAGCTGATTATTCCTCCTTGATGGCTTTCCTCCAACCTGCTCTTCAGTCATGGGAATGAATCACCACATCCTCAATGCCTTTTGTGTCTGAACTGATGCAGAACGACAGCATCAGCTGGCCTGATGACAAGCTATTGAGTCTTAAAATTCTGCCCCTACCCACCCCACCATCATTAATTATTCCACTGTCTGGGACAAAAGGATCCGGTCACTCATTAGCTAATGCAACCTGAACTTTCAACAGTTTTGAATACTTCTCCTGTTCAGAAAAAGCTTATCTTCTCCATAAGACTACCTGCCACCTACAGAGACACTGCTGTCCCAATAGATATATATATATAAAGAAGAATTAGCAAAATGTTCCTATTCAGAGCTTAGTACTGCACCATTTCAGACTTTGTTGCCAATTAATAGCAAGAGCTTCTTTGTAGGAAGAAATTACTTTGCAATAGTTGAAGGGCTACCAAATATAGGAAAACCCATGGCTAATAACCTTTCAGCAGATGTTGAATCCAATTAGGTACTCGGTGAGCACTGTACTATAGTGTTCTGCAAGTAAGAGCTACTGGCTAGTGATTTCTAAAATTATTTTAATTTTTCAAAATTATGGGTTTTCTCAGTGAATCATCATTCTTTCACTGAGGACCCCTCAGCTACATGAAGAGGAATGCTTAGATCTGCATTCAGAATTCTTTGTGGCTAGTCCATTGCTCTGACAGGAATGGTTATGTTAAAACATACAGTGATACCTGAAAAATATACTGAGTTACTGTTCTCAGTTAATTTATTTTATTGTCTGTTGTAATGCGGGGAATCCTTACAACAATATATAAGACAGTGATGAACTTGGAAGGAAAGATGAAGCGATATTTCTTTAGATGTTTAGGGATGATTTATTCCTCCAGTCCATGACTGGAGTTCCCAGGCAGCCCCCAGTCATGGGACCCTCTCTGTTCCCCGCCCCCAGGCACCCAAACCTCCCAATCAGGAACAGGTATGGGGCACATGTGACACGGGGACAGGGACAGGGACAGACCCGTACCGTGCAGGGTCCCTCCCCCCGGGATTTCAGGGGAGAGGCACCTCCACAATTGCCCTCTTTAATCAAGCAAGATTTTTACTGGTTTCACAGAGGAATGCTTCCTGAATAGAGCAGGACTCTGTCATGAAGTAATGAACCAGATTCTTTGAAAGAAGGCAACTTTATTTAGAAATGTTATAATATAAATTGTGTTTGTGTATATATGTGGAAGGGATTATAAATCCTTCTATCTATTTTTCCAATTTTAGTATTAAAGATCTATATTGTTTTAAAAAATTACTGCCTAAAAATTATCTGGACTTTCTCAGACTCCTAAACTCCATTAATGACCAGCTTCTTTCTATTTATACCTCTGCTTTTAAAAGATTTATTTACTTTTCCACTTCTACTTATCTGGAGCCACAATAATTGACTTTCAGAACATTACATGATGGGGAAAACCAGTTACACAAATTAGAGAAATAAATAGTTGCAAAGGAAAACATACCTGGTAACACAGATAATTATTTCATGTCTGTCACACTCTCCAGGGATGCTGCTTCCATAGTTGTTCCACTGAATGAGCAGATTTCAGATAGCACCAGTTCTCTCTGAACACTGCCAATACAGGAAGCCAATCCTCATTATGAGAGGTCAGACTAGTTCTGCTCTCTGAACACCAGCTCTGAAATGAACTTATCCAAATAAGCAAACACCAAACCAAGTTCTTCTCCTGTCATTGACTGCAAATCTCTCAGAGAAGGCAGAAGCTGTTTAGTGTGTTTTGTCCTTCTGCATCTTATGAGTGCAGATAAAATCTCATGCAATATTAGCCTTATGACTGATTTAATAGGGAATAAAAAATATACTGGAAAAGCTGTCCATCGTGCAGTAAGGAATGAATGGGCCTCTTAAACAACAGTACTAAGACAATGTTTAATTTAAATGCACTGTAGTGATAGATGCAGTGATTGACCAGCAAAATGCTTCCTCAGCAGCTGTATGCAAGTCACTGGTAGCAGCAGAATTTTGCTTATATAACAACACTTGATGCTTAATCTAGATATTGTTTGATGTTCAAAGAGCTGGCACTTTTTTTTTAATTCTTCCTCTGTGCAAATCATATACTCAAATGCATATATACATATGAATAACACATTTACCATATTCATATGTAAAGCAGATGCAACTAACTGTCAGGAAAACACAGAGGCCAAATCTAGTGTGATATCCACATGGAAATGATATTCAAGGTTTACAGTGCTGAAATGCAGAATGTCCTGTTTTACTCTGCCTTGGAAATGCAGTTTGAGGTAGGGAAAAAAAAAAAAAGACCTGTCAGAAAGACAAAGTTGCTTGAATTACTCGAGACACAAAACCATGTCAAAATTTCTAAGAAATTCCTGGTTATCTGCAATATTACTATCACATACCTACATCAGAAATGGACAGTATTATTAAAAGTAAAAATATTAATTTAAATGTTGACTTTTGTATTCAAATGTATCACTGTTTCAGTGTGTCCAGATTAATTAGCAAAGACAATTGCAGAGCTGGAGTGCAGTGGTCTTAATGTGTTTAACACTTGTCTAAGAAACAAGCAGACAGGAGAGTGTTGATAAATGTTTATGCATTTCAGAAATGCCTTCTGCATCACATACTGTGTACTCAGACTATGAATGTACATAGCAACAGTGCTGATTAAAAACAACCCAAATAATTACTGTGATACATGGAAGCACACACTCTAAATGCAATTTGTTGGTGTATTTTACATGTAAATGATCTTAGGAGAATCATGGTTAGGATAGTTAGAACAAAGAGTCAAGGATAAGAATAAAATCCTGCTGCCTCTGGAGTCAGTTAATTGTTTACTCTTGCCAGCTCTGAGTCTTATTTCACACAAAGAAATTAAACAAAGCTGATCAGCTGAAAGGAAGGGGAGATACTCCTCTCGGCAAGCATCTTAGTCTGTGTGGGAGAGTGTATGAGATTCTTGCAGACTTGAGAGACCCCTTGTTTTCAAAGTCTCCACTCATGTAAATCCACTTGTAGCTTTTCACCAAATTATTTAAACATTTAAAATTAATACTTCTGGGGGATTTAACTTCTACAAGAATAATGCATATTTTCTTCCAGCCTAATTTTTTGCATTAATTGATTTTAAGTATTCATATAAAATTTTGGTTATCCTATGATGAAAAAATCCACAGTATATTGTAAAAAAATACCGTTGTAGTGCACAAGTGATAAAAATACCTCATTTGAGTTAATTCACTTCCTGTGGAAGGATATTTCTTTCTAACCCCTGATGTCCATTCTTCTGAAACTATTTTTCACATCACATTTATAGTTGTGTTCTTGGTGTGTTCATTCAGGGCATTAAAACTTTTAAAACATATTATTTCTTAGAAATATTGATTTTCATATTCCATCAGATCTGGATAAGAAGAAATTCAATTCCCCATGCCAAAATGATGCCAAAAGAGCAAATCCATCTCAACAGCTGGGCAAGGGGGTTTAATAGGTCAAGAGTTTTATCAGCAGAGGAGATGTTGCTTTCAGAAAGTGCATTCTATCAATACCAGACAGCTGAAATTGTGCCATGTCCCAAAGAGGAGCTGACTAACTTCCAAAGTGTCTGGAAATGTCAGCGCATGTCTTCTGGTTATCACTTTCTTTTCAGCGTTTGGGTTCTCATGTAGATGACAGGTCTATTGCAGAAACGAAGCTTAGGAGACACAAGTCCGCCTGCCGACAGGTCCTTGATCTCCCAGTCCTGTGGAAAAGTGCCCAGGAGTGGTCCTCTGATAAAATATTAGTCTCCGCTGTTGGTCACTTCCACCCCGGCTGGACCCTCCCCCCCCCGATGACTCTGCCAGTCACGTCGTGCACGGACCCGAAAGGGACCCAATGTGGCCCCGGAATCTCCCCGGCCGCTCACGAGCGGGGGTCCCAAGCTCTGCGGTGAGGCTTGGCCCCATCTCTCCCTCTCCCCGCCCTTCTCGGCCCTGTTTTCCATCTTGTCCCCACAGCGGCGGCCCCGGGGGCCCAGCGGCAGCCTCGGCAGGCGGAGAGACGGACGGTCGGTCTGTCGGACATCGCTCCTGCCCGCCGCCGCCACCGGGGGGCGCTCCGGCACCGCGGATGGCCCCGGTGCGGCGGGGCCGCTGCGCTGGGGCTCCGGGACGAGCGGGGCCGTGGCTGTGAGAAACCCGCAGCTTTTCCCCCTCCCTGTTTACCCCCGCTCCTCGCCCATCTCTGTTCCGCGTCCCGAGTTCGCCCACCCGCTCCGAGGGGACGGTGACATCCTGTATTTTAGCCCGAAGCGGTCCCGGAGGAGTTTGTCCGCCAGGGTTCCCGGGGATGCCGTTCCCCACGGGTGTGGGAGCAGCCCCACTACTGGCGCGGGGCCACTGGGATGCCCTGTCTGGGCCCCACTGGACGACCTGCGCCCTCGGGCAGGGAAGGGCCCGGGTGTTTCCCGTGTCTCTCTCTGGCAACTGCGTGCTGCGGAGGCCGAGACACACCGAGTGACCAGGGCAGGCTCCCGAGAGCGAGTGATGGGAGACCCTCGCCGAGCCTGTCGCCCAGCGGACTGTCTGATTTTGGAAGGTGCAGTTCCTTTGGAAAGCACAGAATTTCAGACCTGGGCTATGGGCGCGCTTTTTCTGCGGGGTCCAAGGGAGGGCCAGTGCAGCCGTGCGCCCCGTCCCTCGGCCCGGGGAGTCGTAGCCGCCCCTCCGCAGGCTGCTCCCGGCACCCGCAACGCTTTGTGCTCGAAGTAAAACACCCATGTGGCGGAGGGCTGTCGAGGGGAGCGTGTGTTTAATGTAGGTTTAATGTAGGTATGGCTGCATAGAGTTAAGGCCAGACACACCTGAACAGTGTCACGATGATTATATCACCATTGCCCTCCAGGCTCCCGGCCGCGTCACCGAGAGTGCCCGCGCTTCTCTGCAAGACTCTGCCAGGGATCAGCCCAGCCTCGGCAGCGACGGGGGCTGCGTGGAACCCCCCTCCCGGGGACACCCTCCGCGCCGCCGTCCCTCGAAGCCTGCCCGGAGACTCAATTTTTCCATTGCCCTCCCGTGTCCTCTCCGTTTGGGAAGCCTAGGGGAGGGAGGGAGGGAGGGAGGGGGCGGCGGGCCGGGCCCCTGCCTCCGGGCGCGCTGCCGCCGCGGCTCCCGTCTCATGCCGCAGGAATGCGCGGAGGTATGCGCCAGTTTCCAGAAGTGGATCCCCTTCCTTGCTGGAGCACAGCAGCGCATATATCACCCAGTGGCAGCAGTCCACCTTCCCTGCAGTTTCGTAACCGCTTACGAGGGTAAATTGAGAGTTGGGAACAGCCCTCTATTAAGTAGCAGATTGAGAAGAGGCTCTTCTCACTTGGAGAAGGCAAGTCTTCCCAGACAGACCCCTCGCGTCGGGAGCTACAGTAACCGAGACGCCTCCTCTGCTCTCAGCTGCTGCCGCTGCTGCTGCTCCTCCTTCGCCGCTGCTGCTACTTGCTGCTCCCTCCACAAGGTGCCCCCGGAGCTTCATCCTTTATCCTCCTCCCTTTATCCAGGTCCGACGGCTGCGGCTCCTGCCGCTTCGGGCACCGCCAGAGTCATCGCCGGAGGAGCTGTCACCGACCCCGGCACCCTGCGGCCGCCCCGGAAGGTCTGTGTGTGCCCATGCAGGAGCGGGGGTCCCCTGCCCGCCCCGCCGCCGACCGCCGTGTCCCGCTCTGTCCGCACGCAGCACCCGCTCAGCCCCTTCCAAAGCACCTTAGGCTGGGGTAGCAGCGCCGGGCTGGAAGCCGACCCGGGATTAGGAAGGAGTGTGTGTGCGCGTTGGGCATGTCAGAGCCGGCTGCGGGCTTGCGCCCGGGCGGGCGGAGAGGTGCGGGGCCGAGCGCCCCGGGGCTGCTGGCTGTCAGCCCAGGGAAAGGCAAGGGGGAGCCCGGCGGGATGCCGGCCCCGAGCGCTGCTGGCGGACGGGTGCCTGGGCAGAAATGCGGGGAGGGGGCGGTGATGTCCCGGAGACGGAGGCTCCCGGCGGCCGGAGGCTCCCGGCGGAACCCGCTGTCAGCGCCCAGCGCGCCTGCAGGCATGCTACCGCTGCGGCTTTGGCAGGAGCTCTCGCTTCCCTCCCTTGTGTGTGCAGCTGCCGGTGATGCTTTCTCCTGCTTCCAGTTTCTTATGTCTTTGATCGATAGGGGGCTTTTCCTGCGGTTTTTTTATTTTTACGTTAGTTTTTCTTCTCGAGAGTGGTAAATGTCGTGCACCGTGTGGTTTAGAAATGCTTTAGCTACGCTTTTGTAAGTTGAATTAGGGCGAGATAAGACTGGCAATGTGAAAGCCCGGATTGGACTTTTTCTAAGTGGTCTCTAAAGATCAGTGAGAAAACCTTTAGTCCTGACACGAGGTCTGTTGTGTCCCTGCTGAGCCAGTGAGAGGAACTTTCCTCTGCCAGCTCCGGGCTTTCTTTCTCACATCTAAGTTTGAGAGAAGGAAACAGTGTTTCTTGGTTAGTAAATGAATGCTTTGGCTGAGATGGTGTGTTTAATGAAGCAAAAACGTGTATCAGGAATGCTAGACCTGCAGCAGTGGCAAAATCCTAGATGACTGTGAGATGATTACTTTCTGTTGCTCTTCAGAAGGATCAAAAGATGGCAGTCAAAGCTCACACGAGACTTCCAGGACAAAACGTCCTTTCACGTTGAATTTAGGCGATCCTTAAACTCACTGCAGGATGCTGTAGATCTGCCCAGGAGCAGCCGTTTCCCACGCAGAGCAGTGATACGATTTTGGAGCTTTCAGAGCATTTTAATACTAACCTTGGCCTTTCTTGTGTTAGTGTCAGGGAGTCATTATGGTCAATATTACTCTTCTGTTTAGCCACTGGAACTGCCATTAGACTGAGATATTTGCTTAGATTTTCATTGAGCTCTTGGTATTTTCATGTGCAGTAAAGGCCTTTGGCTAAGACAAGCATATACAGCTGCTCAAATGAAGCCTGTTAAACTCAGCGTCAGTAACTGGGAAATTCCGGGATCACCATTGCGTCTTCACACTTATTGTGCCTCACTGGGTAGTTCGTTAGATGGTAGAAGAATACTGTTTTCCCTTTCAGTTGCTTCTGTGGACTACTGATTTATGTATTTTTCTTTTGTTTTGCCCTTCCACCTTCCTGATAAAATCTGTTGCCTAATTGCTTTTGGAATGCTCTTTCCCCCAGCCTAATTATAATATATGATGCATTTATGACTTTATTCATACAAATTGCCACTCTCCTACTTCTTGAGATAGAAAATCCAAAATTTTAGAAACACTTACATGTGTGTGTACGTTCATACTAGACTTTCCTTAGACAAGGAAATAATTTGGAAATTTTGCTGGAGTAATTGGCTGTACTTTTACATGACCTAGAGCACATAGTTATGAAAGTATGACTGTTTGCAATTAAGAACCACTAATTTGACTTAATCCCACCTATTTTGCTAGACAACCTGCAGTGATTGTGAGACTCTTATGCCTGTCAGCTTTATATAGTGTATTTTAAATCTATTTTCTCTCAGGATGTGTAATTGAATTATCAGATGTTGAAACATCATGGCTAGACAGACGTGTCAAATTTCAGTTGTGTTACACACACTTCTGTATAACCTATTTCAGACTTTAAAGAAATGAAGAATAGCACATTTGTAGGCAGAACCCCTCAAAAAAGTTTTATTACAGTTTCCAAACTGCCTTGAGACCAGTAAAACAAAGCTAACTAAGTGGTTCAACAGTTACGAAAAAAGAGCCGATTAAAATCCCCAGCTGAAAGAGACATTTAGTTGATCCAAGGCAGGAATGACCTCTGAATTAGCTATCATCACATTCAGTGATGAAGTAATGGAGCTCCCTTCTGGCTCCTGCCTGTGCGGAGGCACAGATCTTCACTGCGCTTCCCTGATCAAATTAACTCTAACTAGGTTAAAGCTTCATGTGCTTACTGTGATTGGAAAGGGTTCAGCAACAAAAGGCACATTATTGCAAGACGAGACTGTCCAGTTAGTCATACAGATCTTTCAGCATCTTGGACAGTTTTCAAGTCTAGAGGTTTCAACCTGGTCCCGTGGGTGGGGGCTGGGGATAAGGGAACAAAGTGAAATCCATGGTTCGTCTTTTTTATGTTTCATGAATACACCCACGCAATCCTTTAATCCACATGTATCATTTCCTTCTCCTTTCTCCCCCTTCCCCCCTTCCCCATCATTGCAGATTCATTCATGTTGTTGTGATCTGAAAGGGCAGAAATGAAGACAGCGCTGTGCTCGGCAGTCGCTGCTCTGTGTGCAGCCGCCCTCCTCTCCTCCATCGAGGCTGAAGGTAACCTTCCCCTCCCTGCCCCCTTGCCCTAGTGCCCTGCAGACCAGAAAATCTCCCAATCAGCCTTGAACTACTGTCTCTCTCCCTCTCTGTTTTTGAGTGTGAATACATCACCTTCTCTCTTTCTCTCCTTCAGAGAAACACCTCTCCTTCCTTGCCCAGCTCTTTCTGTGTTCTGTTGCTCCTGGCTAGTGAGCTGGACCGTAGCTCCCTCTTTCTGTCTCTCTGGTGTGCTGTCCACACCACCCCACAGACAGGACGTGGGCCAGCTGGTGTGGCCGCCCGGGCACAGTGCCCTGAGGAGCCCATTGCCGCTGGCAGGCAGCCTGGCATGGCTGGGGCCGTGGCGCTGCGCCCAGGATGGACCAAGAAGGTCTGGTCTCCGGCCTCTTTTAGTAGTGTTGAGAGAGGAAACGGAAAACCTACTACCCAGCAACCCGCAACTTTGAAATAAAATGCTCCAACAGAGTCTGGCTGTCTGCGCCTGTGTGTTTTGTCCAGCTGGATGCCTTGCCTCTGCCCCACCGGCCTGCCGGTGCATCGGCCTCCCCTGCTCGGCGGGGCGACCCCCGGCTGAGCCTTGGGGCGGCTGGACCCTCCCCCAGGGACACCTCAACTTCTGTGGCAGGCCTGACCTGGGGGACATGCCTGGGAAGATGCTACCAATGCTGTGACATGAGTCCTGGGCACCATTGAAGGGAAGGCTGGGCCAGGCCTTGCTGTGGTGGCCGGGGCTCCAAGGCCCTGGCATACACACGGTATGTCACCACCAAAAAGAGTTTCCTTCTCCTCCTCAGCCCTCAGCCCTGTCTCTCTGGAGGCTGAGGCCCCTGTCAGCCATGGCATCATCCTGCTTCCAGCTGAAGATGTGGGGAGACCCATCTTCACTGCCACACTTGCCACAGCGTAGCTCAAAATGGCTTGGTCCTGCATTTGGTCCCCAGTGGATTAACAGCAACTGTGTCCTGTGCCCTCAGTGTGAGCTGCTTGGCTTTTTGGTCATGGTCATGGCATTTGGGCCAGCGGTGGCTGCCAGGGGAAACAGAGATGCTGAACATCCTGCACTGAAATGACTTGATCTGACCTCTGGGACCTGACTTCATTGTAGGTGTGAACTTCCTTGGAGTTACTGGAAAAAAACAGAAGCCAGCATCTGATAATTCATTCTTCCCCCCTTCTTTCTCTTTCTGTCTTGAACTGAAACAAATTCCTTGATCATGGCCTGCCGTAAGCTCCCTTGTCTGGACCTGGTTACTTTAGCTGATGACTACTTAAAAGCATGGGGTGTCAGAGATGCCTCTGCAGTGTTTGTCCCCCAATAGTGCTTGCATGGGGCATGCAGATGTGAAATACACTGGCTTTCTGGTAAAAGATGGCACTTTTGCCAGTAATGCAACATCTGGTCACCCTAGGAGAGAATCAATCCTCTGCCTTCTTCTCGTGCTGCGTTGTTGTTGGCAAAGGAACTGAAAAAGGTCATTTGAAGTAATTTCAGAGTCGCATTTGAAAATCAGGACTGCTGTGCCAGAGAAAGCAGAGAAAGTGTAGCATTTTGATGGAGGAAGGGAGTGGATGTGTTTGTGCATTCTTCCCCATCTTAGAAGGGAGCACATTTGTAGCTGGAGTAATATTGCTGTTGTCCTGCATTATTAATTACATATATGGAGTATGTTATTTTGGAATGCAAGTGAAAGTGCTTTATTTAGCTATAGTGTAGACTAAACCATTCATAGCTTCAGTACTGTTAAAGCAAACTACAAAAATGTATTTGGAGCAGCACAGTTATAATGGCAAAACTTGGCACATAGCTGGATGACCTTGATTAGATGTTGGAGGATGCACTATTGCCAAGGAAAAGAGTGGACATAGCCTATCTTAAGAGTTGTAGAGGGCTCTTGGACAGGACTTACATTACTCTGCACTCAGAATTGTTTGATAAATAAAATATCTAATGTACAGTGATCATGTTTCTGTGAGCAAATTCTAGCTCCAGTGTTTTGAAGAAAGACAGGGAAGTGAGGGGTGAAAAACTGGTGCTGAAAATGGAGTGAGAAATAATGGTGCTGAAAATGAAAGCTCATAACTAGGAGTACCTTAGGACTTGCTGTGGTGGGAACTGCTTTTGTAGAGATTTTTACAGGGGGGGTTTTGTTTGTACTATACTGGTAATCTGCACTGTTTTAATTTTGCACTGCAAGTTTGCATAATTTTGTAAATTGCATCTTATTTACTTTAGCAAATTATTTACTTACCTATTTATTTGCTTTATTCTGGTATCATTGCAACTTAAATCCTGTCTGCTGAACTGACTTTCTGCTGTGAAAGTTTGTTGCTTAGTCTTATTTTTTCAAATTTCCAATCACTTTGTGGCAAAGCTCTCCTCCCCCACTAGTCAGTCAGTCCTGTGTCTCTTTTCCTCTTTTTGAGTCTCTCTGTATCATTCACAAGACATGCAGTTTGAATTTCCTTTTCCAAAGGTGTGGGTAGACACTTGGGATGAAAAAGTGAGAGGAGAATAAGGGAGAGGGCCATTTAATGTGATGAAGATTCTTGATATGACGTGGGAAGATGGAGTGATAGCAGAGGAAAGAAAAAGCTTAGTTTTATTTTCTGCCCTCCTTTAGATTTTATTTTGTCAGTCTCCCCTGGGAGTAGATCTGGTGTTTATCTGATGCTGTTGTCCGTAGATTCCCGAATCTTCCAGTATGAAACTGATTCTTCATCAGCATCACAGCTGCTCTGAAGTCCTTTGTGAGAGCTGTGCTCTGCTACTCTTGGCAAGGCAGTGAGCCACAGTAATGTTGTTAGAGCTTTTCTACAGAGATACAGCAGAGCAGGAGTTTCTAGTTGGGCAGACACTTTAGGAGCAGAGGGGGTAAAATCCACATATAGTCTAAATGCATTCATGCCATTTCACTGGGGAAATTGTTTGTTTACTGTGGTCAAGGAAGCAAATCTGTTTTCATGCTCAGCATTTTCGCTCTTTCCTTTTACAGGGAAATTCTTCTTGTTTTATTTTGCAATCCTTGTGATATCTCTCTCCCAGCTTAAACTTCTTGTGTGTGATTCTATATTTATATTTTAAGTTGTTTTGTACATTTTTAGTCCAGCACAGCAATACTCCAGTGCATTCCATGTCTGTCCATATGTCAGAATTTCTTTCTCTTACAGTATTTTTTTCATCTGTAATCACAGTAGTTAAGTCAAGTATAATGGCGTGTGAAGAATCTGTTAATTATAACCTCAAGTTACTACTGTGATGTTGTCATGGCTTCTGTGGCATGTCATGTTTCTCAATACAGAGGGATTTTCAAAGGTACAGGAAAGAAATGAGGAAATCATTGGTTCTGCATAACCTAACTTAGCTTCTGAAGGTGCTGACTTTTCAGTTTTTCAGGAACTGGTTCAGAGCTAGAAAAGTCTGTTTTCCAGGCTGGAGGCAGGGAAGGAGGGTATCACTGATCCAAGTGTGAAACCTTTGTGTTGTGCATGAAAAGGTTTGTCTGGTGAAAAATCTGTTGCCAGGACATCCAGTAGAGTAAGTGACAAATAATTGCAGCACAGCAGTTGCAGAGGATTAGAATTTTTGGCTTGTAATAAAACTGTGTTGCGTACACTAATTTTCATTGACTGAATTATTTAGATGTGATCTGGGATAGCTGAAACTTTTCACTTTTTGAACTGGTTGGTAGGACCATTATTTTATTATCTTTTGATGGCAGTATCTTTTGAGAAAGAAGCTGTTGATTGCAAAGTTTCTGAAGAGAGAGCCATGTAGATTGATATGTGAAACTGAAATTTTAATATACCTGAGGGTGACTATACATCCCCGTTTTTCCTGCTGCTAATTAGAAGCAAAATACACATGCATGTGCAAGTGTATATATGCATGGACATACATATATATGCACAAACACGTGTAAAATTCGGTAAATATTCATACATACAGTGTGTGTATATATATGCAGTTATGTTGAGATATGTAGTATAGGTATATAGATTTAAATGATTTTTTTTTCAAAGTACATTTATAAGCTATGCATCTTTTGAAGAAATTTCATATGCATGTATAAAATAAAACAAATGCAAAGAAAAGATACAGATGGCATTGTTTCTGTGTTGCGATTGGCAATGAATATCTAACAAGTCTGCAAAGCTGCTCTTTTGAGAATCTGCTCTTTACTGCATTTCTAGGCTGTAGGTCATTGTTTCTCCTAGGCACATTGGCAATGCAGACTTCAGTGGAGCTTGACTGGGATCATGATCTAGTTGTGCCAAATTCATGTCATTTCTGAAAAAAAAAAGTAAATGAAGAGTTTTGGCGCCTTCTAAGCCTCAGCTGGGCTTATTGCTGGGATGGTAAAGCTGAGCTTACTGTTCAGATTCTGTAGACTGCATGCTATTTTAACATAGGCTAACATGTAATTTTACATGCTAATTATAGTGTGTCCTTTCCAGTGATGGAATCACAACATATGTTTCACATAGGGATTGTGGATGGCAGCTACTTCCAAGTTACATCGCTTTAAAATCTGTTTCTAGATATAAATTACTTGATATTCCAGTTATATATTATTTCTGTCTTGTTAAGGTATTCATTGGGATCTTCTAGCAGTCACATTGTGTTATCTGCAAAAAGCTGTAGACTTTTTTTATATTACCTGTGAAGTAATACAAGCTAATAATAAGACCTGCATAGTATGAGAAAGATTCATTGCTCTCTTTTTTTTTTTTTTTTTTGTTTCAGAAATTTTGCCCTTATTACATGTGGATATAGCATAAGAACTGGCAATGATTTAAGTATATTAGGTCTGATTTTTTTTCTTTTGTTTTTCTTTTGTGGTGCATAGTATAGAAGATCCAGTTAAGGAAATTATCATGTCACAGTTCTAACAGTGGCCAAAATTAATGCTGTGGAATTACAATTGTTTTACAGCAAGATTTTTTTTTAATACTCTGGGAAATTGTAGGGGAGCCATGCATTTCTGTGCATAAACAGTTGGATCACTGTATGAAGGCAATACTACAACAGCATGACATGTAATGATCATGATCCTGTACCTTGACAATTCAATGAGAGGTTTTGCATGGATTTTGATGAAAAAGGATCAGCAGTGTCACTACACTGTAAGAATAGGTGCAACTTCACTGCTGCAAGCAGCCTGACCTCAAGACTGCTTGCTGTTGTTAAGATGCACTCACACAAAAGATTTTGTTGAGTGAAGTTTTAAGGTTTGTCCCTTAAAAAGGGGCAAACCCCTACTACAAAATGGGGCATTTTTTTCCTAGAACTCTGGTTTGATTCAATATTGCAGGTATATTATTTTTCCATTGGTGAATTCCCTTTTGGGAGAAGAATTTTAATGAAATGGAGTTACAGTTGCCCTATTTTATTATCATAATAAGGTTTTTATAATCTAAACATTTTGCTGTACTTCATATCAGCTTACTACTCTCTGTCATATGACCATGGTTTGGTCTTCAACCCACAGCTGGTTTCACTTGGGTGAAATCTGACCCCTGTGAAGGTCCATGGGTGTTTTGGAGATTCTGTTTGAGTATCAAAAGCTCACAGGCCATCTGGAAGACATTTTGATGACATTGGATCCAAACTGCTTTTTTTTCACTCAAGAAAGATTCCTTTTTGGATTTCAATGGGAGAAGTATTCAGTTTGATAAGCCAGCCATAGGCTGAGAAGGAATGGATTTAAAGTTCAGCAATGAAGACGGGGGTTAGGTCTCAGAAATAACTACAATGATAAAGGCAGTGAGGTTTTGGAGAAATTTCTGTGGGGAGCTGTCAGTCTTGGCAGTAGTGGAGGTCTTAGGAATGATCTGAGAAAACATGTCAGGAACGACATAGGGTGGCCAATCTTGTCTTGACCATGAGATGAATGAGGGGACTTTCGAGTTCCCCTGCAATGCCATTGTTCTGTGATCACCTGGAAGAATGGATACATCACTTATGTGTCAATGTACTATTCTTGTTACCTGCCAAGATCCACATCTGAATTATCATAAAATGGAATAAAATCCTTTAAAATGCTAAAGACTTTTCCTCACAGTCAGCTTTTTCAGTTTATCTGGAATCCGGTCATTTGGATATCAACAAGTTGGGCTGCTGCTGTCCTTCAGCAGTTAAAGCCTAAAGTCTCTGCTGCAACATTCCAATTTACTTGCAAGGTTGGTGGTGCTACTTTTTCCATGTACTGAATTTTTTTAAAAGCATGCTCAGGTCAGTTGTCTCTGCCTTTGCATTAAATTTGTCCTGAGCCATTGCTACTGAAACAATATTTTATAATGATATTCTTATAATCTAAATGTATTGTACTATTAACACGTGTTGCATGATTTTGATATTAAGTAACTACCCTGTCATCTCTAGCATTGTGATACTCATAAACTGAATGATGAATAAACTGTGCATGCAGTTAATGGTCTAATCTCACTGCCTGTGTATGGACAACAGGAAAAATAACATTTACTTCAGCACTACTGTTATCTATTGTATCAGTACTATAAAGCCATATTATCCTATGGTTGGAAATTACAGAAAATTAAAAGGAAAAAACGCCATATTTTTTTCGCTCAGTTTTACTGTTTGTAATTGGACAGTGTCTTTTCATAATTAAACATTCTAGCATTTACTTCTTTATCTGCTTTTAAAATGATATTCAAATCTGACATGAAATCTGACATATGATGGAGATCTTCTATGAAACAGAAGATCTATCTTTTAAAAATGCCTGCAAAACTCTCTCACTAGTAGTTGAGGAAAGTATGGCTGGATCTAATCTTACTTTGTAGACCTATTTAAACAATAATATATAATACACCTACCATGCACTGACAGTGAGTCAGTAAAATACTGCATGAATGAGCATGACAATTTTACAAAGAGAATATCATTATAAAATATTTATGAGACGTCTTTGTGTAATGAACCTTGTACATGGAGGCTTTGTCCATCGTGGGAAGCTAAAAAACCAATAATCAACATTTCATTTATGTATGCATGATGCTGCAAATTAGCGTGTGTAAACTATTTCTTTCTGTACTGTTCAGTTACTTCTGTCATCAGCTCCTACAAGTTTTATTTGCAGTCATTTGTTCAGTTCACTGGTGCCTTCTTTGCCATTTTCTATAAATTCTGTAAAATAAATGTCCTTAAATATATTTTGATGTTGTCTTTTCATAATTAACCATTGTATTGTTTGGAACCATACTGGCATTTTATGTTAAAATGCCACTATTAGTATGGGTACACCTGCTGCAAAGGGAACATGAAAACAATAGTTTACACCTTTGAAATTTACAGAAATCTGGTGTAAACAGGTAGAATTTTATTTTTGTGAACTTCACATCAGCTCGAATATTTTCTCAAATTGCAACTTTTACTAGTGCCATTTATTAGTCCCTTAGTTCCTGAATCCTTTGTTGTTATATGCAAAGTATGTCACTTTAGTGGCTTCTAGGAACAAAGGGGTGGAGTTCTCCATATTTTGAAATATAATGATACATCAGTGTATCATTATTACTGATATATATTTTGCATGTACATTCACATCTAGACCCTAACAGAAATTGTTTTACCAAACATTAAATATCCAATCTTTTCCTTTATTCAGTAAATTATTTCTTTACTCTGCCAAGTTTCTAGAGTCAGTGAAATTGATAAGAAATATCATATGCAGAGACTATATTTTAAAAGCTGATAAATTCTTTGATATCTAATTGAGAAGAGTACTGTGTTTTCCACATCCTAAATGATCTCATGATATTGTAAGCAGGTTGTGATTTGGCATGCTTCTACGGATTGCACCCAGCATGTAAAAAATTTTCCTTTAATTGTTATGTGAAATGTTTGCATATGTGGTGATTATCTGTGAACTCATTGTACATGTATCCAAATGTGTTTCCTATTGTGCTTGATTTTGCTGGCCATTCTTGAATGTCTTGGCAACTCAAGAAACATTTGTTCTGTGCTGTCCTCTGTAATGCATATACTCTTTGATGTTTTGTCATATTTTTGTCAGCTTTTATTTTACTCTTTTTCCAACAACATATCTTTATATTTGTTGGAAACAAATTTATGCAAAGACAATTTTAGTAAGCTTTGCTCAACATAGTTTTATTTATTCATGTCCCAAAACTTGTTCAAGCTTTTAAACATCTACCTGGTATAAATCTTTTGCAGTTAACCCACCATCAGACTTGAATTTTACAATTATAGATGAACATAATGTTCAAATGTCATGGAAAAGGCCACCAGATGCAATAGTGGGTTACAGAATAACTGTGGTTCCAACAAATGGTGAGTTCTGTCAAGATTTTTTGTCATTACATGTTTTGAAATATTAGTTTGTTTTCACCTATATATAACTTAGGTATGAGAGTAGCTGTTAAAATCTTTTGGAAGTTTGTGATCAAGCCTGGATAGCAGCAGAGGGCATACAGGAAAAACAATGATTCTTCCAAGTTAGAGCTATTCTTGCCATAGTGTTTACCATTTTGGAAGTGCAAGTAACAAGTTTTGGATGCCTTTGCTTTGCAAGGAGCAATAAGAAGGTGGAATCATCATTCTGCTCCTCTTCTATGCTTTCACATTGAAGTTCAAGAATTGTATTATGCTGTGTAAGACAGCCTTTATTCTATTTCCCTCTGAGAAATTATCAGTGTAAAAGTGATATTGAATCAGGACACGATTTGTTAGATGATAGTACATTTTATACGTGCATTTCAAGTTTCAAATTTCCTGGAATTTATTAAACACTTTAGTAATTTTATTCACTGTTCAAAGTACATTAGGTTGAAGTTTCATGTTTTAATGTTTATACTTCATGAAAACTGAAAGTGTATAATTCTAAAATTGTCATTGGGTTTGAGATAGGTTATTGTCCGTTGCATTCTGTTTTACAATCACCTTATCAATATTATTGGATTTTACGGCTGCATTGAGTATTTTATATGTTTATTGCAGATGGACCTACTAAAGAATTTACTCTTTCACCTAGCACTACCCAAACTGTCATATCAGATCTTGTACCTGATGTAGAGTATGTTGTAT
The DNA here is from genome assembly GCA_020086605.1 of Lanius collurio. Taxonomy (NCBI): domain Eukaryota; kingdom Metazoa; phylum Chordata; class Aves; order Passeriformes; family Laniidae; genus Lanius; species Lanius collurio. Next base: position 27,264,166 of record JACBWW010000001.1, on the reverse strand, counting down.
CAATAGCTTCATATGACGACAGAGAGGAGAGTCTACCTGTGTTTGGCCAGCTAACAAGTAAGTAGCTGCAATACAATTAGAAAGTCAATTAAGATAACTGAGCAGTCATTCACAAAACTTGGCTTTGATCCAGTTCTCCAACAAAATTGCCACATACCTAAACTCTCCTCGGATGGAGCTTTCTGAATAGCCTTTCCCCCTTAATCCAAGTAGAAGCAGAGAAAATTTGCAAGAGATCAAAGGATACTAACATAGATATGGTGTCTGCCAGCCTCTATAGTATTCTTGGCAGGAGGCCACTGCAGTTTTTGAGCTATATCTATTTCCTATAAGTTGTATCTGCTGAAGTCAAGGGGAAGATCATCGACTTCAGTAATAAATGAATTGGACGGGCATCCTGTGTGAGAAAGCAAATTATATTCATCAAATAATAACAAAATATAACACAATATACCTCAACGCATACTAAAATATTGATTTTGAGCTTTAATTATATTAATAATTAAAAAACATAAAATAAATTTAATGAAATAAAAATGCACAGCAGACTCTCTTCTATGACACAGTTTGTCTCATGTCTCAGGCTTCACAGAGAACCATGGGAAAATTACTAATTATTAATTCCCCTAGGTGTTAGAGAGGGGTAATATTGGTATTTCTTCCAGGCATGTTGCAGTTAATTTTCAGGAAATGACTGTACAAAAAGTACAAATACAGAGGATTCTTAGATATCTATATTTTCTGTATTTTGTGTCACTCTGAATACTGTGTTGTCAAATCTGTAAGTAGAGGTAATATATTCGCAACCTGAATTATTGTTTTCATGTTCTGAGGCTTGTCAGATGTGTGTCTCTAATTGCTTATGTGCGTTTTTTGAAGTTTAAAAATTTAACCTTCATTAATTCTGTCTATGTTGTGCTTTGTGTAGTTCAGACAGGCGGCCCAGGGATACCAGAGGAAAAGAAGGTTGAGGCTCAATTACAAAGTAAGGTGTTTTTCCTTTCAACTTATTTGAAATTTATTTTAACTGAGGTCTAGCTCTAGCATCCCACAAAGCTAAACTGTGTTTCTGTGTTATCTACCAAAAAAGTTAGCCTGTGAAGTTGTGCAGAGTTAAGAAAACTTGTTTAGGCACTGGGATAGAAGGAATTTATTAGCTGCATTGAAAGATTAAGGTGCAAAGTTGGTACTGAAACTAGGGATTTCATGGAACTAACCTGAGCAAGTCCATGAATGTCTTGGCCCTCTTAACAAAAGGTGTTGTGCTGTGGATGAAAGGCTTTGCAGAAGAACCTGTGCAGCTATAATGGGGAAATAAAGATGCAAGGCACAAGTTGAAACAAAATAATTTTTTTCTGTAACATCAAATCATTGCAAAAAGATTTATATGGGTGTCTTCATCTGTTGTGGCATAACAGAAGTTGTGGATTAACATGAGAGGTGTCTCAAAGCAGTTCCCTTTTGATAATGTCTGTTAGAAAACCCATACGGGTGTTCTTAGGCAAATAATAGAAGCAAGATAAACCAGATAAGATCAACTTTTAAATATCTGTTTGTTTTGGCTTTTACTTACTAAGTATTTCTCACTGATTTCTAAGAATGCAATTGGTCATTTGCTAATAGAGTTGGTTTTCTTTTTTTCCCTGTTGTGTTCCAGAATGCTCCATAAGTGCAATGACAGACTTAGTTTTCCTGGTAGATGGTTCATGGAGTGTAGGAAGAAATAACTTTGGATATATTCTGGACTTCATGGTTGCCCTTGTATCAGCTTTTGACATTGGGGAAGAAAAGACAAGAGTTGGAGTTGTTCAGTACAGTTCAGATACAAGAACAGAGTTCAATTTAAATCAGTATTTCAGAAGAAGTGATCTTATTGATGCAATTAAAAGGATACCTTACAAAGGTGGCAACACAATGACAGGTACAGATTTCCCACATACATGTTTATTGAGCATTTCATGTCATAGTTCAAATATGCTTTAAATCCTAGTTCAAACAAGTCTAATAAAACACAACTTGTGATGTTGATTTTAGGTGAGGCTATTGATTACCTTGTTCAAAACACCTTCACTGAGTCTGCTGGAGCAAGAAAAGGCTTTCCCAAAGTAGCAATTGTTATTACTGATGGAAAAGCACAAGATGATGTAGAAATTCCTGCAAGAGAGCTTCGCAACATAGGAGTTGAAGTTTTTTCCTTGGGTATGTGGAGTTTTTCTAATGATTGAGAGATTAACTTTCATAAAAAGTTAATTTATAAGTTTTGCAGACTGCATGTTTGAAGAATTTCACTATGCCCCTTTTTCATGTGTATGCCTTGAAATGGGTCATTTGTGCCTTCCAGAGTGGAACATACCAGTTGTGTTAATTTGACAGCAATTAGGTAGTTCCTACATGAAGATTAATATGACTGACTAGCATAGTTTTGACCTTGGCCTCATTCTTCATTTAATACGAGATTATTTTCCCTGGTTAAAAATTGAATCTGCTACCTCATTGCATTAATCGTTATTTTGTAGTTTGATTATTGATCCTGACAGAAGGTGGAACTAATTTCAACTCAGCTTTACTCCAGGATGTTTTGATACTTCATGAATACATTCACAGGTGTCTGTATTTTATGGCTACTTAACACAGTCCTGTCTATTGCAACTTCTAGGTATCAAAGCAGCAGATGCAAAGGAACTCAAGTTAATTGCATCTCAGCCTTCACTGAAGCATGTATTCAATGTGGCTAATTTTGATGGAATTGTGGATATACAGAATGAAATTATCTTGCAAGTGTGCTCCGGTGTTGATGAACAACTAGGTGAACTGGTTAGTGGAGAAGAAGGTGAGACACTTTAAAAAAATGTATTTATAGCTTCAGTTTTTTCCAATGTCTAATGAAGAGGCTATCCCTACTTCCCTTGCTTTATTTCTAGAGTTTCATCCATTGCCTCACTTAGCAAGTGTGGAAAACTGGTCTCAGTTTTGTGTCTTTAAATGCAGGATAAGAGAGTATGTGATGTAGATTTGGAATAGCTCCATTATTTCATTGATTCAAAGGCAGCACAGTGATATGCTGTTATTAGAGTGAGTTTGGACACGTGTCACTTCTGTGGAAAAATGTATTAAAGGGAAAAAACCTGCTTGGTGAAGGGTCAGAATATGTAATAGATTAAGAACCAAAGCATGAAAACTGAAGAATATGGAGAAAACAAAGATACGAAGCTGTATCACTGCAGCTTTCTGTAAGGTTTTAAGTAACTAGTTATTTGACAAAAATAGCAGTAGAGATGACTCTGCTGTCCCAGTACTCTGCTCAAGTGTGCATCTTTTCACACTTTCTACTGTGTTTCTGTGAGTGTAGCTTTCACTTTTGGTTGAAGCAGCTTTAGAGCAGGGCAGCATTTCTCCTGGAACTTCTGCTACACTTAGGGGACCACGAGTGCCTTGTTCATATTTTTACCCTCTCACTGATGTCTCATTTGAACTGTCCTGTAATTCATTTCAGTTTATTTATGCTTTAAAAAGCCACAAAAAGTGATTTTTAGTAGTGATCAAGCAAAGATAACTAAACTTATTCCAGAAAAAAAAAAAACCTGTTAAGAAAATATGATTATAATTGTAACTAATATTCTGGGTTTGCTTTTGATTTCTTTCAGTGGTGGAGCCTCCTTCAAATCTGGTGGCCACTCAGATCTCCTCAAAGTCTGTTAGAATCACTTGGGATCCATCCACAAGCCAAATAACTGGCTATCGTCTGCAGTTCATTCCAATGATAGCTGGGGGAAAACAACATATACTGAGTGTGGGCCCTCAGACTACTGCTCTGAATGTTAAAGATCTCTCTCCAGACACAGAATATCAAATTAATGTTTATGCAATGAAAGGACTGACTCCCAGTGAGCCAATAACGATAATGGAAAAAACACAACAAGTAAAAGTTCAAGTGGGTAAGTTTGGAGCCACTACCGTATTTTCAAATTGTAGCTTTTCACTGATGAAACCTCTGATGCATGTTTTGATATCATACCTTTATTATTTTTGAGAAACAGCTTTGCTTAACATAGTTAATTGTGTTTATAAACAGTTGTGTGTAATACATGAACTATAGATGTGATTGTAATGCTATGTGGTTACTGAAAACCTGTTTACAGTGGTTATTCCTTTTCTTTGCAGAATGCTCACGTGGTGTGGATGTAAAAGCTGATGTTGTGTTTCTAGTGGATGGTTCCTACAGCATTGGTATTGCCAATTTTGTAAAAGTAAGAGCCTTTTTGGAAGTGTTAGTTAAAAGCTTTGAGATATCACCTCGAAAAGTACAGATAAGTCTTGTCCAGTATAGCAGAGATCCGCATATGGAGTTTTCTTTGAACAGATACAATAGAGTGGAAGACATAATTCAGGCTATAAACACCTTCCCCTACAGAGGTGGATCTACCAACACAGGCAAAGCAATGACATATGTGAGGGAGAAAGTATTTGTTACCAGCAAAGGATCACGACCAAATGTGCCAAGAGTCATGATTCTTATCACTGACGGAAAATCATCAGATGCCTTTAAAGAACCTGCAATAAAGCTGAGGGATGCAGATGTAGAAATATTTGCAGTTGGTGTGAAGGATGCGGTGCGTACAGAGTTGGAAGCAATTGCATCACCTCCTGCGGAAACCCATGTTTACACAGTGGAAGATTTTGATGCTTTTCAGAGAATATCATTTGAACTTACACAATCTGTCTGCTTACGAATTGAGCAGGAACTGGCTGCTATAAGGAGAAAATGTAAGTAACTGTTATTACTTACAGGAATGCAGAAAATGTAATGAAAAAGAATCTGAACCAATGTTTTGTGCTTATCGTTAACTAAAGAATTTATATTGATTAAATTGCCCATAAACAAATGATAGTTTTAATAACTGGGGAATTGCTGCTCATTTTCAAACATATTAAAAGCAACAGTTGAAATTAATGGATAAATGGAAATAAAAAAAATTATTGGAGAATTTTTCCCCCCAACTCTGCTAGGTATCTAAAAAGCTAATAAAATGCATGTCTGTTGGAATGACCTTAGTGGATAGGCTCTGCTTTTGCACTCAATGTCTTGAGTAAAAGTTACCAGGGCATTCTTTTTTTAGATCTACAAAATGAGGTGGCAAGTCTAAGCCTATCTTTTAGATGTTCAAAGGCAACAAAGTAATTCCAACAACTCTAGAGGTCAATTTTGTTAATTTTAGGGTAAAATTAATGACCCTCTGAAACGGGCTTGGCAAGATAATTTGAGACAGCAGATGCTAGGTGGTAGTGCTTGCAGTCTAACTGTAAAGACTGAAATGAATTAGCACATGAAAGTCTTCACATGCATCCAATTTAGGCCAGCATAGATAATGTTTAACACTGAAAAGATTTCTAAATGGCCAACTTTTGGTCAGATAAAGTTACTTATAATTTGTTGGACCCACAGTGTCCCTACTTATGTTTAGTAGGACACTAACATTGAAGGGTCCCCAGTGCTGAAAGCCCCACTCTCTTTAAAAATAAGTCTTTTGTTTCAGGATAGCTTTGGGGAACAAACCAGCAAAGCAGCCTTTTTTTTTAGAGGGCTGAAACAGTTTTAAGTTCCCCACTGTTATGCTGACTAGGCCAACCAAAACAAGCCTGATTTGTCGGATTTGTGTTTGTGCCTCATGTCAAATTCCTTGTTTCCCCTTTGACCTCATTTCTGAAAACATACTGGTTTTTATTTTGCCATATTTCTAATCTGGATCTGAAAAAAATCCTAACATTTTTTAGTTTTCATTGGGGACATAATGTTATTGCTGTTCATCGGACATATGAAATAGGGAACCCAACTTGATCATCCCATTCTAAATTAAGTTTTCATAAATACATTTTTTTCTAGATGGACCATTTTCATTTGATCTAGAAATGACTGAGTTGGTGCTTCTATTCACTGTTGAAAGATTTTAGGCAACCTAGATATGATCTTCTTGAAATTTGATAGATATAAGCAAATATAGAAAACAGATACTGTGCACATGCAATGAAATATCTGTTCAATTAGAATAAATCAAATTATTGAGGAACATTTATTGTTCATTTTAGAATTTTTGTGTTTAACATATTCTGGCAAGTGTGCCTCATATGTACATTTTTATTTCCATACAGCTTATGTACCAGCAAAGAACATGGTCTTTTCTGACATAACATCAGAGAGTTTCAAAGTGAGCTGGTCTCCAGCTGGATCAGAGGTTTTGTCCTATCTCATTAAATATAAGGTAGCAGTTGGTGGAGATGAAGTCATTGTTTCAGTGCCAGCTTCAAGTACTAGCTCAGTTCTCACCAACTTACTACCTGAAACTACTTACACAGTCAGTGTGATTTCTGAATATGAAGATGGTGATGGCCCTTCCTTGGATGGAGAAGAAACCACTTTAGAAGGTAGGATTCCCATTATTCTCAGACACAAGGGAGTCATATGTTCAAATAAGAATTTGCTTAGCTGGAGAACGGGTAAATGAGGAAATGAGGAACAACCAAATAAGGCTGAGAAGCTGTGCTCCCATGCAGGAGGAGAATAAACATTATTGTATCTCAATGCATTCAGTAAAGATTTAAAATTCCAATTATATGCAAGCATTAAGTTGCTAATATTGGACTTTAATTTTCCTGAACATTGGATGGATGCTGTGTTTCTGCGGTGGCCTCCTTTCAAATGAAGTCGTGTGTTCTCAATATTAAATTCAGTGGCATGAATTATTGTCAACATAGACTCAAGTTAGACTAGATGAAAACTGTAGATCCTTTCCAGCTGAACTATTCTGTTCTAGTCTACTCTATTTAATAATTATGACTCTGATGCAGGAATGCATGTTGACTTCAATACATCTAAAGATAAACGTGTGGCTATGCAATTTGCTATGTCTACATCTAATTTAACACTATTAGAGGTTTTGGTTTATATACAATAGGCTTAAAGGAGCTTGAGTTTTGGTTAACTGTTTTTTTAATCAGAAATTCCTTGGTCTGATCCAATAACTGATTCAAAACTGCCGTTGATGTCAATATGTGTTTTATGTGATCAATGGCTGTAAACTTAAGTATGTTAGCTTTAATTTTTCTTGATAGAGTTGCCATGATGCACTTCTCCTGATTGAAAAGAGCAGCATGACAGTAGATTTGGTTTTCTCTTCCAGTAGTTGAATACTCAGTCTACTCTAAATCATGCTTTTAAAAATATCGATCTACTTTTTTTCATTATTCCATGCTGTCATTTGTGACCTTTGGTGACATAAATGGTTCCAAGGGAGTAAAAGAAACAGCATGAAGATTTGTTAATTGCTCTTTCCTTTTAGGACTGATAGAAATAAACACTTATAAAATAGCTTAGCTTGGATGTTAAGTTTGGAAGATACAGGTTTCACTCTCACTGTGCGCATTTCCATGACTGTACCAGTCAGAATATTTTGGCCACACATAATTTTCCCTTAGGAAAGCAGATAAACTTTTGGCTGATAGAATGTGTACCCTGTATGAAAGGAACAGGAGAAGAAAAAGCCTTAATAAAAATGATCTGTCTTTCCATTTGTAACTGATACTACCTTAAATAATTGTTAACATTGTGATCTTATGATATCCCAGCACGTCTGAGAAGACAGAGTTCTTCTATGGCCACATAAACATCAGCAGCTCTCCATGCAGATCTAGCTAACAGTTTGAGCCAGATGGCTTTCTTGGCAATTAACTTTGGTTTCAGGCTTTTAAAGGATTTGAAGTTGAGTATTGTGTTTCTGATTAACAGAAAACAAGTTTTGTTTTTTAAAACTAGGATTAATTACTTCACTTTTAACTTTGAAGAACAATACTTAGGGAATTTAGATAGTAAATAACAAAAAAAACAGAACTTTTTTCCCTAAGTGACAATGTTACATACTGCTAAGCAGTGTGCAGTACAGCAGATCCTTATGTCTGTTTGAAGAATCAAGTCTTGTTTGATGTGCCCACTGAGTTCATCTGAACTGCTGTGTCTTTTTTCAAGGAGCAGGCTAGATTAAAGAATTCACCAGTTTTTCTTTAGTTTCTAGGATAACAAACTATTTCTTTAAGTTAGAGATTAAATCCAGAAACCTTCTTTAAACATTAGATGCAACTCATATTGCAATGAATATATTTTTGTTTGAAATATTCAAAGAAATAGAATTGGCTTTTGTTTGTTTGTTCATTTGTTTGTTTTTCCTTGTTTGTTCTTTCAAATAGGATAGCTGCCTGTATGTAGTTAGGTGTATCTGACAACCACCTGTAAATGGAAGTGATGCAGAAGGAAATGGATAGCAAGGAAACTTATACTATTTGTTTTTGTTAAGAAGTTTCCTCACTATGCCCAAATGTCCCTTTACACAGTTCAGCTCTACTGTTACCGCTAAACACAGTCAGACTGTCTTAAGTTTCAGAAGCAGTTGTATAAACTGGGATGAATGTGCTTTTTGGGACAACTTTGTTCCACTGCTGAATGTAACTCTGACCCTAAATTTTCAGAAATGACTAAAGGTGGGTGTACCCTAAAGCAATGGGAGGGCAATATAAGCAGTTTTGATAAACTGGATGAGCTAACAGAATGGTTGGCTTGGTTTTGCTTTAGATACTGCTTCACTAAGGGCAAATATTTACAACTGACATGTACATATTCTTTGTAGTTAAAGGTGCCCCTCGAAACTTAAGGATAACAGATGAAACTACTGATAGCTTTGTAGTTGGTTGGACTCCAGCTCCAGGAAATGTCCTACGGTACAGGCTTGTTTATAGACCACTTACTGGAGGAGAAAGGAGACAAGTGACCGTCTCAGCAAATGATAGATCAACTACTCTGCAGAATTTGATCCAAGATACAAGATATGAAGTGTCTGTTATTCCTGAGTATCAGTCTGGGCCCGGGAGTTCATTGAATGGATATGCAAAAACTGATGAAGGTACATGATCAATGCTGTGAACACAGTAAGCGTGCTGCATGTTGACATATTCATACTGAAAAGAGAATAAACCATATAGTCCATATGTATCATCCTAGATGAGCACATTGCCCAAGCCTAGCTAAGAGATAACTTAAGACAATAGAATTTATCAAAATTGCAATATTTAAAATACAGTATCTTGAACCTGATATGGCAAGGTAAATTGGGCGAAGAATCTACTTGAAAGTTTTAATTAATTGTGCCCATGATTCTTCATACTGTCAATGATATAAATTATATACCTTATGTACCTTTTGAGCAAATTCAGACCCTGCTTGCACTTTGTGCTGAATGTTTAGCAAGGAATTGATGAAACATTTAATTTTCTTAAGATATCACTGTAGATTTAATGTATGTGAAAATGCATGATCCTTTAACATGTATCGTGCCTTAAACTAAATCCAGAGAGTACAGACAGCATGAATGTCCTGATCATTGTTGAAATTTCACTGACCCATGAAAGTTACCATCAAAAAGACTTCTTTAGTAAACCAAAACATGTTAATTTCACATATCATTTGTCATCTTTGACTTGATTCTGAACACAGTGACTTCACATGGATCTTTGTTGAATCTGAGCATATCCTTAGGTGCTAGTATGTGTAAGTGCTCCAGGATTGAGCCTGCTTTACCAGGAAAAAAAAATTAAGTAGATTTTATTGGGCTTTTTTTGCCTAAAGAGGGTGGGGATAGGATTGTACAGTCCTGATTACACTAAGGGTACACTGTAGCAGTGTTGGTGCAGCCTACTGAAGAATTATTTTTTAGCATAAAACCCTATGTAGTGGTAACCTAAAAGATTAACCAAGAAATTAAGCTTGCTTCAACGTTTTTTCAACATCTTTTGACATGTGCAGTTCGAGGAAATCCCAGAAATTTGAGAGTTTCTGATGCTACAACATCAACAATGAAGCTGTCTTGGAGTGCTGCTCCTGGCAAAGTGCAGCAGTACTTTATAACATACACTCCAGTCGCAGGAGGTGAAACTAAGGAAGTGACTGTGAAAGGTGACACCACCTCTAAAGTGCTGAAAGGCTTGGACCAAGCCACTAGGTATACACTGACTGTGTCTGCCTTGTATGCCTCTGGAGCAGGAGACACCCTTTCTGGAGAGGGAGAAACACTTGAAGGTAATTATTTATTGTTTCTGTGCAGTCATTCATTGTCTGGCTGGTGTTTATGGTGTCTTAAAGTGTCTTCCCAAGTTTTCTGTAGAAGTAAATATGTGAATGAAAATAGACGTAAAGACACTCTCCTACTTTACACAGGACTTCCAAACCTACTCTTCTCAAAGAAAATAAGTGGGTTAAATCACTGGTCATGGAGGGGACTCTGTGTCTCTTGAAAAAGCTATTGCCAGAAGCACCAACCAAAACTGACTGTAATTTTACACCAGCCTCCATTAAATATTTTGACTTATAATTATCATCTTCCAAGTAGTTTTAGTGGCATATTGTTCTTAATGTAGCAGGATTAATTAATGAGGTTAAAGTGTCTCATCCATTTGAAAATTTGTGGCATTTCTACAGTACTGAGATTGAAAGATGTTCAGGGGCCATTTTTTCATCAGAGAAAAAGCACATAGTCTTAGGTCTACAGATAATGAGTGAAATCCTGCTTCTAACTAAGACCCTGGAGCTGAGCATAAACAGAATACTGGCAAAAGCATAAGTCAGACCCAAAGACTTTCTTATAAGGAGGGGAGACTGCTCTATCTCTGACTTAGAGCAGAGAATTTCCCAGACTAATTCTCTGTGAGCATTCTCAATGTCGTCTGTAGATTGTCAGAGGATAGGGAAAGCTGCCTCGTAGGCCTTGAAAGGAAGGTGACTCCAGCCAGGGATGTACTGCTGAAATCTGGCACTGCAGCTGTGTAGGCACCGCACTTGAAAACATCTCATGGATGAATTATCTGGAATTAAAACTTGTCCATCTTTGTTAATCAAGTTATGGTAGGAATATACTTGATTCTCAGTTTCTCCATCAATTTAACTTTTTGCTTATGACACAGGTTAGGAAACAATCCAGAAAACCTATTTTAAATAGGAAAATGTAAAATAAAATAATTAAAAAATCAGTTCCAATGATTCACCAATGTACTGAATTCTTTCTACTAAAATTTAGTTGCTTGTTTGAACACTGCCATTTGCAGCATGGACTGGCAGATAGTCCATCTGAGATCTTATTTTTCCTTCAAATGAGCATTTCTGTGTCTGCTGACTATACAAGGAGTAAATGAGAACTCTAGACACCAAATGCCTGCTTGTCCCACTACCTAAGACCTGCTTACACTGAGACAGGGTGCAGCCACCAGAGAATCAGGCACCTTTCATATCATGCTGAAAGTTTCCTAACTCCCTTGCTTTCTCTACCCATGCAAGGTCCAAAAGGCTCTTTTTGTAGGAGAAAAGAGCTTGTCTCCTGCCTGGAACATTGCTGAGATCTAGGTAAATGAGATCAGATATCAATCTTCTGCCCATATCCTCCAGAAAAGCCAGAGATGATCAAGACCTAATGAACTTCCCTGTTGTTAGTGGTGCTGCCACTTCCTAGGTCTAAGACTTTTTTGGAAGGAAGAAGGCAGCTGAAAATGTAGACTTTGCCCTGTGTGGGAGAGTTTGAATTCACCTCCACACCCCAGCAGGTTCCCAAAACAGTAGAGTATAGTGAGCAAGAGTCTCCTTTATTCTTTCCACTGAACATGAGCCACTGTCTACCCAGGAATGAAAATTTCACTCTCAGAACAAAAACAGACTGGGTACCAAGTAGGCAAAGGAACCTGACAGCCCTGCTTTTTTCTCTGTGCTATGAGTCTTCCTTTGCAAATCTAGAGAGGTCTCTATCTCACTATTAAACAGACTGAATTGTTCACTTCCTTAGGGACATACCTCAAATTTCAGTAAAGGGTTGACCAAGTTAACTGTTTACTTTGGGTAGAAACATTTTCATTGAGTATATTTGCAGTAAACTTAGAAGAGCTCTTTTATTAACATGGAGATGTGGAGAGATCAAGTTTGTTTCAAATTCATAAAGTAAGCTTAGCTTTTTTATCCTAACATAAAACTTGAGCAAAAGAAAAGTCTTTTAGGGCACTGCCTAGAACTTCAGTTAAAACATATCCTAGAAAGAGAAGTGAATGAAATCCAGCAGAATCCAAAAGATTCAGAAAGTCATCAGAAATCTGACAAAATAATCAGAAATTTGACAAAATCATCAGAAAAATAGAACTCAGTCTCAAGTGTAGACTGACTTGTCCTTTCAGTGCTCCCTTGCCTGGGTCCCTCTTGAGGGCTCTGGTTCTTATTTGGACTTTCTGCATTACTAAATTTTTAATAAGGAAAACATTTTCAATATTGGTTAAAAAGCCAAATAATTTAAAAGAACATTTTCCTGAGTCTTAGGAATGGGCTTATATGCAACCAGACAAAGTTTAAAATAGGTGTTGGACTTATAAGGTCACAGAATCATCCCTGCAAGAAATTTTGCTCTGAGCAACTGAATTAAAACATTGCATTAAAAATTCTGTGACAGATTTTGTTTCAGGATAACTATTAATAAAGGAGCATCCTATCACTCAACTGAATGAATTTTTATTCAGTTCTTCAGCTGTGAGGAAACCAAATTGAAAATTACTTACCATTTTGACATGCATAACTTTATGACTCAAGTGTAAATTCTTCAAACATTCAGATGGATCTGAAAATTCTATCAGGGTGCTCTTCAGTAAAATGTTACTCTTCATATTAAAACTGTCTCTTAAATTTTCTTGGTTAGATAAAATGTTAGAGCATTGTAGAGATGTCAGTCCTTACTGGGTGATCAAAAGGAAAGAACAAAATACAAATTTCTTTTTGCATGACTTCAAAAGTCTAACTCATGATATTTCCTCATGGGGCATCTACCATGTATTTCAGTAATCAGCATATCTGCAGTTTTATGGGGCAATAAAAGTACTTGAATTAAGCCAGGACTCTTTGTACATAGAGACAGATACTTTAAAAAGACTCTCTGACTAACAGTATGAAAAGTTTTCAGAATATATGTTGTAGCATGTAAGACAAATGGTCCCATCTTACCTCATTGAAGGATAAAATGAAATATTTGAAGAAACATAGACAATTATGAAGAAAAGGGTTGCAATTTTGGAACTGAAAGGTAACATTCAAATTTCAAAGCTCAGTATAGAAATTTACATGAAAAGAGATGTCCTGCTGGCTGTGAAGCTAAAATAAATATGGTTGGACCAGGATAAAAAAGTTACACAGGTCAGTGAATAGTTCATTTTGTAATGAGTAGCTGAAATAACTTGTTTGACTGAGTCTGGAAATAGGACAGGTCTTAACTTCTGGAGAAATAAACTTATCAACAGTAATGACAAAAAAGCTAAAGAAGCATAAAAAAGTGTTTAGTATTTCAGTTAGTTTTTCCATGAACCATGGTGTCTGAGAAACAAAATAGTGTGGTGTGTGTTTTTCATTGCCAACAACCCAGAAAGACTGAGCACTTAAGTATTTTCCTGTATCAGGAATCTCTATGGGGCTTACTTGATGTCTTCACCATATGAATTCTCACCAAACCTATTCAGTCAGTGGTGCCAGAGTTGCTCATCATATCAGGAGCTAGGCTTGAGATTGCCTTTCAAACTGGGATAGTTGCTAGTTCATGGAATTGATATGTAGCCTAAGAGGAATCAGTTTGGGTGTAGAGAACATTTCAGCACTAATAGGAAAGTGAGAAAAGAGGAGCTGGATACAGTACCTTTTCCAACTATCCTATAGTCAAGTGGCAGGAAATGAAAAATCCAAACTTTCAGATGTTTGTGGAATTTTACTGAATAACTAAATGGTCTCCTGTGATTAAGAACGTAGGCAAACGTTCTTCCTGCTTTCAGTAATGATTTAATTTGTTCTGCATGCAGTAGGAGAATTCACATGGGCAGTTACTCTCGGACAAGAATATCCATCAGAGGAGAAGAAAAACCTGAGGAATCTTTAGACCGTTCTAACCTGATCTACACAGACATGTCTGCCCAGGCATTCATTGAAGGCCCTTCAGTAATGTTTGTTATCTCCAAAGTATTTTGGAGCAGTTACAATTTGCCCCCTCTTCCTCTGCTTTGTTCTGCATGGTAGTTTTTCAGTTTTGAAGTGGCATGTTTGTTTCAGGATTCACAGGAAAATCAATCCACAGAAACCCAGAAATCATTCTGTGTACTTGATATCATTTACCATCTGGGTAATCTCAGTTTCTCCTTGTGTTTTTCTTTTTGCTAAGCATACACTTATTGTTTCTCTGCATAAAACAGAGAGGGCAAATATTCCCTCAAGTAACTGTAGATAATCTCTTTTATAAACTGTTTGCATAGCTCTCTGGTCCAGCCCAAAGATAAACACATGCCAGAGGATCAGCATTTTATGAACTGTTCACAGACAACATAGTGTAGAGAGTTTAGCAAATGAGTAATCAGAAAATGACTCATTTCTGAGAGTGCTGTTCCATTACCAGGTAATTGTTATTCAGAGAGAATAGATTTATTTCTCTTTTTTGGTGCTTTTGGAGCAGGAAAAGGGAAACAACGTATTTGCTCCTGTGTTGAAGGAGAGTGCTTTCCTTCTTCAGTAATCCAGATTTTAGGAAACTTATAGCATTCTCATCTTTTATATGACCTCTTTCAGTCACTGGCTGATTTTGTCTACAGTTATGAAGTACCATCCAGAGGTGAAAATTCTGGAGCTTTATATTTCATACTGCTTTAAGCATAACTGCATGTGCAAAATATGTGCTGTAGAAACTCTCCACTTTCATTCTCTCACTTTCAAAAATGCATGGCAATCCATCACTGGGCAGCTTTGGTTGGAGCACTTCTATAAAGGTGCCATGGAAAAATTTTCCTCAGACATACAATTTTGGCTATGATTCTCCTCAGCTCACACAAAGTTGTTAAAACTGCTAAAGTAAATTAAATCAGTGTAGGCTGCCATTTGCTTTGCAGTGGAACAGGGCTTGTGACAGCTAGGGGAGCTAAATAAATTTGCACTGGTTGTTATATTTGATGTTATGTAATACAGTTTGAAGAACAAGCAAGAAACACCCATGGAATGTCATAGGGAAAAGTCTTTCTCTCATCTCCAAACACTCCAAACAAACCATTTGGCTTTTAGTATTTCTTGGGATCATATGATCTTTACCCAAGTCTTCATACAGCAGAAAGAAAATACAGTGAGAAACACGGTGAGGGCGGTGAGTGTAAATGCAGCAGACAGCGAGCAGTTTGGGAGAGCTACTGTTTTTCTAATCTGTTTTTTAATAAGAGAAGTGGTTTTAAGTCTGGCAAGAGTCTGATTTTCTGCCCAAATGCATGCTGTCAGATGAAAAGAACATACTGTACATTAGCTGCTAAACAGATTAACTTTCATAATTTGCAGTTGTTTTAAAGAGTAAAAAATTCATTACTAGATTAAGCAATCTATACAGAAATGCTTAATCCTAATAAGTGTCTGAAAAGCTTGAAAGCTGAAGATCTGGCTTATGTGTCCCTTTGCTGGCAGCTATATGGTTTTCAGAAAAGTTTTAAGAATATTTCAGTAACTGTAATCAGGGAAGTCATTACACTTTTAAATACAAATTTCAGAGACATTTAGAAAAAAAGCTGGTTTATTTTTGATTTTTTTTTAGAAAAAATATTCAGTGATCAGATTTCCATCTTATTTGCACTGAGAAATTTCCAAGTATTTCCACTTATTTCAGTGAAGATCCTAAGCTAGACACACTGTTGGAAAAAAAAGGACAAAGTTATATTGACACATATGAGGTTGCTGGTCTCCATTAGCAGAGGTGTCATCCTATTTTGTTTCTTATCTTTGTGCTTTTTAGAATAAGCAAAAAGTGGCATATTGTATTACATTCAGGAGATAAATCTGAGAGATAATTATGTCATTGTGTCTTCTGCTTTACGAAGAAAATCTTTGTTTCAGTGATACAGGGCCCAAACCTTCCATCCTATTTGAGGAGTAGCTATTAGTGTTGTGAGAATTAAACTATACTAAAGCAATATATGAAAAAAAGTCATCATGACTGTGTCATTTTGGGTTTGAAGTGATTTTCTGATATATATGTTTCTTATAGTTTAGGTTTGGGAATTTTGGAGACGAGGTCTTTTTTTGGTCAGAAAATGGATAGCAGTATTTTGGTAAATAAATGATTCCTTTTCGCTGTTTCACTAGTAACATAAGAATGCTTTAGAAATGAATGACCTCCTACAGGCAGAATTGTACAAATTCAAGTGACATTTTCTTACAATGAGGTTTTTAGCATATCACAGGGACTTTACGTAATGGCCAGACTGCGTAGTGCTGGTTCCGTCCTGACAAAGACTCAGTGTCCCCAGGAGATTTACTGCTGTATCATGCATTTTTAAAATTATGCATTCCAAGATTTTTGAGTGTGACATTTGAAACTGACAATCTGTGGAAAATTATCTTAATTTTATCTAGGAAATGAAATATGTATCAGAAAAAAAACCCAAGAGGAGAAGGTTGAGTGAATAATAAGATATTTCTACATAGTGTTAACTGAATAACTTGGAAAAGACAGATGGAATATTAAAGGGACTGAATCTGAACACCTGTTGGCATTGTCCTAGATCAGGGGCTCAAGAGTTCTCTGGCCAAAGTCCCTCTGTTTCGGGTTAGAAGTCTCCTGGTTGGCACCTTCTTCCCATTCTGAAGAAGAGATCTGCTCTAATGGGGACACATGAGGATGCCTCGTTGTAGTAAGTCTTTGGCTATTCCCTGCACCATGCCCACATCCCCTCTCTACTTGCCTGAGGGCTGGCTTCTAACCACTTTATGTCTTGGAGAAAGGGATATCAGCCCACCCAAGTGGTTGCTTCTTCCAATGCTGAGGAGAGTTTGACCATTAGAGTAACACTGAAGTGATCCTGCTGTCATCTCATCTGATGCATACACTTGGATCCTTGGCTGTGGCAACCTAGCCTGCTGACACAATGGGATACTCTTGATTTTTGTCTATTGTAAACAAGGCAGGACTCAGGCCAGAACATTTTGGTATATGCCACTGCAAGTGAAGGCTTATTTAGTTGATTCTGACATTTTAGGATGCTGGCTTACAGAAATCCTATGTTTAACTTAAATGAAACATGAGTTTGCACAAAATTTACCACCACAGATTGATTTTGAAACCTGGTTTTAAAAATACATACAGAAAGCTGTTTAAACTTTGGGCCCAAATTGCATGTAAAAATCCCACAGAGATCAGCTGGAGTTGTGTAAATGTCTCTGAGGGGAAAGGCAATTTGAATAAGGACATTTGATTTTTATGAATGTCAACATTTTAATTTTAGCTGATTCAGTCTTGTGTTCAATAACAACAGTGATTGCTGGAGAGCTACGGGAAGTAAGCCAAGTGGACAGAGGGAAACCGCTTTAGTGTCATATTGTGTCTCTGGCACACTACAGTGGAAAAACTTAATATGGAAACTGGACATTTCAGAAGTCCAGAACAGGGTATAAAAGCACCTGACTGAAAGATACGAAGTGAATTTTTGAGAGTGTGTCTGCTCTAAGCGATGGTAGAGCTGTACAAGGGACTGTAGGCAGTGAAAAGTTCTCTGAGCTAAAAACTGTCAATCTGACAGCCTGAAGCTGGTGACTTGCTTGCTCTTCCAGGCAGGGGCTTGACCTGTCCATGCAAGCACTTTCTTTTCTTGTCTACGTACTCACCATGGCCTACAGCTGTGCTTGCAGCAGCTGGTTTGGTGTTCCAGAGCATCATAGGACCTCATGACTGTTACGGAATAATTTTAAAAATCCAACTCTATCCTTGTTTGCTGATTTCTTGGGGGCTGTATGACGTGATGAACATGCATTAGATTTCATTTCAAGTCAAGAAAAAGCTGGAATCTTTTTATAGCTATTTGCAAGCTGGCCAGCCAGCACTTTTCTTTCTTATGATGTGCATTGTGTCTTCATGCTCCTTATCCATCCTGGTTAAACAAGCAGGCAAAAAGTGGATGCTCAATAAGCATTTCTGAACACATTGATCAAAGGAAAAAAATGAGTGTTCAGGTATTACAGTTGTAGATTTTTTTTTTTGTGTACATGAAATGTAAGCAAGTTAGCCAGGTATTTTGTTTTAATCCAAGGGAAGAATATTTCGTAGGTCTCATTGTATATTTACTAGTGACCACGTTATACCAGTGTTATTGTGGAGCATAAATGTGTTTCTTGACTCTAAGTGTAACAGCTTTGATAATATTTCATAGAATCCTAATAGTTTAAGACATACAGTTGGACTGCATTGTAAGCATAGCTGTTCCCCTAAGAGTAAATAAAAAAAAAAACATTTGTGGGAGATAAGTGAAGTAGAAAAAAGCTGTGAGTGAACTTCCACCTCACATGTGAGGTGCAAATCAAGTTAGCGTGTTATGTTAAAGAAATGTTCTCAGTTGCAGTGTAACATATAAAAAGTCTAATTTCCCTTAGTAGGTAAGTTGTCTTGTCAGCAGTTTCCAACTATTTGAAGTTAAAATTTTCCATCTAGTTCTAGTGGTTTGGTAGAAATCCCAGTTCCTTTTCCCTCTTTTACCTTGCCTTATAAAAAAGACATTTAGTTCCAAATAATATTTCTTTCAGAACCAACATATTACATTAACTGCTGTTCATTATAGTCCATTCCAAACAAATTATTTTCCTCTGTTATTTAATGACCTCAATAATGACTTAATCAATAAGGGTTTTAAATAAGAAGTTATTTTTGCAGTATTTCCAACATATATCATTAGCTGTAGTATCCAAGAGTAGACTTGCAAAAAATTGTGCTGTGGTAGCAGATACTTTAATACTGAAATCATGTTGTGGCAGAGCCATGTTTTAAAGTAGCCAAAATAAAGTGACTTGTATATTTATATTACATTAAAATATGGAAAGAAAGGGTTTTTTGTGAGACATCTGTGCATTCTATCAAGTTAGGTTTTCCATATTTTTTCCATTTGGATTGCTTTAATATTTTTTTTTATTGTATGAAAAAGCCAAGATTCGAGAGTAGGAGCTTAAGAGTAGACAGAAAAATTGGTGTAATTTACTTTTGAAGGCAAATCTTTTCTTCAGGCTTCCAGGAAAATTGTTATTTGGAGTTAAGATTCTGCCCTGGCTTTCATTTAATGCAGTCAGTGAATTTGGTGAGACTTCATGAAGTCTCTGAATCAGGCCTTTTCACTATAACTTTTTCAGTATTTGCAATCGTTGTGAAATGATAAGTGAACTTTATCAAACCCTCTGTATCTTAACCTTTTTTTTTGAAGAGGAGACATAAATTGTGATAATTTACATTCTGAGGCTAAAAATCAGTTTGAAGGGTACAAGTGCAAGAACCGATGGAGAGTTAGGATAGAAAAAGAGCTGTCTCCAGAAAAGCATGATGGAATGGCCCTTAGACTGAATTAAAATCAGAAACCCCTCACAACACATGTTCTGTTAGCTATATGTGAGAGTCACCTTCATGATTGTTGTGGTACCCTCTGATTCTGTACTCTGCGTAGCTGGTGAATCTTTGATAGGTTGATGTTCATTTCTATTCATCATTAAGCCAAGTGGGATTAGTTGACTCACTCTTAATGAAGTTGCACTGACAATGAGATGTTTCTAAAACAAAACTTTCTACAGATAATCTTGTCTGCTCCAGTGGGATTGTGTTTGAAAATGTTGCAGATTTTGGAGGGAGTAAAAGACAAATGATTATGAAAAGTGAAAACTCAGCATATTACTTTGAGCACCTTGTTGCTCAGCCTGAAACTGCTTCAGCCTTCTGAATGTATTGAGGTCTGTTCTTGCAATGAGACTAAGTAGTAGAAATTGGAGAAGCACTGAATTCCTGTGTTCAAAGAATTTTGATACAGGTCCTCTGTCTGCTATGGATTAGTATAAGGATATATTTTTATCAGTGAAGGTAAAACCTAACTGTGATGCCATGAGGCCACACCAAGTGTTTAAGTCTTTTTGCTAAGCAGGAGTCTCTCAGGAATGCCCTGTACAGTGAGAAATCCCGCAGAGAATACACACCAAAAAATCGAGTGCTTCTTTGCCTCTGTGGATCTGGTTTCATAGAGCCCTTTTGCAGATTTTGCTACAGTGAGGCTGTTGCACTAAATCGACCAGTCAGTGCTCCTTTCCTGCCATCAAAAGCAAGCCATTGCAGCAGGAAAATTGAACATATGTTATAAATGTACAGTAAATGTTAAACAGAGGCATTCCTTTCACTGTACCACTTTAGACGAATGAGTTTCACTTTTAAGCAGAGGAATTACTCTGGTGTGTTAGGTGAGAATCACATACCTGGCTGACAACTGGATTTCACAGACTAATGAGCTGCTTCCTTTGTTACATGCTGGCTGAAACAAACTACAGGGAGGAAAGAGGTACAGATTTTATAAATAGAAAGATGGAGAGTGTTTTCTACTGTAAGTGTGGCATGATGTAAACATGCTGCAAATTAGTTGTGAACATAAAATGAAATAGCTGATCTGGTAAGTGGGACTCTAGAAGATACTAATACTAATAAATAAGAAAAAAAAGTTGTCATAGAAAGGACTCTGACTGATTAGAGGGCTGGGCAATAACCAACCATATGAGGTTTAATAAGGGAAAGTGCCAGATTCTGCACCTGGGATGGGGCAACCCTGGGTGTATGTACAGAGCAGGGAATGAGATGCTGGAGAGCAGTGCCATGGAAAGGGACCCACTGAGGGTCCTGCTTTAGGGAAATTTGAATATGACAGGGAAGACAGGGGCAGACACTGATCTCTCTTCTGTGGTAACAAGTGACAGGACCAAGGGAGTAGCCTGAAGTTGTATCAGGGGAGGTTTAGATTGGTTGTCAGAAAAAGGTTCTTCATCCAGAGGGTGGCTGGGCACTGGAACAGGCTCCCCAGGGCAGTGACCGCAGCCCCAAGCCTGACAGAGTTCAAGAAATGTTTGGACAATGCTCTCAGGCACATGGTGTGACTCATGGGAATGATGCTGTGCAGGGCTGGGAGTTGGACTTGGTGATCCTTTTGGGTCTCTTCCAACTCCGCATATTCTGTGATTCTGTAACTCTGTTAAAAGTCCCCATTATTTAACCCTAGAAAAAAAGTTACACACATAACAATGAAGATGAATGAATGAAATAAAATCATTTTTTGAGAGTTAAAACTTACCTAAATGAGCTGCACCAAATTTAAACGCAGGTTTCAATCCAAGTATTTGAATACTGCCATTTTTATTTTGCATATTCTAAAATATGACTGCTAAGTATCTTACATTGTAAGGATAGAATCATATATAGTCTAAAGTTAGCTTTAAGGATTTTGTGGAAATATTCATCTATTTTCCCTTGGACCTACAATTGTATGTTATTGAAAATAATATTGATGGGAAAAGTTTGAGTTAGCTCTTAAGATTATGTGACTTCCACATTTGTACTTTGCAAACTTTTGCCATTTGTATTTAAGAGACAATTTGCCATTTTCTTTCTTGCAGAACGTGGTTCACCTCGTAATTTGGTTACCACAGACATCACTGACACTACAGTTGGGCTATCATGGACACCAGCTCCAGGAACAGTTAACCATTATAGGATAGTATGGAAATCACATTATGATGATACCATGGGAGAGAAGAGAGTCCCTGGAAATACAGTGGATGCTGTGATAGAAGGCTTGGAGCCAGAGACTAAATATAGGGTTTCAGTATATGCAGCCTACAGCAGCGGAGAAGGAGACCCAGTAGAAGGAGAGGCTTTTACTGATGGTAAGTGTAGTACATTACCACCATTTGTAACAGTCTGCTTTTGATGAAATGATAGTTTTTTAAAAAGAAAATGGGCCTTCATTTTCCTCATCTTTTTTTGTTTTGTTTTGGGTATTTTTTGTGAAAATTTTCCCAAGCCAAAGTGCCCCCTCAGCTCAGTCAGTTCAAGCATTTTTCTGGACCATTAAAAAACCCACAAAAATCTCATCTATGTCATATAGGTTTGGATTCAGCAAGAATTACTTCCAAGTTAAGATATGATTTTGTCTGCATATTACTCTGAAGTTAGCCTTTCATAGATTTGGTGTGACTGCTGAAAATCAGGTGGAGGAAATATGGATAGAACAAGGAGGAAAAATTGGGTAAATTCCCACAGAATCAATGAGTTTCCTTTCCAAGCTATTGCCCTTCCAATCTTCACAGTCTTCAAACTGAGGCTCACTGCGTGATTTTGGTATTTGTTACTTACCCTTCTGGGGCTCTTCTTTTTCTTATTTGCCAAACATTATTATTTGTATTTGTCACAGCAGGCTCAAGCCTCTCCTGAAATGTAGGCAAAGTGAAAAAACACTGAGACCAGAGATGGCTTATTGCTTTATAGAAAGAACTGGAAAGTAAAGGAGTTAGAATGAATGAAGGGATGCTCTGGATCAGGCTTGACATTTCTGTTGTTTGCCTAAAGGGGCCATGTGAAGAAAAAACCTGAGGGAGAGCTCTGAGGAAGTATCATGTGTGTTTACATGTTCTTGTGCTCTGTCCTAAGCATCTGTTTTGACTACTGTTGGAGACAGGCTGCTGAACTACTTTAACCTTTGTCCTTGACCCAGTGCAGTTGTTCTTAAGATTTTGCAAGAGTAGCGATTGTTGCTGTTAGTAAAGGCTGACTCCCCAGAGTCAAAGCAACTGCTCTCCCATGGCTTCCTCCTTTGTTCAAGCACAGCAACACTAGCTGTCCTAGCTTTTCCAGGTTAAGTAGGCAGTGTAGCCATATCATTTGTGCTGACTCTCTGTGTGCTGACTGAGGGATCTTGCTATCAGGCCTATCAATAGCCCCAGGCCTGAGATTAATATTGTATCTTTATGGTACACACACAATTAGAAATTGTCAGTTCCTAAGAACTACAATGCCTACCTTACTGAGTGGTGAAGTACTGACCGATTCCACCATGCCAAGAAGGTTCAGCTTTGCCAAAACCTAGATGGCTTATTTTGGCTGACAGCCAGCATTGCATATCTGTCAGTTCACTTGGGATTATTTATACCATTTGTACAGTCTGGAAAATATCTCTTAGAAGCTGAATGCTGCAATTTGTCAAGAAAATGCTTTATTAGTTCGTGGGCTTATTTCATCACTATGTTGTGATGAGTGATTTTCCAAGCATTTGGAAAGTCACTAATTTCTATTTGCAGGATAATTTGTATGGAGTTAACAGCCAGCTGTTTAGGTATTCACCAGTACCTTATCAGACCTGTAAAGTGAAAACTTAGAAAATCTGAACACCATAGGATGTTGTGTTTATGAAAATAAATGACTTTATCACTTTCATTTGAGAGTGTTGAATCCAATATTTAACAGATTATTGAGAAGTGTGACTGAATAAAACTCCCAATTATGCTGTGTCATCATGTGATTTATACTTCCCTCTTTTTGAATCAGTAGTGAAAAGCACACTTCTGTTTGTTTAGTTCATTACAGTTAAAAAATAATTAGCAGTGGCCTGTGAGATTCCCCCTCTGTCTTCCTTACAATCAAAAAATGCAATTTTAAAGAAGGCAATTTTATTTTTTACTACAACAGAAGTAATTTTGTAGTCATGCATTTGAATATATCAGTATATGATAAACTAAAAATGTATCCATATTTTTACATTGAAAAGTGTCACCAAATGCCAGGACTGTGACAGTAGACAACGAGACAGAAAATACAATGAGAGTTACATGGCAGCCTTCGCCCGGGAAAGTCTTGTCTTACCGTGTGAACTACCGGCCACGCAGTGGAGGAAGACAGATGTTTGGAAGAGTAAATGCTCCTGCTACAAGCATAGTGTTAAAGAGACTAAAGCCCCGAACTACATATGACCTAACTGTTGTTCCAATTTATGATTTTGGACACGGGAAATCAAGAAAAGGAGAAGGAACAACAGGTATGTACCACAAGGTTGTACAGGATTTCATAAATGCAAGTTTTGTTCTTAAAATTAATAATCATGAAATACAGAACAGCATGGTGGAGTCTGCCAAGATCATGAATTGAAAGGAAAATTGAAGAAAATGTTAGAGGTTGAGAAGAAAGTTTGATTTGTTTGAGATTTCACTGTGGCATAGCCTGAGAACAGCTTGTTGCTTTTAATAAAAGGTGTAAATATGGTGTAAAATCTGTTTGAAAATACTAGACTTGTTTTGAAATGCTGTAATCAGAAGTTCAAATAAGGTGTTTTGTGAGGAAGACAGACTACTTAATCAAGTGTTGTCAGCTCTTTCATAATTTGCCTTTTGCCTGGGGGGTATTGGTTAAATAGCTCCCCAGCATCCCATTATTTAGGTTTGTCTTCTCTGGTCACCATATTTTCTGTGGAAAACCCAAGGTACTGAAAAGGGGGAGTAGATGATTTTGATGATTCATCCATGGAAGTCTGACTTCATGGTCTTTTGGACAGACTGTCTTCTCTCTCAGAAACTGAAACTCTAAAACATTTCTTAAATCTCAGTGAAGGCATTTTTGTGGAAAAAGCAAAACTCATTTTCTACTCTACCTTTAGTATGAATGTGATCTCGGTCTTACATTTTGTGCGGAAATGTTCTCTAGACATTCAGATCAACCAGATTTAGTGTCAGTTTTCTGTTCAATAGATGGAAAGTTATTAACAAGAGAAAATCTTTTTCAAGGTGTTTCTGCTTATGTGACACTAGTGCCATTCACTGAGGTACTGTTTATGTATGTTCATGCCATTCTCTGTTCCTGAATATATGATATATGGAATAATGATGGAAAGTAAGATAAAGGTAGCCTAACAGTGGAGATATCAGCACCCCAGTTACTGAAGAAAAATTTCTTTTTTACATAAAATGTGGTTGATATAAAGGAGTCATGAAAACTTGGGTCGCTCTTGTCCAGTATCTGGTTTTTAATGCTGAAAATTATACCGAGGTAAATTTTAGATCATAAAGCTGCTTTTGGTTTTTGAACTCTTCATCTTGATACAGATATGTCTTTCTGCTTTCAGTCTAAATAACAGTGGTGGTAAACACTCTTTGGAAACAAATGGGGCCTGAGTCATTATTTTAGTTGAAGCTGTCATGATAATTCAGGAAGTATGATGAGAGATGAGACAGAGAATCTGTACTTTTCCTTGTGAGTGGGAGTGTATCTACTGTTTCTCAGCAGAATTCACAATTTGAGGACATTTATGATCTTTCAGCTATAGTTAGACAATTGCACAGGCACAGGGACAAGGCAAACTCTTTCTTTTTTCCTCTGTCTTTCATGCCAAAGCTATAGTAGTAACTTTTTTTTACTCTAATTCCCATTTTTTTGCAACTTTGAGATTACGCTGCTGCAGTATTTTCCATGACTGCACTTAAGAGTTGCACACAGGCAAAAATTGCACAAAATGCAGAAGCTAGCAGCAGCTTACTAACCACTGTCTGTGAGCACTGCCCTGCAGTGGGCAGCTGTTAGTCTTCTGAGGAAGTTGCTCTTGACCTAAAAACCTCAAGCTGTTTGGCTGGCACTCCTCTGAAGAATTGTTTTTTGACACACTGCCACACCTGTGGTTGGTGAAGTTGCTTTAGCTGCCAGGCAATTTATCCCTCAGTTCATTGACTGCAGAAGGAGCATCAGCAATAGACTTAGCCCATGTACCTATTGGTTAGATTGCTAAAATCAAGTGACAGGAATCTCACCTTTCATCTCTTAATACTTGCCTTTGTGCCTAAAGAAAGGAACAAAGAATTTAGGACTGTCACTAACACTGGATTTGCATATATATCTTCACATAAAAGCATACTTGTTGATTTTCAACATATGCAGACCTGATCTAAACTCTTTTGTTTCCTACCCTTTCAGCTTCTCCCTTTAAGCCACCTCGAAATCTGAGAACTTCTGATTCAACTATGTCAAGTTTCCGCGTGACGTGGGAGCCAGCCCCAGGGAGAGTGAAGGGCTACAAAGTTACTTTCCACCCTACTGAAGATGATGGGAGTCTTGGAGAATTAATAGTGGGGCCATACGACAGCACAGTGGTACTGGAGGAGCTTAGGTATGGATATTCCCTCATGTTGGCTTTTGTTTTGTTTTTTTTCCTTTAAATAACTTTAGCCTAGGATTTTGTTTAATCATGATCTAGTGTTGAAATGCCTGGCAAAATCTACTGTAAGCAAGAAAGTAATTTTGTCAAGAAGCCATGAAGGTCTTGTTCTGCTGTCTCTGAAAGGTACCTGGCAGGTCTCTTTCTAAGATTATCCATTTACATCACTTGTGGCGTTCTCACAGCAACTAAAGGAGGCAAAGATATAGGCTGGAGCTGTATTCTGTATTTCACAAGTGAGAAAGATAATGGAATAGTGGAGGATATTTGGGATTTCTATAGTTTCCTCTCAAAAGTTTCTTGTCTCATGTTTCTCAAAAGATGCTAGTTTAGTCCTTGATTCATTTTCTCAGAGGCTTGGATTTTCAAAGCAGGCTTCACACCATGTCAAAATCTGTTAGGCAATTGTACTAAATATAATTAAAATGGAATCATTAAGTCAAAGAATCACACAGTCATAGAATGGTTTGGGTTGAAAGGAACCTTAAAGATCATCTAGTTCCAACCTCATTGACATAGGCACCTTCCACTAGATCAGGTTGCTGAAAGCCCCATCCAACCTGGCCTTGATGTCCTAGGATGGCATACCCACAACTTCTCTGGGCAACTTGTTCAAGAATCACACCACCACCACAGTAAAGAGCTTCTTCCTAATATCTCATCTAAATCTACTCTCAGTTTAAAGCCATCACTCTTTGTCCTATGGCTACATGCCTTTGTAAGAAATGCCTCTTCAGCCTTTTTGTAGCCTCCCTTTAGGTGCTGGAAGGCTACCATAAGGTCACCCCAGACCCTTCTCCAGGCTGAACAGCCCCCGCTCTCAGCCTGTCTGAAAGAAAGCCATCATGCTCCATCCCTCTAATCATATTTTTGATCTTCCTCTGGACTCATTACAAGAGGTCCAAGCCCTTCTCACATTGGTGGCTCCAGAGCTGGATGCTATACTTCAGGTGGGATCTTACATGAGCAGAATGGAGGGTGAGAATCACCTCCCTTGACCTGATGGTTGCTTCTTGTGATGCAGCCCAGGCATCACTCCCAGTCCCTGCATTTGCCTTCTGTGACCTTCCAGCAGTGTGGCAGGAGCACTTTTCCATGAAGACTGAGGCAAAAATATAATTTAGTACCTCAGCCTTCTCCATATCCTGGGCAAACAAGTCTCCTGTTTTCTTCTGGAGGGGGCACATTTTTTCCCTAGTCTTCCTTTTCTCATCAATGTACCATAGAAACTTTTCTTGTTCCCTTCAATGTCCTGGGCCTGATTCAATTCTATCAGGGCTTTAGCTGTCATAACCTGATCTCTGGCTGCCTGGACTATTTCTCTTCCCAGAACTAAATAACCTGAATGAGGAAGGCTATAAATTTAAGTATAGAGTGTAAAATCAGCCTTTAAATTTTTGAACTTCAATGTCTTGTGGAAAACATTGGCTTCATATTTTGGGCTTCATATTTTAGCACCTTCTTTTCCATGAGGTATATTTTTTCTGTGAGAATTTAATAAGTGAAGTGTTTAGCATTTAACTAGTCAAATGACTTTAATTAAAGTATAACTCTTTAACTATTTCAGGGCAGGAACTACCTATAAGGTAAATGTTTTTGGGATGTTTGAAGGAGGAGAGAGCAACCCGCTGGTTGGACAGGAGATGACCACCCTTTCAGACACTACTTTGGAGCCATTTTTATCTAGAGGTAAATGTGACTGAATTGAAGAAAAGGCAGTCTTGTATTTTGTATTTTAAAAAGACCAAGAGTTTACTACATTTCCTTTTTGTTTTTCTAATGCACATACATACTTTTTTACAGGATTCATTATATTTCCTTCCCCAATGAAATAAATCCTGGTCTGAAATGACCACAAAGCATGCCCCCAGTTCACAATTCTAGTCCTCTGCACCCTTCAGATGATCTTAAAAAGATGATAATGCAGGCAACCTCTGTTTTCCTGATTATTCAAAGCCATCTGCATTGCATTTTCAAGCTGTCCACATCTGTGTTAAATCACATAAGGTCAAATTCTTGAACAGAGATCATGGCTCATCTACACGGGTGTTCACAGGAGTAGAGCAAGGAATTTTAAGCGGATTGTTGGCCCTTTGCTTGTCCTTATATGGTGACTTTTCCTTTTAAGACTAAGACGATATGATGAACAAAGATCTGATAGTTGGGAATGTCCTAGTGTTAATGTATATTATTTAAATTTATATTCAATATACTAATTTTTTAGCCTTTTGGTTTTTTACTATAGTAGGAGGAGACTTTTTCAGAAAGGCAATTGCAGAGTGCTCTCTGGTATCTCTGTGGGAGTTTCTTACTGTGTAGCTAAGCCTTTCTTTCAAGGTTTCTGTGAATATTATGATATTATCTCCCTTTGGTGTGGTTAATAGGCCTCTGCATGATAATAGTTGTGCTCACCACACTTTCAGTTACACCACCTGAAGAAAATTTCAGGGCTCAGCCCCTCATGGAAAGCATAAAAAAGCAGGTTTGCTGCTGAATAGCCAAGTATACACAAATAAGCAAAGCCTGTTCTCCTCTGCAATTTCAATGCTTGCATAACCATCAGAGAGAACTTGGTGAGGAGAAAGAACCTAACTGCAAAGTCCTTTCAGGGTCAAATAAAGAAAAAAAGGTTTCTGATGGCTGACTATACTGTTTTTGTTTAGTCCACAATAGGCTGTGTAAAAAATACTCATCTTGTATTTAACTTTACTGAAACATTTTTAGAAACTTCTTGATTAATTGGTGTCCTCCTCTGTCTAATACTAGAGGGTAAAACTGAAAAAAATCCTAAAATAGGCCATCAGTGACATTAGACTAAAGCTTAAATAGGGCTGGCAACAAAAAATTGCACCAAGAGTGGTTTGTTATTTTTCATCATAGTAGGTCTCATTTCTATCTTCAGTGTTATATTCTTTAAGCTAATTAGTTTTACTAACGCATGGATTTGAGTCACGGTTAATGTGAAAAATGAATTTATATCTTGGACTGTAAATGTAATAGTAAATTATTCATTAATAGGGGGAAAAAATCACCCTAGATCTGGTACATTAACTAGAATTTTCCATGTGGGGAACTATAGTATGTTGGAAGAAATATAAAAGTCAAAATAGATTAACTTTTATATTGTACATAAAGCTAACTTTAACATCCATAATAGAGTTATGCATGCAATTTTTTGAACTAACACAGTTTGACTTAAACTGTGCTCCCAGCTGATTTTATTGTCCTGACTAAAGACTAGATCTATATTTTCTGTGCAGAAGAAGATCATGCTTTAACCCCCAGGTACATGGAATAGTTATATTCATGAGTCTACAGTGTTGGATCAATTCTGTGGAACATATATGAAATCACAATATCTTTCAACTGTGATGAGTGTGGCTGATTTTTCTCAATGGGATTTCTTCCATATAAAGACCAGAAGCTCTGATGGCAGGAAGCCAGAAAATTTGCAGCTGGTAACAAAATCTACAAGAAAAAAGACAGAAAGGATTTTGGTTTATTTTTTTTGCACATGGCTGTGGATAAAATTATTGTGTCTTTCTGTTTTGTATAAATATTTTGTGATTTTCCTTGTGATGAAAACAATATGATGCATATTTTATTGTGTAATTTGTAAACTGAAGATATCTGAAATAACTTCCTATTTTTTTAGAACATTGCAGCTTTATATAAATGTTTGTTCTTGTTCCCTCTGTATCTCTTGACTTGTGTTTATGCTTGTGTGTCTTCTCTGGAGTGTGGTCTTTCTTTTCTGTACATGCAAACTTCTATACCATGTATATTACTATATCTTTTTCCCCTGAAAATTGAGGAATGCAGTTTATTTGAAAGTGATTGTAATACATGATGTTAATCCCACTATTACATGGTTGAAAATTAATCAGTAGTTTAGCTGTGACAGACTAAAATAACATAAAATTATATAATCTGGTAATGCTCACTGCCATATCAGTGGTTCATCTAGTAGTCTTGTACAGAACTTCTGAAATCAAGTTATCAGCCATTTTTAAAGAACGAAATAGACAATGACATGACAATAGAGAACACTGGCCTTGACATTTGCAAAGGCTTATTTCTAAAAGGAAACATACATGAAGAAATTTATCCAGCTTTTGCCATGGAACCACTGACTAGTGTGAATAATGCTCTCAAATAGGTCATACTTGACAGAGTGCCAGTGAATAAAACTAGAGCTATTTTGGAAGCTAACTCATGACATATGTCATCTAAAAGGATGGGGAAAGAAAGCCATCATGCTAAGACTATATTTTTCTGGTTGACATGGCAGGTTTAGAATGTAGAACCAGAGCAGAAGCTGATATTGTGCTGCTGGTGGATGGCTCATGGAGTATCGGGCGGCCAAATTTTAAAACCATCAGGAACTTTATTGCCCGTATTGTTGAAGTTTTTGATATTGGTCCTGACAAAGTACAGATTGGTAAGTTCTCATACGTTGGAGGGCAAATGGAGCACGAGTGCTACAGAGGCACATAATAACTGAGTAAATTATGGCTTTTTTTCCCAGGTCTTGCACAATATAGTGGTGATCCCAGGACAGAATGGAATCTCAATGCTTACCGAACCAAACAGTCTTTGTTAGAGGCTGTAGCCAACTTACCATACAAAGGAGGCAATACTCTAACAGGTATGTCACAGTGCCAGGATTTTACTTGAGGTCCAGTGAAAACGATTCTAGTAGCTGACTCTGATATTCAGTGAAATCAAATGTGCCCATGATGAAAGGGACTTAACAGTTCAACTCAGTATGGTTAGAAGAGAACAGATCTAGCAGAGGCTTATAAACTCAGGAGAAATGTGATAGAAGACATTTTGGGTGATGAAGACCTTGTGTTGCTGTTGAGCCTGTGAGAAGAAAGAAGGTCAGTTACGTGCCAGGGTTGGGATGAAGAAAACCAGGAACCAAAAGAAAGGCTAGTGGAAGTCAGGAGGGTGATGCTCAGTGGGTGAGAAGGTGCTGATAGCATCAGTTGCTGAGAAGTCTAGATGATGGGCTGCAACTCGATTCAAAATGCTTCTAGAGGGAAGTAAACTGTGGAACTGTGTTGTCAGAGTGAAGTCACTAGGATGCAATAATCTCTTTTATCATGACTACTATATGAAAATAGTTTACAGTGATGGTTACTCTCTTTGTGTCATGCTAGGAATGGCCTTGGATTTCATCTTAAAAAACAACTTCAAACAAAATGCTGGCTTAAGACCCAGAGCTCGCAAAATTGGTGTTCTCATCACTGATGGAAAATCACAAGATGATGTAGCCACCCCTTCAAGGAAACTCAGAGATGAGGGAGTGGAACTGTATGCAATTGGTAAGTACTAGATGAAGAGACGGCCTGCAGCAACCCCCTCCTGCCCATCTGCTAAATGCAGAGAAGTGGCCACATATATAAATACATAAAAGGTTACTCAAAGAATGTGTTTAGGGACTTAATTGTATGGTATCATGCTTCACAGCCATAATTTCTAACAGGTTGTGCTTTCTTCTTCTCTTCTAAGGAATTAAAAATGCAGATGAAAATGAATTGAAGCAGATTGCAACGGATCCAGATGACATCCATGCTTACAATGTTGCAGATTTCCCCTTCCTGGCTGACATTGTAGATAATGTAACCACGAATCTATGTAACAGTGTGAAAGGTCCAGGTACATCACATTTTCAGTCTATTTCATCCTTTTTCCATTTATGTGTTTGCATAGCTAATTCCTTTTTATTACTTATTGGGAACACTGTGTTAGCCGTGGGCTGTTTTTTCAGCTGCTGGTGTGAGGAAGTTGTGCAGTCCACCTGGACTCCCCTGCAGGGGGTCTTCCTTTCCTTCCAAGAGTGACTATAACTAATGCAACATGACATTGCTGGATGTGCCTTCTTTTTCTCCCCAGAATTGTGAAGTATCTTTCTCAGTGTGTCAGCTTTTAACTCACTGTGGCATGTTCTTTGATGATACTTGTCCAATAAGGAAAATTTTAGCAGCTCTGCTCTTTTCAGGTATTAATATCTGACAGCCCAACACCAAAGCTGGGCATGGAAAGACAGTAATGTTAGCTGATGGTTCTTCACTAGTGTTGAAAGTGGAATAGGAATTACAGGGAACTTGTTTAGTCTTGAGTGTGTTAACGTGAGCTATCTCTTCATGCAGTTGTTTTAAGAATTCTTGAGGAAAAAGAAATATAAGCAACTACATGAAATGGGTTTTTCCACTTCTGATAAGATAAATTAATATCTTTTAAATTTGCTTCACTCTTGCAGGTGATTTGCCCCCTCCTTCAAATTTAGTTATATCTGAAGTGACACCTCGTTCTTTCAGACTGAGATGGAGCCCACCTCCTGAGAGTGTTGATAGATACAGAGTTGAATATTATCCTGCCTCTGGAGGTAGCCCTAAACAGGTTAGTATTGTATGTTCATCTTTGACAACATCCAGGATAACCTTGGACATCCACATCATAGTAATATCATTCTAAATTTGTGCTGTCTATGATATAACAGCAAATTAAAAATGCTCCAAAGGTCTAGAATATCAGGCTTTGGTAAATGATACACAAAATTACAAAAAAATAGGAGTATATATATATGACCTTGATTATTTTAATATCATGAATCCAGAAGTAAAATATATTTCTTATAAAGATTTGTCTTCTATTTCTAGTAACTCCTTTATTTTCATATTCCACTGTCATATATTAGTTGAAATATATCTATACCAGAAATTTTATGACCATACTCATGGGTAGGCCCACTGCCCTTTTCATGCATTTTCTTCTTAGTAGAAAGCAAGACAGTGGGGGATACAGTTTGTAAGAAGTGCTTTGATTAACACTGTATTACTCCAAACTATTTATTGCACAGGATCAAACCTATCTTGTGGTTAGTACTTCTCTACACAGAGAGCCAGTGACTGGCAACCCTTGATTCTAGGAAATCTGAATTGCTCATTACTCTCTTTAACCAGACAGGAGAATTAAGTGTTTAGAAGAGTGAACTTAAGTGCCTCTGGGTACCTAACTGTGAATTTCCCATCTCTGAACCTGACTTTTAAATATTAACTCACATTTGGCTCATGGAGAGTTCAAGATTTGGCCTTTGTTTGAAGTTTGTGCTGTTGTTCCAGAGCACACTGAATTTACAATTTGACTACTTCCTGGCGTTTCTGCTCTGCAAGGTGTTGCTAATGCCTTGTGCTGTAGCCATCTAGATTATCCCGGATTTTGAAATTTTTCCCAAAGTGGCCCTTTTCCCCCCAGTCCTTTCTTTATGTTCTTTAGTAATATAGAAGTGTAAACCATGTGTGAAATCAGAATGCACTGTAAGTGATGCTAAGTAGATCCAGCTCAATTTGAAACAAGTGTCTGTCTGAGTTTCCTGACAGCTTGTTTTGCAAAAATAATGGTATATTGTCAGACAAAATGTATACAAAATTAGAACCAGACTTTATTAATCTCTGTGTCATTGATTTCTGCAGTTTCACTAGGAATGACTGCTTTTCTTAGAGATAAGATTGTAAATATATTTGCCTTACAGTGATTAACATTGCTTCTTTTGTAGTTTTACGTAAGTAGGATGGAAAGAACAACAGTTCTGAAAGATCTGCAACCTGAAACAGAATATGTGGTTAATGTGTTTTCTGTGGTAGAAGATGAAAGCAGTGAACCTCTGATTGGCAGGGAAACAACTTGTAAGTTACAAACAAATCTTGAATAACATGTTAACAGCCAATTTGGCACCTGTCCAGTAGAATTTTTAGCACTATGGGTTTTCTTCTTAGTAGATGCAAAATATTTAATTTGAATTACTAAACTGTACTGTGTTACTCCAGTTGTTCAGGTCTTGTAGTCTGGAAAACTTCAGCAAAGTGAAATTGCAATGTGGTAGAAAATATTCATCCCAGCTTCTTTCTAGGCTCAAAAATGTGGTTGTACAAAACTAGAACAACAGACATGAATTAAAAGACAAAGTTTGTAAATTCCTGAAATCTGATCATAAACGAATAAGTACTCCTTCAATTTTTATGTTAGGTAATTAATTCCTGCTACTACCAGTCAGAATTATTTCTAATTAGCAAAAGCCAATTCAAGACAATTATGCCGCTTTTATGAGTTATAACTTAGCTGTGTTTCTCCTATGAGCTATCTATATGATTAATTTCAGGTATATTTATGCTGAATGCAACATAGGGTGACTCTTCTGTCTTTTTAATAATAATGAATGTTTGCTGTTCTTTTACTTCTTTTGTATAAGGCTTGTCAAAAATCCTTAAAATACATGTATAATTTTTATGAAGTCTGTGTTAATTTTTGATACGGTTTTATGGAAAATTTTCCTTTATTTAATTATTTGAGAAATACAGAAAACAAAGAAAAAGGACAAAAACCCTCTTTGTACAGATTCCAAGCCACTCATATTGTTTCATATTAGAATTTTCATGTGAGTTAATGTTGCTTTTTAGAGGACTAAAATGTTCCAGTGCAGACATGTAAGAGTTTTAACTGTGTATGCAGAAAATCTGTAGCCACATTCAAAATGGGACAACCACAACCTCGTTCTTAAACTAAGAATTTAAATACCACTGTTTGCAGATCACCTCTCTACTACTCACAATATGCCCTAATATCCAGGTACAATATTCTCAGTGATATGACCTGTGATATTAAACACGAAGAAGCTGAAACAAATAAGTTAATGTCTGTTTTTTATGTGACAGTGCCAATCTCTTCAGTTAGAAACTTAAATGTTTATGATATTGGATCAACTTACATGAGAGTGAGATGGGAACCTCTCAATGGAGCTACTGGTTATTTGTTGACATATGAACCTGTGAATGCCACAGTCCCAGTCACAGAGAAAGAGGTAAGAGAATTTGTCTTTGCTACCTGTACTCTACCAAAAATAAATTAAGAAAAACTGTTAGACTATCATAATAGTCAAAAGACTGGCATGTACTTCATGAAGTGCAGTGAACTTACTGGGATATTATATACAATGACATCAGTCAGGAAATTGTAAATATACTGTGAATCTCACAAACAAAATTCCTTTGAAGTTAAATCATTGCTTGCTTTTCTGCCATTGCTTTCTTCAGTTTTTAAACATGGTGTGTTATTTTTCATGTGCAGATGCGTGTGGGACCATCAGTGAATGAGGTGCAGCTGGTAGATCTCATCCCCAACACCGAGTACACTTTAACAGCTTACGTATTATTTGGTGATATGAAGAGTGACCCACTCACCACACAGGAAGTGACATGTATGGATATCTTAATTTTTGCTTTGTAATTGCTTCAGGAACATTTAATTTTAATTATATTTCATGCAAGGTTTTAATATAATCTGTTTCATTTACCTTTAACTTAACCATGTTTTATGCGTTTTCTAACATTCATACATTTCCCAAAGACCTCAAAGGCAATTTCAATGAAAAGGGTCCCACTACTAAAAGGGGAAACAAATAATTTTTAACTTGAATAATGAAGGAAATCTTGAGATCACAGTGTTTTTAAAAGGTCTTGATTTTGCTTGTATTAATTTAGAAACCTTGATCCTGAATTCAGACATCCTCTTAAGTATAGAAAATATGGAAGAAACATGTGATATAAAAAAACCAAAGATCTACAAATGGCTTCCTTTTTTATATCTTTCTTTAAACATTTCCTATTGGCAGAAGCATGCTTCTGGTCTAGATGCCTGCAACATGGCTACTTTTATGTCCTTAAAAATTTTAAACCATTAACCATAGATGAAAATTGTCTATTGTCACCAAAAGTTATGGTCTCAAGCCCTGATACTTCTGGAAGTATTGTACTTATAATTTAAAAAGATGAAACTAGCATAGTTTATAGCTATTTTGCTCATTGCTGGGAAAATCAGCTCCTGAACTGTCTCATCTAACACCCAGGACAGTGAACTTCTCAGAAAGTGATTGCCTCCCTTCACTGAAAAGAGTTTAACTGAAAGACTTGCAGAGAATTCACTTTTGTCTGTGAGAGACCTATATCTCTGCTATGAATAGCATTCACTTACCACTACCATTATTTTTACAGTACCTTTGCCTGGACCCAGAAGTTTAACAATTCAGGATGTTACTCACAGCACCATGAATGTCCTTTGGGATCCTGCCCCAGGAAAAGTTCGAAAATACATCCTAAGATACAAAATAGCTGAAGATGCTGATGTAAAGGAGGTAAAATTTTTAAATTACTAGGAAAGGGTTTTATTTTGAGAAGTTAGATTACTAAAATAATAGTAAAATTAGTACTATAACCCACCACAGAGAGAAAAGAACATCAGTTCATGGTGACTGCAGTCAGGAAAGGGTATAATTGCTTGGAAACTGAATGGCCAGAGGATAGATTTCTTTGGGTACTTCCTTCTTCCTCCTCTTCCTCCAGAGAGGAAAAATCTTAAACTGACTGGAGAATTTTAATATGCTTTGGTAAATTTCTACTCTCTGTTTAAGTATCATCTTGCCAAGATGTAAGAACAGCTTACAATTAAGAGGACAAGATAGTGGAATAAAGGTATGTTAGCCCCTTTGCCTACTGACAGAACATGTGTGACCACTGTTGGAGATGTCTTTTAGTTATGTGCAAGTTTGCCTTAATTGCACTGCTAGGCATAAACCAGCTCTTGAAGAATTAAATTTTGTTTTTTTTAAAGGGACCAGAATTTTCTAAAGGTTCAGTCTGCATTCTTGTTTCCAAAGGAATAGAACAATTAATGATCCACAAGTACTACATGTATCTGATATAATAATGTTTTGCAAGGGAATTAGTAGACAACACTCAATATTCAGGTGTAAATTTAAGGGTAAATGGCAAAACTTAGTGCAGAATACTTCTTTGTTTTTCAGTGTAGGAATTTCTGCAGAGTGAGAAAACAGAGAAATTTACAATACTTTAAGTCACTATTTTTATTTTTAGGTGGAACTTGACAGACTCAAAACCAGCATTACTCTCTCTGACCTTTCCTCTCAAACACTGTACAACGTAAAAGTTGTTGCTGTATATGATGAAGGGGAATCCCTACCAACAAATGCAGAAGCTGTCACTCGTAAGTTTTCCTAATAATCTTTCTTGTGATTGTTTTTGCCTTATGTTTGATTTAAGTGGTGTGTGTTGCAATATGTTAGAGTTTAGGTGGAGCTCTAATTTAATCTGAGAAATACTTTACTTGCACTTGTAGCATTATTTGCAATATAATAAATCACAGGAATCGTAGATGAGTTATGTCTTACTGCAGTGAACGCTGACATTGTAGTCTGCAGAGATGGGAAGAGCAACTGAAGCAAAACTGTTTCTATTTAAAGAAGGAGAAGTGTAGGTGTAGAATTGGTAAGAAAATACGAGGACAGAGGAAAGGTTTAGCAAGTCTATGCAGGAATCTAGGAAAGTGTATAAGAAGCTGAGCCATATAGTAGAGGATTAGAGAGATGTGATCCTGCCTCTGGTCCAAGAGAGGTTTTGCATAATGGAATGCTAAAGCAGGCTTTACTTTTAGACAATCATAAAGGCAGCATTTGAGTAACCTCAACAAATAGAGGCAAGGAAATGGAGTTGCACAAGCTGTAAGAGCTGATCTCCGTACAGGAGATGTGACAGTCTGAAAGGAGAAAGCAGGTATCAAGGAAGTTCTCATCCTGATCAAGGCTTTGGATTTAAGAAGACAGTTAACCAGAAAAGCTACAATAAAAAGAGTAATGTTACTTTTTCACTGCCCCTACATCTGGTGTGAAAAAGAAGAAAAACCCCATGAATATTCTCTCTCATTCTTCTGAATTTTTAATTTGGTAGTCTGATGTATTTAAAAATGTTTGTGCGATTTTCTGCTTGCTGTTGTGCTAGTCTTTGGTCTATACCTGAGGTTTTGTGAGAATATGTATGTAAGGAAAGAAGAGGAAAGCTCTGCCAAAGAAATTATTTTTATTTTAATTCTCTGGTTCTACCTATTTATGTATTTCTTCCCAGTGGCTATAATATTTTGCTTCCTTAACCTAGAGTTAACCTTTGTGAATTCTTTCTAAACAAGTGGTGACTTATTTGGCTTATACAAAGAATTTTAAGATTTGCGAGAAACTCATGCAGGAACTTGACCTGTGCCTATGGGAGTTCATATTCACTCCGTAGAACTCCAAAATGTAACAGCCAGGGCTTCAGTTGTTTTGAGTAGGCATGTGAGTTGTGACCTCTGCTGAGGTCAGTAGAGCTACATCTGTTTTATCAGGCAATGACCTAATGATGTGACCTTATGAAGGATGATTTGCTTAGTGTAATTGGACTGGGTTATACTACAGGGCTTGATTGTAGTCAGAAGCATGGTAACTGAGAGATGAACCTTCTACACAATCTCCTAAATTATTTTTCTGAGTAATTCCTTAGTTTAACTGTATTTTGTAGTTACATTTTGTGGAATATTTTTCCTTTTCTCATAATAGAGCCTGTGCCAGCACCAGTTAACCTCAGAATCACAGATATAACCACAAATAGTTTCAGAGGTACTTGGGATCATGGAGCTCCAGATGTCTCTCTATATAGAATAACATGGGGACCCTATGGAAGAGAAAAACAGGAGGTAAGAATAGACAGCCACCTTATGCTTCTGAGGGCAGTCTCTCAGAGGGTGTATTTTTAAACTCAGAAATGTAATTGATATATGGCCTACAACTTGCAAACCCACTTCCATGGAAATTCAGTGAGAAGGTGTAGGACATACAGCCACTTGCAGTGATGTTACTGAGTTGAAAGTTACTCAGTTCTATCCCACTCTGTTTGCCTGTTTCATTTGTATGTTTTGGTTTTGTTTATTTATTTTTTTCCTTTTTCTTTAATTTCTTCACAAGACTATCTTAAATGGGGATGAGAATAGTTTGGTCTTTGAAAATTTGAATCCAGATACATTATATGATGTCTCAGTTACTGCCATCTATCCTGATGAATCAGAAAGTGATGACCTCATTGGCAGTGAACGAACATGTAAGTAAATAAAGAGATTCTGCATGTTGTTATTCATAGTTATTAAAACAGAAGGCATATACATACAAGAATTCTGAAAATTCTTTCTACTTTTTTCCTAGTACCCTTGGTACCTATCACTACACAAGGTAAGAATCTGAATTTCCAGGTACCATTTTATTGAAGGAAACTCATATCTCTCTTTTTCTAAACTGTGACGAATGCTGACATTAAAAAATTGAGATAATTTAATAAATATTATTGTGTATTTGGGAGAATACTAAACACTAGATTACCATATGTTTATTATTTTACAAACATTACAGTTTATATTCCCCTGTACTTAATACACTCTACTCTTGATCAGGCATTCATGCAGCCCTAAAACTATGAATGAAGTGTTTGTCTCTGCTCTTTTGTGAACTTCATATTTATTCTTTCTTTTATTTGCTTCTCAGCCCCAAAAAGTGGCCCACGAAACCTTCAGGTGTATAATGCAACTTCACACAGTTTGACTGTGAAATGGGATCCTGCCAGTGGACGAGTGCAGAGATACAGGATCACTTACCAGCCTATCAGTGGGGATGGCCCTGAACAGTTGGTAACTACTTTTGAAGTTATTCAACCTTAAATGAACCTTCTGCAAAGTAATCTTTTCAAAGCACAATGGTCTAGATATGAATCACCTTTTACATGAAGATTTGTATTTATAGTAAATAAGTATAAACTCCCACCTTTTTTTTCTCCCCTTTCAAATCCAAGTTAGAATACTCTTAATCGAGCAGCAATAACTTTGAAGCACCCTGTTTTCTCAAAAATCACATAATCATAGACTCATCTAAGTTGGAAAAGGTCTTTGTGGTCATAAACTCCAAGTGTTTAGCTATAGAGAAAATTAAAATAAAGTGTGTTGAGGATTAAGTCAATCAGCATGTAAGGCTACAGGTCATAGATATGTGTCACAACAGTATGAACTACCATGACTACTTTTGTAGTCCAGAGTTTTCCATTGTTTTCATAGTGGGGTTCGCATGCAATCAGAGGACTTTGCCATGGAACATGCTATGCACAGCTGAGATTCTCTTGCCACTCTATGGTCAGAATAACCACCCAGAGGTAGTGGTTTCAAAAAAAAAAAAAATCCATGCAAAACATGTACTAATGAAGTATTTAAGTTATTTTAGACTCTTAATATGATGAGAACCTGCAATGCTATGGAGAGACAGTACTCTGTGATCAGTCAGCTTCCCTGTGTTGTCAGCAAGAACTGTTTTGACTACTGGCAGCCTATGCAACACAGCCTGGGAATGGTAATTCGGTCAGACTGTTTATCAGAAGTGTGGGCTACTTAAAAATGCCCTATTCTGTAGTGGGAGGCTGTTCCAGTTACTGTCAAATGAGTCACAGAAACAGTCTCAGATGAGAGCCACCTTCATTTAGCTTGCTCCTGTAATCAGAGATCGCACATGTTCAGAAGCATATCTAGGAATATTTACTTTAGAATCAGTTGGATATTTACACACCCATTTTAACTCTCTTCTGAATTCATTTGGGTTGAGGTAATTGAAATGTATATTAAATAGTTGAACAAAATTTTAGTGAGAAATCACTAGAGGAATAAGGAACAGCAATAAGTTCAATTAGTATCTGTAATTAAATGCTGGAAGTGGAATAAAAAGAGAATTATTGTCATTCTCTTGAAAGCTGTGCAAACAATATAGTTAAGAGACTTAATTACTTACAGCTGGATAGAATCAGGCAGTGACAATTGGAGAAAACACCTCTATTTAAGGACAGCACACAGAACTCTCATACTCTGTTCATGGCAATTAATGTCTGTCTTCTAATGACTTGCAGTCATGTGATCATAATTCCTTGTCTTCTTTTGTTACTCTGATATTTTATTAAACTGTAGATGCTGGGTAGGCTGTAGAACAGTCCTCACCAGGGTAGTTAAAATAGAATTTCTGTAGGGCTTTTATTGCCCTGTCTGACATTTAATGGTCCCAGCACCAAGAAGAATCACAGGTGATTTGAACATAGCTCTGCAAAAACTGCACACAGAACTGTAGAGACCATCATGATTATTTAGGGTTAGGTTTTGAAAGGCAATCAGATATGAAAATGTAGAGGCAGCCATGATGGGATGATAAAGGCATTTGTGTTTTGAAAGGAGCTTTGTACACTTGAGTACAAAAAACCCCTTTGATTGTAAGTTAAAATAGTCTGCTTGTAAATTAAAATAATCTACTGCAATGAAATTTGAAAATGTGTAAATGCTTGCTCATTATCAGTTCTTCATCAGCAGTTGATTTTAAGTGTTATGCTGAATGCATTAGCTGAATAGGCTTTGAAAACGTGCAGATAGTCTTAAAAGTACAAAGAATCATAGGGTATATGCAGTTACAATATAACTTGTGCTTGTACAGAACTGGCATTTGATATATAATTGTGGTTGTATGCAAGGTCGGAGATTTTAAAGAATAGTGGCTTTGTGTCTAAACTTGCTAAACCCAGTGTGTACTAAATATTACTTCTGCTCAATGTCTGCTGTCAGTGTCAGTCACAAGAGCATTGCAGCGCTTGATACATCAGAGTGTTTTCCACTCTGCATCAAATGCTTGCGTTCTTTACCAGTAAGCACAAAAGAGACAGTATAAAAGGGATTTTAATATTTTCCTTTTGTTTTGCTGCAGACTACCGTTGGAGGACGACAGAACAGTGTGGTGATACAGAAGCTGCAGCCTGACACACCATATGCTATTACTGTGTCATCAATGTATGCAGATGGTGAGGGGGGACGAATGACAGGACGAGGCAGAACCAGTAAGTAATTTCTTCAGGTCTTATTATTAGGTACAAAACAATATTGATGTATTGCCTTACAGAAAAGCTGAGAAAAATTTCTTAAGGTGAAACACATCCCATCTGTATTTGTCATTTGTCCTTTGATGGCTTTCAAGTTTCTAAAGTAAGAACACTGGTCAGTCTACTGGCTGCAGAGAAATCCTGGAC
Source organism: Lanius collurio (assembly GCA_020086605.1). Classification (NCBI taxonomy): domain Eukaryota; kingdom Metazoa; phylum Chordata; class Aves; order Passeriformes; family Laniidae; genus Lanius; species Lanius collurio. Next base: position 27,222,089 of record JACBWW010000001.1, on the reverse strand, counting down.
CACTTTGACCACCAGCCTTTGACTGGATTTATACACTTTTGGCAGCTGAAACCCTAATGTAACTATGGATTTCCTTCCTCATTTTAATTTCTTTAACTGTTTTATGCCGCAATGTAGTAAACACCTTGAAGCATCTGAAGGCATGTTGCTCTCATATATGTGTGCTTTTAAGCACCTTCAGTTGAGAGGCTGACCTTTTGAGTGTGCACTTTAGGACTCTACCATTTTATACTGATGCATTCTTTTGATCCTAGAAATCACTGAGTGATTTGCTCTCAGAGACACTCCAGGTATAAAACCCATTTCAATATATTTAATTAATTAATGATCTAACAATAAATTTATTAATTCAGTTGCATTTACTTTAATTATGACCTTGCAATGGAAAGTCAGAATAAGCAACATGTTTGGTGAGAAATTAAGACAATAATCCTAATGATCTCACTGCATCATTCCAAAATAGTGTCCATGAATAAATTTTTCTAACTAGCATTGCTTATGCTGTTGTATGGGGCTGGATGTTCTCAATAATGAAGACAAAGAAGGTTTAATGTGAGCTACTAAACCTATTTTTAACATTTCCTAAGGTTACATTACAGAAGCATGGTCTGACAGCAAAAATATAGAGAATAGAGTTCAACATTTCTGACAGCTCATTGATCTGTTTCAGAACCTCTCACCACTGTGAAGAACTTGCTAGTTTATGATCCAACCACCAGTACTTTGAATGTTCGATGGGATCACGCAGAAGGAAGTCCTCGCCAGTACAAAGTGTTTTATGGACCTTCCGCTGGAGGTGCAGAAGAAATGGTAAATTCTTCATGTGGATCTCACTAACCATCTCAGATAAATTACAGCTCATGGTGCTGGTGAGAGAAACACTGCTGAGAGAAGTACATGTTGTTTGCCTATGGCTGGCTTTTTTTCTGTTCATAGCCAACCTGAAGAAAATGCACAGCACTGCCATGAAAGTTCCTCCTACATGTATTACAGATGTTTGATTCCATGTAGTAGACCATCAGTGATTAGTTCTTAGCATGGGATTTAATACCACACACTGTTTTGTTTCTTTATTCCTGGGATACTGTGTGTGAATGTAAAACTGACTTCAGGGTGTACAAAAGGTTATAAAGTTAGCAGACCTAATTTCTACCCATTTTTACTGCTACAAAGTCATGTGACTGTAGTGTCATATGACTGTAGTGTCATGTGACTGTAGTGTGAAATGTGACTGTTTCACAAATGGTATTTGTGAAAGCAGAAAAATCCACATTCTAATGTCCTGAAATTATTTAATTACCAAAGAGCTAAAAGAATCTTGAAAATAGGAAATCCTTGTTGCAGACTGGGAAATAGTATTTCCCAGCTGTGATTCTTTTTCTACATGACCGCAATTTAATGGGCCTATGAAATGGGTTGTACTTGAATGCCATTGTTTCAATGGCAACTAAAGTGCTACTGATGACAAATATTCTTAAATGCTGTGGAGTTTTATTTCCTGACGTGAGCTGCTCATTACTTTTTCTTTTTTTTTTTTCATTTTATTTTATTTTTTTTATTTAGTGATATTTTAATGCCTCTGAGCTGCTAAATGCTGGTCATTAAAGACATCATGGCAGATTCTCCTACTTTCATTAGTACAGCAGGATCTAGACTCAAAAGTGGAGAGAGCTATAAGGGTTTATGTAGGAAAGCATTGAAATAATTTGTATTAAGTCTGAGACAGAACATTCTTAAAAGGCAATTCCAGAAGATACCATGACCATGTTATTTAAGCTTCACCTTTTGTAAAGTTTTTATCACATCCAGTCTGGAAATGAGATATAGTAAGGGAGTAAGTGAGAAATAAAAAAGCTTAAACTTTTTTTTTTTTTTTTTTGCATGTTTTTGTAAGTTTCTTGACCCTTTCTTTCTTTTTAAATTTGTAGACTACAGTACCAGGAAATACAAACTATGTCATCCTGAGGACTCTTGAACCCAACACACCTTACACTGTAACTGTGGTTCCAGTTTTCCCAGAGGGGGATGGTGGACGTACCTCTGACACTGGACGCACTTGTAAGTAAAATAGTCCTCTTCAAGAAAATGTTAGGATTTTTTTTATGAATGGCCTCAAATCAGTAGAAATTGATTTTATATCACAAGTGGAAGTTTATTTCCCCCAAATCTAAAGCATAAATGCCAAAAACTCTGTTTACCTGCTTGGTTATTGTTGCAGCGCTGTTTCCTTTGCTTATTCTTGAGGAGACTTTCAGTCCACTTAACTCAGGCAAGCTCAACTGCAAAGCTGTGCAGTACATTTACTGTTTACTTCACAGAATAGTAAAATTTTAATTGTAGTGCTAGTAGCACTACTGATGAACAAACAGCAAATCTTGGTGTTGATCCATGCTAATGTCCACACCATGTACTTAAAATTTTCCAGGACGTTTGAGCTGTTAATGTCAACTTGACCTAAAATATGTAGTTTGTGACTATTTTTGATACATATCTGATCAACAGTAGGATAATAAAGTGTTATGATCATACTTTCAATTTGCAGTACAAGCACATACTTTGCTGCCTGGTATGGAAGTTTGGAATAACTAAACATGGAGATTCTTAGCTTTGTAAATTTTGGGCTAACAAAAGTAATGTATTTATCTTGGACTAAGGTGCTTTTCAACTTCATTTGAGCACTGTTGTAAATTCAAGTAGAAATACAACTTACACAAGCAACTTTGTAAAACTTAATTTAAATTATCCTTGATCTAGTGGAGAGAGGAACACCAAGAAACATTCACGTTTACAATCCCACACCAAACAGCATGAATGTCCGATGGGAACCTGCTCCAGGCCCAGTGCAGCAATATAGAATTAATTATGCTCCACTGACTGGCCCAAGGCCATCAGAATCTGTAAGTAATTTAGCTTTTGTACTATTAGTCAAATGTGTGTAGAGAATATTGCTTCCTTCAATGAGTGTAAAAAATAATAGTAAACTTAGGCCAACTGTCTGCCCAGGAGAGTCTCAACTGAAAGCCCAGTGTTTATAGGAGTCTAGTCCATTGTTAAAAAGGCTTAATTTGGTGAAATGGAAGAAATAACTCTCCCATTTAAAAGTCTATATTGAGGATTGAGTATCCTTTATCATACTGCAGGTAAAGATGACCTAAACCTTTTTTTTTTAAGAGAGTAAGAGACAACAAATATTTATTAGGAATTGTGTAATTATGAAAGCAGATGCCAGGTTTATGTGATTTTACCAATAAACCACCTGCTTACCCCAAATAGTTCCTATTTAGTGGGGGTTGGTGTGCAGTGAAGTCTGGATATGGATAAAAAAGTGCCCAACAGGTATGAAGTAAGATTTTTTGGATTTGTATAGAAATAAGTGCAGTTTTAGACTTTGACCATGAACAGACTCCAACAAAATGTACACCCATATTGTACATGTGGATGTACATGGTTTTATGCAAGGAATTGTAAGGACCTTTTATGTCCTTTATATGTTAGTAAACTGTGAGAGAATTTACTTTTTTGGTTTTTGTTCCTAAATGTTTCTCCTTTTTTTTCTGAACTACTTTAATGTAAAATGTAAAAAATAACAATTCTATTTGCAGAATGAGATCTCCTTGGTTGTTTTTTTTTTTTCACCTGCTATTGATTTTTTTATCAATATTGCTTGTTTATTTTAAACTTGTGTTGTTTTTCTTGGATAGTGTGCAACATGATCATGTTCCAAATTTTTCTATATTTCATTCAAATTGTTTTCTAAAAAGAAATTATATAGGCTGAAACTTTATTTATATAGATGCTTTTTGTTCCTGTTTTAGATTGTGGTACCAGGCAACACTCGTGATGTGATTCTGGAGCGCTTGACTCCTGACACTGCTTACTCAATAAATGTTATAGCTCTCTATGCAGATGGAGAGGGAAATCCAAGCCAAGCACAGGGAAGAACATGTAAGAGGCAATCAGTACTTGTGTTGTGAAATATATGTCAAAATTGGTGTGAGAAGATCTTATAAAATTGGTTATGATTACAAATAATGTGAGCCATTTAGTGCAACTCTTAATGCATCTGTGTTATGGCTGCAGCAATTACAGGCCTCTGTGGCAGGAAACCTTTGCTATGCTGTCTGTCAGTTGTGGTACTTGAATAATTACCAATGTAATTTTCAGTTGGGAAATAAGTTTAATTTGAATGTATTACACTTTAAAGGCTGTTCTCAAAATCAAATTACAGGCAAATAACAATTTGTCTTTTTAAAAGAAAAAATAGCATATTAAGATATGTAGAATTAGTTGTTAACAGAAAAAAAAAAGCGCTTCATGTTCTTTCTGACATGGTAATTGTATGTGTTGGCCTCCCCAGATGTTTGTTTTTTTGCTGCAGACACCTAAACACCAAAATCTCCTTGTTATAACTTGGCTCATAAGATCTTGGTTGGCTTATGCTTAGCTTGTTTAAAATTCATGCTAGAAATAACATGTACAGAACCTGCTGGCAGCAATAATTTTGCTTCTTCTATGTTATCCCTGTGAAATCCCCATATTCATCTAAAATTTGATGTGACAGGCTATAGTTATACTTGTCTGCAGGAGCTGCACATCTGGGTGTTCTCTCCCTTCCATTTTTGGCTCCAGTTCCTCCAGCTGGGCTCTCTTACTATTTAAGACCTTCAGGCACTGCCATATTATCATTGACTTAATCTCCCCATGCATATTATTTATTCAGGGTTTCAGGAAGGGCCCTTGACTTTGACTTCAGGGCACCATTTGAGTTGATGAGGGTGACACTGAACTAGAAGTATCATGCTCCAAACAACCTTCTGTATTGTCATCCTTTAGTGCCTCGCAGTGGTCCAAGGAATGTGAGAGTATTTGATGAGACTACAAACAGCCTTTCTGTACAATGGGACCATGCAGATGGGCCAGTCCAGCAGTACAGAATCATTTATTCACCCACTGTGGGAGACCCTATCGATGAATATGTAAGTTCTGTAATTCCTTAGTAAGTACTGAGGTGTTCTCAGCCAATTCTTTAGGCTACAGAAAAACCAAGACACTCGTTCTACATGTAGTACATGTTACAGGCTCTGTGGGTTCTCTGGTCATTATTGTCAATGTTAAGAAGCCATGGTTTGTATAAAACAGGTTTGGTTTTTTTTCATGAAGCTGCAGAAAATATGGTTTAATGAACAAATATGTGTGTAAAATAATGTTAAATATGAGTCACACATTAATCAGAAGATTCTGAACAGAATATGCTTCCTGGCATTTTGTTTGAATGTGATACATTGAATAGCCATCTATTACTTCATACTCTATTCATTACAAAGTCAGTGTGCTAAGATACAGAATAAATATGAGTCTGCATTTTATAAATTGAGTAGAGTTAGCAGAGTCTAACATGACAACAATGATAACTTTGATTCAGCATCTAACTTGCTGTTCTAAGTTTCTGTATGAATTGTGTTTGTGTTTCATTTCCTGCAGCTTAATGCTAGCAAAAGTTATTCTGAAGCTTATAAAGTTCACAAAGTATTTATAGCAAAGATCCTATGGAGGTCAATGGCAGAATTCCTGCCAGCTGCCACCAGCCAAACTAGCTGGTTTAGCTATAGAATGTAAAGAGCACTATTTAAATGCTGTTATTGCTTTTATATTATTGTATAGCACATGCTGAAAGTTCACTGTTTGAAAATCCTCTACTGGACTTGTTAATCAGGGCACACGTATTTGACAACACACATATCTTCTTTGCAGAAAAGATTGGACGAGCCATAAAAACAGCAAGTCTCAAACAACCAAACATTCTAATCAAGTATTCATAGCAAATGCTGTCTGGCATGTGCTTTTGAGCTAGATACCTCAAGTTACTTCCCATAGTTCCAGTGCTTTATGTCTTCCTTATGGAGCAGGATCACTTTTGGGATTATATCTACATTTTCATTATGCAATAGTGCATGGCTGCATAAGGAAGTTGAGGAGATTGGAGGATGCATAAACATTTTTATATGTCAATATTTTTAGAGCTTCCTTCTCAGAATAACCTATTTCTGCCAAGAAAGCAAACACATCATTATGATTTTTACCTTTCTATGAGGGAAGAGTACTGAAATCTTGGTGAAGAACTACAGCATCTCAGTCTGATGTGAGGATTGTGACTGGAGAGTCAATCTGATTTATGTTTTTGTGATGGCCACAGTGTTTTGTAATTCAAAATAGAAAATACTGATAACTGTTTATTGGGTATAACCCTTAAGATATCCTGAATGACTTTTTCTATGGTGGACATAAAAAAGAGTGTGCCAAATGTCAGAACAAATTTTTGTTTCTGGCTACTGTCATTACAGATCAGTTACAAGACTGTGGGTGTGTTCATCTCTTTTTCTTCTGTGTTCTAGACAACAGTTCCTGGGATAAGGAATAATGTGATACTACAACCACTACAATCAGATACGCCGTATAAAATTACTGTTGTTGCTGTGTACGAAGATGGAGATGGTGGACAACTGACAGGAAATGGCAGAACTGGTAATCATAGTTTTTATATTGTTTATTCTTTTTTATGTTTAAGACATATTCCTTTAGCACTTCAACATTGTTAAGATTTCATTAAGTTACTTAAGTCCTTGATGTGATTGTTACCTTGCAGAGAAACAAACTGCATTTCTAAAGACTGAAAAATAATTGCTAGCCGAATTAGAATGGTTTTCTTTCTTTTTAGTTGGCCTGCTTCCTCCTCAAAACATGTACATCACTGATGAATGGTATACACGTTTCAGAGTTTCCTGGGATCCTTCACCATCCCCTGTTCTTGGCTATAAAATTGTATACAAACCTGTGGGTAAGAAAACTTATTCATTCTGGGTATACCACTTTGAGAGCAGTAAGTAGCTAATGGCAGGCCAAAGTAGAAATCATATGTATCATGAAATTTTTGTGTTAAAGGATCTATTTATGTCATTTGTTTACCAATTTTCATGAAAACTTTAGTCTTATGACCAGTATTCTGTAATAAACACAAACTATCAAAGGCAGTTTCGTGCATTCACAGTGATTGAACTGTATAGTTAAAACTTCACACAGTGACCTGATTTGTTTTTCACCTCTTTAATGCCTCTTGTCCTTCTAAGGCTATGAACTGGTGTATATGAGAGGAGTATTGGACAGGTATTTGGATACCAATGTCCTGAAGAACCTTTGTTTTATGTGGCCTTCAAACAATATACTTACCTTTCTAGAAGCTGAACACAAACACTTCACAGTAGTTTGTAAAACTGTGTATGTTCTGTTTGCAACATTGTAATATGCTAAAATTTAAGAAATCAATATACTTTGTTTTTAAAAAAATGAAGTTAACATTTACTTATATGTAAGAGATGAAATAATTTTGTAGCTCATATAATCATGATTCTTTCTCTTTCTGTGTTCTTAATGCTTCCTTTCAATCCAAGGTTCAAATGAGCCCAGGGAATTTTTTGTGGGAGAAGTGACTTCCTACACTTTGCATAATCTGTCTCCCAGTACTACTTATGATGTGAATGTGTATGCCCAGTACGATTCTGGAATGAGTGTACCTTTGACAGATCAAGGCACAACATGTAAGTCAGAAGGATTTTGTTGTACTCATGCTAGATACAAATGCTGGTCTGAGACAACGTTGATTAAGAGATGATTTTGATGGCTGGTTGCTGGGAAGCCTGTGCATCCTCTCATGGAGAACACTTGTCATCCATCCGTGATGTGGATCTTAAAAACACTAATCTTGGAAAGAGTAACAAAGATATATTTTTAAGGGATGACTTGATGAAATAAAATTTTCTAGTCTACTTCCTAAATGTTTGTTAAGCTATAGTTGGAGTTAATCTTTAACTGTCTCCAGGGTACTACAGAAGCTGTGTTACTAAGTGGGTCTAGGCTTTTTGATACTCTGCTTTTACCCCTAAGGAATATCCAGTATTTTTGATGATGGCCGCAGCTAAGAAATTTCTAAAAACGTCTCCAGTTATGATGAATCAAGCATCCTGACTCAGTACACTTCTTTCAGGCTGCCATATATATGAGTCATATTTTCATTTTTGGAAGTTTCTTATTTTGTAAAGAAATCAACTTCCTGTGAAAACTCATAAAATGAGCTGTTACCCAATATAGGATCTGGAGCCTTTGCAAATAGCTAAGTGGGGATCTGTAGGATGTAAAATAAAGAGACTTGACTAGACTTGCTCTTTCTTTATGCAAATATTTTTAAAAATCATGTTCCAGACCAGCAATGCTAATATAATTTTCATTTCGGTGTGCTTTACCTATTACATGCTATTTTCCAGAGAGCAATTTCTCTCTTTCTCTTTTCATAGTATATTTGAATGTCACTGACCTAACAAGTTACAAAGTGGGTTGGGATACTTTCTGTATCCGGTGGTCACCTCATAGGGCAGCGACTTCCTACAGACTGAAGCTAAACCCAACTGATGGTAAGTGTGTTGTATTTTTTGCATTTTCTGGAAACATATTGTCTTATGTCAGTGACAGCACCACTTATTTGGGTTGGTGGCAAGCACCAACCATAATGATACATCTGGTTGAGTTTTAAAGCTCTGAACACAACCTGTTTTTCTTGAGTGGTGAAAAAGCTGCAAAGAGGAAGTGTTGCTTATTGTCAAGTGAACCTACATCTACCAGTTGCCTGGTTTCACATGTACACTGCAATTGTGCTTTCCAGTGTGCTCCAGGGCTTATAATCATCACACAATTTTGGTCTGTAAAGGCTGTTACGGGACAAGAATAAGACTGTTGTCCCATTGTCTCTAATGTCCCCTCAAAAAGTTTCTTCATTTTTACACTTGTGTATACATGTATTAAAAGGGAAGTAATAGGTTCTAACTTTCTTTCCATTGGGATTTTTTTGACAGGTTCCAGAGGACAGGAAATCACAATACGTGGGTCAGAAACGAGCCACTGTTTTACTGGCCTCTCACCAGACACAGAATACAATGCTACTGTCTTTGTTCAGACCCCTAACCTTGAGGGACCTCCAGTCTCAATGAGGGAGCATACAGGTAGGTAACACATACTGTGAACTTTACATTTTAGCTATAGAATTTGTCTTGTTTCAGCTGTAGAATAAAATTGTTATTTCTTTTCAGTCCTCAAACCTACAGAGGCACCAACTCCACCACCTACTCCTCCTCCACCTCCTACAATCCCTCCAGCTCGGGATGGTATGTTTATTTCTAGAATTATTCAATATTTTTATATAGCTACTGTAATACTTCATAGTTTACCTCAATTTTTTATAACTTTAAGTGAATTTAAAACCAGCACAGCATTTCTGAGAAATGTAGATTGAGACTTTTTCTAATCCATCCTTTTGTTCTAGATCTTTACTAGACTTGAGCATTTCCTGGTTTAGAACAGCAAGATGCAAATCTTTGGGGAAAAAATTTTTGATATTCTATAGCTCTGCAGAAAGTCTTTATCTACTCTCAGCAGACAATTTATCTTTTATGGCAGATGATCAGAAAAAAAAAAGTAATTCAAAACATTTACGTTTTATTCTTGAGGACTTTCACATTTCTTGAAATTTTCTTTGATGTATTTTGATAATTTTTTTTTGTGTAGAGCATTAGCCATCTGCCAAGTTGACTGTGTGGTAGTAGAAATTTGCTGAATATTTGTCATTTTTGAATTTTCAAATTTTGAAGCAATATTTATTTCATGGTGATGTGGTTGATGTAGTTTAAGCATTCCTTTTCTTGGACTTTCAGTATGCAGAGGTGCCAAAGCAGACATAGTATTCTTGACTGATGCTTCCTGGAGTATTGGTGATGATAATTTCAACAAAGTAGTGAAATTTGTTTTTAGTACAGTAGGAGCCTTTGATCTAATCAATCCTGATGGAATCCAGGTAGGTTTCTTATTCCCATTGTGTACATTTTGGAGGGAAATTGAAGATGAAGATGAATTGCTACTTTCTTGCAGAATGCTGTCGTATTTTGAGTTATATTGTTGTACAACACATGTATATTGGTGTGCATGCCTATTATTTAATAAATACATTTGCCATTTTATAAATATAAGGGAAATTCCGTCTATTTTGAGGTGTTAATATTCTGAAATACAAAAGTTACAATGTGTGTGAATCCTCCAGGTAGAGAAGCTGGAGTGATGTATTGTCAATTTTATATTTTTGTTTATTTGTGTAGGGTATCACCAAAAGCACACTGCTTATATCCTAGATTTTGTCTCTGTCATATCAGAAATCTATTTTAGAGACATTCTGACTTTTGATTGAGGGTTACATTTTAATTTCTCAGAGGGAAAAATGAGTCTTGTGCACGCAGGGTCCAGCTGGCTGCTGGTTGCTGAGCTCCCTAGAATATCACTGCATGATATAGCAGAATCCTTTTGAAAAAGACACTTGCAAATGTCTTTTCATGCTGTGATAATGTGGGTCTGCTCCACAATGGGCATAGTAAAAGTATGAAAAGGTCCTCTTAATGAATTAGTGCATTTTGAGAGAGTAAACAGTAATAGCTAATGAGGAATAGGTTTTCAGGAGCACTGGGCTGATCATAGTTATGTCAAAGTAACTTCCTGTCAGGCTTCTTACCAAAAGCACTGCACCATTATCAGTTTTCTTCTTGTAGAAAGCTGGTTGAAATCACTGTTTAGGTTCCCATAACCATTTCTCTTTTGCTATATAAAATGAATGACATGAGATCTGAGAGAATTTCTTACGTGGTATTTCTGGAGTGTTGCAGAAAGCTGCAGGTGCAATGTATTTTCTTTGGTTAGGAGGCTGACAGGATATTTACAATGTTAAAGGTCCACTTTTCATGTTCTAGGCATATTTTTAGTAATTTGATTCCCTATCTTTAACTTTCTAGGCTTTAAAGGAAAAGATACTCCTTAAATTCACTCAGTCTCAGACACTTGTTATCATTTTTAGCTCTAATCTATAATGGGTCGTTTTCTTTTCCATTTGTTTTTGTTTAATATTTTTCTTCTTGCTATGTATATGGGTCCCCAGCCTGGAAACAGAGAAGACAATACAAGTGACAGACACATGTAAACACTAATGTTTAGTAAAATAATGAAGTCACATACCTCTTGAGATGCAACAATCTAAGGTTTTGAATTGAAATTTCATAATTTTAAAAGGGGTATTTACTACAACAAAAGTGAATGCATACATACAGAAACATTTCTATTCATCATTAAAATAGTATGCTATAATATTGCTATTTTACAGAATATTAAAAGGAGTAAAAAAATATTTAAAGATTATATGGGAATAAATATTCAGTGATTGTATTTCAGTATTTACATACTTACATACATACCTATGTATGTATCCAACTTTATTGACAATTCTATTGACAAATTCTTCTTTATTCCTGAAAAAATAGCCGGAAGAAATTTAGTAGATATGTACTTCTGCTCAGAAGCAGAGAATAGGCATATATACCTCACCATAGTAACAGCAAGAGTTTGATCATATGCATTTAAGGGCATATTACATTTTATGTACAGAAAAGAAAAGAAAGTTGTGTGCACATTGCTGTGATGACTATATATAAAAATATGTATGTGTATGCATAATTGGGCATATTTGAAAAAAGATTTTTTGATTATTTATGACTTATTAATATACAAAATTACATATTTCTGTGGAGAGAGTTGATCTGAACGTGGAGGTATGATACTGAACACTGTGTAATATTCCATTTCAGGTTTCGTTTGTGCAGTACAGTGATGAGGCAAAATCTGAATTTAAACTGAATACCTTTGATGACAAAGCCCAGGCCCTGGGAGCTCTTCAAAATATTCAGTACAGAGGAGGAAACACAAGGACAGGTATTTCTGGGCTGTAATTATATTTCTTTAAGATAAAATATTTTCAGAAACTACATAATTATCTTAATATTGCATGGCTGAAGAAGTAGGTTTTTCTGTTGTGTTTTAGCTCTGTGACTGTTGCCCTTGCTAAATAAAAGAATTCTTCTCCTGTGGATAATACGAATAATTCCTTGTTTATTGTACACTTTGCAGGCAAAGCTCTAACATTTATCAAAGAAAAAGTTTTGACTTGGGAGAGTGGCATGAGGCGAGGTGTTCCCAAGGTACTTGTTGTTGTGACAGATGGTCGATCTCAGGATGAGGTGAGGAAAGCAGCAACGGTTATACAGCACTCTGGTAAGCAATTCACAGCACCTGGCTGTTTCATTTATTGCTTCAATTGTCTGGGAATCATTTACTCATCTTTTATGGACTTGGAAATGTATTCTGAGTATTTGGGAAAACCTCAAAACTATTCAAAGAATTTGCGCTCTCTGAACCTAGACTTACATTTTCTTTCTTAAACCCTCTCTCCAGGAAATCTTCTCAAAGATTTCGAGTAATTCCTCGTGCACATGATTTCAAAGTTGTGACATTTGGCTTCTTCTTTCTCTTTTTGGTGTGTGGACCCCAGGGATCATTGGGAAGTGTACTCCATACTAGTGCTTATGCTTTAATGGGCCTGGTTTGCTGAGGTTATTGTTTTATCTGGTATAAACCAGTGATCTCTGGTTAAAGTAACAGTTTTTGAAGGAACTGGGTCTGAATGCCTTTATTATTATGGTCCTTATTGCCTTTTGAGCTAGGAAGCACTGCACTTCCTCATCAGATTTGATGACTGTGGTTTATGTGAGTGTAGTAATCTGTTCCTGTCCCAGCATTCAGCATTTTGTGTTTCAGGGTATGAACCACCTAGTTATGATCTCTAAGCAAGGAGATGTTGTACTTCCTTATGGGAATCACATGCATGTAAACCACAAGTGATCATCTTCTCTGTCTCTGTAACCTGACAGAATTATCTCTGTCTAGAAAGTTTCTCAGTCTCCCTGGACAATATGCTTCAGTGCTTAATTACCCTGCTATTAGGAGATCTTTGTCTTGCATTTCACCTGAGTCTTTCTTCATGCTAGTGAGATTCTCGTCTTTATTTACCTAGTTACCCGGGAAAGAAGTTGATCACTGTCCACTGTAATGGACTTTCATATTCAAAACCTGTTGCCACCTCCTCTTTCTATCTTCTCTTTTCTAGACTAAACAAACCTATTTTCTTCAATCTCATGTTGATCATGTTTTCAAAACCCCTTACCATTTTTAGTTTCCTCTCTACTTGCTTTGTTTTCTACACACATTAAAGCATGCTCAAAGCCGGAAAGAATATTTCAGCCAAAGTTTCACCAGAACTGGCCACAGGGGAATAAATATGTTCTAAAAAAAAAAAAAAAGATACTTTTATAATTTGAAATAAATGTGAATTCTGGTTTCAGCCTCCCAATTGGCTTTTCCAATGTATGTGCAGTTTCTCTTCAATGAAATTTACACCTGGTGATATGATTGACTTCTAGGGTCTGGTTTTTCTCATTTGACTTAAGACATCTGACAACTAAATGTGCAGTCTAAGGTCATTGTGTAAGGTCCTTTTATGACTAGTGAAGAGAGCAACAGATAGGCATCTATAGCCAATGACTTTTCCTATCCTGAAGTCAGCATGTTAGGGAGGTAAGATGAATTGCTTTCTGAATCTACCCATGTCTATCTGGTAATTATAGAGAAAAACTAGACAACTTAATTTGGAAAGTAGAAGTTGGTGAGGTGAATACTACTCCGGGAAAGAGAAACAGAGAGGCATGAAATGCAAGAGATGGAAACAGACAACTGGGTAACTAATGGTCTGTACAAGTTTTGGCCACAGAACAGATTTAAATACTGTAGAGTTGAGAGAATTGTACATTTTGTATTAAAGAGTGAGGGAACTATGTAGCCAAGGCTGCATGAGATTGGATAATGCCCCAAAAAACAATGAAGGAGGAGAAAGTTTTAAAAGAAAGATGTGAAAACCAATCTGAAACCTTCTTAGCTTTCACAGGGTGAAAAGAGATCCAGAATGTGTAGATCATAGGTAGATCCTCACAAGTAAATGGCTTGTGCAATATTGACAAGAAAAATGTTAATGTATTTGCTACATTTTAAGTAACAAGTGTTATTTTTACAGGCTTCAGTGTCTTTGTGGTTGGTGTGGCTGATGTAGATTACAATGAACTGGCCAAGATTGCCAGCAAGCCCAGTGAGCGTCATGTGTTTATTGTTGATGACTTTGATGCCTTTGAAAAGATTCAAGACAACCTCGTCACCTTTGTGTGTGAGACAGCTACCTCAAGTGAGTAGAAGACATTGGTTTCCCTTTTCCCAAATTAATATGCTTGCTTATATATTGCTACAAGTGAGTGGTGGGCTGACCTTGGCTGGATACTGGGTGTCCACCAAAGCTGCTCTATCACTTACCTTCTCAGCTGAACAGGGAAGAGAAAATACAACAAAAGGCTCATGGATTGAGATAAGGAGAGGGAGAGATCTCTGAGCAGTTATTGTCACAGGCAAAACAGACTCAATGTGGGAAAAAATTAATTTATTATCAATGAAATCAGAGTAGGATAAGGAGAAATAAAATCAAGTATTAAAATTTTTCCCCCTGCCCCTCCCTTCTTCCCGGGGTTAGCTTTACTCCCAATTTTCTCTATGTCCTCATCCTGAGCACCACAGGGGTACAGAGAATGAGGGCTGTGGTCAGTTCATCACATGTCTCTGCTCCTCCTTCCTCCCCAGGGGCAGCAGTACTCAAACTCATCTGCTCCAGTGGTAGACAGTCCTGTATGAATTTCTCAACATGGGTCCTTCCCATGGTCCTCAGTTCTTCATGAACTCCTCCAGTGTGGGTCACAGAATCACAGAATCACCTTGTTAGGGTTGGAAAGGACCTTTGGAGATCATCCAGTCCAATGCCCCTGCCAAGGCAGGGTCACCTAGAAGAGGTTACACAGGAACACATCCAGATGGGTTTTAAATTTCTGCAGACAGGGAGACTCCACATCTTCCCTGGGTAGCCTGTTCCAGTGCTCTGCCACCCCCAACATAAACAAGTTCTTCCTCATGTTGAGGTGAAGCCTCTTGTGTTTTAGTTTATGGCTTTTGCTCCTTTCTCTGTTGCTGGGCACTTCTGAAAAGAGTCTTGGCACCATCCTCTTGGCACCCACCTATGAGATATTGATATCCCCTCTCAGCCTTCTCTAGACCAAACAGGCTCACCTTTCCCACTCTCTCCTCATAAGACAACTGCTCCAGACCCCTCGTCTTCATGCTCTGCTGCAGGAACCCTTCCTGTAACTCCTAGTCTTTCTTATACTGAGGAGCCCAGAACTGGACACAGCACTCCAGATGTGGCCTCACTAGAGCCAAGCAGAGGGACAGGATCACTTTCCTTGACCTTCTGGCCACTCTTCCGGATGCACCCCAGGATACTAGTGGCCTCCCTGGCTGCAAGGGCACTGCCAGATCATAGTCAGCCTGTGATCCACCAAAGCTCTCATGTCCTTCTCAGCAGAACTGAGCTCTAGTAGGTCAGCCCCCAGCTGGGACTTGGGGTAATTCCTCTCCATGTGCAGGACCCTACACTTGCCCTTGTTGAACCTCATTAGGTCCCTTCCACATGGTGCAGTCCTTCAGGCACAGCCTGCTCCATTTTGGGTCTCTCATGGGGTCTCAAGCCCTGCCAGCAAGCCTGTTTTGGCATAGGCTCCTCTCTCCATGGTATCGCGGGTCCTGCCAGGAGCCTACTCCAGTGTGGGCTTCCCACAGCATCACAGACTCCTCAGACATTCACCTGCTCTGCCATAGGGTTCTCCAGCGGCTGCAGGTGGGTATCTGCTCCTCTGTGGACTTCCACAGGCTGCAGGGTCACAGCCTGCTTCACCATAATCTTCACCATAATTAAGACCAGTGGAATCTCTGCTCTGGTGCCTGCAGGTTGTTGTGTCATTCCAGCACACACAACCCCCAACCCCAGCCACTGCCCCCTGTTAAATCTGTTATCCCCCAGTCACTACCACCATTTCTGATGGGCTCAGCCTTGACCAGCAATGGCTTTGTCTTGGACCCAGATGGAACTGACTCTGTTGGGCACAAGGGAAGCTTCTGGCAGCTTCTCACAGAAATCACCCTTTTAGCTCCCACATTAACAATGCCTTCCATGCAAACCCAATACAAGCTGCCCTCTCATTTAAGGTACATCAGAAGACATGTTCCTATTAAAAAGTTAGTTTTCATAATAACTGGACATAGTTTAAGGGAGCAAGTTACTTTTAAAAATTTTGGAGTGTGTATTGTATTTTATGTAATCTTATCTTGCATTTCAAATGTACTCGTATAACAAGGAAAGAGTAACAGTCCCTGACAACACTAAGAAGCAGAATGATGCCTAATGTGAACCACGGGGCACAACAGGTCTCTTATTTACCACTGGAATAGGGGCACTAAAAATGTACAGCTATAGTGTGTGATGCTGTTTTAAAATTATCTAAATAAAGCTCAGTTGTTTACTCAAGTGAAATCCTTCTATGGCAAAAATAAGAAATTCTCAGGCCTGTTATGTGCAACTTCGTGTTCCCTAGCTGCCTCATCTGCTGGCTCCTCTGGAGCCACATAAATATGCAGTTATTTCTTGTGAATCTGACAGCTATTATGCAGCTTGACTCATGCCTTAAATATTCATGGAAAGACTGTGTCATTGTCCTTCTTTCTTCTTATGAATTATACTCTTGAAATATTTGGGGTTCATTTGTTATGCCATACAATTTGTCACAGTAGAAATACTCTACTAAAAGTAAAGATTTTGACATTGCATCTACCGCAGCTCAGGGCACAGTATGAAAAATGTAACAAAAATTGTCTCATACTTATTAATAGCACAGATGTCTTGGCAATAAAATTTTCTGAAGTATACATGTATCCATATCCTATTAGGCTTAGTAGTTTTGAATTCTATGTTGTTTCATGTCTTTCAGCTTGTCCCCTTATTTACTTGGAGGGATACACTTCACCTGGTAAGTAACTCTCTAATATTTTGGCATAGGTTCATTCGTGTCTTTTCCAGATCTACAGTGTTTCTGTTTTTTATTTTCTCTCTGGACTTAAAGGTTTCAAGATGCTGGAATCATACAATCTAACAGAGAAGCATTTTGCTTCTGTACAAGGAGTTTCACTGGAATCAGGCTCTTTCCCAAGCTATGTAGCATATAGACTCCACAAAAATGCCTTTGTCAGCCAACCAATACGGTAAGTAAACCTAAAGATTTATATTTAGGGTGACCAGATGATGAAGGATTAACAGAGTGTATAGATAGTGTTTGTATCTTAGATCATGCATTAATTTAATGTTCTTTTTACTGAGCTTCAAGAAATATACTCCGAAGAACATGTATCATTGTTTTCACTAAATGCTAATCTATTTCTTCCATTGCAATCACAGTTCACCATTAATCTAGTTTCTTATTTTTCTTTGAGATTATGCTTCTTAAGCATTCAAATCACATATAATCCACAGTTTATATTTAGGCAGTTGAACAATGGCCTCCTTAGTACAATGAATTCCATCTTGCTGGACAGAAATGCTTTCAATATGGAGGGATTAGCATCACTTTTTTCAGAAGCATCATTCTTACTGCAGTAGGCAGCACATTGATGTCATTGACCTAGGGTAGTTTCTTCTCTGCTTGACTTGCCTTATTTGGCAAATGGAGTGGAGTTTTGTAGGGCCCGTGGTCTTAGAGCTTGGTTAGAGATGGGTAAGAGATGGTCATTCTTGCCAACATTTTTTCCCAAAGGAAAAGAAGACTCAATTAGCAGTTTTATGAAAAGTGGAACAGTACCTTTCTCCCTCTTCTTTTTTTTTTTTTTCTCTCCCATCTTTTTAAGTAAGTTTCAGAAAAGTTTATTCTGGTTCAGAGGAGATGCCTAAAAATAGCCCATTGTTCCTAATAAATTTAAGGAAATTTAGTTTTCTTTTCATAGAAATCTTTGAAATCTTCTGCAGCCCTGCCAGACTGGGTAAAGATCAGATCACAAACACAGAAGATGAGGTTTATGAAGAAATTGTTTCTTTTTGCCAGCCTTCTGAGATCACAGGTTTAAAAGTGGAGGACCTGAGGATTTTTAAGTTCATTGGCATGCCGTTAATATCTGTGGGGATGATGGTTCTCTGACAGCTTGGATTTTTCCAGTGTAGGGAAATACAGATAATCCCAGTTTTGCAATTCTCCTGCATTGATAGATATTGCATTTATCAGGATAAATTGATGAAAAGACAATAAAAAGATAGGCTTCCTATCTATTTCGTTTTTTAAGAAATGTTGTGATATGTAGTCTAATGTCTGCTAAAGAGGTGGAATAGACTTGCCAGAGTATTCTGGGCACTTGTTTTTCATTAGAGTCCAGAAAATAGAACTCTAGACTGAGTCAGCAAAGCAATAAACTCATACTGTTGCTAGTGGCATAGTTGTTTCCATAGCTGAAATAACTTATTATCCTGGTTATAGATTGTGTTGCTATATCTACTTTAATATTTACATTCCTGCACTGTGCTGTGTGATGTTGTTGACTTAGTGATATGGTTTTTATTGCGATGTTCATAATTGTATGGGTTCATAAGCTTTTTCTAACATACAAAGCAGCTCCTCTCTTCATTTAAATGTTTTTATGTTCATGTGACTAAATCTCCTTTTGAGCTCCATTATAATGGTTGAGGAGAAGCAGTAGTTATCTTCTTTCTTACAATTTCCTTCCTGCATTCTCTCCTTTCCTGTACAGAAAGTTCTGAAAGCTGTTTCATGCATGTATTTATTTACTTTTGGCTTTCTGTTTTTTTAATGTCTAACAGTCCAAATATCACAAATTTAAACCTGAGCCACTAAAGAATAAGCTGGAACCCAAATGAATCACCAGATGCAGAGAAGACATTAAATATCTCCTTCACTGTATCTGTGCTTGAAGGGCAGCAATAGTTAAATGCTATTGCCTGACTGAAGCAGGCCAGATGAAAAAAACAAATAAAGCTGCAGTCCTTTTTTCTGTACTTATCATCAAGGAATTTAAAACATGTGTAGTTTATATAGAATTTTACCACAAGAATACATGCCCAAGAGTTCTTGGTCATATTCTGGCATCCTCTCTAACCATGGTGCTGAGACCAATTGAGGATGTGAGTTCATCTTAACAAATCACAGTGCTTTCATATCACAATGGTGTTTTCTGTTTGAGAGAGTGGTTAAAATGCTCTGTTCCACTAAAAGCTGTAGTTTTCCTGTTACTTTTGTGTCTTTTCTTTGAAAAAGAGCAAATGGTGAAGATCTTATTTTCCTCATGTGTTTCCATGTGAAAAAATGTCTATATTTTCTTAACAGGGAGATTCACCCCGAGGGATTGCCACAGGCATACACTATTATTCTGTTATTCCGTCTTCTGCCTGAATCCCCCAATGAGCCTTTTGCAATTTGGCAGATTACAGACAGAGATTACAAACCACAAGTTGGAGTTGTGCTTGATCGTAAGGATGGTTATATTTATTGCATAGAGAAGTTACATGTTATGTTACTTTGCATGTGTTCTCCCTAAGTATTTCCAAATCCAAAGCATCTCTACATGATAAAAGAATCATACATTTTTGCTTTTAAGAGATTTCTTTTAAACTTTGTACATCTATAGTTCAACTAAGAGCAATTGAGCTAAACTACGTTTCAACTTTGGTATTAACTCTAAAATCAAAGGAAAGTACACTTATGTACTTACAGGTCACTAAGACCATCTATGATTTGTGTTTACCCACAAAAGGGGTAAACTAGATTTTATCTTTAAGTGTATCTTTGGATGGTGGTTTCAGTAGTATATACGAAATGAAATATGTTATTTTTATTTATTGCAGCTGCCAGCAAAGTGCTGTCATTCTTTAACAAGGATACAAGGGGAGAGGTTCAAACTGTAACTTTTGATAATGATGACATAAAGAAAATCTTTTATGGAAGCTTCCATAAGGTAAATGATTGAAATTGTCATGTTGCTTTCTGAAGTACTGCTCTTTTAAATAGAAGACAACCAAGTAAAAGTCATTGTCAGGTGATTGTATCTGTTTTTTGGATAGCACTGGAAGTTAACAGGACCTACTGATCACGTAAAACAGGATCTCTGAAGTTATAGGTCTTCTTGAACCAATGTAAGAGGTTTCTCAAGAATTTGTTAAGATTCTGTAAGTGGAGGGATATATCTGAAGAAGAAATTGTAGCCTGGTTCCTGCCAAATGGAAGAGGAAGAATAATAGATAAACTGGAAGTTGTGATGAGAAAAGATATTGTGGGAGTGTAATGATTTTAAATCATTCAAAGAGGAAGATAGAGCCAGAGAAAGCAAGTAGGCAGGGAACCAGTGTTGGGAGGTCAATAGCATATTGAATAAGATTCTTATGTTTAACAAACATAATACTTTGTATGTACACATTTAGTAAGCATGAATATGAATTGATTTTTTATTTTGCTTAAAAAACTGGGCCTAAAATATTCCATTGTCTTGTTAACTGAGGAAGCAACGATAAGGAGAGAGAGCTCATAGAAGTTCTCTATGATTTAGAACGATACTTACAGTTTTTGAATTGACAAAATGGCTAGTGAAATCTTTACATGTTGCTGCGTCTGCCTTCTCTTGTCATAGTTTTGTGCTTGCTTTTCTAATTTTGTGCACCAAATTATAAAAATTTGATCTTGCCAGGCTTTCTTACTTCTAGTCATCAGGGAGTGTTTGACTCAGGCTACATGTATACCTGAAAATATTTTAAAAATATTTTCTTGCTGTGGTAAATACATACGTTCAGGGCAAGAAAGCAAGCTGCAATTGCAACATTTTTGGTTAGCTGAAATGCACATTCTCACATTTTCATTTATCTCCCTTCTATTTAGTTTAATTTTCATCTGATGACTAAATATGGCTTGAGTATAGCATTTGTTTTCATTATGATACCATCTTCTGCATGACTAGTCACTACCAACATTCCTTTGAGGATACTGATAAGGGGTTGCCTCTGTCAACTTCCACATAATGGAGGCCAAACTGTCAACTGAGCTTTGCTAGACTGAAAGCCAGGAAAGATAACTGGTGCACACATTATAATGTTTTGTGGCTTAATCTGTTTAAAACACAGGTGATTATGAAAATCACACGGTACTAAAAAAGCTATTGGTTTCCTCAGAATTTGACAGAGAATAACTTCCCAAACTGGTCCTATATTATATCCAATTATCCTTGGTTTAGAATTAATTTAAGGCCTGATTATTTTTGTATATATGAGGAAATGTTTATGTCATTGATTTTGTATCTGATAGTTATGAGTAGCTTTGGATTACTCCTACAATAAGCAGTCTTTATTTTGCCTGTGACTTATTTATTTATTTTTATTAGCTTAGTAGGACAACTGAATTTTAAGGAAATATATGAATCTACTGTAGTGAAAAAAACTGTCAGTAAAGGCTAGGATGTATCTTGTTTTGGTATGAAGGTTGAGTCATCACCAAGAAAGTACTGTTTTGACACAAAGCAGCATGTAGCATGCCACATTTTAGGTATCACTGTGAGAGCTGACACTTCAGGTCAGTGGTGTGGAGCTCTCCACATGCTGTACTGACAGCAGTCTGTTTTAAATATCTGCTGCTAATGTATTGGATGTTTAGAATAACATTTTCCTATATAGTTTCTCTAAATGTGATAGAGCTGAGCAAACTTCTCTGACAGCACTTGCAGTGATGTTCTTCTCATCAGAGCAAATGGGGAAAAAATCTGTGACCCCTGCTAGCTGCTAGAAATTAGTAGTTATGTAAAATTGTGTATCACAGTTGCTGGTGAAAAACAATTTCAGGCAAAATAAAAGTCCAAAATTTTGTATCGCTTCAATAGTTAAATACTCTAATACACTTGAAGAGAAAGTTATCCTAAGATGCCATACAATGAACACAAGTAGCAGTGATTTGCAAATTATCTTAAAGCTTTACAACTATGAATTCTTAATTAAGAGATTATTTCTCAAGAAAAAATTTCTCAGTTACTTAATGCAATGTGTAATTCCCCTTCTTTTTTTCCCAGAAAGGAATTAAAGTTCAGATTTTGATAATATTTAAAGTAGCTGGAAGAGCTTTGGTCTAGAGCTATATTTGGGATTTTTCACCATGAATCTAAGCTGATTTGTCTGGTTCGTTTCCAGATGGTTACTGAGATTGCTATCTGAGTCAGGTTGTTAATGATGGCATCGTGGGTTTCCCCAGCCCACCTGCTGGGAAAGCTTTATGTCTCAGCTGTGTTGATTAGCTCCAAATAATGGAGAGCAGTAGTTTCAGATGTATGAGGGAGACTAGCACCTTTCTAAAGGTACTTTTGTAATTTCTCCTACCGTCCAATTTCAAAGAGATGACAAATCTTTACAATGCAAGGAGATGTTTTCCAAAATATTAAACATTTTTGTGGCTTTCATTTGATGACTTACTGGTTCATTCAGTGAAATTCAGTTAACTGCACCTAACTGTAGAGAAATTTACTTTGGAATACTTGAACACTCTGTGTAGCATAGCTATGGTGAAAGCTGTTGAATCTGGCAAGTCCCATAGGAAAAATTCTGACTGCCTGAAACAGTCATTAAATTTATAACTGATGTTTTGGAGAGACAGACAACTTCTAGTTCTTATTCTTACCACACTAGACTTCCTTTTAGCTTGCCATTTTGCAGTAGTTAGCAAGAGGAAATTTGATAATGAGTGTATATCTTTCTGCTGAGATATATATGGGAAATTAGTTTGCTTGGTTTATTGATGTGATTCACGTAGCAGAAGATCAGAACACCATCAAACTTTATCTTATAAGGCATCCAGAGAGAAAAATTAAAGTATGTTTTCTCTCCTAAAATGTCATAAATGAAATAAATAGTCAGAACTAAGCAGAACAGATTCTTTATGTGTGTGTGAGAAACTGTTGAAAAGAAAATGTATTTGGGTTGAATACAGAAATGTTTTATTTACTGTAAACATCAGATACCTCCTTTAATTAGATTTATTGCCTAGGCCATGAGATTCGGACTGGAATTCAGATCTGGCAGTAAATCAGTGTTTAACTGAGTCAATGACTTGGGAGGGCTCTCCTTATTTTTGATTGTTGGGATCACTTTTTTAGATAAATAGGTGATGCTCAGCAGTTATTCCTATTTGAACCTTTTCAAGCTGATCTTATTCAACATTCTGATATAGATTTACCTCTCCTAATTTATTTACACTAATGAAAATGTAATCTGTGTTTGCTATGCAATGTGTTTTATTTTATTTAAATTGTGACAAATACTTAGCATTCCAGTAAAAGGATTTGCATATTAGGTACCTTTCAGAATTAGTAAATTACATGTGTGATGAGTTTAAACTGGTTGATGCAGTAATTAACCTGCAAAATTTAGTCATATAATCAAATAACTGACTATATAATGTACAATTATAATGAATTTAACGTTTTGGCATGGCAGTTATTTTGTTTTATAGAAAGTTTGGTGTGTAATACCAAATTATACTTTGGATACGCAGAGTTATCTTTCAATCGTTTTGGTTTTTTGTTTCTTTGTTTTTTAAATTATTTGCTCAATGAACACTATAGGGAATTTTAATTAAAAGCCCCACTTGTATACACAGCACTGAGATATAAAGCATAAGCACATAATTTAAAAAGAGTTTTAGATAAGCTCTGCTGATGCCTTGGAGGCAAGTCTGCATGGGAAAAAATTTAAAAGAGAAAAAAAAGTAAAAATTCTCAGGAGATTGTTCAGGCACTTGTTGACTCAACATTTAGGGGACTCTCTCAACTTTATGCCAATTTTTAAAGCAGTCATCAAATAGCAATATGCTTCTGTATGGTTATGTACTAGGATAACAGAAGATTTAAAACATAAATACATACTTCAGGGATTCTTTACTCCTGATCTTAATGTGTTGATACTCTAACAATTACATAGATGTTAAAATGTATATGAAATATATGCAGTAGGTAAAGTATATAAAGGCCCTGAAAACTTCCCATTGCCTGAAGATGCTCTTTCAACAACTGCATATTAAATGTGCTAGTTTCTTTCTTGGAGACTCCTAAATGTTTTCTACATTCTCACAGAAATGTAGAAAATTCACTCTCATAACATTTGTCATACATACCATAAATGTTTGGAAATATAATCTTTGCTTAGGTTTTGTGTGTTCCTCTATTTAAGGTTTACTATGTTTCCCCCAAGCACTTCATTCTCTTCTGATAAATGTACTCTCTCTTCATTACAATCATTCCTTTCCCCCTCTTTAATTTCCTCTATTTCCAGTAATTAATCTCTTCCTCTTCTCTGTTTCCCCTTGTTTTGGTATATGTTTTTGTAACCAGATTCCTCTTGTGGAAATTTTCTCTAGCATCTTCCATTATTTTCCATTGTTCTGGGCAGGCTTCTCTGGTCACTTCCTGTATCTCAATGGAGTTAATTCCTCTGGTTGAGTCATCTGTGGAAACTGAGCTCTGTATCTTTGGGTCTGAAACAATCTACTCTCTGAATTACAGAGTCTATTAGCCAGCGGGCAGTCCCAGGCTTACAAACATCTTGTGGGGTCTCAGCCATCAGAAGAGAACAAGAAATGCTTGTATTTGCTTCCTCTCAAAAGTTCTTTTCTTTTTAACTTTTATGCCACCTTAAAACAATTTTCAGCCAAGCTTTTTAAATGGGTAATGTTAGTTCAACTGCTACATTAAATAATATTTCTTAGGTGCACTTGTATATTCATCTTATTGACCTTCAACACATTCTGAAGAGGTTATTAATGTCATAGACTTTCCCTTTAAATTCAAATTCCTTGAGTTTGAATTTTTCCACCAGTTGGAAGTAAAGCAGGGTTACTAGGAACAAAATTTAAAACATTTAAAACATTAAAAATTTAAGACTAATGAATCAGCGAAATACTGTTAAAGCAATTGTGCCCATGTGCCTTTTCTAAATATTACATTAAACTTTTCTTCAGGTGCATATTGTTGTAACTTCATCAAATGTTAAGATTTACATTGACTGCAGTGAAATACTGGAAAAACCAATTAAGGAGGCTGGCAATATCACAACTGATGGCTATGAGATACTTGGGAAACTTCTAAAAGGCGACCGAAGATCAGCAACAGTAAGCAATAAATATGAATCCCTTCATTATTGCAAGACTTTGAAATTTTCTGAGGAAAGAGGTTAGAGATTAGGGGTTGCTGGGAAACCAGTGCTGCACTCAAAGCTTTCACGTGTCTGTACTGTCAAACCCAATGTACTTAACTGAGAAGTTTGGTCTTTATATTTTCTAGTTCTGGCAGAATTGCAAGAACAAAAATCTAATAGCTGAAAGTTTCACTCAGGTAAATTCAAACAAGAGCAGGAATGTTTTTCTTTTAATAAGGAGAGCAGATGAGTGCTTTTACTCTGGATTCACTATCATTAGAAATAAATGGAGGAATAATTTTTAATGATAATGTCAATAGATTTCATACTTAACAACATATTTAATGATCTTTCAAGAGTATTACTTTCTTTTACAGTTAGAAATCCAGAACTTTGACATTGTTTGCAGTCCAGTTTGGACTAGCAGAGACAGATGTTGTGATCTCCCTTCTATGGTAAGTGTAAATGAACCAGGTGCTGTCCAGAAAAATGTTATTAAGAGTAAATTCAATAATATTAATATTAGGCTGGTATTAAACCTTGTACTAAGAACACTTTTAAATCACAGTTGTCAGAGCAGCCAGTCAACAACACCTCATTTCAGAGTTTTGTATTTGAGGCAGTAATGTTGTAATGCTAGAATTGAGCCCCTTAGAAATTGTGCAAAAAATGTCTGTTATATTTGTGTTTAAGTGATGTTTCAAATTCTATGTATTATAAATGGGGAATATATATATTTATTTATTTAATCTGTTCTTAGATTAGCATTCAAAAAATACCTATTCTTTGTCAGGTCAAGCTGATTGTCAAATGCCTATAAATACTAGAACAATATTTTGCTTGTGCCTCTATTGTTAATGCCTTGCATAGTTCACAGAGAAAATTTTCTAAAAATAAAAAAGATCCTGTAGAAACATTTGGAAACCACAGTTTAGATGAAAGTTTTACTTGAAAACTGGAAAATAGAGAATCTTCCTGCTATTGTTTCAGAAAAGCATGCTGCCACTGAGTTCTTTAAAAGGACAGTAATAAATTGTGATTGAATTTTCAGAGAGATGAAGCAAAATGCCCAGCTCTTCCAAATGCTTGTACCTGTACTCAAGACAGTGTGGGACCTCCAGGACCTCCTGGACCAGCTGTAAGTTACTGGCTGTAACTATTCACAACAGACAAATTTTCTGATTTTTAAATTTATGGAAGTAATTTTGTGTTGGTCTGTGGTTTTGTGAAACAAATGTCAGTCAGAGACATAGTTTCTATCAACATGTCCATAACATCATGGTAATCCATCCCCTTTTCATCAGCTCCTACCACATCTACTTGTTTGTACAATCTTTTCCCTGTATTTCCAGTGTGATCACTGAGAATAGCTCCTCATTGACAGGCTGAAAGACTCTGGCCAGGTCTCTTGTGCATCATGTACAAGATATTTTTAATGAGCTGTGAAAATATTTTTCCTAAATACAGAGTCAAGATTTCACTCCAAGGAAAGATTCTTCACTCTGTCAGGGAAATAATTTACTTTATTTTTTATGTGGAGAGGGAGTAATTTATGGAATGGACATACACCTATCAATTGCTTTGAGTAGTAGGGAGTTATACTCAGCCCAGTAGTCATACTTTGAAGCTATCAAAAATGCTACATAAGGAATCTAAAATCCAGTTAAGTTGTCTGGTAATCTATTAGAGAGGTATTCAGAGACTTTGATGAATATAAATTTAAGTTTATGTCTGCAGAGACAAAAATCAAAATAATATTTTTTCATGGGCTGAATTGGCAAGGCTGAAGTTAGTTCCTGATGCATATTTTATTCTACTACTCTTTTTAGCAGTGTGATCTGTACACTTCAAAACTTTGGGGCCTCACACATGTGTTTGTTAAGGAGAAATCATAATGCATGCTAGTATTATGCACCTTTGCTTTCTGTCTATAAAATATATTTTCTTTCCAAATACTTAATTTAGGGTGGCCCAGGCGCTAAAGGCCCCAGAGGTGAAAGGGGTTTGACTGGATCATCTGTAAGTATGTTTCCCAAAATGCATCTATAATTATGTTGCTACAGGCTTACCTGTATGAAATTTTTTATGCTTAGTTTTAGGCTAAGAATGGAGATTATAAATTCAGTTGAAAATATGCCTTTATGTTACTTTTGTGCAGCCTGCCTATTTGAGACTATATATCACAGTCTGTGTAGCCTCAAAGGCATTGACCACATCAGGATACTGGGATTACATGCATCAGAGTTTTAATACACACTCTGCAGCGTTATTGTTCTCTCTTCTGTATAGAGGAGATGGCATTACTTCTAATTAGCACTGCCAGAAGGCATGTACTGGCCTGAGACTGCCAACATGAATCAGAGAATAGCTTATGAAAGAGTATGCCTCTTGAAAAACGTTTGTTCTATTTCCACCATTGTTCTGAAGTATTAAATGTGTCTCCAGGCTTCTGACTTACCTTAAGTCTCTAACCCAAAGGATTTTGCAGTTATGAATTTCAGAAGGTATTGTCACTGACAATTTTGTTTCAATTTTCTGCTTTAAGGGTCCTCCTGGACCTCGTGGTGAGACGGGTCCTCCTGGCCCTCAGGGTCCACCAGGTCCACAGGGTCCCAACGGGCTGTCAATCCCAGGTGAACCGGTGAGTGGAGCTTTTGAGTACCATCAGCAGGCAAAGTGTGTGGAGCCAGAGCTGTCCATGGGGATGGTGGTCTTGGGAAGAGGGTGGCATCTTTGCCTGAGCATTCATTTGTGCCTGTTCCCAGCAGTATTGTGAGACACATGTCTTTCTGAAACAAGTCTCTTAATGCAATAGCCTCTCTGTCCTGAATGTTACATGTGCTTATGGGACTCTAATGAAGGGGCAAAGTGTAAGTGCTGTAGTGTAAGTTGTGCTACTCTGTTTTCAGCTTTTCTGTAGAATTGCTAGGCATTTCAGTTTAAGGACTCAAAACTGTCAGACTGTGGTACAGCAAAATTAAGCATGCAATATTACTTTGAAGACTTTCTCACAGACTTACATGTTCAACTTCTATTTTCTGGCTCCAGTCAGTAGCTAGGGGTTTTCTTGGCAACAGCATCCATAACTTAGCAAGATGCTACTTCGGATTTCATGTGCATGCCTTCAGAGCCAGAGTAACTCTTATTAGCTGTGAAGAAGTTTCATGTGTTTTGGTTTTTATAGAAGATAGGATACATAACTCTTTGTCTGTATTGTGAATGTATTGAGGCTGCTTTTGCCATATTTTAATAATAATTAGTAATCACCCTAAAAGAAGGAATATAATTCTGACGTTTCCTATTTAAGACCAACTTGAATTTTAATGTAATCTGGAGCTTTTTTATGAAGTCTTTGATCAACATATAAAGTTTATGGAAAGCAGAAGTGATGCCTAATTGCATGCTGTGTAATTTTTCATTTGAAAATAGGTTACCTGCTCCATCTGCAATGAAATTTGGGAAATGGAAAATAAAATGTACTTTAAGATAGACATTAAGAATACCTTCTGCTTTGTAAGGACAAAGTAGAATGATTTTGTTACCCTGTGTAGAGCTCTTTTCATGGTTTTTGTTGTTATATAGTGGGAGGAAAAACTTAATCAGGATGATCTAGTGGTACCAAACAGCAAGAAAGGATAAACAATCCTTTTACATGTGTAATACAAATAATACATTAATTCGTCACATTCACTTGAAAAAGCCTGTAGAATGAAAACACCAACATTCATGGAATTTCTCATTAGCTAACAAGAATTTAGAGCACTTTTGATTCATGTAGTTTCATTTTTCATATCAATTGCGATCCATGTTCTCAGTGTATGTTTACAAAATTTTTGATTAGTAACAGTTGTTAATGCTGGATTATTTTACAAGCTACTGTAAAAAAAAATATTGTATTGTCAAGTTTAGCTCATGTGGGTTTAGACTGTGCATTAATATTACAGTGCTGTAGCATATATGGAAGGCAAGCTAGTTGTAAAAGGCAACATATTGCTTCTTTATATGCTCCCACACCTTGTGTCCTGGAAGTGTGATGTATTCTGTAATCCTGTGTGAAAATTATAGGGTCGTCAGGGAATGAAAGGAGATGCTGGCCAGCCTGGACTACCAGGGCGATCTGTAAGTCAACATTTAGACAAGTTATGTCATTCTACACTATTCCTGATGCAGCCTGGCTGCTGGACAGCTGTCTTTGATGTCACTACGAGTCAGAGGCTCTTCTCATACCTCCCTACGCCATAGTTTTGGAAGCATAGTTAGCTTACACTTAGAAATTTGAAATGTAGGAAATAGTAAACCATTCAAAGCAGCTAAAGTGAAAAAACAGCTGTTCTTGGTCAAGCCAAATGTCCTTCTGGACAGTTGTGAATGTACAATGACAGACCACTGGATTTGGAAGAATATTCTGATAATTCCCCATGAAGGTCTCTCATCTTCTGACCACTTGCAGTTAAATGTCTTCCTAAAATAAAGATTTCAGAACCTTTGCTGAACCCTTCCTCAGCAATGTTGCCTAATTACTTCCTACTTTGGGAATTCAAATGACCTTGGGACATTAATTGTATACTTTCTGAAAGAAGAAAACAATATTAAATTTCAGTTATCTGCAGGTTTCTGTTTGTAAACTATACAAGGAGGAGAAAAAATGATATTTTTTTTAAAAATAATTGGCCA
Source organism: Lanius collurio (assembly GCA_020086605.1). Lineage (NCBI taxonomy): Eukaryota > Metazoa > Chordata > Aves > Passeriformes > Laniidae > Lanius > Lanius collurio. Next base: position 27,192,307 of record JACBWW010000001.1, on the reverse strand, counting down.
AATTTAGATAATCTAAGGTCATTGATATGCACACGTGGTGACATAACGAATATTCCTTGGTTACTATATTGTCCTTAATTTTACTGATGATAAAAATACTATACAGAGAATGCTTAAATGCTGTGGTTTGAGTTTAATTTATCAGATAAGGTCAGTCATGGGCCAAGGGCCTTTTATTCTTTACGTGTTTCATTAGTCCTTATAACCCTGAGTAATATACTTTTAGGGAGTAGTGTCCTGTAGGAAGCGATGCTACATGTTAGTGTACAATGAGATTAGACAGAAAGCGGGGGAAGAACATATATACTTGAGGTATATGGAATGACATAGCAGTGATGTTTGTTCTGTCATAGATACAATTTCTCACTCTTTCTCGCTCCAGGGAACGCCAGGTTTACCTGGTCCACCTGGACCAGTGGGACCTCCAGGAGAAAGGGTAAGGTTTCCTCGGTTTATGTTCTGAAAAGACCAAGTAATGCCGTTTCTGGGTTTTGTTGAATCTTTTCCCCTTTATATAGGAGTCCTGTTATCAGTATCCCTTCTGGAGAGACAAAAGCAGAAGGGTTGGAAATGCCTCAAGGGTGAAAACCTCCACAGACAGCTATTTTTAGCCACATAGGTTCTGAAAAATAGCCCTGCTCCCTCCCCTGACTAGGTTCTCAGCTGCCTTCACCCACAGAGCAGTGTGTCTCCTGGGCAGGGCTCTGCCAGGGCACTCAGCCCTGCTGTCTTCCCCCCATGGTTACTGCTGCAGGGGATCCCTTTGAAACTCTGCTTATCTCAATGTCTGGGAGATGTGATATTGGTAAGTCAGGTTTGCTCCTAAGCCTTTGGCTATCTAGAGCTAAAAACATTTCTTTGGATGGAGAATTCTAAAATGTGCTCCTAATGAAGGGTATGTACAGAGGTATTTCATTGTGGTGGTGTTTCTTTTAACTGGGGTCAACTAAGTAAATCTCTTTTGTTGTCACAGGGGAATATCACCTTTAAGATGACTGAAGGAATGATTTGCCTTACAGTCAAAATTAATAGCTGATATATGCATTTATAGCTGTCCTTCAGTGGGAGTTGATAGCTTGAAATGAAAATAGATGACTGTGTGATAGCCAGTTGTTGTAGCCAAAGAGGATACTGTTGGATTTGTGGGTCATGGACCATCAACATTAACTTGTGAATGCTATCTTAGATTACTGGGATTTCTTAGCATTCATTCTTTCAGGGGAAATATCTGAGAGGGAGGTGGCTGTCCAGTTAAGTAGAAACCTGTTATTCTCTGACTAAACTGTGAGAAAACTGTTCGAGAGAACAGCGAAAAGAGAGATTTTACTCCTCTGGGATAAAACGAGGGTTTCTTTTCTTAAAAATATTAGGAAAGATTGATTTAATTTTCAGTTTATCAACAGCAGCTGAACATCTAAAGTGTCTGAAGCTCATTGTTCCATAGCCTTCTCTAGCATGAGTTGTGCTAGATATTTTGTAACTTACATTGGGGATAGGTTTTAAAAGAAATGCTAGTAGTAATTGTGAGTATTGCAATTATATTGTAAAGACCATTTTTCTCTAATCTTGCTTCTGTTTTGAACAGGGTTTTACGGGAAAAGATGGTCCCACAGGTCCCAGAGGCCCACCAGGACCAGCGGTAAACATAATTTTGTCTTTGATATATTCTGAATTAAGGGACTGAGCCGAGAGAGAGCCACATTGACATTTTCAATTTCTGTCAAAAATGAAATGGATCCTTTGCTTAATTTCCTAAATGGGTCTGAAAAACTCTTGGTAGAAGGTGAGCAGACAGCTGGGCAAAGCATATATTCACAAACACTCGTAACAGTAGTTTTGAAACTGATTTTTGCCTGGGTAAATAAGGGAGAAAACAGTTTATCTGGTTCTTTAGCCATGATATTTAAATGCATAGCTAGGTCTTCTGAAACCAATTGGCTTATTACTTGTACAGAGGTGAAAGCAAACCCTGTTAATTCAAGTTTTTCTTGACAAGAGTGTTTGAGCATTAATTTTTGCTTAAAGAACTGCTTCGCTGTGTTTTGTGGGACCAGGCTAGAAAAGAGGCTGGCTGTTAGAGCAAAGCATTTGTTGAATCAGACAGCCTGAGATAGGCAAGTTGCTGCAGCTCCATGTCACTGGCTCCAAACTGTAGCAAGTTGGAAGGTGCATTTCCAGTAGGCAAATGCACACAGAGCATTACATATATAGACAGCATTCTCTAAGGCAGGGTATTATTTGGGCTGGCCCCACTCCCCCACAACTGTCTTTCTCATACTCCTTTGTGAATATGCAGATGAACTTTTATCACATAATCTGATACTGGTCTTTTAATATTTTTATTTCTCTGGTATCACTAGAATGACTTTTATGGTATTCTTGTTGTGGATTTTTACATGGATCACAGATCTGCTACGTGAACTTAGAAGGCCAAACTGCTTTTTACTGCTTTAGGAATCTGTCATTAAGAATGACACCAGAAACATATACATACTTTCTTAATCTTTTGGTGCTGAAACATCTGTTAAACTATGGTGTTATGTAAAAGAAGACATTTCTATGAAGAAACAAACTGTTTTTTCCACAAAAAAAAATTTCAAGCCTGATATGTACCTAGCAGAAAACAACCCAATAGGAACCATTTTCAGTATTACTCTGGACTCAATACAGTAACATATTTCTTATTAGCTCTTAGGTTGTGTATTTCTACAATTCATTTTTCATGTCTTCTGTTGCAGGGTGCTCCCGGAGTTCCAGGAGTTGCTGGCCCTAGTGGAAAACCAGGGAAACCAGGAGATCGTGGGACACCAGTAAGATAATAATACACTTAGAGTATCAAATTTAAAATTACAGTCTGTTGATGAACATGAGACTTCTGCTGCTTTAAATAGTTGTCTTGCATTTATGATGGTGGTTAATACAGTAGAGCTGACCTAAACCCACAAGCCTTTCTTTAAAAATAAACTGATTGTTACAGTGTGCCATTTTGCTGAGTTTAATAGTAGGGGCTGGAAATTGTGGTCTCTTGTTTCCACTAAAAAGATTGTAGGCTATTATGTGCCAAGACATTTATTCATTCCTACACTGCATAAGCGTGAAAAACTAGGTCAGCAAAATGATTGTAAAGTCTTTACATTGGTGCATGTGTGTGTAGTAAAAAAGTGATAAACTGCTGAAGGTGGACAATCTTTGATAATATTACATAATCAGTTCTGTTTTGCAAATGTTTAATGTTTTTTACAATGTTATTTCAAAATTATTTAGGAGTGATTTCTGTGGGTTTTATTCAAACTTTTAAAGTGCTCCCTGAAAATGGAGAAAGAGCAGGAGGTGCTGCCTCCCACCAACAGTTTCAGGAGAAATTTAATTTGATTCATTTATCTCTGAGATCTCTGAGAAATCATGCTTGAGTCAGGAGTGGAGACAGCAAGCAAAATGAAAAGTCATTCATTACTTGTGAATAATGTATGGCAGTCATCTAGAATTTTCCATCCTGTTTCAGTGAAGTTGTATATACAAAAGCTGGATAATTTGAAAGGATATATAGTAGGCTGGGAAACTTGATGGCCATGAAGTGGAAGCTCCCAGGAGCACCTGGAAGATGGGTCATTTCCTCATACACACATCTGTGTTTGACAGACTATAAATTCCATTTCTCCTTGTAGTAGAAGACGTGGAGTGTCTTAGGAAAGTCCTGAAGCTTTCCTGCCTTTAGATATGCATTACTAATGGGATATTCGTGCTTGTTACATGCTGAATAGACATGGCCAGAGCACAAAGTGCTGTGCTTTCTTCACGAGGGAGCTTTAAGTTGTCAGGTATATCTGATTTCACCTTCACCTGGGACAATGGATAGCTGACCTAGTTCAGAAGCAAAGATCTTCTGCAGGTAAATAGTGTGTTTAGAAGGAAATCTGGCTACAAGCCCAGTTTTGAGGCTTTTGCAAAGCAAGGGAGTCAACTCCTGTCCAAGCACCCTAAATTCTCCTACACTCTAATTATTAAGGGTTCTTTTCAATTAGAAGTACATTTTTTCCCCACAGTTATTGCACTTTCTTGTAATGGGACACTGCACATCATATTTACCATTTCTAAAGTTTCTAGAACAGATCCCAGCAGGAATTCTGGCTTGCACCTTGCACAGATGTTTTATCAGATTCCTGGTGGACAGTATTTCAAGGCCTTCCTCTGTGTGCAGTATTACAGTTGCCAAAGGTGCAGCCTGACAGCCAAATGCAACTTGCACTGTCATGAATCACAGTTCTGCCTGAAGAGAAAGATAATGAGGCTTCACACTGCCTCTGGTAAATACAAGGAATAAATAATTTTTGACCAGATCCTGCTGTTTTTTCTTCTACCTGAAAAATCTGTATTGCTAGTACTATTAAATAAAAGTCAGGAGAAAGATTACAAACCAGGGGATATTGTATTCCAGGTAAAAGGTATACAGGTACCTGCGAATTATGAGCAGCTTTGGTGTTATGAAGTTTCTCCCAGTGAATGTGGTCAGCCAGAACTCCTTCCTGATGTATTCAACACCACTAATGTGCTAAGCTGAGGCAGACCACACCGTAAACATTTCTCTACCTCACTGTGTACTTATACTAGAACAACTACTACTTATATCCTAGAAATGTTAACTGAATTTTCATGGAAATAGGAAATTTGGCTTTTTGATCTGCTTACAAGTACCTCCAAGAGAAACTTAGGTGTTTTTTCCAGTGTTGTCACAAAATGTCTGAAAAAGGAACAGTAAGAACGCAAATGAGTTGGTAATTTATTGAGAACTGAGTGCAGGCTTTCCTAGAGGAGACTAAAATATCTGTCATCTGTCTGGTCAGAGAGTGAGAATTCCATAACAGTTCATACACATATCATAAGGTAACAACCATCAAGAGTAAGAAAGATTTGTTAAACTAGAAGAGGATATTGGTCCAAGAAGAAATGGGTACGTTTTCTATGAATAAATATAATGGGAAATTGAAGATCTTGGGCTACTAGAG
>JACBWW010000001.1:27020548-27186904 GCA_020086605.1 Lanius collurio | reverse complement strand
TCTCCTCTCCTCTCCTCTCCTCTCCTCTCCTCTCCTCTCCTCGCAATTAAGTAATTATCAGGATATTTTCAAGATAGTAGATGATAAATGTGATTTATAATGCTTGGACTTCCCTACTGAATAAACAAAAGATGTACATCATCATTTACCACAACATTAATTATTGGAGAATGACGTACAGAAATCTTATTCTCCTGATGGTTTTAGTTGTTACCATTTACTTGTGTTGTGGCATTTGCAGGTCCATAGTCTGTTTCAGGATGTAGCTGTAATAAGCTAAAACTAAAAACCAGACATTTCCCTGTGGACTTCACACAGTAAGAAAAATATAGATGAAAGATGAAAGGACAGAAGGGAAAGAACATTAATCAGCTTCATGGGTATATTTTGTACATATTAGCAGCTGCCTCATTGGTGGCATAATTTATTCCAATGGCACATTCATGGTGTCGCCATTCTAAATCTTTCCTTTGAATCTGTACAATTAATTTTGCAGGAATGATCTGTTATTCATGATGTAAATGTACCATATGACAACCGCTTAACTCAGTGATTGATGGATGAACTGTCTCATATTTTCTGTGGCATGTCATGGGGTAGGTGTGTGCAACTCTGCAGCAGAGAAGCTGAGAGAGCACACTGAGTTCACACCCTGACATACCCCAAGGGCATTTGTCTGCCCAAACCCTCGATAGAAGTCTATGAAACAGTGTCACCACACTTGAGGGGTGTCTGCTGTGACCTCAGTGGAATGATTTGTTGCCTTGTGTTGTTGAAATTAATTGTGGGTACTGCAGGAATGTTATGAGAAACAGCTGCAGCCCACACTTGGCCTTTGCTTTGTTAATGGTGATAAATAGATTCCTTAAAGAAATACTACAGTGTAAAAAGCAGTAACACTCAGGATGTGTGTGTAACTTTGTGGAGAGCCGTGCAGAGCAACAGATGACCAAACAGATCTTTCACCTCTGAAACATGCTTTATGTTCAAGTAGTAATTTAGGCTAGGAATGAAAATCTATGTGAACTCATGCTGTCCCCCTCATTATTCCTGGTGTTTTAGATATGCACATGCACATATAAAAATTAGAATCAGTCTTTCTGGTTTGCTTGTTACATAGTACTCTTGAAAACTGAAAACCCTGAAACCACTAAATTATTCGAAGGTGAATGGAAAGTGCTGTTAGAGAAAGGTTGGCAGATGTTAGTAATTGTAAGGAGCCCAAAGCAAGACTTCTATGAGACCATTCTAATATTAGAAATGGTTGAGAATTAAGAGGGAAGCTGTCATTATAAATAGAATAAGCACTTAATGCCACCTCTCTCCATGTTATATGTCATCTCTGCATAACTCTATTTCACTTAATACAGAATCCATTTCATACTGGTTCATGAAGACTACCCTACCTTGACGTGTTATTCTTCCTAACTTACCTTCTTTAAGGATAAGTTGTTTTAAGACTTAAAATTAAGCAATCATATATAACTCATACAAGACCATTGACCATTTACAGAAATATGATTCTAGAAATTCAGCTTTGAAATTGACAGTGTGATCCAAGTGTCAGAATAAATCCATGTTTTGGTCCTTGTTTGAATTTTTCCTTCAGATCTTTTGCTTCTGCATCTGTTAATGTGTTTTATGACAGACAAAAGACAATTTTTGTCCACTCTTTTCTGGCACCTGTTTTAGCATTTCTGAAATGAAAAGTTTAAGGAGAACCAGATCTTTCTTCTTGAAGGAGTCAATTTTTTTTTCTAGAATTGCACGTTTCAAACCTATAGTTGAGATGAAACAACATAATACTTCAGTTGCTTAATTTTTACTTATTTATTTTAGGGTGCACCTGGAATGAAGGGAGAAAAAGGTGACAGAGTAAGTCTGCTCAAAATCAGTTTTTATAATAATTTTTAAATTAAACACTATGTCTTTAAAAGTACAAACACTTGCTAATAAAACACTTGTTTTGCATTTGATTATTTAGGGTGATATTGCTTCTCAAAACATGATGCGAGCAGTTGCGAGACAAGTTTGTGAACAACTGATAAATGGTAAACAGTGTTGCTTGCTTTGTTTCCCATACTAATTTACTACTTTGTTAAAAAGAGAAAGCAACAGTTTAAATTTGAAGTGACAGACACAGACCACAGAGCACGGCGAGAGCTTAACCAATCTGGTAACTGTCCAATGCAAATGATTTGGTGGAAAAAATGTAGCAGCAAGTTTTTGCCAGATCCAGAGGCTAGATAATCACAGAATAACAGATTAAGATGAGTTAGAACTAATCTGTGACCTTTGGAAGTACACATGCAAGTCTAACACTCTGGTGACATTCCCTTTGTCATTTTGGTCCAAAATGACTTCATCTTTGTAATAAAATCAGTATATATTTTCTCATTAAACATGTCTTATTTTCAAGAGAAGGGAATCAGTGAGAAAAAGGATGCTCTGTGCAGATACTTTGCCAGTGGGGAAAGACAGATGAGTGATGGCTAAATACTGTGCACAGAATCGGTGGTGCTATGCAAGTAAAAACAATACTTATTTGGAGAAGGACTTTGAATTGAATTTCACTCCTCTACTGCCACATAATGCAGCTCTGCAGCCCATGAAGTTGTTCTCTATAGAGGTTTTCTCTCTGACCCTGAAGCAGTGCTTATGCTATCAGTAGACCCGCCAAGAAAAACGCAGGCAAATTGGTTTTAATGTTGTATCTATTACAAGAGTAAGTGCTGACTGAGGAAAACAGATATGGTTTTTTGGATCATTAAGAGTGCTTGTGCACAGGGAGGAGGACAGTATGTCCCTTAAAAAGTCTGTGATGGTTGTTAATAAAAACATGTCTATTAGTCATCACAGAAGAGGGAAAGTACGTTCATGAATGCAGTAGGCTTACGAATAAGGATATCATATCCAAGATCTTTTAATATCTCTTTGAGCATCCCCACCTTATTTTTTTCATGTTCAGCTGATCTCTTCAGTGTTATGCTAAGATTGGCACATTATACTAATCAGGCGTGTCTCTCCATTAAGGCTTCCTTCCTGCATAGTTTCAAAAGGGCGTTTTGTTCACACATCTTTTTTTTTGGGAATGAAATTTTCCCATATGCAGAAGGTATATAGGTACAAGCCTGTGCATCCTAGGCTTAAGAAAATGACCTCATCCACTGTGCTGCTAGCTCTACACATGAATAATCTATATTGCCTGCGGTAGCTGCAGAGCTCTGAAAGTATGAAGAAAAGTGATACTACAGTTTTAGAAGTGGAGCAAGTCCTTTCTGTTCTTCAGAGTAAAAACAACCTCTAAATAGAACTCTGAGAGCAAGAGTATTGTAAAAAAAAATGCTTCTTTTTTGATTTTAATGGTTCTATGATAAAATTTTAATATCATTGGCTTCCAGAATCTCCCTTATCTTTTCTTCCTGACTCCCTCCATCCTCCATTTATGTTCAGCCTTCTTATCAGCCATTCATCTTAAGTCTTTCTAATTCATCTGTACTAATTTATCGAATGGGAACAAGAATAGGATTTAATTAAGAGAGATAATATTTTATTCCTTCCCACTCTGATAAAAGATTTGCACTTATTTCACATTTTTATTTTCTTTTGAAGGTCAAATGAGCCGGTTCAATCAAATGCTGAATCAAATCCCAAATGATTATTATTCAAACCGTAACCAGCCAGGGCCACCAGGTCCACCTGGCCCCCCAGGAGCTGCTGGGACAAGAGGAGAGCCTGGACCTGGAGGAAGACCAGGATTCCCAGGACCTCCTGGGGTCCAAGGACCACCTGGTGAAAGAGGTGAATAAATTTCAAGGCAGCTGCACTGTGGACATAGTGCAGGGGCTGCCAGAGGAGCAATCTGCTCCATTTACCATGTCAGACTAGGAAGCCCTACTAGGCCATTGGGGTTGCCTGAGGGACACTGGTGATCTGAAAGACAAGGTTAACTAGATCAGTGCTTTCCTGTCTCTCTCTTTCTCAGGTTTCATGAAATAGAAATTAGTATAACATTTTGGCTGCTGTCTGAGGCTTCCACATAATATCCCAGGAAAGCAAATATTCTCAGAATTCTTCTGGCACTGAACAGCTGCATCTTGAAAGGCTGTTTGGAGTAACATAACTCTTTGCAAAATAGAACACTGATTAGGAGAGAAAATGAGTCATTAGCAAGTATAAAATGTAGGAGTTTAAAGAATTTGATCAACATCCTTAGCTCTTTACAATATTCTGAGGGGGAGCAGCAACTGAACTGAATATGACCATATGAGTAAACTAACTTTATGGCTATCTTGGAGCACTGCAATCACATGGGGTAGTGTCCTATGTTGTGGCCTTTGCTTATTTCAACTACTCTACTATACCATAGGCTCAGTGCTATGTTTTCTAGCTTATATTTTATATACCCTTTAAAGAAAGCTAGGAGTAAATCAAGGAACTCAGGAGAATTTCCTAAACTTTTTACATAACTGTTCCTAAGAAAGTATAAAACATCCTTTATAGCAGAAGTATTAAAGATTTGAAAATATCTTCTAATTTGTAGTTTGAAATAAGAGGATTCTGTGGTGTTTTCAGTATCTCAAAACTTTTCTATGTTTGAGAAGATTTATTCATATTGTAACATCTGCATCTTATTTTATTTTTAAGCTACAATATTTATATCAAAATTATTTTCCCAAATTCACATTTGAACATCTGTAGAACAAAAATTTTAACCATTCTTGTTGCATTAAATAATGGGAAGTAAATGTTAATACCAGTGAGAGAATGTGAAGAAATATCTGTTGATATGGTTTCCTTTCTTTGATTTTCATTGCCTTTTTATTATTCTGTAGGAATCCCTGGAGAGAAAGGTGAAAGAGGGAGTGGATCCCAAGGACCACGAGGTTTGCCAGGACCACCTGGTAAATATTTTTGGTTTAATAAGATTACAGAAAAGTAGGGGAAAAGCAAACATTTCTTCATAGAGAATGAGGCTAGATATGGTGAATGAATACCCTTTACTCTGTCCACGTCATGGTTTTTGACATGTATTAGTATTTACTCTGATAAATTTGTAGGAAACCCCAACAAAAATAGCAATTTAGAAAGACTTTTGGATGTGGCTAACAGGTATTTATCTTTTAATTTAGTCATCTGGCATGCTTGTTAATGTGAAAATGTGTTTCATGAAAATACATTGTCTAAATATTTGGCAGATATTTTTCATAAGTCTTATCAGATGATTCTTTTGTAGTACCTAGTTTTGTTTTGTTTTGTTTTTACTTGCTGAACTACAAAATACTCCCATATGCAGAGTTACCAGATGATAGAGACAGATGATTTGACTATTAGTTTTGGGTTTTGTATCATGAAATTTTCTTTATGCCTTGGCATAAATCAGCTGCATCACTTGTTTCTGCTTGTAGTTTACTAGGCTAAAATGGCTTTTCATTACAGGACCCGTAATATGCTTGCAGCAAATTGTAGCCTCAGTTACTTGAAGCTGTACTTTTCTGCTAACCATAGTAAGACTGGTTCCAAAAAAAACATTACCTCATCTATCCTGGCGCTACTGGGCAGTATAATTGATGTACTCCTATATTTTAATTGAAATCCAGTGTGCTTGTCTAATCTAGTAGTCTCCCTTGAGATCATCATGTCTTACACAAAAGGGAAATTAACCAGAGAATTCATTGATGTTTCTTTACTTGGCTCAAACCTTACTAAATTAGTTTCTAAGAATAAATATTTAAATAAGCCACACACAGAGAAGCAACTCATGATGAGTCACATTTCTAGATTTCTTTTGTTTTTCTTTCTGTTGACCCCCATACAGCAACAAAGTGTGTTTTCTCACCAAAGACAGCCTAGGCTGTGTAGTCTAGACAGAATTATTGTTAGCTGTTTTATCCATATGGCTCTTAAAGAAAACAACCTCCCAACCTCTCAATTCTAAAATTAGGTCCACAAGGAGAATCTAGAACTGGTCCACCAGGCTCCACAGGATCACGAGGACCACCAGGGCCACCAGGCCGTCCTGGAAATGCGGGTATTCGGGGTCCCCCAGGGCCGCCAGGATATTGTGATTCCTCCCAGTGTGCTAGCATCCCTTACAATGGCCAAGGATTCCCAGGTATGTTAGGAACAACTTAACCTTAACCTTGCCTTAAATTGCCTTCAGAGATGTGGCTGTTGGTACTGAGCTGCTTTACGTGAGACAGTCCTGCTAATCTGAACGTACTGATTCGGGAGGAGATGGATGCAGTGAGCAGGCTTGCCTCAGTGTGATGTGCAGTTCTATGAGCAGCCATTAGACTTCGGTCTAGGATTACTTGATGTCATGCATGGTTTATTTTGAATAGGAAGTAGTGAGTAAATATTGTAGTCTTGTCTTTTTGTTTTTAATGTAGATGGTTACTAGCTGGTAATGTTGCTCGTAGGATTTAAGTGACCAATTTCTTCTCTTCTTTTTTCCCCCTCTATCACCACCCCTTCCAATCGTCTTCAGAACAAGGTTGAATTCTCCATGTTTCTCTTGAAAAATTAAAGGAATGCTGTGGTTGGCAGTTTCCATATGTCTCTTTTAGAGCCATGTCAGGATTATTTATACAAAATTGATTCCTGAAATAAAGTTTTCCACAAAGGAAATAATTTAATCATAACAGTGCAGACAACTAAAATGCACCACTGTCCTACAATATCTACCCAGTTAAACACCATGGAGTCTGATCAGCCCTGAGTCATTTAAGCCTTCTGCTTTGTGATGTAGCTCAAAACAGTAGGCTGCTTCTGGAACCAAAACGAAGGATCATAGTGACCACCAATTTTTGACTGGAAAGATTCTAATATATTTTAACATGAGGATCCTGCAAGACCACAGTATTGTTAACAAATTAATATGTATGCCTTGCCAGATCTCAAAATCAGTGTATGTGATACTACTATTGGATATGGTTTGCTGTTAGTGTAATTGTGCATGTATCCATGAAAAGAAAAAGAAAATAATATATATATATATATGTACACACTTGCAGACTCAGTGATACTGGTTAAAGAGCCAGGTGGTTTTTGCAGATCTCACAAAAAAATTATTATTTAAATGAAAAATAAAGAAAATTGTACCTATGATTCAGCAGTGTTCTTTCTAGTAAGCAGCTATGTATACATATATAAATATATGCCTAAGACTTAACTGTTATGTATTTAGTTGGATGAAAGTATGTTTTTGCACATCAGATGGACTTTTTAAAAGACTAACATCATCTTTGACCTATTTCAGGTTTCGGCTAACACATTTTCTAAGTCGCCAGTGCTGCTTACAGTTTGAATACATGAAAATCCTGTTTCTGAGATGTTTGCGCACGTGCTTATTAGAAAATGAGTCCGTATGGATATTTCACCACGGATATGGTTCTTGAACCATGTTGACCTCATAGAACGGGGAGATACTTTTACTAACACAACTCATGAATGAGATAAAGGACAGTGATGTCAATTCATTAAGCCTATTGCATTTCAGTAATAAAATAGACAGTCTTTCTTTTTAAAAAAATACCTAGGCTACCAAAAACCTCAGTGGTGAGGGAGGCTTGTAAAACTACTAACCAGCAAAGGTAATGCCATTAGAAGAGAGACAGATTTAACATGGAAAATGAGAAATAACTGATGTAAATAGTAAACTAATTGTGGCTTGTAAATGATTTGTATGGGACTGTATCCACTAAAATCTGTTAACAACTCTACGGGATACTTCTGCATAAAAGCCTGCTGCTGCTTGCTGTATGCCAGAATAACATCTTTGACAACTTATGAAACCTACCTGTCTGTTGCTTGTTACCCACATGTCTGAATTGGGACATATACCTTTTTTCATGTGTAATCTTGTTGGACCTGTAACTGCAGTTATAAATACCAAAGTCTTATAATTATTTTTCTTCTGTTTTGCTGTAGTTTTTGGTGTTCCTGAAGCACCAGCTGTAACTCGGTTTGTTACGAGGAACAGCACGAGAAAGTGACATGTACTGTATATTGCCGCTGGTGATAGTTATGTCTACACTTACTTTCCCATTCTCAGAGAAAATTAGTATATGCCAAACCCATTTCTTCACTTTACCTGCTCCATGTCTTCTATTAATTATGCAGTTTAAAATAAAGCCCAATGCTTAGATTTACTGAAGTAGCTGTAAAATAGTAATTTTATTTGATTTGCTTTTGTTTTGTTTGGGTTTTTTGAATAGTTTTACCATGATTTGTCCCTTGCCTAATTTATGACTCTTTCTGCACTGTTTTGTGTATTATAAATACAAAACCTTTCAAGATGAATTTTAAACCTTTTATTATTTTACTGCCAAAAAAGCATTCATGAGCAAAACTGAGAAATACCCCCCAGTGAACTAATTATTTATATATTTATTATATGAAAATAAGGTTGAACTAACATTATGTAGACAGACTAACTTTCATTGCATATGTGGATTCAAAGACATGCGATAACTATTATGTTCAATCGGACAACTATTTTCAACCAGAACCATACGTGCCTGAAAGTGGACCCTATCAGCCTGAAGGTGAACCCTTTATAGTACCTATGGAGTCAGAAAGGAGAGAGGACGAGTATGAGGACTATGGAGTTGAAATGCATTCACCAGAATACCCTGAGCACATGCGCTGGAAAAGATCACTGTCAAGAAATGCAAAAACAAAACCGTAAAAGATCTGTGTCTTGGTTTGGTTTATTTTGGTTGGTGGTTTTTTTGGTTTTTTTGCTGTGCTTGCATTTGCAGATACACACAGGGAGAGTGCATCATTCCTTTTGCAATATGGCTTTCTGGTCTTTTCATATCAGATACTCCCCTGTTTCGTATCTTGCTTATGTGGGGATAGCAATGTGTGTACCCAAACACTTCATGTTGCTCTGGAAATGCTTGTAAAATACTGTTGCTTATAGTGGTTGCATACGGATTAAGGTGTGCATTCAGTTATCCCAGTGCTACCTTTTCATTAAAATAATGTAAAAACAAATACATTATAAAAAAAAAAAAGAAAACAAACAAAAAAACAAAACAAAACAAAAATAACCACAGAGCTGTTGCAAATTTTCTAAGGACTGTCTGCTTTAGCTCTACATTTTACTTCTTTTTCAAATGCATGTTTTCAGTTCAGTCAGATCACAGGTCTGCAATATCTAGTTAAAAAGAAACAAAAATTTCCCTCTCCTTCCAGTATCATTGTAATTTTCTTCTAAGTTAAAATCTGCAGAGCATATACTGCTCTTATACATCTCCTCTAAACGCCACAAACATTAAGTAGCTGAAATCATTGTATCAACTGGATACAGTTTAATAATGCCTGAAATCTCCTTGTTTGTAGACACAGTTACATTTATGCCAAATTGCAGTCAATCCTGCAGAGATGGAATTGCATGTTTATGTTGTATATTTAGTATGGATTTTTTTTTCAGAATACAATGTTTCTTAGTTACCCAAAAGCAGTTGGAAATTGTTCGCAAGACTATGGAGATAGAATTGCTGCTTTTATATTTTAACTGCAAATTGTGAATTTCACTGCCTTATATTATTTATTTCTGAAATGAAAGAGGCATTTTTCAATAAAACTACTGAAAATTTATGCGTCAATTCATTTTTTGAAAGGCATTGTGAGACTGATAGATTTGTATTGTATTAGTGTTATTTACTCAATCATCTGAAAATGCCAGCTATCAAAACTCAATTAGAATGGGAATAATCTAATAAGCATTTGGGCTTTGGTGGCTAGAAGTGGGTGGATGAAAGCAGGAGATGCCTCCTCTGTCTGAGGTGTGAATAACTTTTAAGAAATTCAGTCTGCAAGGCATTTGGTAAAGAAAATAAGATAACTGAGGATTAATTGCTGCCTTTTGGGAGATTTCTGGTGGATGGCTGCTGCAGGTGAAGAGACTTTCCACCTGAGGAGCTACTTGCACTGCAGAGAGCGCCTACAGCTACACAACCTCTGTTTCCTGGTGTGCTGTGAGCATTGTGGCAGCACTGACATTAGCAAATAGCTTGCCTGAGGAAGTGGGAGGGGGGTGGTTGCCGAGTTCCATCCTTCCGGCACTGTTTGTGAGCTGGCCCCTCCCTGCTCAGGAGGTCGTCTGTGTTCTCATAAGCTCTGATCACACTGATGGCTGAGATGGAGCTTTACCTACAGAGGGTGATAAGAGTGATTTGGGAAGGAACAACAGGGGGCCAGAAGAGTTACTTGCTAATTGAGGAGGAGAGAGTGGACTGGTGGTGATCCTTCTTATCCATAGTATCTTAATTGTCTACCTTATAAGTAGAAACGGCTTTTGCCATAGGACCTGGAGCAAAGCCTTTTGACATAACTGGGAAAGCAGGAGCTCTGTTTCTTAAGATCATGCAAGACATCTGTCACAGAAGTGAAGCTAGATGTGCAGGCTGGCTTCCTGATCACTGAATCTTACTCTGCGCTGCAAGCTGCATGGTAAATTTTAGTGTCCACAAATGGAAATTACACAACTCCA
Organism: Lanius collurio; assembly: GCA_020086605.1. Taxonomy (NCBI): domain Eukaryota; kingdom Metazoa; phylum Chordata; class Aves; order Passeriformes; family Laniidae; genus Lanius; species Lanius collurio. The sequence continues at coordinate 27,176,400 of JACBWW010000001.1, read as the reverse complement.
TTGACTGCCTGGTTATCAGTGAAAAGAAATACAAACAAACGGCATTTCAAAGAGTGATCCTGATTACAGCCGTATGCCTTTTAGACTGTAAGAGACTACTTATGGATTGAACTGAGGAACGATTAAAGAACAATCCAAGCTACTAATTTTATGCTTTTTTCTAAGTGTTCAGAGTTGAGTATCGAAAACATGTTCTGCAGTTTCATGTACAATAAAGAAAGGCATGTGTTTGGCAGAAAAAAAAAAAGATACTGGTAGAAATTTGGACAAGTTAATGAAAATGTCTATCTGGCTTGTATTTAAAAATAATGACATCTTGCACTGATCTTTTTCTGGCATTGAGTGTCTCTAGGACAAGTTTAACTAGATGCCTATGAATTCATTTAATAGATTACTTTCTGTCCTCCAAACAGAAAATTTTACCTTATTTAAAGCATATATTTAAAATTATTTTTAATTTCTTCACAAAATACACCAAATGCCTGCCAAGGATGCCTTGGGTTTTTTTTGTGTTCTTCATTGATATCAATCCTAATAGAGATACCACTATTTGATGATCTGGTGGCCTGAAATATTTAAACATTCAATAAAATCTGAGCTTATTGGTAGTCAATACATTTTTATGGACAAAATTCTGTTCACAGATCTGCAGGGTAGATGTAAGCTCTAGGTTATGTGCTCCCTGCAGGCACAGAATAGTGAAGTATGAGTCGTAACCACCTATGTACTTGAGATAAGTGCTGATAAGCATTTATGTTTAATTTAAAAATCTCCATGATCTCCAAAGCTGGTTAACACTTCTTTCACCTGTTTGACATGAGCCAGGTTTCTGATAGTACATGTTGAAGCAAAATGATCTTTCACTGACCCATCCAGAATATTAAGAAAATAGTTTAGGTGTTTGGGCAGCTTAAAAATGAGTGTTTACTGTTTGAGGCCAACAAGGAAGAAAACTTATTTCCAGGAATTCTCAGGGGAATGACTCTCAGGAGATGGTGGGGCTACTGATGACACTTCTGGGAAAGATGTTGCAAAGCTGAGCCAAAGAAATACTGGAAAAATGCAGATTAAATGTAAATACAAACAGATTTCAGTTCTTGAATATCTCATACACAACTGAGCAGTTTATATAGTCTGGCAGTTTAAAGAAGGAAATTGTTTGAAAGCTTAATTTTAATTGCAAACACATTTCCTCTCATTTTGGCAAAAACTGTGGATACCAACAAGCAGGTGGGAAAGGGTTGCTGCTTGCTTGAAATCAGTATGGAGAATTTGATAGGCTGAGGGAGTTGAGCCTGTTCAGTCTGGAGAAGAGGTGACTCAGAGAGGATCTCATCACTGTCTGTAAGTATCTGAAGGGAGGGTGCCAAGAGGAGGTTTCCAGACTCTGCTCAGTGGTGCCAAGCAACAGGACAAGAGGCAATGGGCAAAAACTGATGCACTGGAAGTTTCACTTGAATATGAGGAAGACTTCTTTACTTGTGAATGGCTGAGCACTGGAACAGATTGCCCAGAGAGGGTCTAGAGTCTCCCTCACTGGAGATATTTAAGAACCATCTAGACAGAATCATGAGCCTTGTACTCTGGGATGACCCTGAGCAGGGAGGCTGGACCACATGACTCACTGTGATCCCTTCCAAACTTACCCAATCTGTCACTCTGTGATTCTGTGTTTACAGAGAGGAACTTAATGAAGACAGTCATTGTCCCACACACCTCTGCTCAGAGAGCAAGGTCTTTGCATTTCTGATAGCATGGATAGCAAAACTGCAAAAATCCTAAGACAACCTTACTGATTTATGGAGGTTAATATAGTGATAATGCATCACTGCTGAGATGTCTGTGCAATAGTGGGGAAAAATGGAGTGAAGGAGAGGACGTAGGAGTGCTGTCCTTCATTTTTGCTTTTGCTGTGGTTTTGCAGTAGTCTCTCTGGTGCTGACTGCTCAGAGAGACTTCTAAAAGAAGATAAAGGTACAATAACTGATTTGGCCAGATACAAAGAGTTTCAAAAAACAACACAAGCTGTTGTTCTTTGTTCCCATGAAGGCAACTCTTTGTATTAAAAAAGTAAAATATATATATATAAAAATATATATATATTAGTGATAACTTACTCTTAATATAAATCTTAAAGGCAATAATTCTTATTAACAAGTTTCCAAAATAAATTATTCTGTGGAAAACACATTAAAGAAGGCACACAATCCTTGAGGTTGCCTTTGCTCTTATGAAGTGAAATGATATGTTGGAAATTTTTGACTGCAGCTCAGACCACAATGACAAATGGGAAACATTTTGGGAAGATGCTGCAATGGGAGAATATGAATTGTTTTCACATCAGTTTTTAAATTACAATGGACGCTTTTTATATAATTTTATTTTTAATGTACCATTGAAACTACTGATATGAAGGTAGTTGTATTTATGGTCTTCGAAGTCAAAAAGATCAGACCAGTTTATAGCCATAAAGAAAACACAGCTTCTGATAAAGAGTTTATTGCCTTCAGTATCCTGAAGAAGGCCTCAAAATTTTGTTTTGACTAACTAGTTAAAAATACTTACTGATCACTTTCATGTTCTGGAAAAGGGGTTGGCGATTAAAAGATCCTCTTGAATGCTTCTCCACATCTGAACATTTCTTAGCTGACATTCAGCTAAAAATAATAGAATCCAACAGTGATTTTAGTGCTGATACACTATTGGCATCAGAAAAAAAAAAAGCTCAGTTGAACTTTCATTGATTTGTGCTTAATATGTTTCCACTTTATTGTTTCCACTTTATTGTTTTAATTCTTTTGTGCAATCATTGAGCTGTGACAGTTACACCTCAGAGAGTGATTCTGAAATTCTCTTGTATGATCAGCTATGTTTTTTCCACCAAATTTTGTTACATTGAATTTGTAGTCCTGCTTTGAGTGAACAAATCTGTTCTCTAAGCTTGGAGATTTAGAAAGATCTTAGTAATTAGATATTTTCTTTTTGATGAGGGAATGCAGGAAAACTGTATTGAGATGTCACACAAGTGCTGGTCGCAGTTTCATTTCTGTGTCAGCTTTGTTATCATGAATTTATTCATCCCTGAACACTCCTGTTTGTTTCTGAACTGTTTGTAAAGAATAGTTTTGTGCCCAGTTTAACTCCCCCTATCTGTCACTCCTCCAGAGGCAGTTCAGGATGTCTTGACGTTTTATTCATTACCACTGCACATTTTCTTTGCAAAGCTCACATTAATTGCTTCCTGGGCCCTTGCAAGCTACTCAATGGATTTTCAAGTGTTCCTAAAGTTTTAAGAACATGACATTTCTGGGTGTTTACTTTGAGACACCCATTGATCTCTGAGTTTCAAAAAGCAATATGGCCCTAATAACTTGGCCTCTTTAACCAGCCTTGAGTTATCTTGCAAGTCACTACAAAGATTATTTTTATATTATTAAATATTGAATGAGTCAATGAAAATGGGACAGAGAAGAAATAAAATACCTTCTGTTTCTCATTTTCAGAGCACGTTATCCCTGTCAAGTTTTGAAGTTAAAAATAATGAAGGAGATGTGTTTTCTTCCTTCATCTATAATGAAAGTAGAAAAGCTTCAGATGCACAGGAAATACCAGAAAGAAGAAAACAAAAGCTGTATATTTTTCCTTAAGAGAGGCCACATATCCAAGTCCTACTCTCATCAACTTCACCACAATTATTTGTCTCTGAGCAAAAAACAGAACTCCAGTATCGTTTAAAAACAAGTATTCCTGTCTAGGATAAGAAGAACTATATAAAACTGATAAATACCTTGAGTAATGCTCATTTTGCAGCTGCCAAACTGAAAAAAAATGAGACGTTTGTCAGTTTTAATGACCTGATGTTTATGCCTCATAGCAACCTCTACAGGAAAATTGCAACACTTTATTTAATGTTTGCAGCTTTGGGTTCTGTTCATTGTCATGAACAGAGCAAAGTAACTCAGATTACTGCACACTGTACAGGAGCAGTTTTCTCTCTCATATTATGCCAACATGTCCTACCTGGCAGGGTGTTCCTTCCCTTCTTCCATGCCCTCTTTTCTTCCTGAAGCTTATGAGCTGTTCCCCACTCTAAAGGCCTCCTGCCTGTTTAGCTCCAGGAAATATGAAGTATAAGGACATGTTACAGCTAGTTCATCTGGGGAAGACTGAGGTGGTCCAGGGGCTGGAGCACCTGGTGATTGCAAGAGCTGGGCTTGTTTAGCCTGGCAAAGTAAAGTCTGGCAGGCAGGGATCCCTCTGCTGTCTTCCACTTGCTTTGCCTTCCTGCTATTCCAAGCACTTGCTTACTTGTTATTTTTCTGGCAGTATATGAACAAAAAATATTAAGAAAGTTTCTAGGATTCCTGAATCATGTACCCCATGTGACTTGCATTTTGCTGTTACCCATCTTGCATCCAGAACTCTAAAGACGGGACTGGACACAGAGTTTCAGGGTTTCTTATTGTTGATACTTGTATAACTGTTGGCATTTCCAAGTCTCCCTACATCTTTTTGAACTGTTAGACCTCTTCCACCTTTTACACTCCTGTTGTAATAGATTAACAAGTGGGAAGTCTTCTGGGCAGATTATATTATTTTCTTTTTATAAGTAGCTACAATTGTCAACTATGAAGTGAGAAGGTTCAATACATGATTTTAACCCAAATCTATTACGTCTATGCAATTCCAAGGAACAAAAGTACTTTTTGGTGCACTGGAAGACAGTGAAAAATAATGTTCTTTTAACTGCAATAGCCTTTAATCTTAACATTATTTCTCATTATGGTAAATAAGCAAAGATATAAAACTATAACCAAGGTTTAAATAAAAACAGGAATCCTGGCCCAGAACCTATTCTTAGATGTTTATCCTTTAATTTTCAGTTCCAGAAACCCTGTTCATGTGAAAAATGTCAGCATAACATCAAATAAAGTATAATCTACAGGCTTGTTTTCTTTGGCAGTTCCTCAGAATACCATGAATACTCTCTGTTGTTATTTGGCAATGCCCTTGTGTACAGTATATTTGACAGAAAATGCCTGTAGATTGTAAAGTCCCAGCCAGTGTATCCTCTAAGGTAGTATCCTGTTATATTTCTCAATCTCCTGAACTGATCTCTTTTCAGTAGCAACAAAAGTCAAAACAGCACCAAACATTTCCTATATCTGTTCAGTTTCTCAAATATGTGTCTGAAAGATGTGTCCTCATCTTATGGCACTTGCTTCCCCGCAAATGAGGCAAGAAATCTCTCAGTGAAATAGGTGCTGTTCTCAGAAATTTGAAGAGAAAGATGTTTAAATATATAGTAAAGATCAAAAGCTTTACTTAGAGAGTGGCACAAAATTAAAGTGTTTTCATGATTCATAACAGTGCTGGGGTAGGGGCTGATGGCACCAGGCTGGGCTGAAATGGCATCCTGTGGCATGGCAGGGTGGGGAGATTCCCATGTTTATTTGGAAAGGACAGTCAGGCTCAGCATTTATCTCTGAAAATACTATTTTCTGCTCATGCAGTATTTTAAGAATGTTTGGTTGGGAAATCCTTAAATGGTCATCACTGGGGCTTTTCCTTCACCAGGCTGGATTGTAATATTGTATAAAGCCTGTCCTTCAGGAGGGCTGTATGGGCTGTTCCCTCTAAGGCTGAAGGGACCATGGCTGCTGATACTGGAACGTGACTCAATGCAGCAGTCTTGCTGGAGGGAAGGAAGAGAGTGAGTGTTGTCATCAAATAAAAATAACAATGAGGCCTCTGCTGGAAACACAGAAGTAGAATAAATTAAGAACTGAGGTTTTACACATATAGTACTTGAACTACAGACACTGAAACAATGTAAAATTTAAGAAATCCCACAGTTTTGCTCATAAATCTTCATGTTCATATTTAAGGCAATGCTTTGTGCTGTGATATATTGAGATTTACAGGGAAAAATTGTGAAGATTGTAGCTGATGATCTACAGAAATACAAAAACAGAAGTAAGAGGCCTACACTTTAAAATAAAATTACTCACCATCCCTTTCTGGCAGACAACACACAGACCCAATTTCTGCATATTCTAAAAATACAACAATTGGAAGCAGATTGTTATTGATTTTTTTTCAAAAGGGAATATGCTAGAAATGTGAATGATAGCTATATCCTGCCTTATGTACCAGTATACAGAAATAGTACTAAAAATGTAGAGTGGATGAGAGTCACAGGCAGATTTATAAATAGCTATTTTAGACAATTCTCACTGAAAGTAGCTCTAAATGGAAAGACATTAAAAGGAGAAATAGATGATACTCTTTCAGCCAAACGCCGATTGTGTCAGAAGCAATATTACTGATTTCCTGAAATAGACTTTCTTTAACAATTCTACTCATTCAGCTGTGTGACTGACAGTCCATTTGGGATGTCTCAACCTCAGTCTAACTCCATTACTCAGACTTGCCACTTATAATTTTAAATTTCTCTTTTACATGAAAAAAACGCCCTATTTTCATATTTCTGAATCATTCTATGTCTCTTACTCAGAGGTGAATGAATTATATTATGGATAGATATAGATCTACATATGGATCTAGATCTAGATATGAGATTAGATATCACAGGAAGAGTTTTTCCTATTTTCTGCATAGTGATCTAATGTATTTTAATAGATCCATCTTGCATATTAGAGTAAACAAAGAATTCTTGATGTCTTGAAACCAAAATATATTATTCATTCCTTCTTAAAAGTACTTCTGAGATGGTCTCATAAGATGTGGTGGTGTTCAAACTGAACTTAGAGATGCTAGAGTGTTGTAAGGTGTTTTGGATCATGATAGTGTGCCCCAGCCAAACCATCTGTAGCTATGCCTCTTGGAGCCCTCAGAGTGAGACCAGGCTGGAATTACCCTCACCAGCTTCACCTGGCTGTCCACCTTCAGCTGCAGCAGATCAGCTCCTGGAGGGTTTTTAAGCACAGCCAGAAGGTTCTGTTAGGGGGAGGAAAAAAAAAAAAAAAAAAAAAAAAAAAAGAAGAAAAGAAAGAAGAAGAGGGAGGGATGGGAGAGGTTTGTATTTGTTCTCTGCCCTTTGCTGTCTGGATTTCCTGGACTAACTTGGCTGCTGATCACTGGGTGGATTTTGTTGCTGCCATCATCTCGACTCTGCTTGCCTCCATCTGGAGCATTGAGGACTGAAAGGTAGTGAAAGATAAACTGTGCTAAATTGAAAAAGAATTGGGAAAGGAGAAGTTGAAAGGCTAAATACAAGACAGCAAGGAATAGATAAAGAGGACTGTGCTGCACTAAATTAGGAACCAAACTTATTATCTGAGAAGTGTGTGTGGGGCTCTTGGACAAAATAGAGGAAGTAATCAAGTAATGTGTAATCTCATGCACAGCAGTTGCAAAATGTATGTGTACTGTCTTATAGATAAGTTACAAAAGGTATAATTAAGGTAAAATGTGTAAGTACTATGTTAGGTAGAAGTACTGTGTTAAGTAAGTGTAAGTAAAATGTGTGTGTACTGTGTTAGGTAAAAATGAAGTGTATAAGTAGAGCAACATGTGTAAGCAGTATAAGATAATGAGTAAGATGTATAAGTAGTGAGTTATGTGTAAGTAAGTGAACTGTATAGGTTATATATAAGTTTGTAGGATATACAAGTAAGCTAAATACACAAAAGAGGTGATAGACAGGTATTATTGTAAAAGTTGGAAGATGTGTGAGTTCACACATGATGCCCAAAGAGGTCATGCATATTTTAGAGAATTTTAAAGCTTCTGTGTAATCATAATGATTCATTGTACAGAAGTGCTGAGTTCCTGCCCTAAAGAGGTAAAGAGCCCTCTGGATGGGCATGTGCAAGAAAAGTGTCACTTCAGATCAAGGTATAGGTCTTACCTAGAAGTGGTCAGAAAAGGCAGACCTCCCTTATTTTTTTACCTGTCAACCATCTTTGTCAGACTTTGTTCTTGTGTTGCAAGGCTTCAAAAATGTATGCAGGCCAAAATATACCACATTGGTTTTATGGTAACTTACGACACCATAAGTTTCACTTAAATATTTCTCATTTTGGCAGAATGCTTCTGTGATACCTAGATACTCCACTAGAAAGAAAGTGTTCTTTTCTTAGGGAAATGTAGTTAACTGTGCTTTTAGAACCTGAGGAGATCTGAATAGATTATATTTCATATGTAAAATGGCTTTGTTTTCCCTGTGTTTTGCATTGTGTGTAAACAGTGAATAGAATGATAAATTATGATCAGTACGAGAAAATGTGTTTTGCGATTCATAAGTTGTATATTCAGTGCCATATCTTATACATGCATTTCTCATATACAACTGATTTTGCTTTTACAGTTTTGAGAATGGCTCCAGCTACAGTAGCTGGGAAGATCTTACTTTATTACCAATATTGTATGGCATTTTGTTCCAGTTTTCAATTCACCTTCCTTTATTTGCTGTATCTGACTGTATTCTTACTAATCTTTCCCCAGGTTCCACACCTACAAAAAAGGCTGCAAAAGGATATATATTTCTAAAGCCGAATTAATCAAATCAGCTTTGGCAGTCAAAATTTACAATCAACATTTCTCACTTAGTAGGCAGACTTTTGGCACATTATATTGGCCTATAATTATCCTGTAACATTAGTAGCATTGTGCATTGTACTGTGGGAAAAGCCACATCTCAGTGTGGTGGAAATTCCACTGGAGAAAGAACTAGTTCCTTCCAAACCAATTGAGTTTTGCCTTTAATAAACTCCTTGGAACTGGATCAGCACAGAATTTTATGAATTATAGCCAGATTTTCAATAGGTCTCAGTACCCTGCGTTAAGTTAGGTTTTTTTTTTCCCCACAGAAAGTTCAGCTTCTGTTTGGCACTGGAACTGGTTATACTGTTTTCAGACATGAAACAGTTTTTTAAAGAAGCCTGTTTAGCTGTGGTCTCATGGTGCTGAGCCCTAGCTAGCAAGATCTGATGACAACAGAGTGTGACAGCAGGTTTTGCTGAGGTCTAGTACCACATTAATACATCTAAGTAACTTCTGAACGGAAGGTGACTTGTAACTTCCCATCATTCAAATGCAGGTTGGGTTTACATGTGCCTCTGTGCAGCTGTAATTTAAATGAAATGGTCATGTTTTCAATAATTCCTTCCATGTCAGAACTCGCCTTCTATGAACATGCATATAAAGGGCGTGGTAGTTAACTTTGCCATCCATGGCTTTAGTAAACTCATTCCCTTTACATCATGAATTTGTGCTTTGCCGTCACCCATTGCTTTCCATGAGGAAGAAGGAGGTGCCTTGCAGAAAGGTGGACAGTCAAGGGTAAAATATGAAGCCCACCAAGCCATTTAGAAGGAAACTGCACAGCAAGTGCTCTGTGCTGGGGATCCCATGTCTAGTTTGTGTTTTGGAATACAGAATCTCAGTCCCTTCTGAACTTCATGAAGCCCAAGACTGGGAAAATATCATCTTTGAGTGGGTGAATTTAGATCTCCTAACTAAGTATGTTACTTACATTGTAGAAAAGTAAAATGCAGAATAATTTTCCTGTGGGCAATTATTAGTGTAGAAACATGAAAATGCTCCAAGGAGAAATAAAATAGATAAAAGAATTGTCTATTTCATATTAAAAATATCCATCCATCTTTCCTAAGAGGCAAGACACAAAGGGCACATCTGCTTGAAGTATCTGCCACTGAACAGAAGCATATGAGCGATCTTATATAAAAGCCAAATTATTTTAGCAAATGATGAATAAAAATGAAATCAGTCTTATAATTCCTATAAGTCTCTCTGTCATCATATATATTTAAATTAAATGTAGGCAGTTGAACAATTTAAAAAACGACCCAAACTAGCAACAACTTATCTCTCTGCTTTCTCTTGAACTTTAACATTTACAATATTTTTAGAGGTTGTTTCCTATCCAATTGTGACTTCATGTGTATTGAAAAATGAGGTCAATTGTAGTGCTGCTATTCTTAACTGGGGAAAAAGTTTAAGTAGTAAAGCCCCATGTTGTAATCATCTAAACACATTTCAAAGGGCACTGGGTAGAGGGTAAAGAAGCAACAGGTCAGATTTACCAGCTGGACACTTACATGCAACAAAATACAATGGCTAAGGATGGAAGAACCTGGCTGGACTGTTCCTTCTGGGGAAGTGAAGGCTCAGGGTAGATCTCATCAATGTATATAAACACCTGACTGAGTGAGAAAAGAAGAGAGAGGCAGGCTTTTTCCAGTGGTATCCAGTGACAGGACCAGAGGCAATGGGCAGAGGCTTCATCTGAGCATCAGGAAAACCTTTTTCACTGACTGAGTGGCTAAGCAGTGCCACAGATTGTCCAGGAATGATATGGAGTCTCCATCCTTGGATAGACACTCAAAAACACTCTGGACATAGTCTTGGGCCACTGGGTCTAGGCAGATTAGACAAGATGACCTTCAGAGGCTCCTTCCAGGCTCAACAGTTCTCTAATTCTATGATTTAGTAATTGGTTCCTACTTAATTCTTGTGATGAAAAGTGAATTATACTTGCGTGCAAAACACTTGGGCAAATGTAATAAAATGATTGTAATTTGAATTTCTGGCACAATTCCTCATGCAGTAAAAATAATTGTTGATGTAAAGCACAAAGATGCTTTTAGCAGTGTCCTATGATTCCTTCAGATTTTGATGTCTTGCCAGTGTAGCCTTCCCCCGCAGCTCCCACTGCAAACTTATCTGAAAGAGATGTTGAGTATCCATCATAAGCAAAGAAATTTTCCTAGGATTGTGAAATGCGTCATGTAAATTTATGTAGTCACTGTCAAAGCATTTAAAACAGAGGCTTATTTTTAGAAGTGACCTCTTCAAGAGGACAAAGTTTTTATGTAAACAGATGACAAAACACTGAAGAGTGACTGCAGTTTTGTTAGAGGATGTGCAGAGGTGGCTTATAAGCATTTCTGCTGGGTGCTCCATGACCTAGTGATCCTCCATGACCTAGTGATATTCCAGGGATGGCATAATTTCCCACCCAGGATATCCAGCATGTCACATCTCTGATCCCACACACAACAGAACTATGTGCTTTGTCTGAGGCATCAGGACCTACCATGGTCTGAAAAACTGCAGTTCTGAACTTCTTTGGGCAGAATTAAAAATTGAGGTAATTTATTCCATGGAAAAGCTTTTAGGGAAAAAGCTATCTTAAGGCTGATGAAGGGTGATGGAGTTGGTGGGTCATAAAATAGCTGATTTCTGACTGTGTTCATCCAATTCTTGCTCTTAACCTTTCCCCAGCACCTTGCAAAATAACTAATTGTAGTCAGCATAAGAAGTGAGATTTTTACAAGGCCCTTTTTTTATTTTTGTACTAAAAAATGAGGCAATAATAGATTCAGCTCCTTTTTTTCTGATTTTTTTCTTTCCTCTTAAGGGTCTGAAAGCAATGGAAAAGAAAGAGGTAGAAGACCAATCTTCCCCCTCAGTCACATGCTCTGCTTTAAATTAAACATTAGCTGCCATTCAGAGAAAACTTTGGAGCATGGACCCCAGCAATAACTAGAACACCAATGACTTACTCAACAGGGAACCTCATTATCCATTGGAAGAGTTGTTTATTATTTGTCAGATCACTGACATCTATCTCTCTGTGGGTTGTCACTATGTAGCACATTATTGTTTGGATGTAACATATTATTTTGACATTATCACTAAATTGTTCTTTCTGGAGAAGTAGATTCAGGCCTTTCAGTGAAACTTCATTTATTCCCAGGTGTTCTCACAAGATTTTTAGGAAGGGATGAATTATATATCTATATCTAAGTGGACCCTCTTGGTTCTCTTGCAGACAATATACTGTGAACAAACAAGTGCATCTTATCTTTCAGAAGATAAACCAGCAGTTCAAATTCCTGCCAGGAGGACAGTCCATGCCCCATAGCTCTTTGTAGCCATGATGCTCTTCAAGAAAAAGCTGAATTACTTTGTGTCAGCTGGTGGGAAACTGACTTCAGAACTCTGATGATTAGAGGAAAGTCTTGATTGCTTGTTTTCATTTCTCCCCTGGGGTTATTCTGCAAGTCAAGTCTAAAATGAATGCTTAAGATACTCAAAGCAGAATGAAACACTAACACTGGAGGCTTTTATGGATTGTGATGTCATGCCTAGAGACAAGTTTGTTTATGTGGTTGAAAGGGGATTTACCAGTCTTTCCCACTGCTTTTTGTCTGCCCATGCCTGTACAGTCTGTTCTTGCAAGAGTGTAGGGCTCTCAAGACATATTTTGGAAAGAAAAACAAACATCATCTTTTATATCTATAGACATTTTCTCTTTCGATTTTTTTATTCCTCATCTTTTCTGATGGGTTCCTAGTCCTCCTTGGCACTGCTCCAGTATTGATTGTATTGCTCAGTGTTTACCTGCAACTGGAAAACCAGGCTGATTTCTATATTTTCCTATCCTGTTCTTATTTTTGCATCCCCAAAGAGAAATTTTGGTTTGGTATGTTCAGATTTATGATGAACATTTAAATTACTTCAGTCTTACAATCAAATTTCGGTGATTTAAACCCATAATGCTACTCCACATCATTTGGAAATTCATTAATTGAAATACTTTGCCCTGCCTTCAAACCCAGTAGCAGCCTCATAAGAGCAAGGACACAATGAATAGACTCTTTCTATGCCAGCACCTTGGGCTCAAGGAGGACAGACCACTCTGTGACTGGCAGTGAGAGCCAGGAATTCTTCTGTGGGGAGCAGTAATGGGAGCAAGGTGGCACAAGTGGCTGCATGTTCAGTGCCTGGATCCCAGGGCCTCCAAGTGTCCACGTCCCTAGACTGGCAAGGCAGCAGGTTCACCTTGGATCCTGGTGCCTTGAAGTGCTCCTCGGAGACTGAATCTGAGTAAACTGTTCTATTACTACTGAACCCCCAATTTTTCCTTGTGCTGCTGAGGTGGCTCTGGATGTACACACTGACACTCATGCCACCTCAGTGAGACAGCTGTGATTTTGTTGGATGGAGACTCAGCAGGGCTGCTGCTGCTTTTCACTGCACCAATTGTACTCGTGTAATTAGCCCATCAGTGTCCCACAAGCTCTAGGACCCCAAAAATATAAGTCCAGCAGCCCCAGGCACAGAAGTTCCTGTGCTCTGCCTCAAACATTAAGATCCTTTCATAACAGTTTGCAGGGAAAATCTCCTTTTGCTCACAGGCTGTGCAAAGAGCCCAAATTTTGTGGTGTGCCAAGTTTTCCCACTCTTTCAGGACCTCTGTTCAATTGTCACATTTAATGAAACATCTCATGATTATTTTACAATTTTGGCAATATAACAGTAATTTTTGTCAGCAAAAACAATCAGTGATGCCCACTAGAAATTGGCAGAAATAATTTATATTTTATATACAAACAAAAATACTGTGTCTGTGGCTTCTAGGGCAAAATCCCACATTATTTTCCTATTAATTTCCCTGGCAATTCTGGTTGCTGCAGTGTTTCATAAATGGGTCTTCATTTGTACAAACTCATACCTTCATAGTGTTAATCCTGTTTCAAAGTTTTTCTGTTTGTTTTTCTGCACATTATAGATGATGAATTAACTTTACTGAGTATTTGTTACTTACTGTTTTGTTGTTTTAGGTGTGGTGACTCACAGTCGCTGTTTATGCCCTTTGGAATTTTTCTGTGAAAAAGGGAACTTTGTGCTAAGGCATTTGGGTCTTTGTTTTGGACCATTATTTGGAAAATATTTGCAAAGGCAATATGGATGTGCTACTACGTGGAGAAAAAGCAGCAAAAGACAGCATGTATGTTCTAGCCTTATGAAGTATTCCTGGTCCAGAGAGAATGGAAGTCAACCAAAAGTCTTTCCATTGACTGTAGTGGGTTTTGGATCAAGTCTTGTGTATGTAAGTGGTGTCCAAATATCTGAGCTGTTCACAAATGGTCCATGTCTGCTATAGTTACCAGGAAATGCAGGCAGTGGGCCAGAGTTCAAAGATTCAGCTTTTTGAAATCTAATTCACACTTACAAAAAGAAAGATGCCTTTATCCAACCTGTTCCCGTCCTCCAGGGTGCTGAGTTTTCTTGTGACTCAACTCCTCAGCTATTAAAAAAATAACAAAAACTTTCCTAGCTAGATACATTTGTGCAGGAACTAGTAAATCTCAGGAAAAGTGGGGCATAATTCTGGAAATGGTCATAAGTATAGCTGGGCTGGAAAGTAGGAATACTTTTGAAATCGGACCTCTGATCTAATTAACCCTACAAATGGACTGAGTTTTGAGATGAAGATTGGTAGGTCTCATAAGGAGGGGAATCTTATAGGAGCAATCTAATTCTGGCAAAGTTGGTAGCCAGAGAGTGCCTTAGGAGGGGATTTCATGGTACAGTCTCTGCCATTGTGGGGATTAATGAATATATATGCCTACATATATATATGTCCTATAATAAATGCACTGAAGACTGCAAGGCATGCAGATACCAAGGGAACTGCGAAAACCCACAGGGGAAATTTCTGTGTACACTTTATCGGCTACTTAAATAAGCTCTAAAAGTGTAACATAACATCATACTGTGCTGGAGAATGGTTATGGGTCTCAATTTAAAAGTTATGTCTTATGTTGATTTTAAGTACAATATTTAAGATTATATGAATGTTTTGAACTTGAATTTCCCATCATCACATTAAAAAAAAAAGCCCAGAAACCAATGACCTGAAGAATTCTGTTCACTGGAACAAATTAGACTATTGGTAAGTTATTTTCAGGCAACTTACAGGTGCAGATGGAAAACACTGTGAGAATAAACTCTGCATAAACAATAACCAAAAGAATTAAGAATTTGTTGATCTTTTCTTGAGGAACGATGGTTTAAAAGACAGCTGTTTGCTATACTGGCAGCTAGCTCCCCATAAGTATTCCTGAGAAGAACCCATTTGCAGCTCCAGGTGAGCATAATCAAAGACACGGTTAAGTAGAACATAAACTGCATTCAGCATCTGAAACCTTTTACTTATGTTAGCTAAGGAAATAAAAATTACTTCTGGCAATGTTTCAGATATTCCCAAGACCTCTAGTGTGTATAAAGAGCAGGAGTGAGAACATTGGAAAGCTGTTGCTCCTTGCTTACAAGTGCTTCAAAAATCATTAACCATTACTTTCTTCAGAAGGAGTCCTGTAATCTGGCCTGGTTTATCAATCAGTTTCAGGAATACAGAAAAAGTCTTCAGCTTTGTGGGGCTGTCCCAAATATGACAGAAGATGTTTAAGACTGGGTCATTACCAGTGTCTTCGTTGAGAGGAGTGCTAGACACCAACAGCTGAACACACAACAGAGGGCAACACCTAGTTAGACAATTATCTACTGTTCTGGGAAGTCATTCTCCGGAAGTGTAGCTGACTATCATTATCATTTGATTAAGTCCTGAAAAGTAAAATTGCAGTTAAATTAAAATATGAGGTTTTGTATATGAACTGGGTGCTCTTCATGTCTAGGAAGCACATGGCTTTTGAGAAAATACAATAAAATAGTATCAGAATGAAACACTTAGGCTTCAGACTTGCAAATATGCCATGAGAAAAGGTAGAACAGAAGAATTTGCCTTCCAGTCACAGAAAATCTGTTCATCCTTATTTTCATCAGTGGTGACCTCAAGAGCCAAAAATTGCTTTACTTACTGCTTAAAGTGAAAGGTGACTGTTATGGTTTAGCATAGTTTGCTCATCAGCTGAGGAAGGGTTATCACTTCCTATAGACCCGATTAAAACCCTGGTTTGAATACTGGCATGTTCTTTAAGCCACTTAAGAAGTTGACACCGCTCTGTGAACCACCTTTTGAGAACTGACAGAGACAGGAAAGGTCTCTGACTTCCAGCCTTTGGACAAGTAACTGGGAGCTGTGGGCACATGCGGTGCACTGGCCCGGGCCCTGCTTGGCCTGGCCTGGGCCGGGAGCCAGCCCCAGAGCCGAGTGGCACCATTCCATCTGGGGGGACAGACCCTTGCCCATGGAGGCAGCCTGGCAGCATAGCCACCCCCCCCACCACTGTGGCCCTGGCTGCTGCCTGGCAGAGATTGTGTGACTGAGAGAGATAAGAGAATTCCAGCTGGGTGAGATTAACTCTTTAAATGCTGTAAGGTTTCTTCAGAACAGATGAGCTTGCAGCCATCAATCCTCTCCCAGAGGAAAAGTGAAGGAATATGAGGAAAACATCCTGAAGACACCACAGTCAGTGAAGAAGAGGGGGCTGAAACCTTGAGGGCAAAGAAAGAGGAGATGCTTCAAGCGTAGAAGCTGAAATTGTGGCAAACCTATGGGAATGAACTGGACTGTTAGGGTCCCTGTTGTAATTTCATAAAGCATGGGGGTAGAGCAATTGCGAGCCAAGGTACCTCTGCTGGAGTCTGAAGCAGCAAAGTGATTTGCTACTATGGACATTGTAAATGTATCTTCTCTCCATTTCTTTGGCTCCAGAGGGCAGGACTCTGTTTACCTTCACATGGAGGGGGTGTGTAATACACCTGGAATTCACCCTACTGGATGGGGGGGCATGGTCCCACCCTTTGATATGGATTGATCCAGACCTCAGTAGAAGGGAACGTGGAGGCATGCATGTGAAGATGACCTCTGTTCCTAGAGATGAAGATGCTTCCTGGAGATAAGTGACGAGAACCTTGCTTCTAACAGCTCAGCCTTAAATCGGTACCCTCTGAACTCAAAAATTGAAATCCTCAAAAAGCAGCTGTGGGGAAAGCTGTGATTCACAGGAAGGGACTCATTACATGCACGCAGAGAACCATCTGAACGGTGGACTTGATGTGATACTCCAGCCACGAGAGAGTTGTTCTTGTGGAAACATTTCCATAGCATAAGCAAGAGAGACAGAGACTCCTCTCTCTCTGTATGAACTGAAAAAGACTATTATAGTGGTGCTAAGCTGACTGAGAGGCTCAAGGGTTGTCTTTCCATTGTCAGTCGGAGGGGAGAGGGGGTGGGAGTGGTGTTCTGAGGGTTTAGTCTGATTCTGACTTTTATTTCTTTCCTTTAGGTCTGTTAATAAACTTCTTTATAGTCTTTTAAGTTTTTAAGTGCCTGCTTCTAATTCTTACCTCACAGAGGTAAAATAAGTCAGTAATGGATGATTTGGACTAAACCACTACACTAAATTGGTGTTTCTGCCTGGTTTTCAAACCGAACCCCTGACAGTGACTCACAGAGACAGTGTGAGTAAGTAAAATTTTTGTAAGAGTGCCTTTCATATTTGACCACTGTAATGATTATGTTGCAGACCTCTTATGGATGGTTTGGAGTACATGTGAGCATAGAATGAATATAGGAGTAAGGAACAGCTTTTTTTCCTACATATAAACCCTAACCACATTAATCTTGAAGGAACCATAAAGCCATAGTTCAAAACAAACCCACTTGCTCTGGACTGCGCTCTAGAGCTCTTCTTAGTGTGCAAAAAGAGCAGGAAACAGAAGCTTGTGCCCTTTTCAAAGTCTGTTTAGGACAATGTAAGTCCTGGGAGAATGGGAGCAGAACAACTTCTGTCTTCCCCTGATCAGAAAGGCTGCCACACATGGTCAGGTTATGCCCATAAACTTGATTCTATTCCCCCATCATAGCTACTCTTGGGGCTATTTCTCCTCTGTTTTGCCTGCACAATGCCCTGCAAATTTCCTTTTTTCTTTTTGGATCCATTCTGAATTTCTCCACAGCTTTAGGGACATGAGGAAGTTTCTAATTTATCTGCTCCCTGCTCTGCTGTTCTCTAGCTGTTAAGAATTTAGTGTTGCCAGAGTTGAATGTGGTGACAGAATAGAACAGAACAGTGAAGCTAAAGAATGAGACACTGGCTATGGGACAGAGAAAAGACATAAACTGATTAATTCCTGCCAGTAGTTTTTTCCTTCTCTTTGGGTTCTTTATAAGTACTAGTGCCTCCCCCTGCCGTATAATCTGCACTTCCACTTCTTCATGAACAGGAGCAGCAGACAAATAGATGTCAATTTCAGGGAAAAAATTAAATTCCTATTACATGCAGCATTATCCTATCTTTGATACATTTATGACCTTAATTGTAGAAAGTCAGTACAGAAGGAAGGCAAGGAGATCTGGAGCATTATCTCTGAGCACTCTGTAACCTTGGGAAGGTTTTTCTTTTACTGTGACCAGGCAGGTGATTGACATCTTTCTGCAACTGGAATTGCTGAAATCACAACGACACTTGGAAATTTTGTTACTCAGCTTCTAAATCTACATCTGAGTCAATTTGTACTATAAGTTCCTCACAAAATCTCTCCTGTTTTAATAGTCAGACTTTGAATTTCCTGTTCTAGATATACCACTTCCATGTTCTATTAGTTACAGAAGTAAAATCCAAAATGTATATTTTTAAAAACTAATTGAATTTATTTTTGAAAGTTTTCTGGAGATATACCAACAAGAAAGAGGATGTTAGTCAGTAGGAGCAAAGATTTGTACACATGGTAGAATTTTCAGTAATTCCTTCCTGCTGTACAACATATTAGTGTTCTGATCAAATCACATCATCACTGCTGAGGCTTTCAGAACTATATTTTTCAATTTCTGAAACTGTGTGGTGTAAGATGTATCAGAAATAGAAATAATTATTATGTGTTGTCCTTCTCACATCTTTTATGCTGGAATGAGTTAGTGCCCTTGCAGGGATCATCCAGCTAATCCCTCTTTTCAAGGAGGGCACTGCTAGAAGTCACTTGACAGCATCTGGAGTGGATTGCCTGAAGGAAATGTAGGCAATCTTAGAATGTCTGGCTTTTGTCTATACCACTGTAGATATTAATGATGATATGATGCGAGCAAAGTCCTGCTCTCCTGCTCAGCCTTGTCTGCAAGAAAGTTTCTTAGTGCTACTGTGAGACCAGACTGTTTAATCTGTCATATAGGCAGTTTAAAGATTTCCAGTGACCTTTTTTCTCCTGCCAGCAAGTAGAAGCATAAGCAGGACCACACAGTTGTAAAGAACCTTAGGATGTGTGTACCAAATCCAGCTAGTGTAAGCTTAGGATGTCTCTGTTCTCGCTTCTGGGTTTAGGGGTTTTTTGTACATGTAAAGATTAATGCATGTGGTGCAGGTGCTTACTATTTGACAGCTCCTTGCACCTTCTTTTTTTGTTGCCTAAACCCAAATAATTAAATAGGTTTGCTATTCTTGGCAAACTTGGGTCTTCACCACCACAACCCTATGGCTACTTTTAGCTTGTAAGGCTCAAGACAAAGCATTATGAAGGGTTCTGGATTTTTTCTCCCCATATTTATTATAAATCACAGCACACATGCACGTAGCCAGAGTCTTAGTTTTGTGTGTTAAAAATTCTGCTCTGCTTAGTACATTAGTTTTTTTTCAAGTAATTGTTAACTCTGCTGACAGCTGCAAGATATGACTTCTATGAGGCTGCTTTGAAGCTTCTTGCACTGGTTTGTAGAACTCCCTCCTTTGCTTGCAACAAGGCTGTAGGGAGATGAGCCAGGACTCAGCCCTCACCCGGAATTCCACTCACTTCTCTGTTTTCTCCACTGCATTCTTTGGCAGAAGACCTTCAACTCTCTGGATGGGTAAACATTTTTGAGGTACTCCAGCCTCAGGTGCAACTAAATACTGCACTGCTGTCCTTCAAAGTGAAAAGACACAGCAGACACCCCTTCTCAGTTTTTGCCTGCCCTTGTGTCTAGTGTGCCCACCAGCAAAATCTGCCAGCTCCTGGAGGGGTGGATGCATAGCAGGGAAATCATGTAAGTTGGAATAAAGGATCCATTGACTAAACCTTTTTCTTAATAGAAATTTAAGCCATGTAGAACCATTATTCAGGATATCTAATGAAATAAATAAAAAGGTTAGATTTCCTCCTTTGTGATTTTAGTTTGGCCTCATATTAGCATAGTACAGCATTATAGCACCTGACCTAAAAATGGCATGCCAAACATTTTGACTCCTAGTTAGGAATGCTTCTGCAAGTGTTCTTTTCCTTGTCCTCTCCAACTGCACTGAGAAGCAGTTGTATCATCTATTTATTGCCAGTGCCAGCTCTAAGCAATACACTACCCTCTTCCCATCACATATTTATGAGAAGCATCTTCATGCATTTTCCCAAGTTGGTCTTCTGATGAGAGAGAAATGTCTTCATATGTATTAATAAATTCAATAATCACAGAGATGTTTTAGCATCTATATTTTCTGTAGTGCCTGAGAGGCTCAGAATTGGTGATATGCTGGGAGAATTGCCTATCAGGCTAAGTAATGTCCATCTATGTAGATCTAACTGTTGTCTCTTACTTTATACAAATTTTCTGTGTAGAGCACAAGGGTTCTGAACATGGTTGACACACAGAGGCATCACTGTGAAGCAAATAATCACTAAAGATTAGCAGTAATAGTAGTCACAAGACACTCCTCCAAGTTTCAGAGGATGAGGACCCATCCTGGGCCCCATGCAGGACAGAAATGAAAATTATCATGTGTGCAGGAAAGGGAGAGGAATCCAACATCTGTTATTAATATGTACTTAATCAGGCTGTGGCAGATTGGGCACAAGCTCTTTGGACAATGTGAGATAGAAGTGACACAGACTTCACACTGTACACACTGTATTTTTTTACAAATCTATATTTGCATACACATACTCATTAAAATGTCCCTTTATTTTATGACTAACAACAGACAATTAACAAAAATTTTGAACTAAGAAATGTTTGTAAAAATATTTTTATGGTTTAAACACAAAATTATCACAGAATATGGCCTTCGAAATGCAGTCAGGGATAAGGTTAGACTATCCTGAGTTATAGTTCACCATTTGCATGATATTTTACACTCTACTTTTAAAAATTAATATTGTCTCCCTGATTTTCAAATGATCATCTCAAAAGCAATACAAAGCTGCACAAACTGCCTTTTCATCACTATGTAGCACTACAGTTTTGAATAATTATGCATGTCATAACCTAAAGGCAGCTCATAGTATTATTGTTCAGGTCACCTACTAAAAGCTAAAGCACATTACCCAGTAATTATCATTATGTTCATGTTCCACCATTTATTAAAACAGTTTTCCACACTTCTCCATGGGAAGATCAATTTAATTTGCTTAAAAAATAAAGCAGTTTAAAATAGAAAACAAAAGGTCCAGCAGATGGACATCAAACCCAAGTAAACCAGGTGACACTATTGACTATGAAGATAATTATTAAAATGTCATAACTAAGGAAATGTAATTTCTCACAATTTAAATCTTTAAGTAAAAGCTGTGTCCACTTAGGAAACATATGATCTGTTTGTAGGAATAATCCAATGAAGATCCATGAGCAGAATAGAGAGACAGTCATGAGAGAAGGGATAAATGGCTCTCTCTATCCCAGCTCATATTTTCCAAGCTTCTTACAAAACATTTTCTGTGAGTATTGATTTTGTTCCTAATGACATTATCTGGACTTGAAATCACCTGTGATCTAGAGGTTAAACACAAAGAAGAATATGTTAATATTAATTGGTTAATATCTAATGTATCCCAGAGGATGTGCTCTGATGTGGAAAGATAATGGACTGGAGAAAACCAGGTGAGTGGGAAAAAGTTCAAGCCCCTATGTCAGAGAGAGATGGCTCACAAGGTCTCAGGAGTCCCTCTGAAGTTTGTGTAATCCCTTCACAAAGGCCAGAAACCCTGGGATTATGTCCAAAGGCCTGAGTAACATTTGGGAAACTGCTTTCCCCAAATGGCTATCTTTACAAGCAAAGAAGGGAAACTTTATTCTCCAGCAACCTACATGTTGGACTTCAGGTTACTGCTTTCAGCCCCTTCTCTCCTGAACAGAACAGTTCTGGGGTACCGGATGATATTTGGCTCCTGGGAATGCTTCTTTTGGCACTTCATTTCACTTCTAAGCAGAGTCCAAGATGGCAGAGTTTTCCAGTTTCATTAACTCTGCTAGCCTCTCTGGCTGACGAGTTCATTGTTAAGAGAAATTGTTCAGTCTGGGTCTGTATTGTTCAAACAATGTCTCTATTGTTGGGAGCAATATTGCTCAGAGTAAGCAAATATTGCATTGACCTCAGAGGAAGTCTGTAAAATACTCCATTGGATGAACTGCATTTTTATATGTATGAACTCTATGTCCAGAGTTTTTTTCTTGTTCCAAATTTGGTTTACCATAATGGGTCATTGTGGTGGTGTAAGGCCAGGGAGCAGCCAAAACACATGACTCCTGCTAGAGATGTTTCTCTGTTAACGTCCTCATTTGGACATTTGCTGGCTGTGTGCAGGCTCTGATCCTTGTCTGCAGGGAGCAGCTTGGCAGCCTTGCTCCCTGGCTACTGCTTAGCCTCACCCAGTCAGATGTTTGGCATCTGTGACTCGGCCACCCATCTGCCAGCACACTTACACACAGAAAGAAGGTCCAAAAAGATGGATTCCCTTGGATTTCCCAAGAAATGTAGTTGCAGAAGATCAGTACAGGAAGCTGTTGCTTGAGTAGAAGTAGTGAGAAGAGGGAGGGCAATGTTGTGGTTGTGATTCAGAACCCAGGAGATCTAGCACTAATTTAGCTCCTCTGCTGCTCCCTGAGCAGCTTCAAGGAAGTCATGTAGTATCTCCAGGCTTTGGCTCTCCATAAGTATGTTGAGTTAGCACATTTCCTTTCCTAAATTTTCCAGGACTTGGTTTCTGAGATAGTAGAGCTTTATGCAAAATTAAAGTGAAATAATGTGATTATAGGAAGTGTATATGAATTACATAGTCTTCATGTTATTAACTGTGTGATTTAAAGGAAAATATTTGAATGTATTTTAATTAGCTACAAAATGCCATATCTACCATGTTATCTAAGCACAATGACATCCAGATGAAAAATGCCCAATTTAAAATATGCTAAAATTAACAACCCAGAAACAAGTCATAGAATGTGGATCAAACAGAATAACCACTGAACCTATGAAATTTTTTAAGTACCTCATAGCACCCTCAAAAAGTGACCAAATTTTAATTGGTGACAGATAGTCAATGATTGTACATGAACATTGCCTTCCATATGTTTTTTTCCAATGTTAAATTCTTAAGGCTTCCATCTGGTTGAGCTGACTGGTGCAAAGGAATTAAACCAGCTATTGTCTGGCTTCAACAGGCAAGTAGATTTCATTTCAGATTTAATGTTAGTATGTTCTGTTCATGCAGTCAATATATGGCAGGAGCACGGGTCAGAATAGGAACAGCCATGCTGACTCAGACCAATATCCTTTTCCAAGAGCAATGAGAATCCTAGAGGGCCACCATGGGAGGTATTTATCCCAAATACTCTTCTGGCCTCCAGCTACTTTACCTCAGGGAATTTTCTAAAACAAATATCACTGAACCATACTAATTTGAAGAATCTGTTATGAAGCAAGATGGGCAACAGAGCCAGCTATGTACAATGTGTATGCAGCAGTTCAGAGATTGTTGGAGGTGGGAGGCTAAATAATCTGCTTGGTGGTCTTCTCTGTGCTGTTCTAGATTGCCTGCTTGGCTTCCAAACCCTCCACCCTCCATTGCTTTGTAAAGCTGGTTATGATTTCTGCTCCCTACTCACTGCTGGCATTGACAAAGACAGTAGTTAGAGTAAATGTAGATAAAATGCAGATAACTGTTAGACTGCCAGTTATAAAAGCCTGTCCAACAACAATGCCTCAAGGACAAACAGTAAGAATACCATACTGAATAGTAAAGAATGAACCACTTCCAACTCAGAACAATTTGTAGTCCCAAAGTATCTGTTTGTAGATCTGCTGCCCTTAAATTTGTTTAACACACTTTTAAGCCTGCTGATACTTCCTGCCTGCACAAACTCCTGTGAAAAAAAGTTCCAAAGTTCACTGCCCTTTTATAAAAAATGTACTTTATTTCAGATCTGTTTCATACTAAATTTCTGCTATTTTAGCCAGTGCCTGCTGTTATAATTTTGTGGACTATGTTGAAAAATGTTCTGTGTTCTTTTTAACCACTTTGTAAACCTCATTAATATATCATTCAGCCTACTACTTTTCCAAATTTAAATGTCCCAGTGTTTTTAATGTCCTATTGTATGGCAGCTACTTCATCCTCCTGATCATTTTAAGAGCCTTCCTCTGTGCTTTATTTATCCCCTGCTTCCTGCAGAGGTGAGGACCAGGACTACACACCTTATACAAAATGCAGATACAACAAAGTTTTCAGCATTGGCAAAATTATGCCCATGAAGTAGTTCTCCATGCCCTTTCTGGTGACAGTGCACTCCAGTGCTTCTCTTTAGGCTGCTTCTGCACACTAAGCCAGTTTCAGAGAGCTGACTCCAAATGTTTGAGCTGCACATTGAGTTGCTGACTTTAGACCTGAAAAGCACATCTGTACACGATATACATAATTTCTACTTCAAAGAGTTACAGAATTGCAGAATGGTAAGGTTGGAGACCACCTAGTCCAACATCCCTTCTCAGGCAGGGTCCCAGAAAGCGCCTTGCACAGAATTGTGCCCAGATGGCTTTTGAATGTCTCCAGAGAAGGAGACTCCCCAGTGTCAGGGGAGTCTCTGACAGGACAACCTGTTCTAGTGCTCAGTCACCTGCATAGTGAAGATGTCCTTCCTCATATTCAGGTAGACCTTCCTGTGATCCACTTTTTTCCTGTTGCCTCTTGTCCTACTACTCAAACACAACCTGGCTCCATCCTCTTGACACGCTCTCTTCAGATGCTTGTATGCATTGATAAGACCCCTCTCAGTTTTCTCCAGGCTAAACAGGCCCAGCTCCCTCAGCCTTTTAGGCCCCAAATCATCTTTGTTACCCTGTACTTAAATGTATCACCTTTTGTTTTTCCATACTGAAAGTCACTCACCACATTTTGCCCATCCACTGAGCATTTTAGTAGGTAAAAGGTCTTAGTTACATTGCCAGACTTGGAGATTTCATTATGTTGTTGTATAACCATGTTCCTCTCCTCAGATCATTGATAAAGATGTGAATTAAGCCACTCCAAAGAGCACATCCCAAGGGACACTACTACTGAAAGACTGCTTCCTCTTGTCTAACCAATTTTAATTCCACAATAGGACCTTTATTACAGTTCTGTGGTGACTTAATTTTGTATTATTATCAGGATCTGAGGGCAGAAATAAGCCTTAATTGCCCTGACCATCTTCTGCTGGGGCCACATCTACACCTGTAACTGAGAGCCCAGGGGTTTCAGTTCAGCTTTTTAAAAAATGTTTTTCATGGTTTTAGCATGTGACTTTTTGGGGTATCCTTGTCTGAGCCTAAAGCAAGAAAGACTGCTGGGTGATGGGCAGAGAGATGGGAACAGCTGCACAAAATCTTCAAGGGGAAAAAAAGTAATGAAAACAGCAGGGCAACTGAAGCATTTCTAAAAATGTTTAGCTTTTGGAATAATTTTTATCATTTCCCTAATGTCCATTTACACTGCCAACATTGCTAATATCCACTACACTATTACTTTCTACAGATAAACAAAAATTCCACAATGACAGAGCTATGTTACTACTGGTTAGGGCAAACCCTACTCTGAATTTTTTGGCTTATGGATATGCAAACTACTGTACTTTTTCTAGGAACTAAGTTGTTAAAAGACATTGTCTTTAGACACTTTGTCATTGGCTTAGTTTGGAAGTGAAATATCCTAAAAGAAAGATATGTTGTGGGTTTTTTCTTTTTAATTGTTGTCAGCTTGTGATATTTTGTAGCATTGAACTTTCCCTTTTTTTCACAGGCCCCTATATTGTCATTGACTTTTCTGTTGAATAGTTGACCTTAGCAGATTTTTAGGCTTATACTCAAATTTGCTGTGTGTTCTGAGTGGTCACTGATCTCAGGGAAGGATTTTTCTCGTAATTATTCAGGCACTAACCGAAGCCTTTTAAACAGACCATATCCATAGCTCATGCTCTTACACAGGTAGCATTGAAACTTAGTGATGGGAGAAAAAAAAACATGTGATGGGTCAACATGGGCACAGTGGTGGAGCAGAATATACAAGAGGTGGTTAACAGACTTCATTAGTTCCCCTGATTTGAAATCTTCCTATTTATTGCCCATACACTGTGTGAGGTCAAGGTGATAGAATGCATATAAAGCCTAAACTAAAATCTTCTCTGTTAGTAAGAGTCTGGAAATCTTGGATGACCTACTAGCTCAAAAGCATTTTTGGAAAACAGCTTGTTTAAAAATTACTCTTTCTACCCTCTGGATATCAGTGATGTTCATTGACCCAGATCTACTGACCTTCTCTACTGAGAAGTGTCCAGAATCCTCCATAATTAAGATTCCATGGGTTAAAATTACATTATTTCTGTTTACGTAAGCTCAGCATCCTGGCACCATGGATATTTCTTACTGGTTTGATACAAACACCATATCTGGAAAAAACCTCACATAATAACAGGCTAGTGACAAAGCCATAAAAAAACCAAGCAATAACCACTAAAATATTTGAAGCGTGACATCTTCACTTTTCAAGGAGCATGAATGTAGCAGCTGGCGGAATTTTATTTACAAAGAAAAGAACAGCAGAGGAAGATTAATTATTGAGGTCATCCTTCTTGAATCCAGAGCAGAATCTGAAGAAGAGTGTCCTTTTTGAAGTCAGCTGTTAGTGAAATTACTAGCTATTACTAGATACTAAGGACAGCATAAAGGAAGGAAGCTAAATTCTTACATCCTATTATTTATTCTAAAGTATTTAGAAAATTAGTGAGTTGTGGAAACACTTTACAATATGCAGTCTGTACTGGGTGACCTTAAGATTTTATTGGTAAGACACAGCAGATGAACAGAAATCACCCTGAAGAAAGGGCTTTATTTCTATTTTGCATTTTAATAATTTTTCCAGAATCTTTCAATTTTTTTCACCCTAGGTTACCCTTTTCAAGACTTTCTCTTTGTTCTCATTTGGACTATCCCTAATTGATCCACAGTTTTATCAAAATGCTATACCTTTAACTGGGCAAAACACTTCAGCTAAATTCCTGTCATCTGAACCATATGAAAAGGATGTGCTTTGCAGATCCCCATTTCTCCACCAGAATGGGATTTTTCTATTTTTTTCAACAACAGAGCATAGATGATTCTTTCAGTTTAGGAATGACCACAACTTCTGGCTCCTTCCAGAAGAGCTGCTGCCGAATCCAGCCTTTCTCAAGTATTTGCTTCAGCTGCTTACAGGACATTTTGGATGACCAGAAGCGCATCAGAAGTGCCAGTCTGGGAAACATGGACCATTCCTTTAATTACAGATAGATACATTCTACATGAATCATGTCCTAAGTTGACAAATCCTTTGCCAAAAAAGCAAGGGGCATGCTCAAAGTCTTATGGAGATATAACATGAACTTCTGTACAAAAGATAAAAACCCCCAAGACACTAAAGATGAATGAGACTATCACAGTATGATTTGAAGAGTCCTTAACTTCCAAGGATATATTAGTCATACAACTTTTAATAGCAGAGATGATCATCATTCCTGGGGACTAAAGGGG
This sequence comes from Lanius collurio, assembly GCA_020086605.1. Taxonomy (NCBI): domain Eukaryota; kingdom Metazoa; phylum Chordata; class Aves; order Passeriformes; family Laniidae; genus Lanius; species Lanius collurio. The sequence continues at coordinate 27,148,885 of JACBWW010000001.1, read as the reverse complement.
TTCAGAACAGCCTGTGTAATCAGTCAAGTCCAAATACAGTTTTGTTGTGGTAATAAGCTGTGCTCCAGTGCAGGCTTTGGAGTGACAACAGAGTCATAAAACAACTCTCAAGAGCTTGTTAGTGCATAGTACCATGGCTTGTACAGCTCCTCTGCATAGAGCTGGGACACAGAAGAGGAAAGATGTCACCTGAGACAGGCACATCAGAGATACTGGAAGTTCATTTGATTGTATGCGTCTGCCAGACTACTCTTTTAAGCAGTTAGGGGCAAATAGGCAGCAAGGGAGCACCATTGCATGTGAAGGTTGGCCAGTTCTGTATGCATATTTATTAGCAGCATTCTGAATTGATCAGGAAATTTTAAAGAAATAATCTTCTGAATCCTCAGACATGAACAGGTCAATTTTGTAAGACCACATTGACTTTAGATTTATGACCAGAGACAGCATTAGAAATGTGGAGTAAATTAAAAGAGATAATTGAAAGGAAAACAAGGGTTGGTTATCAGAAACAGTGAAGATAAAAACTTTGATTTATGTCAGGATGTATGTATGTCAAGAGATGATGAAACAAAACACATATAAGTGACAAATCATAGAAGAAATGTATGACTGTTAAAGAGGACTTTGAGCTTCTCAACTGAGTTTAGAGAAATCAGAAGAGTATCTGTGAACATACATCACAAAGGTAAGTAAAGAGAAAGCATTAACCAGTTAAAGTCTGGGGAGAGAGGAAAATTTTGGGAAGTTATTTTGTTTGGGGTTTCTTTTGGGGGGTTTGGGGATTTTTTTTTGGTTAGTTTTTGTTTGTTTGTTTGTTTGAGGTTTCTTTTGGGGGGGTTCAGGTTTTTTTTTGTTGTTGTTTGTTTGTCAGTTTTTTTGTTGGGTTGGTTTGGTTTTGGGATTTTTTTTCAGTAAACAGTCAACAATCTCTGAAGATAAAATAAGAGAAACTGATGGAGGAGATGCAGGATCGTTCACTTGATGTGCCTACTATGTGTTGATGTACTGCATGGTGTTGCCTGATAGACAGAATGGCTGGGCAGCAGGAGAAGGTCCCTGGTTGCCTTGCCTGGATGCTGCTCTCTAGGACTGATGTAGCTCCTGGGACATTTCCCTTGGACTATCTAGGCACGTGCATCTGGAGCAGAAGATGAAATGGTCAGTATGGAGCATGAGGAAGGCAGCCAGCAGGAGCCTGAAGTGTTTAGATGTTGGAAGTTTTCTGAGAGGCTTAAGGAACAAACACACATCTAAAAGGTGGTGGGGTGAAGACCTTCCCAGTGGACCCTATACAGGCTGTCCAGTGTTTTTTGCAGCCTAGAGAATCATGAGAAAGGTGTTGGCCTGAGGGAAGGCTGGTGAAAATTATCTGAATGCCAAAGGGCAGCTTTGTTTTCTAACCTTGTATTGTAATCTGTTTCATCTGTTGGATTTGGCTCATTTTGATGTCAAAACTTACTCTTTTTGGTCTGTGTTTTCAGAAGTCTTGGCTGTAGAGATCTAAACCTTTGCTATTTTTGGCACCCTCCCTGTAAGTGCAGACAGATGCACCTCAATGTAGTGCTGGCTCGCGAGCCTTTCAGTCAGCAAGACCTGGATAGGTCCCACTGAACATTCGTCATAAAGCTGAAATAATTAAGAGAAAGAGTAACCTTTCTTAACTGCTTTTCACTGAGGAAGTGTATATTCCAGTGGAAACCTCTTCCCTAGGAATGCATTACCAGGCACAAGAGAAGTTGACTGAAGCAAAGAGCAGACCTGTAGCTCCTGCTGATCACCCTAGCACCTTGTGAGCCATGGATTCACCCACTCACATGCCAGGAATTTATCTCCAAGAGAGCAGAAATTAAAATGCCTTTGTGAAACTGTACACAATTTGTGTCATGCTGAAAAAGAAGGTGGTTGGTGATGAGGTTTTTCTTATTGTGCAATGTGTATTACATTGGAACAAGATAAACCCACTCTTAGGAATACTGGATCCAGAGCACTGGCTCTCATCCAGGATTCTGTGTTTATGCAGTATAGATCAGGTATCTCTTATAAAGGAGAGTTTTATTAATGCCAGCAAACAGTGCTATGTTTTCTTTCACAGCACACCCAGGGCTGTATACAATCAAGGAGAAATATTTCAGATATTAACTGATTTTAGTGTCTCCTGTTCCTTTGTTTGAAAGCTATTGTTAAAGGAAAACGAGAAAAGAGCTAACATATGGAGTTCTACGTGTGAGGACAGGACTCCCAGGCTTCTTTTAGCCCTTTTGGGAAGTTGAATTTCCTATATACTGCCTAAAGGAGCAAAAATAGACTGGTATAAGAGAACAGCATAACTGAACCTCTTGGAAAAATGCTTGCTTTAACTAATAGGAGAACTTGCTAACTAATGTTAAGAGCTACCTGGTGGCCACTGTGCAATAGTAGGCTGCAGCTCATCTTAATTTTTAGAAGAGAGGTTTTATTCAAGAAAAAGAAAAATTATTTTTTTTTAAGAAAAACACTCTAACCTCTGCTTACTTACTTATTTACATATACAGTGTTTACAAATGTGTCTCTACATATTCAATATTTCTCATTGACAGTTGCGTATTTAGTGTGTATATTCAATTGCTATTATGAGGTTTCTTCTATTAGTCACTATTGCTCTGTTGTTTTTAGAACTGAAGAATAAAAATGAAATGGATTTCTACCAAACATTAACCAATATAATATCAGTTTAATCATAAAAAGTGTTTTTTTAGTGAATAAAAATATAGATTTTGGGGACCTGTGACTTCAGCAAAGAAAGGTTAGTGTCTGGTGAATGAGAAAAACAGAGTTTTACATCATTCATAGCCTTCAGAACCAGCTTGCAGCCGATGAAAGCACTGCAGGGGATCCCAGCAGATACCCATGGATACTAATAGCAAATACCTTTTAAATGTGTACATTTTCAAAGTTATGTGAGCTTTTATCCTCCTGACAAATGTGATGAAAGTCATGTGGCTAAACGTCTTGCAATGCTGTAAAAATTCAGATTAGGATCATTTGATCAGTTGATATGAGAACCGTAAGATTAAAGTGTCTGTAATTCCAAGTTCCAATATAATGGCATTTTTTAAGGCTCTTTATATCAAGACCCTATAAGTAGCTAGAGGAGTGCAACGGGCATTGTGTGAGTTCATAGAACACTGCAGTGCTTGGGTGGATGGATCTACAGGTATGTAAGTGAAGTAAGACAATGTGAATAGATTTTTGTATTTTCCCACACACTTAGCTTTTTTGATCCTGCATTATGTTGTCATATTGTAGTACAGTAGTCAAATACACAGGTTTTATCCACAGAGTTGAGATGAAGGCTTCTATAATGATCAAGAGTTTTGATGCATCTATCACAATTATAAAGGCCTATTATAAATAGTGCATCAGTGACTTGTTGTCCTGGTTTCACCCCAGTCAGCAGCCAATCCCCACAAAGCAGCTCAATCCCAGCAGTGGAATCAGGGAGAAAATTGGAAGGGTAAAAGTGAGAAAACCCATATGTTGAGATAAAGACACAGTTTAATAGGAAAAGCAAAAACTGTGCACACAAGCAAAGCAAAGCAAGGAATTAATTCCCTGCTTCCCACAGGCAGGCCAGTGCCCAGCCCTCTCTAGAAGAGCAGGGCCCCATCGTGTGTAATGGTCACTTGGGAAGACAAACCCCATCAGTACAAATGTCCCCCATCTTCCTTTTTTACTCCATTTTGTATACTAAGCATGATATCACATGATCTGGAATATCACTTTGGTCAATTTGGGTCACCTGCCCCGGCCGTGTCTCCTCCCAACCTCCCAAGGGTCCCTGTCTCCTTCCCAGTATGGCAGTACAGAAAGCAGAGAAAGCCTTGGCTCTGTGTAAGCCTTGCTCAGCAGTAACAAAAACATCTCTATATTGTCAACCCTGTGTTCAGCACAAATCCAAAATAGACTCCCATACCAGCCACTGTGAAGAAAGTAAACTGTAGGCAAACTAAAACCAGCACACCTGTGTATAAATGTGAGGATCCTAAAATGGTACCAGTATTGTAGAACAATAGAATTACTGATGTACACAAAAGAATGAAGAAGGTGATAAGAAAGTAAGTATTTAGGTAATGCTCACCTCAACTTTGGCTGTCTAAACTGAGGTGTTCAGGTTAAGGTAGTTGTTTTAGCTTCTAAGACAAAGTGCATGTCTATATCCAATTAGAAGCCCATCTTATCCCATTTTTCCTCTCCATAGTTCACCTCCTGAATGTGGCTCCGCCCAGCCTATTGTCATTATTTTTTCTTCAGGTCTTTCTTTACTTTCTTTTCAGTCTATTCATGGATCTTCTCTTAATATATATTTTTTTAAATTTCTGGACTTTTCTCCCTTCCTTACATTTTCTTCTTTCCTTCAGCAGTCTTGCCTTTTTTTTTTTTTTTGCCAGAAGGAAGAGGAATTACTGACAACCAGGTGAATCCCAGAAATTTGGTTCCTTAGCTGATGTCTCTTACATTATGAACTTTTGTATTTCTAGAATTGGCCTACAAAGTTCATGAGAACAGAAAACTCATGAGAAAAATCTTGCATGATTTTGAGTGTTTTCCCCTTTTCACTTGGCTAACGATACAATTTGGATGGAGGACTTTGGCATTCTTGCTTGTAGAAGTTGCCAGAAACTGGAAGCACAAAGACATGCAAAATGAAAATAAATTAGCCAAGGGTTTTGAAGCTAAAAATAATTTGGTTTTCAGAGTTCAAGTTTTAACAAAAGGTTCAGGGTCAGGAGCTGGAAAATATCTAATTTGATATGGCTTAAATTTATCCATTGATACAGTTTTCTGAAGTTTTACAATTTGGGCCTTGTATTCAACATGGGTCTGAAAGAAAGAAAAGTTTTATATATTCTGTCAAATTCCTGCCAGACTGTGGATCAGTGAGCTCTGTTTTATGCACTGGATGCATTCTTACACCACAGAAGTTATGACCACCACCATAAAGAGGATGCACCACAAGCAGGCAGATAAAAGAGATTTATTTTCCAGAAAATACAGTCACAAGGAGTGCTGGTGGCAGATGCAGGTGCAACATTTTATTTAGAAACGGATCATGCAAAAGCCATTTTTGGCCACTAAGAACAAAGCTTTCTAACACTATTTTTTCTGACAACAACCCTTACTCCAGAAGCTGGAGGCTGACTGTAAACCACATATGGTCAAAAGTTTCAAAGCAAATTGAGTGTTACAGATGTGTGATGAGGTTCATGGTGATGGTAAGTGCCAATGTTTCTAATAGAAGCTGCTTTCGACCACCTCTTAAAAACCCCAGACTTTATGAGAAACTAAAAGGTGGGGGTTTTTTTGTTTGATGGAAACTCTAATTTATTTTTCCACAAGTATTTTTTGTGCCTAAAATAGTGACTTAATGTAAATCTATAAATATTTTCTATAGGATTGAATGTCACCTGATTTTTGTTACTAAAAAGAATGCCTGAAGAAAATATTAAATTTTTATTGAAATAATAATTTTATTTTTCAGACATGGAATGAAATAGTAGAAAAATTGACATCTCAACAAAACTTTGCTGTTATATAGTCTCTTTGAACACCACAGAATAGGAAAATACTGCACTCTGCTTACACGTGAGCATTTATCTTTGGATTGACTTCCAGATAATTGCTTATATTTGTCTGGCATTAATTTGAATTTCTAGATAAACTCAGAAAACAATTTAAAACCCCCTGAAATACAAGAATTCTAAAATATAATAAATTTAATGATAAACGAATAATGTGCCAGAGCAGAAACAAATATGAATTATGGAGCACAGGACAATCTTTCAAAAAGAAGTCATAAAAACTTAATGCGTCTGGATGAAAATGAAATCCAAATGTTTTACATTAAATTTAGGAAACCAGTGCATTTTAATATGACTTACGATTTTTTGCTGTAATTTGTTGTAGTGCATAATATAATTGGTAAAGGAAAAGAGAAATATTTTAAATTTTTAAACTAAAAAAATAAGTAAAATTATGTTATTTGCTTCAAATAAATCTTACTGACTATAAGATAATTCATGTGTGGATGTTTATACAAAGGCTTAGTATTATTGTGAATGATGTTAAATGGAAATGCAGAGAATCTGGCAGTTGAAAGAGCCACAACAGCTAAAATAAAGTTTCTCTTTCTCCAGCCTAAAATATTGGAATTTAGTAGAAAAAAAAGATTTAAGATCTTAGCATGATGCTGTAAGTAAGCTGTAACTTACATGAATCTAAAAACCTAGCACAAGGAACACAAGCCCTGAAGTCATATTATGGATCCAAGGACAAAGACCACAAATTTAAGCTGAAGATTCCAAGCTGAATGCCTCTAATTTATCTCTGCAGCTTATGTCAATATGCAACTCTGCAAATATCAGGTGTTTTAGTACACTTTAAAAATCCTATTTACTCTTGACAATAATTGTGCGTAAACTGTTCACTGATTACTACTTTTATATGCCACCATTTAAATATCTGGAATGTTTCACTGCCTTTGTTGCCTTTAAGGACGTCTCTTGATGAACGAGGAGATCAAGGTTTGAAGAGACAAAATGTGAGGCCAGTCTCAATCAGGGTCTGTTGGCATCAGATAGGGAATATACTGGGAAGGTAACCCATGGAACAAATAAGCCATTGAGGCATGATATCCAGGGAAAATAAGGACCAGGTTATCTTTTATATTCACAGGGTTCTATAGGGCAAAACTAGAGACATGCTAATTTGAAAGCTTCTGCATCAGCTTCAGAGAGGAAAGGTAAGACTAAGGATATCTGGGAAGTCTGCCACAGACTTGATTGATAGGAAACAAGGGAAGAGGCTTTCTCCAAACAACCAGTGGAAACCTGCAGGCACCTGTTTTTATGGGTGGTCTCAGCTGTCCAGACAGCTGCTATGAGGTCAATGTGTCTTCATGCAGACAGCCCAAGGCTGGACTGCGTGGGTGACACATTTCCAATGCAGATGTTAGAGAGCCCTTCCGGGGTTGTTGCTCTATAGGACTTACTGCCCACAGACTGAGAAGGACTGAAAAACACAGACACTGGTGGCATCTTAAGCTGCAGAGAGCACAAGGCAATGAAGCTCAGGATTTGGAGGAAATCTGGAAATAAAGCTTCAGAGACAGAGCTCTAGATTTTCAGAAAACAGATTGGATTATTCAAGGAATTGCTAAGCAAAGCCCTCTGTGATGCAGTTATGCAGCAGCAGGATACCCAACAGAGCTGGATCACTCCTTCACAGTGAACTCACTGATGGATTAAGACATACTTTTATGTGGGAAAACAAGAAGTTTCAGAACAAGACCAGCTTGCCTGAAAGTATGCTTCTTGATGAACTGAAATACAAACAGTGAAGGTATTTGAAACAGAAACAAAAACAGGCCACAAAGGAAGAATATAAAAGGATCACTAAGGTACTTAGGGACAAAATCAGGAAAGTCAAAACCCTAAGGCTAAAAAGATATTATATTGAGCAAGAAGGTGTAGTGGGTTTAATCTGAGTTGATAGACAGATTTTTAGACCAATGGCGCTTCTCGAAAATTTGCTCATTTAAGCCGCACAGAAAGGCGGGAGTTGCTCTTGTTCCACCCGCCTGAGGAAGGTCGGGAGGCCTCAGAGCCTCCGGGCCCCGCCGGGCCGAGCCAAAGCCCCAGCCCCCTTCTCCTTTTCCTGATGCCGCAGCACGGACCCTGGGCCGCTGGGGAAAGAGCCATGGACTGCTAAACTCAGCCGTGGACTGCCAGACAGCCGGACTTGGCCATGGACTGCTAAACTCAGCCGCGGACTGCCAGACAGCCGGACCCGGCCATGGACTGCTAAACTCAGCCATGGACTGCCAGACAGCCGGACCTGGCCATGGACTGCTAAACTCAGCCATGGACTGCCAGACAGCCGGACCTAGCCATGGACTGCTAAACTCAGCCATGGACTGCCAGACAGCCGGACCCAGCCATGGACTGCTAAACTCAGCCGTGGACTGCCAGACAGCTGGACCCAGCCATGGACTGCTGCGCAGCTGAGACCTTTCCAGAGCGGCTTTTTGGGACCGGCGGGTTCTTTCACCTCCCCGCCCCCGCTCTCCACGTGGAGCCGGCGGGAGCCGGCAGGAGCCTCATTTCTGCAGCCAGCACACTTCGAGCTGAACCACCATGCAGCCAGCAGCACAAAAAGAGCGAAGTTTTCTTCATAAAGCTTGCATAAGACCATTTTTGAACATAGGAATTTCAGAGTCAGAGAGAGTGAGCCACGTGAGACGGAGCTGAAATGGCGGCGGAGAAAAGGGGCGGTGCCGTGTTCCTCGCGTGGAGCTTAAAAATACTTCTGGCATGCGGTGGTAAGAAACTGTAATATCTCAAACCGTTTGTCTCTGTAATCCATTTGAAGTATATGGGGGGATGGAAGACTTCTGTGCGGCCCTTGAAGTTTGTGAAGAGAGAGTGCCTATGCCCAGATATACATAGAAGCAGTGAGAGGCTTTTAAGGATTTGTAGCAGAAAAAGCCTTTGTGTTCAAGCCAAAGTGACCCATCCTTAAAAAGTTGATAACCCCATGTGATGGCCCATGTGTGGCAGTGTGAAAAAATTAATATTTTTTCATAGAAGAGATGTATTACACCACAGCAGATTGTTTCTTTCTGGGCAGGTCTGTTAGTGGGGGGCAGTTTGAGGAACCATGTGAAGCAAGAAGAAGAAACCCTTTTTTCCTTAAGCATAAGAAAGAGACCCTTTTTTTTTTTTAGAACTGTAACACTGACTAAAATCCTATGTTGTGTTATCTTTTGTGCTAGTTAAAAAAGAAGAGTAAAGTGCTGAGAAAAGAGAGCAGGGGAGAGAGTGTGTGTGTGTTTTAATTTCTTGTTAAATCTTTTAACTTTTAATTCTGTTAGTAATAAACTTTTTTTTCTCTCTTATTACTGCAACTGTTTAAGTGTGAACCTGTTTTTTGCCTCGCAGCCATCTAGTTTTCCTCAATATTTTCTTATTTTATTTTTCCTTATAAATAATTGATACTTTAGATGCTTGACGCTCAGTTGTGTCAAACCGCAACAGAAGGAAAAATTGTAAAGGAAAGATTTGGGACTGCTGGTGTATAAGGGACAACACAGTGCGGGTTATATGGAAAAAGCTGAAGTACTCAGGGCCTTTTTCACATTTCATATCACAGGCAGAACCTTCTCTGATCCCTGCAGGTATCAGAACAGTTTGGGAAGGAGCCAGTGCTGTGTGAACAAGCCAGAAACCACGTCATCCAGACATATCCATGTTCTTGCTACTGACCTAAAGGTGCTGGAAAAGTTGGCTGCTGTAGTTGCCTTCCTGGCTGCTGTGATTCCAAGGCTGCTGTGCATTGTCTGTGAAAAATCATGATGAATGGAAAAAGCAAACAAGACAGTCATATTCAAGGATGGCAAAAGCTAGGATCTGGAAGGCTATCAGCTGCTGGCTTACCTCAGTCCCTGCAAGGATTGTGGTGCACGATCTTCTCTTGGAATCCATTTCTAAACTCAAACAGGACAAGGAGGTAATCAGAAACACACATCCCGATTGCTTTCTGCAGTGAAATAACTGGTCATGAGAATGAGAGGAGAGGGGTAGATATGACTTTGGTAAGGTTTCTGACCCCAGACCTCCCATCTGGAAGACGAGAAAGGATGGGCTGGATGATCAGATCACTGGGTGAGTTGAAATGTCTGTGTTCAGATGGTGGTCAGTAACAAGCAAAGTATTCCAGGGTTGATAATGGAGTTGATATTCCTCAGTATTTTTATCAGTGACCTGTATAATAAAGCAGAAAGCACTGTTCAGCAAATTTGCAGGCATCATTAAGATAGGAAGGAGCTGCTGATACAGCAGAGGATGCAGTTTATATTCAGATTGACCCTGAGAAACTTGAAGATTTTGCCAGCATGAATTTCAACAAAAAGAACAAATATCTGCACCTGGAAGGCTGGGAACAGGCTGGCTGAGTATCAGCCCTGCTGCAGGAGACTTTGGGAATGCAGTGAAGGACAAATAATTACTGACTCACATTGGTTGAAAAAGTCACTGGAGGTTGACTTGTTGAATCTTTGGCCATTTGATCAGGTTACTCAAAGCCTTGTCTTACTGTATTTTGACTATCTCCATACCTCAACTTGATACAGTGTTTATCTACCCTCATGTTAGGAATTTTCCCTTACATTGAGTTGGAATTTTCTGTATTTTCCTTCCTGCACCTCAGAGAAGAGTGGCCCTATTGTCTACACTTTCCCAGTACAGTGTAGGTAGCGATAGCCACAGTGGCCTCTTTCTCCATACTGACCAAACCCAATTCCCTCAGTTTCTCTCTGAACATCCTGTGCTTCAGCCTCCCCACTATCTTGGTAACTCTCCTACTGGAGTGATCCCAAAATTGCATGTCTTTCTTGTACTGTACTGTCCAAAACAGGACACAGAACATGTGGCCTCACAGAGCTGCAAAGAGGGAATAGTCACTTCCCTTGACTGTTGGCTAAACTCTTTAAATACAGCCCAAAAGCTGGCTGTCTTCCTTTGCTGCATGTGCACACTACTGACTCATTATAAGTTTCTTTTCTTCAGGGACACCAGAGGATTTTCTGAAAAACTACTGGAATAAGAAACAAAAGTGCACTGCCATTATGAACAAGGAGAAGTGGATAATAGGCTATGGCACACATTAGGAAGGTGTGGTCAAAAAATTGGAGGAATTTATTATAACCCTCTGCATGGCTCCAATGAGGCTACATCTGGAATGCAGAAACCTGTTTTAAGCACCTATTTCAAGTGGATGCTGAGAAACAGCAAGAGTCTGAAGGAAGATTTCTTTGGTGGTCAGGGATTTTAAACAGAGTATCTTTGCAAAAGGGTTAGGACAGCTGGCTCATTCAGCATGGAAAGGGGGAGCTAAGGGATAGTCTGGCAGCAACCTACAAATACTTGAATGGCAGTTGGAAAGGTGTGGATCTTGTATCTTTACAGTAGTGGCAGATGTTATAAGACAACAGTACAGAGTTCAGTTTGAGAGGTTGGAGAAACAGGCCTAGATCAGCCAGAGAGCTGATGGAGTTTCCATTCAGGGGGTTTTCAAGCGTTGGCTAGACAAAGCTATGCCAGGCATGATCTAGTACTGGCAATCATTTCTCTCTGAGCAGAATTTTGAGACTTGCAGAGGTTTGTTTCTGAAACATTTCTGTTTCTGTGATTTGATGCTGTTAGTTAGGAAAACCTCATGGGAATAGACTGTGCTGCTCACCAGAAATAGCAGATACTTTTCAAAACTCAAGGTGGCACAGCTTATCAGCTTTCCACTGATAAGCACCAAGAAGAATGATTTTTTTTTTAAATTTGAACTTTTCTGTAGTGATTCACATGTTGATTTTGACCCTCCTGTTTAACCTGTAGTTCCCTTCAGCTAGAACTTAAAGCATTTACCTTAGAGTAGATAAAAATGATAGAGGATTAGTGACTCTTCTTCTCAAAGAAGGCTGAAAAGGCTTTTATTACAATTTCTTCACATCTTTCGCAGAGGTTGGTGCTCTAAAATGGAGGTGGTTAGGAAGGTATATTTGCTTGGAAATTATGGTGAATATTAAGAAGTTAGTAGTAAGGACTATTGGTGTGGCAACTGTATTTCTCAATGAACCTCATTGGTGATTTAGACAAGTGCAAAAACTGTCTGTGAAAGAATCCAGACATTTCAAGCAATGCAACAAAATTCATTAATTTATTCCTCATATAGCTACTAGTACTGATGGAAGTATCACTAGAGAAAGAAGCCTATTTCTTACTTTGCATTAGCTTAGTAATGTAGTTAGTATACTTGTGTTAGCCTGTGTGCAGTAGATTCGTACCCATTCACCTCAAATACTCATCTCCTTGGTCAAAGGAGTACTCCTTTATGTGTCGTGCTTATATATGAATGCATTCTCCTGGCATAAGAATTGCAAGAAATGTTGGAAAAAGTTATTTTTTTTTTTTTTTTAATTATGGAGCTCAGTACAAGTAGGGCAAAAGAGTTCATGCCTGATCTTCCCTATTTTGAATGAGCATGAAACATGACCTGAGCTGCTTTGTTTATGTGTTTTGACCAATAATGCAGATGCCAAAGGGGAACCTGGTGGTGTTTACAGCATTAAACAGCTTGTTCTCTGCAGTGAAAACTGGGCATTGAAGTTATGAATTGTGTTATTCCTACAGAGGTAAAAATAAGGCATGGATGCCTGCTCAGAACTCTGACATAGTAGAACTTTAATTGTTCTCATTATGAAAGTTTTATTAAGTGCACATATTTAAGTGAAGTTTTTGCCAGAATACCAATAGCTTTTTCAGGATGATCAAGCAGCTGGAATTTCTTGAAATATTATGGTCAATGATGTTTATTGGAATCAGACAAAGGGACTGAGGGTTTCCAGAACTTCTACCCTTCTTGTTCCAAACAGTAGGTTAATTTTTAAATGCTTAAGTAGCCTTCACATCTAGACCAAAAATAATGCAACATTGCAATAAAAGCAAATTAGAATTTCTTTGCAAAGAGAAAGCTTAACTAAAGAGCTGGAGGACCATGCCATTTGGAATGCAGATTTAAAGTTAATCACTGATCTGTTTAGATTGGAGTAATTTTGAGAATGGGAAATTTCAAAATGTTCTGGATTAGCCAATATTGTTGAAGAGATGACCTGGCAAAGCATAAAGCTTTGTGATTCTTCTTGAGCCTAGAAAAGGCTTCCACACTATAAATCATAAAAACTTCTTTTTCTTTTCATATGCAAGTCTCCAGGCCTTTAGTTCAATATTTTCCCAATAATCATAACAAATGTTCAGTTGTGTACAGTGTATGACCCCTAGTTCTACAAATACATATGAACTGCATATTCTGCTAATGAAGAGTCCTAAATCAATGGAAATATTTTTCCATGTGAAATTAATTATGCACATAAGTGAGAGATCAAGGCCTGAGCAGTGTGTTTGCTTTCTTTCGTCTGTATTATGTCAAAGCCCTGCCATGGGAAAACCTTGTGATGTTTTTCAAGGAAATCTGGTTCAGAAAGTAGACCTGTTTCAAGGATTGGGGTGAAGTAAAATACAGGCTCTCATAAGTCTCTTGGAAAAAATTTCCCTTAACTAAAGGCTAAGAAAGGAAGAAGCTGCCGAGAGGGTTCAAAATGGGAACATGGCCATAACAGTCCTTTTATAGCATAACTACCTGGATGGATGAAATTGGCTGTCTATGACACCCAAGTTATGCAGAATATAATCCAGAAATTTCTAATGACCTGACTTCTGCAGAACTTCTAACAAAGACAAATGGTGCAGAGTGTAGTCTGACCTCTGTCTCAATTAAGGAACTGTGATTAACACACGGAGGCTCTGTTGGCAATTTTTAGCCCAAGATCTGCACAAGCTCCTAATTGGTGGTGCCCAGAAGGTAAAAACTCTTGCTCTCTTTGTGGGATAAGCAGTACTAGTGCAGTTATAAAAGTTCTTTTTCATTTTATTTTGTAAGTTGATAATCTCTCAACCAATGAGAAGTTGCTTTTTAGGTAGATAGAATATTGTCACTAGAGATTTTGAGAAGTGTTTTCCATGAATTTGAAGAATGTTTTGAAGCTGGTGAGAAAAAGAAACAAATGGATATCTGCAACAGAACTTTACTTTATCCTTCTTATTGCCACATGGTTGAATATACCAGACTCCTGCTGTATTATAAAACCCTGTCTCCTAGTTTTTTACTAAGTCTTTGTGCTTTAGCCTTTTTTTTTAATCTCAGTTCAAATGTGAATAAAATTTATAGACTGTGACTTTTTTGTGTCATCTAGTAGCAAAATCAAGGAAATAAGAGGAAGGTGATCTTCCTCTCTGCGCGTGATAAATAAAAGTAATAATCCCTTGTTTAATTTTTCTTGAGAAAAATAAGCAATAGAAAGCAGCCCCTGTCCCTGTTCCTTGCCCACAGGGTTTGTAACACCAGCACACAGAAGAACCTTGGACACAGAGTGATTTGTTGTGATGAGCCAACAGCAGCTCCAGAAGAGTCCATCCCAGCAGATCTAACTGCTGGCAGCTGTGAGTGCTCCAGCACAGTTTCAGGGCAGAGTATCCTTACTACAGACCCCTACAAGTTCCTGAAATTCTACTGGTAAAATCCATTAAAATTAGGATTCCAATACTTCCCATTTCTTAGAAGACTGGGGAAAATCTTCACAATGCAAGCGATTTGTCAGAGTCCTCTGCGAAAGAACATTATTTCTTTGAATCTGCTTTGTATAAAATAGCCCTGGTTTAGGGTTTATTATTCAATTTGCTAAGGTTGCCTGAAAAGTAAGAGGTCCTGGTCTGAAAAGTGGATCTCATGTAATGGTAATGTTGTGTCCTTTATTTGATCTCCAAGTCCTGCTCTTTAATCAACCTTTATGTCAGTTACTATGACCACACTGTGGCTTAAACATGGTGTCTGGTGGGGTTTTTTTCTCTATGTCAGAGCTTCCAAATTTTCTCATCTGGGTCCTGTCATTGTGCAGATGGTAAACATTATCAGTGATTGTGACTGCAGCTCCCATCTCTGTTGTGGCCCATTCACACATGAGGAGAGGTTTATACTGTGACACTTCTCCATCATCCTTCTCTCATATATTTTCTCCTCCTCCTGGTTGAATTTTCTGCCACTTGTCTCTCTCCTCATAACACATTTTGAAAGAAATTTGGAAAAGTGTGCTGTAAGTGGTACAGAAAGAAAAAGAAGGTACAGAATGCTACTAAACCGTTGAAGTAGCATCATGGTGGAAATTGAGACCAGTTTTTATTCATGTTCTGTTGTTTTACAGACTGTTTTTTTGGAAACTATAAGTAGAGTGTTCCTATGAAGCTCACTGATGCAGTTTCTGATGGAGATAAAACTTTGAGGGTCTTCACCAAACTAAACCTAAGTTTTAATAAATTTCCCATTCTAAAAATTATTTGGCAGTCCAAAAAAGGAAGTGGGGAAACACATATTGCTCAACAAATTGTTGAAATAGAATGTTTCATATTAGTGCATTTTGCCTTCAGCTGTGCCAGACTGAAGTGTGATACCTCCAACTCATCACAGAAGCCAATACCAGCCTGGTGGATAATTGGTTAGAGAGACCACCGGAGTGTCTGGTGCTATAAACACAAGCCAAGAAATTGTGGCTGAACCCTTGGCAAGTATCTGACAATGGAAACCTAATGAGTGGGAAGACTTCAACTGACTCTATTGTCATTCCGAGCTCACAGACCAGAGTTTAACAAAGTTATTGATTTTTATTAATTTATTTGAAAAATGAGGGAACAATAACAAATTGGGAATATCTTTAATCCTGGAGACATACACATCACAGAATACTGATATCTTGCAGAATAAAAATAATTAATTGTGTGAGTAATTTCATACAGTAATATCAATGAATTCTTATCTGAAGTTGTTGACTTACAAAATGGTAGGACTGCCTTAAGGGACCTTGATATGCAGGCTGACAAGTATCTCAAGAAATTTAGCAAAGAGAAATGCAAAGGTCCGCACCTGGAGGGAATGAACTCAGGCTGGAGACTGGCTGGTAGGGAGAAAATCTCTAAGAGGTCTGGTGATCCTGGTACACTAGAAGCTGAACAGGAGTCCAGGGGATGCTCTTGCAGACAAAAAGGCTCATCACATCCTGGACTGAAGTAGCTAATTGGTCCAGAGCCACAACTAGTCTGCTCCACTCAGCCCTTGTAAGTCCATGTCTGCAGTGTCCAGTTTTCAGCTCCCCAGTGTCACATCCCCAGAGATAGATTAGCAAGGGACTGTACCCAGTGCAAAGGTACCAAGGCAGCTGGGGGGCTGACACAAACAAGGAATGAGGAGCAGCGGACGGGTTTGGTTTGTTTAACTTGGAGAAAATTGACTTTAAATACAGCCTGCAGAACCAACCTCTGTATGAGCAGCTAGATCAATACATGGCCCCTTGTCTCCAGAAGAAGACTGAGATTCAGCCCTAAGATGTTTCAAGATGAGATACTTCTACTTGGCACTCTGATCCAAATTAAGAAGCTATTATGTATGATTAAATAACTTCTAAGATATTTCTAAAGTATGATTCAATTTCTTATCACTTGTAAAAGCATTCTGCAGCAAGAGGAATGAAAGCAGAAATGTCAGTGTCTCTGGTTCACTCTCTGGATAACTTTGAAATTCTGGGAAAAAAAAGGACTGGTTTCATGTTTTAAATGTCTATAAAAGTGCATATACTCCTGTACAGCTAAGATTCATGAAGCTAAGAACAATTCTGTGAATGAGATGTGTGCATGGGGCCTTTGTAGAGGGTTAGCAGCCCCTTTTATTGACATTTGTTGTGGGCCTGGACTCAGGAGCACTTTATGGGTTGGCATGAAGTATGTCAGACCACTTTTATTTAATCTGGGAATTAGAAAGCTAGGCAGAATTTTAAGACTAATAAAATGTTTTCAAGACTAACAAAAAAAACCCTACTATTGTATTAAATTCATTACAGACAAGCACAACCTTTACTGCAGGAACCTGAAAAGTTGGCTCTAAACTGTGGATGTTTCACTTGAACAAACTTTAAAATAAATCAATGTAACAAATGAACCACTGCTGCTCTATATTTTGGTTCACTCTAAAAAAATTATAGGAAGATTGCAGTAAATATCCTTATTAATTAAAATTTAGCACAGCATGTGAAATTATTTATATTTCAAAATTTACCAGAGACTAATCCCTGGCAAAATTTTGTTATTTCTCAACAGTTGACTTCAAGTGGTAGTCCCTGGTCACTGCTTTTTCATCTGAACTCCTAGGTTACTTTTCAAATATGGAAAATTCAACTGATTGGTATCTGAGTTGCCAAAATCCCGAGTCACAACCCAAACTGTACCCCACAGCTGAGTAGTAGGCACTGGATTTGGGGAATCTGAAATAGATCTGAGACATCTTTTTGGTCTGGTAAGCACAGCCCTGAAATCACTTTTCAAGAACACTTTGTGAGCCCTTCCATTCATGGGCCTCTAAGTACAGCCTGAAGTACACGAGGCCGAGGTACAGCCTGGGCAACGTGGACCCAGTGGGGTGTAGGGGATTTCTGCCCAGGGAAGTGTCTGTCCTTTGCTCACTGTATGAAATGTGGCCAGAGAGCAAGTAGGAAGGACAGTCCCAGCTACTGCAGCTCCTTGAGCTTCAAGGCAGTCTGGCACAAATCTCTAAACCCATTGACAAGGCTTTGCCATGGGCTGAGCTCTCCAAGGGACACTTGCAGTATGCAGAACTTTTCTAGGCTCCTTTGATGGATGATGAAACTCCTATGATCCTCACATACTTTTTGTAGCTCAGGCACACACACATCCTGAATCCCAGACAGATGGAAGCCTTGTCTCACTGGCCTCTTCTGCAGAGATAATAAGTAGACTATACAACTGTTACAGGCCAAATTTGCAGGAGAGCAAGGGAAGCCTGGCTGTCCTTCAGTAACTGACCTAGATGAAACATAAACCCCTCAGAGACTTATTCATCACTGTAAGGTATTCTTAGGTCCCAAACCAGCATCTTTTGTGCTATAAAATACCTTTCCTCTTCAGTTCATGCACTTTCTTATGAATCACGATTCTCCTTTTACTCTGAACAACTAGGTCTGACTTGAAAGGTCCCACAGTTCAACAGCTTTTGTCTAGTATAAAAATGTGCTCCTCTCCTTCTTCTGCATTGCTTTTGTTTGCCTTCTGACATACTGTGTTCTTTATTTTCTAAGTGCTACTAGTAGAACTTTTATTTCAATGTTCTGCAGATGGGGATTTTTCAGTCCTGAGTACCACCTACACTCAGGATTATGGAACAGAAATTTATCCTAATTATCTCAGCAACTGATTGATCCCAGACATTGATCCCACACACTGTTCCTGTACCAGCAGGCAGTGAAAACTGCATTGTGCCATCACACCTGACTGGAGAGGACGACAGGGGAAATGAGGGCTTCTCCTGCACCACGGTGTTTCACTACATACTCACAGCCATGAGGAGATCCATAAGAAAATATTCTCTTGCTGTGCTGAACTCAAAGACTGCCTCATCCAGAGGTATGGACCCCCAAATCATAAGTGCAGTTCCTTGACATATGTACTGAGGTTCTGTAACATAATATGGATCAAAGAGCTGTAGAGGCTAAGCTGTTGCTTGCTTGTGGAGCAGCTGCTGGGTTTGCTTCATGCCATGCTGTCACAAAAACAGAGCCTGAGTGCCCTTTGCAAAACTGCTCCAAGGGTCTTGTCAGAGCTTTGCTGCTTGCTGACAAAGACAGACGATAAGGTGAGAAGGTACCACTGAAAAATCCATATTTTCAATGTAAAGGACAGATTTACTGCTGCAGAAATTAAATGTAAAGGTCTCAGGTGAGCCTCACTGCAGTGTAGCCATCTACTATGACTGATGCACAGGGGTGAGCAGGGTGAGGCAGGTGTGAAAAGGCATCTAGAAGAGGCAGGGAGGTGCGCTGGTGCTTCCAGGGAGGGCTGAGCAGAGCCCTGCTGCATGCTCTAAGGCAGCTGCTGGTAAAACCAGCACAGCCACTCCAGCCATACTGCTCAACACAGTAAAATTTTCATTACATTCTCTGGGCAGGAAAGCACGCTTTTTTCACAGAGTTTCACATAATTGTCCGCATACACTCCCAGCATAATAATGACAGGTGTTTCTGGTTTACATGCCATTTGCACTCAAGCACTTCTGGCATGGAAATGACTGCAAAGAGAAGCTGGCAGGATGCCATCACTTTGAGGTGCTGCAAACTGCAGCCCCTTGGAGCCCTCCCTTTCTTTGGCTGAAAAAAGTTGCATGGGGATGCCTCTTTGCAAAATCAACTTCAGTAAATAGATTCTACTTCTCAGAGATCCCCAAATCGTGCCTGTGAAGGCAGGACACCTATTTTTGCATTGGAAGGAACTCTCTAGGACCTCATAGCAGGATTTTATGAAATCTATTTGAATTAAGTCTGGTTTAAAACCTCCTGTTTAGGATGCACTATATTTGCAAGGCAGATGGGTCAGCTCAATTTACTTTGGGTTTCAACACTTGCACACTCTTCTTTCCATGATCTTCTTTCCTCCTCTTTTTTCTACATTTTTTTCCCTTTTTTTCCCTCTAGTATCATACTAGAAACTTATTTTTGGAAAGAGGTTTAGGTTCTTAAGCAGAACCATTTTTAGTTCTCTGCAGTGTCTGAGGCACATCTGCATGGGGCTGGCACATACAACACAGGAGGTGAAGACAGATGCTTCCTGATGTGGTTCTGGGGTATGTCACATAGCAAGGACTCCCTAAGGCATCTGTGAGGCCAGTAGGAACTGCTGAAATCCTGTCTTTGGTGCCAGGAGTAGGAGAAATGAAAACTGAGAGCCTTGACCAGGGAGCATGCATGGGTTGGATGGCTGGTGTAGCTTCCCTTTTTAGAAGAATATGGGAGAAAAAAGGGAAAGAAAAAGAACAGAACAAGTATAAATATATAAACAAATGTTTGTAGGCTTCCCACAGCAAAAACAGACATTCCACTGGTGGAGACCACCAGTATTTCCAGCTTACTCTTCTTGTGTTATGCACTTGGCATAAGGGCACAGGGCAGTAAGGACTCTCCATTACAAATTCCCTACAGACTGCAATCCAGAATCACTGGCAAAAGCATTCAGTACAGACATATAAAATAACACTCACAACAGCAAAAAAAAGACAGAGTTTTTTTTCCACACAGAATAAAAATAGCTGGAAAAAAGCCTCTCTGGACCCAGAATGCAACACCCTATTCAGGAAAGCAAAGGAGTAAGGCTAATGGGAAAAACAACTTACAACTAGTTTACATTTTATAAAGGCTTTCTAAAGGCATCCTTGGTAAAGGATTCTTCTTCAGAGGCTGAAAGGCTTCATGAATAGTATAAAAATTATTAAACACACCAGTTCTCTCATAGCAGTTTCCAACCTGAATTTGAAGGCTTTTTTTCTTATCTGTATTTACTCATCATCAGCTGGATATTCTACAAAACACAGAAGCACAGGAAGATAGGAATTTGCTCTCAGGAGCTGGGAGACAAAAATACATGAATATGTGAAGGGGTAGAGTAAAATATCCAAATTAAAGAATCATTCCAGTAGATGTTCTTAGTAAAATTTTTTGTACTCTGTGGTGTTTTACTATTGCTCAATTATTTTTTAGTGGTTAGATGCTCTTGGTTTTGGCTGCAAGTTGAAGACAGTGACTTGGTCTCCAAGCAGATTGAACTATAAAAGCTTTTGCACTCTAACAGCAGCATCAAACATCTCAAGGGTAAAAAAGAAATAAAAAAATTATCTTTCAGCCTTCAGCTGCTCATTCATTAAGCAACTACTTTCTAAATCAAACCTTTTAAAGCTCTTGCACATCCTCAAGATTATGGGTAATTATCACCATCTGGGGTGCACCCTCTTGGATGAAATAAATATGAACTTTGCAATAGAGCTTTCCCTTATTAATGATGTGTAATGCAGGCCAGTTGTATATCAGCTGCATCCCAAAAAAGCAGTGGGATCAACTTTTTCTACAATTAAGGGCAAGGCATTATTAGAAACGAAGGGTCCTGCTGGAGTTTACTTCAGCTACTTGGCTTTCTCACTGCCTCCTCACATGCTGTGTTCTGATGCAGTTTATTTTGCTGCCCTTTTTGCTCCAGTGTAGGTGTCACAGCCACCAGAAGCTGATGCAGCTGGAGGCCTGTCACAACCCTTTCAAGAGGAAGGAAGGGTCTCTGCAACCTGAAATACATTGTTATTGTTAATTGTACCTGTGATGTTGTTTTCCTCCTCTTCAGATTTAATTTTGGGAACGACTTCCATAGAAAGGAATATTTACGACTTTTGCCCTAATCCATAGTTATCCTTTTCTCACGGCTCTGGATAAATGCTAGAATGTAGACATTCTTTCTTTTCTTCTGAAACCTGGAGTTAAACTGTTGAAAAATCTGTATGTGCCATCTATCTCCTGCCATTATTTGGATGAACTATGTACAGTTGGCTTTTAATCAGATATAAAATTTAATCAGAACCTCAACAATTCATTTTTATTCTCATAAGCTTTCTCTGTGTATCTTGATTTTTTTTCCTTCTTCTTTTTTTTTTTTTTTGGTTTGTTTTTGGTGTTTTTTTGTTTTTTGTTTTTTTTTGTTTTTTTTTGTTTTTTTTATGAAAGTTGGTGATTCCTGAGAAGGAGCAGGGTGTTAGTAGTCTGTAAGTGGGAATACACCCTCATGTGAACACTGTGTGGGTTACTGAGTCCAGGACATGTCAGAAGGACTACTGCCATCTTCATCAGCCGTGCACTTTCTAATTTAGGGCTTCTGCTGCCTCAGAGCAGTGTCTCCCTCCACAAGCATAGTGTGTTTGACAACACCACTTTCAATAAAATTAATATCAACTGGTTCTATCTTTGTGTGATACTTTACCTATCTATTTTTACTATTGCTCCTCTCCTTTAAGAGCAGTATGAATACTGACTTCTTGGGTTTTTGGTATTTATGAGTGTTTTTAATAAATTTTCATTCATGACAAGATGCTACTGCAACCACAGTAACAAAAACTAGTTATTTGCTTTGTGAGCATTTGCTGTGTTTTAACCTTCATCTGACTGCTCAGCACCAGGCAATCCCTGCCATGCAATGAGGGGCAGAATTGGAAGGCACAGTTCTGAAGGGCTGAAAAAAAGACTGTTAAAAAATTAAAAAAAAAAAAAAAAAGAACAAAAACTCCTACCCCTAAAAAAACCAAAATGGAACAAAGGATGCAAAACCTCATAATTGCAGCCCTGGCAAACTTTCCCTCCAGTTTTTATTGCTGAGCATGATATCATATGATATGGAATCCCCCTTTGATCAGGTGGGGTCAGCTGTCCTGGCTGTGTCAAGTCCCAGCTTCTCGTGCACAACCAGACCACTCACTGGTGAGGCAGCATGGTGGGCAGAAAGGCCTTGACTCTGTGCAAGCCTGCTCAGCAATAACTAAAACATCCCTGTGTTGTTGACGCTGTTTTCATCACAAATTCAAACCAGCTCCCCAAAAGCTATTATGAAAAAAATTAACTCTATCTCAGCCAACTACATTGGAACTACAACGTGCCTCAAAGGTAAAAGGATAACGAAATGAAATGTGATGGTGATATTACTAAACATTTTCTGGCCCAATATGAGGTGTGAACAGATCACCTTTATTTCTTTATCATGATCTTGAATCACAGAGGAATAAGGTGACCAGATTTTTTAGTTGCTTTCTATTTTGTTAGTTTATCTTCTGAGGTGCTTTGGTTGGCATACCTTTAGTCAATATTATATGTATTACACATTCTCTCTGTAGATGCATATTTAATATAAAATATTATACATGTAGTAATAATTAACAATTGTCAGAGACTGACCAGAATAGGCCACTGTTGTGTGTATGATCATAGTTTGTTTAAACGCCAGAAATACTAAATGAGGTGCTCTATCAAAGGCGAGTTCAGTGCCTAATTTGTCCACTTTATGATCACTTGGTTCTGCACTTCAGGGTTCCACCACAATTGAAAAAATCCTTCAGTAAATGGAAGCCGTTTGGTGTATGAATTGAAGACCACATCAGGGCTGAAACTTCAAATAAGTAAATGTCATTACAGATTTAATTGGGTCCATGTGTTCAGGATCAACAACTTTTAAGTAGTGTTTGTTACTGATGAAGAGGAACAGAGCAGGAAATAGTGGCATGCTGAATTTTACTTGAACACTCTAATCAAGACAAGGCATTGGTGTAAATTCTTCTCCTTTGATGTATCACTCTCCAGTGTTATTAGCTAAGAACAATTTGTTTGCTGTATTTCATTGGGGAAAGAGATTGGGTTAGATGATATTTATTTTCTGTGCTCTTGATAAATAAGGTAAGTAAAGATTTTATACAGTAATTTCACGGAAAGGAATGGCTCAAGAAAATTTCTTATGCCACTGGAGGGAAGAAATCCTCCTTGCTTATTCAGTGTCTTGGTTAGTGCTGCTGATTAAACAGCGTCTTTTACTGTGTCCAAAGAAGGAAATAAATGCTAATAATATTTCATAGGAAAAAATATTTCTATCATAGGAAAAATTAATGCAATGTCTGTGATGCTAAACTTAACCTGTGCCTTACCAAGGTAGCTTTGATTGCTTGGAGACATAAAAATACATTCTTTTCTCATTGCATTCACTGATAGGGATAAATTAATTGTTACAGGAAGGTGGCAAAGATACCTCCAGCCAAACATTGTTTAATTGTTCCATTGTAGCTATTAATTTCTAAGATACAGTTGCTAATTGTGTAAAGTTGTGTTAGTTTTTTCTTGCCTTATCAAAGGGCAAGACTGCAGTGCAGCTGATTGAGAAATGATTTTTTCTTTTATGCAAATTTTCAACTATTAACCAAAGCAGTAGACTGATCAAGGCCTTCTACCATTTACAATATTTTGGAAACTCTTTAATGCTCATTTTCCCAGTAGCATAAAAAAAAAAAAAATCTACTTTTTACGTGAATCTGTGATATCTAAATAAAATGAGCTGCCTGTTTTAGAGTATCATATGATGTTTTCAGGCATAATTTTTAACCACAGATACTAAGGCAAAATTTTAAAGACAAGATGATGACCACTAGATGGTATTCCACTGGTAGCCCTTTGTTGGTTCTGGTCTGTTGGGTACTCCTGTGTATTTCCCCCCTTTCTTTTGGAGAGAACAGGAGCAGCTGGTTGAAGAGCAGATCTCCTTGGAAAACTGAATAACCTTCATGTGCCCGTGGCTGTTTACACCTGTGCAGAAACCAGTGACTCACTCCAGCTACACATGCATGCATCAAGACCAATGTTCCAAGTGCAAAAGCAGAACCAGAATTCTTTCTCTGGCTGCCACATTTCTTTAGAATATTTGTCACATCTTGTGAAACACACAAGATCTAAGTAATCTTTCCAATCAATCTGTAGCTATATTTTGCATCCTGACTTTTTCAAAATCCCAGGCGATGGCAGCAACTGCTGGAGAAACTACTAGGGATGTCTACAGTATATAGACATTGGTATTGCTCAGAGGACTGGCTAGGGTTCCTGCTGTCTTGCTCTGCCCAATAAATGGCTCTGTTTACTCTGTTTACTCTCAGAGAAATAGACTTTGCAAAGAACAAAGATAAACCCACAAAGTGTTCAGCTGGAGCTGGAAAAATAAGTTCCTTATTATAGAATTATAGAATATGCTGAGTTGGAAGGGACTCATAAGGATCACAGAGTTCAGCTCCTGCCCCTGCACAGGACAGCCCCAAGAATCTCACCATACTCATGATAGCATTGTCAAAATGCATCTTGAAGTCTGCCAAGCTTGGTGCTGTCATCACTTCCTTGAGGAACCTGTTCCAGTGCCCAACCTCCCTCTGGATGAAAACCACTTTTCTAATATCCAACCTAAATCTCCCCTGACTCAGCTTAAGGCCATTTCCTTGAGGCCTGTCACTGGGCACGAGACTGAAGTGATCAGTACTTGCCCCTTGATTGCATCAACTCAGCAAAGCACTTGGGTTAAAATTTCAGATTTTTGCCACTGATGATTAATCATACTCCATTCATTGCAACGTATTCCTGTATGTCCTGCAAACTCAGTGCAGTGTTTCCTAGAGCGCAGTTTTAAAAAGGAATCTCATACAGAATGCAACATTATGGGACATCGTTCCTCAATTCAGCAGACTGAGACATGAGCAAAAATGTGAAAATTTTCACCAAAAACCACAAAACATTCCTCAGATGGTAGTAACACTTCAGATTCAGAACCAAAATCAGATATTGTAGGCTTATCTATGGAATCCTCTAGTCCTCTAAACAGTACTCCAAAAGCCAGGTTTTTAGAGCCAAATATCTTAGGGAGCCTAAACCTTATGGGAAAAGAAACCACGTGTGTACACAATTGCACATTATATGTGTGTGTTTACCTGCTAAAAGTGATCCTTCTATGTGAAGAAATTGCCACTGCTATCCATGACTGTGGATAAAAAATTTAGACTTCCCTTAATATGATACTTTTCAAATATAAATTGTCTGACTACTGGAAAGAAACACATTGGTTTAGAGAGAGCCACGGCAATAACAAGTGAGCAATTGTCCAAGAACACTCTTTGCAAGACAAAACAATGCCAAGACTATTCCAGTAATATTGCACTAGAATTCAAACCATTCCAATAGTGAAGACTATGTTTCCAAAAGCAGCAGTTGACTCTGGTACTACAGTCAAGAAAGTGTATCCTTTCTCAGGAGCGAGAGACCAAAGAGTTCTCAGTTGTAAGGCTGAAATTATCCCCTGATTGTGAAACTTCGAGCGCTGTGACTGTAGAGGACCTTTAATCTCAGCCTGAGGTGTTAAGGAGAGCTTTCAAGTGTTGACATGTTTATATGAATCTTCAGAGAACATTATTCAGAAAATCAAACTGGTAATCCCATCAGATAAACCTTTTGAAAACTTTTTAATACTTAAACTTCTTGTTGAAGTAGAAAGCCATGGGCAGATGCAAAGACCAAAAGCAATAATTGGGAACCAGTGTTCATTAATGACTTCAAAGGACTCTGGATCAAACTCATGGTGACAGCAGGCTTTCTCCTGGTATTTTAATACTTCTATACTCAGCTTTATCCAAAGCAGGCAGTGAACTGAAAGGTAAAAGTAAAGTAAATGTTTTTCTGATCTCGAAGGGAATCTGAAGAAGAGTGTCAGTTCTGACATGAGTAAGCAAGTGTGAAAAAAGAGATGTAAAGGGAAAAGATGCATGATCTGTGTAAAGTGAAGTAAAAGCAAAGTGCCTCTGTTGCAGATCAAGCTCCTAAAGCAGTGTTCACTCCAGATCTGTTCCTTTCTGTGTGTAGAAGTAATTCTGAGGTGTGCACACATCTGGTGCCCTGTGTTGTGCAAGCCCAAATGTGTCTAGGGAATATTTTAGTGTGATTGTCTCCATAGAAAAAATCAAAACCACAAAATACCCTGAAATCAACATTGCTTATTTTAATCTTTTTTATAAACCAACCTGTCAGAGGTGGAAAATTAGATATTTATATGTAATTTATTCAATGTTCACAGCAACTATGTAGCAGTAAGATTATTTGTAGATATGTTTCATGACAGTGATGCTGCCAGTTACTCAGTTACTTATGAAGGTACCAAGAAAATAATTCACTGGTGAAAATTCTTGGAGTGAAATAGAAAACATAAAGGTAATGATAATGGCATTTTTCAGCAGAAACATTACATAGCTTTTCCACAATTCATAAAACTTTTTAAAAACCACATAATGTGTTTCCTTTGCTTTCTAGCTATTCAGCACAAATGTGGTTGTCTATTCCATTCTAGTTAGCTACCTTCTTGGAAACCTACTGTGGAAAGCTAAAAAAGGATGTAATCGATATCCCCACATTCTGAATCCTCAGCCCTTACACAGTTGAAATACTTAAGATGTGTTTTGAACCTGGTTCTCTTTTGGAGTTGCAGTAGGAAGAGAAAACCCTTTGAGACTTAATTACTGTAAGGACTATCTATCTTTTCCATTTTCAAATATATGCTTACCAACCACAGTCACGGTTGCTTGTCAGGGAAGGACTATTGCCATATATCATTATGAAATTAAGGTCCATTTTCAAGGCACCATTACAGCGGTACAAAAGCATGAGGGTATTCTGGAAGGCAGTGAAATGGTGTTTATTTCAGTCTACCTGCAGCACCTCTCTTTTCTTCTTTGTCACAGGCAGTACCTGTCTACATCAGATTGTTCTCTGCTGTTTGTGAGGTGGGGGACAGGGAGACAGGGATCTGTGCAGTGCCCATCACAGACTCTGGAAAATCAGAAATGGAAAAGGCTAGGTCAGTTAATTACCTGCATCAACTAGTTGTGTTGGATTATAAATGGGAAGTTTATTACTGACACGTTTTGTTGCAAGAGAACAGGAAGTGGGCTGTGCCCCATGCAGAGGCAATCTGTCATGTGCAAGCATTGCAGACCATCTGACCAAACAGGAGAATCAGTCTGACAGGTTGAGAGGTAGCCCCAGTGTTTTTCCTTGCTGAAGGCAAAGTGCACACTGACAGACATGGTAACTAGTGGGTGCATCAATCAGAAACCACAGAGTGGAGGTAATATGCATATAATCACAGTGAGGTCTAGATTTACTGACCCTTAACTGATTCACAGGACAAGCCTACTAACACTGAAAGCTACCTACTCACAGGGAAATAGCTAGGACTCTTCTCCTTCTTCCTTTCATACATTTTAAAAACTGTTTGGGTTTTTTTTTGTTTTATTTTTTAAAGTAAAAAAGGAAAGTGGAGGTCAGAGCCAAAGTCTGACCTTCCCGACACCCCAATCTGGTATCTGAATGTTAAATCTCACCCAGTTAAATTTGCCCTAATCAATTTTGTCCAAGTCACCTGTAGGTAATACACATAACATAAATCTCTTGGTTACATCCATGCCTGAGGGCTGGAGGAACCTGGGGTCCAAACTTGCCAAAAGTTAATCACTTAAATGTTTTGTTTTTCCACTTGTTAAACTGCGATGATAATAGTGCCTCTGTGGAAAAAAAAATGGCTACAGGACTCAATTTTTGCCTCTGTAGATTCTGTAAATTTATTCAGCTTCCCTTCCTCTGCAGTCTCATCAGCTTCATCTGGAATTACAATCTTCACCTCTTCACCCCCTCCTCCCCCTGCCTCCTCCTTAGCTCTGCTGTACTTCTCTCCCAGACCCTCTGCCTGCTCTCCTTCCCTGGGGCTAGGATTTCTCATGTCAGCAGTGGGTGTATTTTTTTTTTGTTTTTTCCCTCCTTTCTTCCCCTATACTCTTTGTATTTCATTTTACATGCTGATTTCCTTCAATTACCTTTGGGAACCTCCAGGCTTGTCACTCATGGAAAATAGATTGCACTGAGAATAAAGCACAGGCTGGGATAGAGCAGCAAATGAAAGACATCTGATGAGGAAAATGCTGGCCCAGCGTCCTGAGGAAACCACAGAGCAGCATTAACGTTTCCATGCAGCTGGCTCAGCAGTGGTGTAGTCTCCTACTGGTTAAGCAGCAGTCACTTTCAGTGCTCTCAGAGCACTGTGCTCCACAGGAATGAAGGGAGTAACAGGATAGCAGTGCTATAAAAAACATGTGCTTGCTTTGCTTGTGGTCAGCACAGGGTGCACAAAGCACATCTCCAAAAATTTCCTCTGTAACACCTTCTCCTGGTCCATCTGAAGAGAAAGCGCAGCCAGCAGTAGTTCAGAAGAGAATGACGACCCCAGGGTATCTGCAGAGGCAAAGAACACAATTGTAGCTGTCGAGCCTGTGTCGCCACCAGCACCTTTGTGGTGGCGAATGTTCCATGGTAATTATGATACATGTAACTGTTTAAACAAGCCACACTGCCGTGAACACCAGATGAAGGCATATTTATGTGCTGACAGATGCAACCTACAGCCACTTGTGGTTCATAGCCACGGACAAACAGCATAGACAAGCTGGATCTGATTTTTCTCGCTTGATCTGTTGAATTAGCAGTATTATGCTGCTGTAAAGGAAAGTGCTGTATTCTGAAGGGTTTAATTGAGGATAGTCTGTATTTAAAGGCAACAGGTCAGCCCATGCTTTGAGCTCGGTGCCTGCACAGGAGCAAATGAAGATGCAAAACACTCTTTCTCTGCACACTGGCCTTTCCATGTGCTTTTTATCTGATCCCATGTCCAGGCATACAATGGCAAATGGGAAAAGGCACCTTACCAGTGTCCTGCATCTCTCAGTTCAAAGGCCTTCAGGACTGGATACTGTCATGATGTTAATGTGGAACAGACACTCTCTGTCATACTTCACAAAACATCTACTCTACCAGGAAATGGTAACAGGAGCCTGCAATTTATTTGTTCTCTTACTGCTAGCAAGTCACTGAACCTTTCTAGGGAAGACAGAATGGAGGGCAAAAATCTTCTGCTGAAGAGTCACATAAGAAAGAGCAGAGAGCTCTTGGGGATGTCTGCACTGCTGTGAGCCAAAGCTGGATTCGGACAGTGATGGATTTCATGTTAAGCTGAAGCACAGATAGAAACATGAGTGATATCTTATGCAACTTAAAAGCACTTCTTAAATATTATAGTGTTAAAAAAAAATCCTGAGGTTCCATCCCATGGAAATCTTCCATTGTATAAGATTTTGTGCTATTTATTATATTTCTAAAAGTTTTGCTGTTCTGCTGCAACACGGGAAGTGACAAAGCACCTTCTGTGCTGCCTCATAATCCTGCCAGAAAGTTTTAAATGCAGCATCTGTTTAAAGCAGCATCAATACAGGACGAGAAGTAACACTCTAGAATGAAAAAGGTTAAGACTATTTGAACTTCTTTGTTTCATATTTCTTTTCTTTGTTTGAGCTTTTCCTACAAGCATCTATGCTCTCTTTATTTGCAGCCAACCATAAAACTCTCCAGGTGATCCAAAAGCTTTGAAGGTAGGATTTCCAGGGAAAGAGTTTAATTGCTTATAAAACCTCCATGCACACGTTGAGAGCTCAGGGAGGATTCCTGCAGGCTCACCATCAAAAACCTGTTTGATTTGTATTTGCCAACTTTCCTGGCAATATCACATGCTTACTTTAATTACTTAATTAGAGGACCAAACAAGAACTTACAAGAGAAGTGAACACATATTATTCTCATGGTGTTTAAATATGAGTCACTGATAGTGGCAAAAGACACAGAACAAAATATGAACACTCAGGCATGTAGTTAGCTGTGTTATGGAAAATGACCTCTGATGTTTCACAGCTTCTGTTTTCATAATATTTGTTTCACTTTTCTGTCTTTGAGGACAAACTATTTTTATACAGCTGTCAGCATCTGTGAAAAGTTTTTTCTAAAGATCTAGTGACTATTAAGGCAATGTTTTTTTATATTTTTGTTCCTTTTTTTTTATTATTTTTCTAAATACATTTTTCTTATAAGAAGGAGACAAATTTACAAAATGAACTTATGACCCACACCATAAAATGGTGCAGGAAGACATGTTCATGATCTAAAGGAATGCTGAGGCAAGGTCTTTTGGCCATTTTTTTGGCCTAGAGTTCTCAAAAATTTTGGTAAGAGATGTCAGGAATTATCTGTCAGTTACAAAGGTCAATTAAAAAATTGCCATGAAAAATTATTCACTTCTGGTGTAGAGAAAAGTACAGACATAAGATGTTACCATTATTTTTGAAGTGAATGGGCTTAAAATTGGGAAAAATTTGTTACATGGATGTAGTGGAAGATATGGAGATTGATTTTTGTCTTCTGCACCACTACAGTAAATACTGTCCTATGAGACAGGTAAAATCCAGAATGTTTTACTGTTTAGTGTTATTTTGACTTTACTACAAGTTTGTGCAAGTTAAAACTACTTTAAACTACATTTGGAGATCAAGCCGTCTTGAGGATTGTTTCTCAAATTCCTACAGTGAATACAGTTCAAAACCTCCTTGTGGGGGATGAGTGAGTACAATACAAAACCTCATCATGTGCAGGTCTGACGTCTACTTGAGAAAGTCACCCATACCAAACCATTTTCATTTGCAAACTTGATGAGATACACTGTTTTTTGGCATTTGTTTGGTTGTTCTTTTTTTTTTTTAAATTTATTTATTCTATCCAGCAAATATAAAAGCCAGTTTTAATAATCTGTAAAGCTGTGATATTGTACTAACTAATTATAACACTAAAATTTGTATCCAGATACACCCCAGAATTTCTGGAGTTTCTCATGTCATTTGAATTTTGTGCAGTCTCCAGGCAAACTTGGGTATTGTTTGCTATAAAACCAAGAACAAGAAAAAGAATAGAAGAGGGGTTTTAGAATCTTCTGCACTTTTTTTCCAGTTTAGGGGTTTTACCCACAGTCACCCTTTGATGTGGGCACAGAACTCTGTTCCCAGGCTCACACAGTTGTTTCTCACTTCTTGCTCTGCAACTTGCACTTATATCCATGATTTATCTGTACAGATATCTCCAGATAAGTACTTGATAAGTAGGGAGGGCAGATATCTGGTTTATCTCCCTCTCCTGTGGGTTCTGGCATTCTTATGGGAGAGATCTCAGGATCCTCATACAGTCATTTACTGTGCTTGCCGCGTCTAGAAGCTGTACCCTTCAGATGAGGGTCATTAGCTAACAGCTTAGAGCTTGATGAGCAGATTTGTCCCTCCTTACAGTGCTGTGCTGACCCGCACTGCCTAGTCAAGGAGGCATTCCCAGAGAGACTGCTTCTAATGCTGAGAGAGTTGGGAGTTTGGCCTGGAGAGGAGGAGATTCCAAGGACACCTTAATGTGGCTTTTCAGTACCTAAAGGGGACTTTTAAGAAAGATGGAGACAGATTTTTTAGTGGAGTCTGTTGCCATGGTTTAAAACTTTAAGAGGGAACATTTAGACTACATACAGAGAAGAAGTTTCTTACAAGTAGGGTGGTGAAACACTGGAACAGATTACCCACAGAGGTGATATCCTATTAATTTTCTCTCTTCCATATTTTCTTTTCTTCTTTGCCTCTGTTTCGTGAGTTCTTTTACTCAGAGTTTGGATTAAAATGCAGGAGACATAGAGTTGTTCTTCAGACTTAGATGTTTATTATTTCTTATCTATAGTTTATTATTTCTATATCTATAGATACCCCAAATCCTCCATCTTGTTACATATATTCCAGAAACCTAAATTTTCTACATCTCTACATATTCCACCCACTGATATAACTTTAATTACACAGCAACAATCTCAGTGTTATCACATAATTTGGGAAGCCTTTCCCAAGGCCCCAGGTCAAATGCAGTGTGCTTTTGAAGATCATTACTTGTCAGCACTGAAAGACTGAAATTCTCTGAACCCAGAGTTCCAACACTACCCGATCCCTAGAAACAACCAATCTGATCTATTTGAAGGTGTCCCTGTCTCTGGTGATCATTGCAGAGGATTGAGTGACCTATAAGGATCCCCTCCAACCCAAAGTATTCTAGGATCCATGATAAATGCAAAAGACCTGGGAATTGCTGTTGTTCATTCAACTTGCATGATTGGTATGTGGTTTATAGATAAGTTTGTGCTTGAATCCTGAATGGTGCAACTGGAAAATGCCTAATGCACTTTATTAGAGTAAATAGCAATGTAAGAGTATGGAGAGGAGTTTTTTCAAATAATGTTATTACTTTGGGAGATACAAAAGATAATTCCAAAGAATGAAAAAAAAAAGGCTCAAAGCCCTACTCAGCATGATGTTAAAGCTGAAACACAAGAGAAACTTGTAAAAGCCAAAGACAGAGATTGTGATGAAATAGTATACAGAAGCAGGGACAGAAAGAAGGGGATTTTTACTTCCATTTCAGTTGGGAAAATGCACTTGACAGAAGTGTTGCCCCCAAGCTGAAAACGGCAGTCCTGTTGTTTTTTCCAACAATCCCATCAATTTTTGTTGTGAGCATAAACAATCAAACACTGCTCACAGTAAGGGTAGAAACATTGATCAGAAAATGGGGAAAGATTTACCAAATGTCAGCACACTTATTTTAAGTGTTTGGAAACCTGACAGGGGCCCCTATCCAACTTTCCGCTATCCAAGTGGAAATCCTCCTTCCCAACTGATTTTATTGGGAT
The DNA here is from genome assembly GCA_020086605.1 of Lanius collurio. Classification (NCBI taxonomy): domain Eukaryota; kingdom Metazoa; phylum Chordata; class Aves; order Passeriformes; family Laniidae; genus Lanius; species Lanius collurio. The sequence goes on along the minus strand of JACBWW010000001.1, from coordinate 27,116,177 downwards.
CTAGACTGACACTGTAGAGAAAAATTGTTGCAACCAAGATGGAAAGTTAGGGTTACATCAAAATTCCTGTAATCTGCAGCTTTTTTGGAAAGCTTCGTTCAAGTTTGTAGCCTTCCATTGACATGCACACTGCACACCAGCCAGACAGGACACTCAGACTTACCAACTTTTTAAATATTTCTTGAAACCTCTGGAATGTTTTGTGGAAGACCTAGGAACTGGAAAAATATAATTGTGGAGCTTCTTTAGAAAGAAAATATGAAGGCAATTATTTTAAAGAGCCTAAATTTGGAGTGATTGAAGGTACCAAAAAGTTACTGAATGGGCAGAACTGCCGGGTGAGGTTCCAGGCAGAGGGACTTGTGCTGGAAATCAGAGCCACGCAGCCAAGACTGAAGCTGTCAGGCTTACCTAAACTCTGCCTGGGTTCGTAAGGGCTGCTATAGCCATCCACAGTGCCATCTAGTGGGTCTGGGAGCGCTTTCAACCACGTTTTGGGCTCCTGGAGCAGCTCCGAGGTAGGCTGACTGAACATGGCACTGATGGCTCCGTAGCTGAAATATCTGGTACGCTGATTTTCTCACTGGCACTGTGAAGCATTGCTGCAGAAATAAATATAAGGCAACACACAAGATGTCAGGAGGATCGGAACTTGCTGAGAACTGCATGAGACTGAGAAACAGCAGGGAGAAATACTCTTCGGAACTGTAGGAAATGACCTTAATAGGGCATATGAGGGGTGCTTTTACCCTCCAAAATGTAGAACAATTAGGCAAAAGCATCTCTATCACTCACCTCTCATCAGTATGTGGTGGGTAGAAGGACAATTTTGTTTTTTCTCTCCCTTGCCTTTCATTCCCTGACACTGATCTGGGACAGCTGGCGTTGAAGACATTTCTCTCATGCCTGTCTGCTCTCTCTTGTTCTTGTAACCAGAGTTAGACTGATCCTCATGATGGGTTCAGGAAAGAATTTTTCCACAGCTCTGACTAGGAAGGATCTTTGCATTTTTATTGAAAGTACAAAATTTCTGTTGTGGGAAGATGCCAGGAATATTCTCTACTGCTCATTTTGTAGTAAAGATCTGGGAATTATTATAAGATGTTGCAAAACACTCTGAAGGTTTTGCAGTGAGGAAAGGAGTAGAGTTTTTTGATCCAGAAATATGTTACCTGGTAGTGGACAGGGTACAGAGTTGATGATTCATGTAATCTCTTCTAGTCCTTTTTTCCTCTATGCGAGTGTGTCTGCTCTTCTTCTTCTTCTTCTGAGGAAAGAAGAGTGTGAGCTCTCCTTCCCTGGGTCAGCTGCAGACTGCAGAATGTGCCTAGAGATGGCTTTCAAACCATCATGAATGTCTTGTTTGTGCTAAATAGTGGCCTGTCTCTTGAGACTAGTGAGATGCAAGTGCTCATGTTCCCTGCAATAAAACTTGCCTGACAAATCAGATCATAATTTTCTTAGTATATGTGCAGAGGATTCTATAAGCAGATGGAGTAAGAAACAATGGCACATCAAAGGTACTTAAAGCAGACAAATGGTGAAAGAAACAAGTGAAAACTTCAATTCAGTGAAGGAAAGACTTCTTTCTGAGCTTTAATATGGCCTCAGCTTTACCTTTCCTGTGTTATTGCCTGCATCTACCATTTCTTTCTTAAGTATTTAAAGGAACCAGACAAAGATGGCCATTGTGTAAACATGTGCATAGATATTTCTGTTGATTTTCTTCCTTATCAAGCATACATTTTGTTCTTATTACAGCTGCAAGTAGAGGAACTTACGTTTTCCAAAGAAAGAATACGGATTTACCAAACTCACAGCATCCAGTGTGCCTTGATTCCCATACTTTTGGGTTTAGATTCCAGTTTTGTTAAAGTGACATTGAGAATGCAATTAATTTGAATTCATTTTATGAAGAACATTGAAACGAGGACATAAATTCAGGAGAATGAAAAACAGCTCAAACACTGTCTTCTCATGGCAAAGCTTCCCTATATACTAGTAGTGATTCTCTGTAAGTCCTAAAAGAAGAGTAGATCTCTCCAGTGAGGCCTTCAATTGCAAATGATTAAGCAGACATTACAACCTTATAGCAAATCTGGAGTCCCGTGACAGCTGTGGAAAGAACAAATCCAAGTCACAAAGGGAGGTTAATAAGACATAGGACTAAATATTTATATAATTCTGCTAGTCAGTAAGTAAATCAATAATTAAATAACACATTGTGGTAAACTGTGAAGTCCAATTAACCAATTAGCACTTTGTCTTCTGATGCAGGAAAAAAAATCAGCATAATTCTGAGCATGTGCCTCGTCCCTTTGAAGTAAATGGAAAAGCTAATTGGGGTCAGAGCCTCAAAATGAGGATTGTCCATTTATTCACTTCTTTACCTCCTACAGCTCATGGCTCTCTGCCAGGTCATATACATGCACAGCCAGTGGGCTGTTTTCACCCCCTTTTCATTCTTTTGGATTCTTCCCCTCCTGTCCCTTAGCATTCCTATCTTTGCTGCTCTCACACTCCCTTCTCCTAATCCAGAATTGTCCTCATCTCTCTTCCCTAAATTATCATACGAGTATCTTCACACAAGCAAATACCAGCCATCAGTGGCCTGGGGAGCCAATTGCTCAGTGACTCTTAGACCTGTCTCCATACAGGAAATTACTGATGATCAATGTATTGGGTCTGGTTCAAGCTCATTTTCCCACAGCAGCCCTCCCTGTGCTGTGCTGTGCGTTGGTAGCTGGAAAGGTGTTGATAACCCACCAGTGTTTTGGCTACTGCTGAGCTGTGCTGGCACAACATCAGCACTTTCTCTCTAACATTCTGCCCCCACCATCAAGGGGGGAGTGGGCAAAATTCTGGGAGGGGAACTCAGCTACGACAGCTGGCCTAAATTAACCAAAAGGATATTCCATACCATATGACGTCAGCTCAGATATAAAAACTACAATGTTTGCCTTCTGGAGCAACCTCTATGTGTGCTGAGGCCCTGCTTCCCGGGAAGTTCCTGGCTGAACACTGCTCTCTGATGGGAAGTAGAGATTAACTTTTTGTTTCCCCTTTGCTTATGTGGGCTCAAACTTTTGGTTTTTTCTTGCTGTAGTAAACTGCCTTATCTCAACCTACTAGTTGTTTTCCATCTTCTTTTTCTCTCCCCTGTCATGCTGGGAAGGGGAGTGATAGAGCAGCTTGGCGGGTGCCTGGCATCCAGCCAAGGCCAACCCACTACACCTCACCTAAGTGAATCATCTATTTATTATCATTATCGTTAAAATCCACATTCATCACATGACCTTCACTTGGAACAACTAAACCAGCCAAACTAAACAAATCAAAATTTCCCCACAAAAAAACCCCGAAAATAACATTATCACAACACAGTACAAAAATGGACAATATACTCAAAATTCACCACAACTACAACAAAAATTCCCCATGATCATTCTACTCTCTAATATTGCTTAGTACTTGTTTTGCTCATTACCTCTCCCAATTACTATCCTTATCTCAAAATCCTTATGGTTCCCCAACATTTCCACCAAAAAGTCCGTAGTGGGCTTATGCTGGCTGAGTGCCAGGCACCCATCAAAGCCCCTCTCTCCCTCCCTTCCACAGCTGGACAGGAGAGACAAAATGTAACAACTGGTTCATGAGTTGAGATAAGGACTGGGAGAGACCGCTCACCAAAAATATTCATGGGCAAAACAGGCTGGAATTAGAGATATTAATCAAATTTATTACTAACAAGACCAGAGCATGATAATGAGAAGTAAGTGAAGACCTTAAAAACACTTTCAACCCACCCCCCCACCCCCCCTTCCCAGCTCTACTTCCTCCCCCAGGAGAAGAGGGAGACAAGGAATGGGAGTTAAGGTCTGTTCATCACAGGTTGTTTCTCTCACTGTTCAAGAGAGACCTTCCCCTGCTCCACTGTGGGGTCCCTCCCATGGGTGGTAGCTCTCCATGAAGTGCTGCAAAGTGAGTTCATCTCATGAGCAACAGTCCTCCCCAAACTGCTGCAGCATGGGTCACTCTTCCACAGGCTGCAGTCCTTCAAGGACAGGCTGTTCTGTGGATGCTTCCTTCTCCACAGGCCTCCCATGGGGTCACAGCCTCCTCCCAGGCCTCCACCTGCTCCAGTGTGGGGCTCCTCCACAGGCTGCAGGTGGATCTCTGCATCGCCATGGCCCTCCATGGGCTGCAGGGGCACAGCTGCCTCACCATGGGCTGCACCATGGGCTACAGAGGAATCCCAGCTCTGGCACCTGGGGCACCCCCTGCCCCTCCTTCTCCACTGGCCTTGAGGTTTGGAGAGTTGCTCCTCTCATGTGTTCCCACTCCTCTCTGCTCTGGCCACAATTACAACTACACAATAACTTTTTTTTCCTTATTTCTTCAGTCTGTTATCCCAGAGGCATTAGCACAACTTCTAATTGGCCCAGCCTTCACCAGTGGCACATCCGTCTTTGGAGCTGCCAAGGCTTGGCTCTCCTGAACACGGAGGAAGCTTCCAGCAGCTTCTCACAGAAGCCACTCCTGTAGCCACCTGCTACCAAAGCTTGGCCATGCAAACCCAATAAAATTTGCTGTTAAATTCTGGTGTTAACATGTACCCATGGGCAGAAAGACTCATTACAGACAGAGCTAGACCTGCTCCCCTGGCTACCACCAGAAAACTGTAGTAATTCAATCTAAAGCAGGATTTCCAAATTTCATTTTTTTGGTGATCATTATGTGCAGAACTAGCATGAAACCATTCCAACACCATTTGAAGTACATACAACAAATTCTGGGAACCATTGTCTGGAAAGACCTATATATTTACTGGAGAAGATCATAATCCCTGGTTGTTACATGCCTTCCCTTATGAACCATCAGACACATCTTTCATTTAGGCAGGCACAGAATCAATACTTATTCCAGTAACAGATATCTGACTAACAGGATAAAAATGTCTCATGTGAGTCACTCACTATCTTTTTTTCTGTAGCTTGATGGTTCAAAAAACCTGCTAAATACGCAGGAGAAAAAAAAAGTTCATATTTGTACTGTATGCAGGAAATCTTTGGTGAACATACATGTCTGCAAACCTTCAAGTCCTTTTTCCACAACACAGGTTTTTTGTATTTCATTGTTTTCCATCTCAAGCACACTCTTCTGCTTTAGAGCTATACTAGCATTTATACATTTATATCTTTATTTAACTTCTTGTTTTCATTTGACTTTTTTCCATGTAATTTTCTTCTTTTTTTGCATTTGGCTGTGCACAGCTTTTTCTGAAGGAACATTTTGTACCCAGTCTCTAAGCAGGTTAGTTTCATGAGCGTGGCCACTGAAGGGGCTGGGACTGGCAGCATCAGCTAATGGAATTTGTGGATCCCCTCACATTGCTTTTTGAAAACTTGGAGGGGGATACTTTTAGACCAAAAAGCAGGAAATCATATTCAATTCCTATGTATATGAGTCATCTTGACAATTCATACTTACTATTCTGGAAATGTATTTGGAAGATAATATTTTATTTTTTGTTAGCAGCAAATAGCAAATTATTACTTTGAACCATTTATCTTTTTTTTTTTTTTTTTTTCCTGTTCCCTGATCTCCATGCCACATCCTGAGCTTATTTCTTGTTCAAAAAGGTGTCCAGTTCCTTTTTCCTTTGTATCAGCAAAGCAACTCAACCAAACAAGGACTGGTTAATGGCTGATTTCTGTCAACATAGCTCTTGAGTGGATGGACAGCAGGATGGGGAGTGGGAGAGCAAAGTTCCTCCTAATGTAAGTAAAATTCAGATTTGTGACCACCTGAACAAGCTGAATGTGCGTAAGTCTATAGGACCTGATTAAATGCATGCCAGAATCCTGATGGAAATGTCTGATATAGCTGTCAAGCTCCTTTCCATGATATTTGAAAAGTCATGCCAATCGGGTGGCCAGAAAAAGGGAAATATTGCACCCATCTTTAAAATGGGTAAAAAGAAAGACCCTGGGAACTATTGACCTGTCATCCTTCCCTCTGGAAAGGTCATGGAACAGATTCTCCTAGAATTTGTGCTTAGGCACATGGAGGAGAGGGAGGAGATTTGGGACAGCCAGCGTGGCTTCACCAAGGACAAGTCCAGCCTGGCCAACCCCGTGGCCTTCTGTGACGGACTGACTGCTTTGGTGGACAAGGGAAGGGCCACAGATGTCATTTATCTGGACTTCTGTAAAGCCTTTGCCATGGCTCCCCACCACATCCTTCTCTCTAGACTGCAGACAGGATTTGATGGGCAGACTGTTAGGTGGATGAGGAATTGGGTGGATGGTCACATCCAGAGGGTTGTGGTCAATGGCACTGAATCCCAATGGACACAGGTGACAACTGATGTTCCTCAGGGGTCCACATTGGGATCAGTGTTATTTAATGTCATCATTAATGACAGAAACAAAGGCACCGAGTGCACCCTCAGCACATTTGCAGATGACACCAAGCTGAACGGTGTGGTTGACACACCTGAAGGAGAGGATGGCAGCCAGAGGGTCCTGGACAGGCTCGAGAACTGGGCCTGTGGGAACCTCATGTGGTTCAACAAGACCAAGTGCGAGGTGCTGCACCTGGATCATGGCAATCCCTGGTGTCAATCCAGTCTGGGGGATGAACAGATCTAGGGCAGATCTGCTGAGAAGGACTTGGGGGTGCTGGTGGAGGAGAAGCTGGACATGACCCAGCAATGTGTGCTTGCAGCACAGAAAGCCAATTGTATCCTGGGCTGCATCCAAAGCAGAGTGGGCAGCAGGGCCAGGGAGGGGATTCTGCCCCTCTCCTCTGCTCTGGTGAGACCCCACCTGCACTGCTGCATCCAGCTCTGGGAGCCCCAGCACAGGAAGGACCTGTGGCAGCAGGTCTAGAGGAGGGCTGTGGATGCTGAAAAGCTTTCAGCAGAGAAATCTTCCAGCTTTCCAGCATCCTGTGTAGTTTCCCTTTCTCACGCAAGCTAGCTGAAAACAGTGTAGAGGTTTTTGTAAACCAAGACTTTATCTCACAGGTGCAAACTTGTTTTGCAGTCTTGTTATGGTACACTGAAGAAAATATTTTGAAATGGGTGTCGTAGAATTTAGCCAATCACTGGGAGGTGGATGGTTAAGCAACCAATGGCCTTAGCCATTCTTGAGAACCAAGTTATATAAACAAGTTTGTAATTCATTAAATAATCTAATTTTATCCTGGACTACATTTATGTCATTCTTCTTGCTGTCCCCGGTACAAGAGCAACAGAGGGCCACCAAGATGGTGAGAGGCATGGAGAACCTCCTATGAGGAAAGGCAGATAGAAGTGGATTTGTTCAGCCTGGAAAAGAAAAGGCTTCAAGGTAACCTAATTGTGGCCTTCTAGTACCTGAAGAAAAAAAGATGGAGAGAGAGAGACTTTTTACAAGGGCATACAGTGATAGGACAAGGGGGGAACAGCTCTGAGAGAGAGTAGATCAGATGTTAGGAAAAAATTCTTTATTGTGAGATGGTGAAGCACTGGAACAGTTTTTCCAGGGAAGTTGTGTATGGCCCTATCCTGGAAGTGTTCAAGGCCAGGTTGGGTGGGGCCCTAAACAACCTGGTCTACTGGAAGGTGTCTTTGCCCATGACAGGGGGGTTGGAACATTACGATCTTTAAAGTCCCTTCTGACCCAGGCCATTTTATGATTATATGATTGTACAAAGAATTCCCTCACTGGAAGGAAAGGTATGTGCATGTTCACACATACAAAAACCTGCATTTAAAATCTTACTCTCTCTCCTCTCTCTCTTATTCAGATAAATAGTACTTTGATGTTAGGAAGGCAGAAAGAGCAAGGTAATCAATATTCAAAATGGTTTTGTTTTAAAACATGCTTGGTTTTTCTGGAAGCTGTCACTTTCTGGATTGGAATTTTCCATTCTGGTCATCTCCTCTTACTTGTACAAATACCAGTTGTCTTGAGTGTAAACCTCGAGGAACACAGAATCATAGAATAGTTTGGGTTGGAAGGGATCTCTAAAATTCATTTCATCCACCCCACCACAATTAGCAGGGACACCTTCAGACACTAGCTCTGGGATTTTCAGAAAACCTATCTGGATGCAGAGCATCCAGTAAATAACAGCTGAGTTTTTCAACATGCAGGAGGTTTTTCAGAGCTTTCAGAGCAGTCTAAAATTTTCTATGGACAAGAAGAAACAGGAGCAGCAGAACTGCATACCCTTAAGCTTACTTAGGAGATCCTTCAAACTCATGTAGTCCTGCCTAAACCAGACAGCATTCTATCAATTCCCAGGCATGTTGAGGGTATATGCCAAGTTATCTGTGTATATGTGTTGAATGATCATTAGTCAAAATGGTGGAAATATTTCTGGGAAAATATTTAGAACAGTGTAAAGAAATGTTCTCTTCCACAGATAAGGTTCCTGATCACTTACTGATAAAAGCAAACAAGCAAACAAATGAACAACAAACCTATGAGATAAATATTCTACCTATTCTTTTATCTTCTGCATCTGGGTCCTTTTTTTCATCAAGGGGGTGTTCTTACCATGCTAAGCCTTTAAAGTATATTTGTTTTTCACTCTATATTTTCAGAACTCAGATTTGTTGACTTAGGTAAATTTTCTACCTTTTTTTTCCTTCCCCCAGAAGCTCTCTTTAATGATGTGATGTCTATTATTTGTCAGAGCTCTCACTCAGTGTATATGAACAGTTTTCCCTAAATTGACTTTTTCATGCCTTTTTGTCACTTGGACCACAGCCAAACAAAAAGGGTAGAAGGAATGCTGTGACCCGACTGCATTATTTCATGAGAGAGATGGCGACCTCCTTGAAGATATACTAAAGAGGGTCCTGAGAGACCTTATTTTTCTATAAGAAGCCAGTCAAGACTCTTGGGCTGTCAGCCCCAGAATATGAAATCAGGGGAAAAATTTGATCTAGACACTGTCTGCCAAGGATCACTTCCCTCTGCCTGGGGGCTGGTAACATCAGCACTGCTAAAACAGGAGGGACAGGCCTGGGGAGACAGGAAACATATGAAGGAAAAACAGAAATAACTTTATTTTGTGCCTCATCTTTATTTAGCATCAACTTATATGTGGAAGAGTTTGGTACTCTAAATCATGTTTGAAATAATTGTTGTGGTTATAAGAAATGCATTTTCTTATTCAATAAAACAAAAAGAAAGCAAATATCTGATCCCATGTTCAAGGACAGGATTGACTTTTAATGAACTCTGTAGCTCTCTTGTTAGTTTAAATGCTTAGCCTTGTAACTTTTGACCTTTTCCTGGCATGCCAACCATTTCAGTGGTTTACAAAGCTATATCCATAAATAGGGGAGCTTTAAAATTTACGTTCCTGGATATACTTTTAAAAGAGGGATGCCTGTGCTCGTACAAAGCATACTCATATTTGTTCCTTATCATTAAAAAATTTACTTAAATTAGATTTGATATGTGGAGCATGTTTTATTTTCAGAAAATTAAATGTTTTTATGAGCTATTTGGGATAACTTATGGCCTTGTCTTGTAATACAAAAAGACTGTCAAATGATATAGTGAATGAATGTATGATTGAAAGCAGAAAGTACAACAACATTACTGTTACATTATCTATTCTTTATTTTTTCCAGAAAATCGATTCCTCTGGTAGATACTTGATGAACATAATCCTTTCCTGACAAGTTTTTCCTGATAAACTGTATTTTTGAGCAAAAGTTTTTCCGGAACAATTGAAAGGACACCACAGGATAGGCAAATGGAATATTTCTTCTACAGATCTCTCAAAATCTAGGATTTCTGCCACTATCTTATTCATTTGCTCAGTGTCCTGTTCACCTTCTGATGTTAGTGACACAAGAAAAGTACAAATACCAGTAACGTAGCCATCATTTATCACTGAATAAAACCCAGGCTGTGTGGAGGTGCATCCCTAACAAGGCTGTATATTCATCAATGAATTGTTGTGACTTGCTAGGTAAATGGAAATGTTTAACACAGTCAGGTATCCACATCCTGCTCTCTTTCTGAATTGCCTCATTGTTTGCTGATGGCTCACAAGCGGAATGATGGCACGAATGGAACTTGGGGAAGCACCTGTGCTTGAAGAAAATTGATACGAAGATGAGAAAGCAGTGCCAGATCATGCTCCCATAAAAGAGCATTTGTGGCAGATATCCAAAGACTACTGAAAGAAGGGACCTGAGGAAATAAACATCCACCAGGTGAACAATGCCTTAACTGAATTATGAATTCCATGGAAAACACTGATAATCTCTAGGAAAATGAAGTTGATTTTTTTAATAATTACAGCTAATCTCTATCTGTCTCATTGTTTGAGTACTTATTTCCTACGTTGAGAAGGTCAAAGGAATTAAGGTCATTTAATGAAATATACACATGAATGTGAAATAAATGCACACAAAACAATTTAGAGACTTTCTGCACAGTGGCTGTTTGTCAACATGCCATTTTATTCTTTCAAAATAAAACAATTAGAGAAAATGTTAAGGCAATAAATCCCTCCTCTACTTTTTCTTCTTTTTTTTTCATTGCCTTTCCTTATAATAATTTTATTTAGATTTTAAGGTATAAATAAATTTGGCTAAGGGGCTGCTGATTCAAATTAGTGTAGTGTTTGCACCTTTTTGGAAGATTACTACAATGCTTGCAATAAGTAATTGCATGCAAATTTTGAATGCAAAAATTTAAAGCCTAGAGATATATAATTACCTCATCTGTCTCATGTATGGCACTTGTTAATGATCCTTATGTACTTTATTTGCAGCTGCATTGCTCATAAATTAATGGTCTTGTTATTCAAGTCACTCATGTAAATACTGAATATTATTTATAACAATACATATGATATACAATATAATGAATAACAACACACACTAAATTTTAATTACATTTATGTAATAAATGATAATATTTTGTATAATGATAAGATTTGGCTTTGATAGGTAAAACGTGTTTTGAACCACTTGCTTATTGGTTTTGGTTTGATAGCACTTGGTAACTACTATTTCAGTGTAGGTTTTCAACTACTTATTCACCTAATCTATACTGATTTTGTTTTGTCTAGTGATGTGCAAAGTTACTCTGGTTGTGAGAGACTACTTACAGATCAATAATTTTGTGCTACCCAAATACTTTCTTACAAAGCTGCTTTGTTTTCTTGAGCTTGTAGCCCAGTGACAGCCATGACCCTAAGTGTTGCTCATGAACAAACACTCTAGTCTGTATTTCCATTGTTTGTGCAGGAGGATGTCATGTGAGGCACTATCACAAGCCTATTAAAGCCAGACATATCATAGGTATCACTTCCTGCCTATAAGCCACTTATGCTGTCAAAGAAAGAAATTTGATTGAGCTGACAAACTCCCTTGGCTAGCACTCTACCTGGTATCAGTGGGACCTGCCAAGATTTGTCTTGGCAGTCTCTCCCATCAGAGTTATGAAAGTTGGCGAGGCACAGAAAAGCAGATGGTGTGCTTACTCTGAGGAATTATTTATAATGACATTTTTTATAATAAATCTATGCTGAATGTTTCTTATCCCCTTAGGAGTTTCCATATTTGCATTCCTTCACCAAGTGAGACCTATGGCTGTGGAGGTATTAATTATTTTCTAGGATAAATTGTGAAAAGAGGCTGAAGTTACACAAGACTGCAGAAAAGATCTTGTGATGCATTTCTTCAAGAAGAGAAAAGCTGGAAAAAACCCAAACAATTACATAGTTGTCATAATTACTTTTATTTCCGGGCACAGGCATTTAGAAGATAAGAAGATTATGAATAGGCAACATCAGGTCACAGTGAGCCATCCAGAAACCTTGGCCAAATTTTCTGCAGATGTGCCGTGCCAAACACACGAGGGAAGGTCAATGAGACAGAGTGACTGAGATGATGTGGAGGGGACTGGCTCCCTAAAATCCATGACTGTATCTGCCCACAGGTGAGGTTTGCTGGCATGGGAAACTACACTCAATTCCCAGATCTGCCAGGCTGGGGCACCTCAGGAACCACACCCTGTCCCTCTTCCAGCCAAGATCCTGCCTTGCCTTTCAGTGGAGGTCAGCACGGACAAGTAGGCAAAAAAAGGTGGGGGCATGATGTGCAGAGTGGCTGGGGAGACTCCAAGTGGAAGCCCTGTGCCATTTGCACTGAAAATGTACAGGGATATTTAGGAATAAATAGTATTTTGTTTTCCTGGCACAGACTAATAAATATTAATGGTAAGGCTTCCAGCTCCAATTAATTTATTGCATTCAAATGACAATGTCAACTACATCTGTGATGACCCATTTTTACCTTTTCACCAGCAAATCAAAAATGTCATGGTTTCATTCTTACTAATATTTGGTGTATTTTGGTTCCTTGCAGAAGCCAGTCTACTCAGTAATCCCCACTTTTGAAGATTTTAACATACGTGAAAAATAACACAGAATTATTTCTCTGTTAGGAATTTCCTGGATCTCTCTCTTGGGCAACAAACTTGGCCATTTCCTAGATTGACAATTTCCTGTCTTTACACTGCATTTCAGGTCTCATTTCTTATACTCTGCCAGGAATCAGGCAGGGAATAATTTATAGAGTTCACTCTTTTGATGCCTTCTACACTTGTCTGTCTTCAAATTGAAGAATTCAGAGTTGCCCAGTTGAGGGTCATGCCAAAATGCATTTAAAAATCCCAGGAAATGTGTAGAAAGCATTTAGATATGAAAGGGCTTTTACAACCTCCAGCAATGTCTGTGCCAGTGTAAAATGTCTTGAGATGCCTCATATCAATAAATCTCTGTCTTCTGACTCATGACTGCCTTGCAGGTATCTAGTGCATACCTAAACCCTGCCTGGCTTCACACATCTGGACATGCAGGGTCCCACATGCCCTAGAGGGATTTCTGCAGCTCAGATGAAGCAAAGGAGATGGATTAATTGGATGATGACAGCAGTTTTGGAGCACCCATCGCAGTCTGATACAGTCTCTGATACAGTCACTGAGAATTTTGTGGTTCCAGCAGAGGAAGAGGACTTATTATCAAAAAGACATCTACTTCAGTTTGTTCTGTAACTTGGGATTGATGGTTTGGGTTTTTTTTTCCCTTTCCCCACATTGGTTTATTTATTATCTGGAAAATTAGTTAATTATTTTTAACTTTTCTGGATGAGTACAGTATTCTCAGTGCTGCTTCTCTAACCACGCTGATCTGAAAGGATGCAAAGTGTCTGTACCAATTACAGCCACCACAAAAATGGAGTCCTACAATGGAAAACAGCATTGCCAAGAGTCTATCATTGGAAATTAAGCTAAATAAGGAGTAGAATAATTGCAACTGCATAAATAAAGCATCTTTTGAGGAAAGAACAAGATAGCACTATATTTGTTCTGATTGTCATATTTTGTCTAAAGTGAATTTTGATCACATAGGAGGTATTTTTCCAAATGCAAATGATATTTATATTCAATAATTCAAACAATTAAGGAAATTGAAACATCTTGAATAAAAAGCTATAAAAAAATCCTATTCATTAGACTTTATTTGTAGTTGAGTCCACAAAACTGGTTGTGTGACAGCAGGTAATCAGTTTAAACTGAGTTCTACTGTCTCTTGGATATTTTCCCTGTCAGCTCTATAGCTTATAACATCTGTTTAGACATTTTTTATCAGAAAAGCTACTATGTTTAATAAGTTTTTTTCCATCACCCTTTCAAGGATATAAGAAATCAAGGATGTAATTGCAACTGTTTATGGAACAAAATCTCAACCCCTGGGAGCAATGGAAATTTTAGTATAACCCAGCTCTGCATAAGCTCAGCATTTCTGGATTATTTTTTTAATGTGTCCTTCTTCTTTTGTGACTTATTTATTTCTTATAGCAGTATTTTATCTTTGAGAATTTATTAGTCTGCATGAGCGTCAGCAAACTTCTTCAAAACTTAGTGCTGAGAACAGCAAGTGAAGTACAGAATCTGTTATCTGTAAAGAGATTCTGATCACTGAGAAACAGTCCAAGCAGCCAAGCACATCCTGAAAAAATAAGTCCAAAAAGATGTCTGTATAGGTAAATTTCTACCAGTTGAAAGTGACAACATCATTTTCATTTGTTCAGGCAGAGGACAGAACAGCAATATCTATGAGATGCCATTGTTGGAGGAGGGTTCAGAGCTGTGCTGTGTCCAAGGGCTGTTTGTGGCACCCTGGATAAATCACACTGAAATTTTTTTTGTCTCAACTGGTTAACCCTCTGGTTAAATGATAGTGATGGCACCTATGGGTCTTATCAGATAAAAAATTGAGGCACAGTGTGATATAATGCCAAATTGACTTTGTGAAATGCATAAGTATCTCTGAATGAAGACGTTTTCTAAATTATGTTTCTTAAGCTTGAAACAAATACCAAGCTTTTGGCAAAGATTCAGTATGTATGGGGCAATGTAATACTTTTTGATCACTGAGCTCTTTTAGCAAAAATGTATCATATTGCAAAAAAATCATGACCATCTAGTCAGGAGCAAAGATCTTAGAAATGTTAATGGGAAGACTACTTTGGCATACAAGGCTTGGGATTGTTTCACTGTAAAATTAAGATTTGTACTTCTTTTAATTTTCAGGAACATTTTAGGAAAAATGAAGTGGTCATTGGATATGGGATAGCTTGGGAACAGGTGGAAGAAATATTATGCTTTTCCACTTAAAAATGTAGAATACATTTTAAAAATTGTTTGCACTAAAGAGATATTAGAGTCTTGGCCAGCAAAGAGAAACAAATACTTTTCTACATCTGGATGCCTGGGTTCATAGCCATGTATTTAGGTTCTAGTATATTCAAATTTTATGGATAATTATACTATGAATTCTTTAAGGTTATTTAAAAAATCTGTAACTATTTTTTCAATTAAGGACTGATTTTTGAGTACTTGCTAGTGGAAATAATACACCTTAATCAGATGAGGCTATTTTTCCTTGGGTGCTTACTCTCTCAGTTTGTGGAAATAGAACAGATTAAAAGACATTGCTACAGTGTTACAAAATTAGGGTGTAGGAATTTTGTGATGTGCTATCATGTCACTCCATTCCATAGCTGAATTGTAGAATAAATGGCAAAAACTAAAGGTCACATGCAACCATAAAATTGAAGTAAAATTCTGAATTATATATACACATAAAGATGTTTTTACTTTGTTGTGTTGTTTAAGTACTTCCTTTGATACTCATGTGGCCAGAATGAGGATGAAATAAGTATTGGATATGCTCTTCTCCCTCAAAATTTGTGAATTTTTGGGGGAATATATCCCTCAAATGCCTACAGCAGAAGTTCACCTTTGATGCATTCTATCCTTTATAACACCTTTGACAATCTGAGGTCACTACCGGAGGACATATTCCCCCAAGTGAGAGGAAGTCAAAAACTTCTGCTTTTCATATAAATGTTTTAAATTTCTGGCATTTTTTTCCAAAACATATTGCTGCCTCCCTCTGCTTCCCAGTTTCCTGACGCTCAACAATGGTCTTATTTTATAGACTTAGGTTATAGTGCAACTCCTGTAACTTAGGTGCTTATGCTGAGATATACAGCAGTAGTACCCTCCCTCATGATACCTATCCATCTACCTCTATTGCCTGAACAGGAAACACAGGTATTTACTGTCTAGATTAAAACAGAAATTAGACTCTCAGGTCAGACTGGATGCCCTGTTATAACTCTGTGGGTTGTAACCAACTTTCTTGCCACCAGTGCTGCTATGCAGGGGAGGGAGCTAGAATGGACTGCAGAGGTATGTAGGGGAAGCTTGTGCCAGTCTGCAGTGGAGCTGGCTGCTAGATATGACACTTCTGGAGGTCTAAACTGGCATTCAATGCTAATATGGCACAGCTGAATCCTTCTTGAATTGTCTGTCATTGAGGATGAGGGTTCCAGCAAGAGATATTCAACTTTTCAATGACATATGTGTCTTTGCCTTTACCTCAAGGGAGATTGAACCATAGACAATAAAGAAAAGAACAAATTCGGCTGGATTCTTATTTTCAATACATGGAGACTGATTTAACATATTTGTCTTAGAGGAAATGACTTAGTTACATATGAGGGTGTCTGAAGAATAGCAGTGGTACTCCAGAGGTTTTTTCCAATTTAGACTGGTACTATGGATTTAGAATTTCATCAGCTAGGCAGAGGAAAAAAACAAAACAAAAAAAACCCCATAAAATTTATGTTGAGCTATTCACAGATATTACTAATGACCTTTATCTAATTATATAATGGAATAAACTGACTTCAACAGCAAACTCAGCTCAACAAAACAACCCTCTGAATTGTGGCCAAAACTTAGGGGAATTTTATGGTATAAAAATAACTTATATCAATCGAGACTTGATCACAAGTACTTTAGTTTGATTGGAGAAAAGTTGCTTTTGTACAGAGAAAAAAAGAGGACTCGTAAGTCCACTACTTTGGCTGAAAGTGTAATCAGCACATGAATCTTCAAAGTTAATTTTGATGAGTTTCTTCCTGACCACAAGTAAGAACAAGTTGGAAGAAAATATTTCCTAAATGCTTGCTGAGTAGGGAATTTAATTACCTTACCTTCAAAGGATAATTTTCACAGCATACAAATATGAGTGATCTGCAGGAACCTATAATTATTAAAACTAAATTCTGTTTTAATTTGTTGTTGGAAAAAGCACAAACAGCTTAATAAAACCAACTGTCTATCATCTCAGATGAGATGCAAACAATGGCATTTTTGTGGTGTGGACTTGTCTTTGATCAGGAATTACTAATTGCCAGCGAAGTAGTAAACATGATCATCATATCATGGGCACACTGCTAGCAGCCTAAACACCAGCTGAAATGTTCATTTTTTTTCCACAGGTTTTCTTATCTTCCATCACTGTATTGCACTATGGTATTCCTACTTGTACAGGCCCACAACCTAAATTCCTCAATTTAATAACTATGACAGTAACATCAGAAAATAGAAATGATATGATGAGCCACAACTCAGCCAAACCAACACTGGAATCGAATTTTACAACAAATTGACACTTTTCCCAAAATTAACTTAATTTTCTTTTTTATTCTACTTTCTATTCTGGTGTTTACAATAGCATATGCAAGGGCAGTGTTTTATGCTTCTACAACATCTGTTATTTTGTTTTATTATAGAAAGAATCACACAATCAAGTATGGAAACAAAGTACAGTACCAAAGAGTCAAGTAATAAGTCTGCTAATGGTGGTGATGACTGGAATCCAGAGAATTCTGTTTTTGTCACAGCCACTCTCATCCTCTCTTCCAAATCCTCTTTTCCCAGTGTTTCGTTTTTGTCAATAAGTATTTTGGACAAGCTATTTTAAAGATATAGTATGGTAAATTAAAGACACAATCTTTAAAGGGCTATCCAGCTGAAACAGATGTGACGTGTTGTGGCTCCACCTTTTTCTTCAGCTGTGGAAAAACAACAGAAGGACACCTTCATGAGTTGCACTCTTCTCAGGAAATTACTCAGAGAGTGGACAATCACATTAGGTAAAGAAATCATGAGAAGGAATACAAGCTCCAGAAGAATTACATTACAGTGTCATTTACTTGGCCCATCAAACCAGGCAATATGTGGCATAAATTTACATTAGAATTATTTGTTTCTTTCATATGATACTTTACCAAATCTATACACAAAATTCTGTTGTCTAGAACACAGAAAGAATAAGACACCTAGGAGAATTCCTTTGCTTTGCTTTCTAAGCTTAACTTTCTATCCAGCACTTTACCAAGGAAACTCCTTATCCTGTTTTGTCTTATTTTCTTTCAAGTTCACACAAGCATTGTTTTGAAGACTTCTCAGTGTCTTCCTGTCCACTGGCTGCTTGTCAGTTCCTTCTGACAAATGAATACAAATAGCTTCACTAATTAATTCCTGGCCCCTGTGTTTTCCTTCAGTTTAGTTTGGGCCAGGGCTTTCATTATATCCTTTTATTTTTTTCTCAGCAAGGAGCATTTAATCGTTCTGTCTTTTACTGGAAGGATGTGATTGTGGTCTCCAGCAGGCTTTTTTATTTGAAACAGTGAAATTCAAACTTGTTACGATGAAAGATTCTTTTCTGGCCTATTCTTAATTACCATTTCCAGGCATTCTCAAAAGAGAATTGTTGTTACAGATCCAGGAAATTTTTTATATGTTTCTTTCACTTAGGTGTGGCATCCACATTACCACAGGCACAAAGGATTCTCCTAAGGTCAGAGACTTGCTGTGAGAAATGGAAAATGGAATATGGGAGAGATGGATGAAAAGTCTGCTTAAAAGAAAAGTCTGGCTGACATTATCAAGTAACATAACTATTTAACCATTTTTTGTCTAAGAAACGTACAGTAATGAATGATGATTTAGTTCATGGGAGAGACAAAGCTTGCAGTTACTTTATTCACCACGACACATGAATTTGCATCTGAAGCATGATAAAACCTAGCTATATAGCACCTTTTATAGTTGACACTGATTCCAAAATCATTAATTTTCATTTTTCCAGTGGTTATTCTGCTTGCTTGAGTATGATTTTATTGTTATGTCTCTGAAAATAACTTTTTTTTTTGATGGAAGGCCAGTGAAAATGGCACATGCAGTTTTGTGGAATGATCATGATAAGGCATGAAACTTAGAAATGAGTGGTTATAGTGATATGTAGAAATTCCTGAAACAGGTATTGTCCCTAAGTGTGATATTTTTTTCTTCTGCTGCCTACCATGAATGACGGGCATAATTCCTATACACAAAGAAATTAGCCTCTTGTGTTTTAGTATGTGATGTCAGCAACCCTCCCAAATCTCAAAATAGATGTACACAAACCTCACTTTTTGTATGAACTTCAGCAATCTAGCAAACTCTACTTCACAGTGTGAAACTACTTACAGAATTTCTGTGGGCAGATTCCAGTACCTAATTAAGAATTTTTAGATACTGGTCTGACAAAGTAGTTTTCCAGAAAGCATGAGAGCTGTCTTACAGGCCAGGACATGCATTGATCACCCAACATTTTGTATAGCGAGTAATCCTCACGCTGGATGATGCTGGGCTGTGCTACAGACAGGAGTACTTAAGAAGAACAGACTGGCTGTGTGTCATAGTGCTTAGAGAATTCTGCTTTTGGAAAAGCTTGACTCCTGGGCCATGTGCCCAGAACTGTTTGTGCACTTCACTTCAGATCATCTCTGGATAAAGCCCAGAAACGCTGAAGAGAACAATGACTGGAACCACAATTCTCCGTCTTTCCAGCAAAGCTCCTGAGTCATTACAATGTTAAGTCAAGCCCCCACTGCCACCGTGGTTTTGACTGTCCATGGCTCCAGCATCAAAAACAGGTATGGAAAGTGAATGTTTTCCAGTACAATCTGTAGTTCAGTAGTTCAGACAAAATAGATCCCAGATACAAAATATAAGTCTTGCAAGAAGATCAGCTCTCCATGCTGCCTGGAAGGTGGAAATGTCTCATGTGTTTTTCAGCCGAGCTGAGTAATGTGCTGTGAACACGTCTCACGTATGAGACAGCACAAGAGACACAGTTGCATTAATGATTTTCTGTTCTGCAAATTCATGTTGGAGAGGGAGTTTAAATCATTGCAAAAATGATAATACATGATAACTGTATATGACTAGAAACTATAGGTGTTCTGCTCATAAATGCTCGACTGAACACACAAGCTTTCCTAAATTTCTTTTGTTTCAAAAAATGCTGACTGAAATTTGCCAGCTATGAGATATTTTATGTACTTGCTCTGAATGTTTCTTTTAAGTCTCAGAGATGCCCCAGTGGATGGGCACATTCTTTTTTTTTTTATTTGGTAGTCATTTGTCTGATAAAATCCAGCCTAACTGAGGACAGATCCCAAGTTGGCCTGGTCTACCAGAAAAATAATGGAGGAAATTAAATCTTAATAGTTTTTCCACCCTTCTTTGATTTTCTTTGTTGACCCAGGACGACCCTTTTAACCCCATAAGAAGCTGACATTCAGACACATTTTAAAATTAATATTTTCATTAAATTTGAAATTATGATTTTTTTTTTCTTGTTGTGTAGCTCCTTGATTTGGGAGGAGCACCATGATGGGAAAAAGCTATAAAAAACATATGATAGAGGTAAGCATATGGAAAATAGTGAAAGCATTTTTTTATGTAATGATATTTTACTTAGGAAGATTAAAATGTTGGGACAGTTAAATCAAAGAATATTCCCAAATTTTGATATTACATAATGCTTCAATAGCTTGTCTTAGGATTATTGCCTGTTCCTAAAAATGAATGCCCTCCAGATCCCAGTGAAGAAAACCTCAATAGCCCAACAAGCTTCAGAAAATGGCCCGAGTGTCTTCAGTAGTGTGTTCTTGATTTCTTCTGGTTCTCTTCTATTTTAATTCTTTATTATATCTCTAGCTTCTCTTTCTTCAACAGTTCTGGATTTTTAACCACATCTCTAAGTTACACTTAAAAAAAGCTGTGATTAAAGCAGAATTTCATGTCCCTTATTTTTAGGGAGTTTTCCACTGTATATTAAATAGGAGCCTGTTTATACTTATCTTCATAGTTTGCTCCTTAGGAGAGTTGTTCTCCTTTATTATTTATAAAGTGAATATTTAATATAGTCATAAGGTGACTGTATTAAAAAAAGAAGTTTTTCTGAACATGAAAGCATAATTAGAAAAATCTCAGAGGGGAAATCCTTTAAAGTATTTTAGAGTCATTTTAAAAATCAATTAGATTTTGAGGGATATGTGCCTAATTCTGATTATCAGAGTTATAAATCGGGAAACTAACTTCAAAAAAATTAATTACTCTATTGACATCTGTTCATATTTATCTAGAGTTTGTGAGACAGACCAAGATTGTTGCCAACTCTTGTGATTTTATTACATGTCTTATGAGGTTTGGTTGAGAGCTTTTCATAAGCTCACATGATCTCAAATTTATTGTTTCAAACCTAATGAAATCTGCAACTATAGTGGTTCCTATTACCTTTTGCAGGGCTTAAATGAAACTACTTTTACTCCCTACAATCTTTGTCTTTACAGTAAAAATGCACTCATGAGAAGTATGAATGCTATCACCAGATTCTCAAGATCTTGTAAAATATAATATCTGCATCTGTGCTTAATAGACACTTTATCAAACTATTTAGGAAAGAAATTAGTTCAAATATCTGTATTTAAGAAGAAACTGTATTTTGTATAGTAGACTATATTTTGAAAGAATGGATGAAGGCTACAGGGAAATGGGCTTTAAAGCCATATGGATTTATGTGGAACTAATCCAAAAGCATCTTTGACATGATAACAAACATTCCAGATGCTCCCTTCCAGCTGTTAATATAAATTCTCTGGACTTCATTAACCCACATAATACAGTTCTGCAAAGATGAACGTGGGCACTGAGCCAGAGTTTGAAAATAAATATCTTCAGGAGAACTCTCAAGGAGTTGTGCTGTCTGAAGGAAAATTAGGGAGCATGAAAATCACAGTGGAGTTTTTGAGCAGTTAGATCAGGTATTGATTTCTACTGATTTTCTAATCAGTGATGTTGTTCTGGGTATTATTACCACCATGCAGAAAATCAAACTTTGTTAGTGAAAACTAGTGCACCTGGATAAACTTGAACTCATATAAAAGTAGTGGATGGAAATACACTATTATAACATAAAGAACCCTGATTTTCTGTGGTTTTACTTTTTAAAATTTAGAGGAACGGGGTTTGGGGTTTTTTTTTGGTTTGTTTGTTTTGCTTTTTTACTTTGTGACTGGTTTTGAATTTTTCTTTTTTAAACTAACACCTGTGTAGTGCACTTGACCTGGAATGGATCAAACATTTTTTGAATACTAAGTCCAACTTGTAAGCTATACAAAAATCAACCTTGCTGAATTTTTTACTTATTAATCTCTTACTGCAACACAGTTAGTCAAAGTGTATTTAAGCCCAGAAAAGATACTTACCAAAGAAAAAAAAACCAAAACAAACAAACAACAACAAAACCAAAACAAAAAACAAAAAGAAAAACCAAACAAACACTAGTATGAAGGAACTCACGAAGAAAAATACCTTGTTTATAGGTATCTGTTGTGATAGTCTTAGAACATCAATGTGGGAACTCAGCACTTCTGTACAATGAATCATTATGATTACACAGAAACTTTAAAATACTCTAAAATATGCATCAACTCTTTGGGCATCATGCAGGAACTCACACATCTTCCAATTTTTACTTAATACCTACTTATCACCTCTTAAGTATTTTACTTACTTATCTTATACTTACACATTTTACCTACTTTTACATACTTATGCATAACCTGTACAGTTCACTTACTTATGCAAAACTCACTACTTACACATCTTACTCTATTTTTACCTAACACAGTACATATACATTTTACTTACTTATGCTTACTTACCATGGTACTTCTACCTAACACAGTGCCTATACATTTTACCAACTTACCCATAATACAGCACATATACATTTTGCAACTGCTATGCATGAGATTACACCTTGCTTGATTAATCCCTCTGCTTTGTCCAAGAGCTCTGCATGCACTTTTCAGGAAAAAAGATTGGTTCTAGTCCCATGCAGCACAGTCCTCTTTTACCTATTCCTTACTGACTTGGTACTTAATCTTTCAGCTTCTCCTTTCCCAACTCTTTTTCAATTTAGCACAGTTTACCTTTCAGTCCTTGATACTCCAGATCAAGGCAAGCAGAGTCAAGATGATGGCAGCAACAAAACCCATTCAGTGATTAGCAGCCAAGTTAGTCCAGGAAATCCAAATAACAAGACAGCAAATGGCAAAGAACAGCTACAAACCTATCCCATCTCTCTCTTCTTTTTCTCTCCCTGACTGCACTTTTTGACTGGGTTTAAAAACCCTCCAGGAGCTGATCTGCTGCAGCTGAGGGTGGATGGCCAGGTGAAGCTGTTGAGGGTAATTCCAGCCTGGTCTCACTCTGAGGGCTCCAATAGGCATAACTACAGATGGTTTGGCTGGGGCACACTATCATGATTCAAAACATCTTACAACAAATCAATATGTCTTTTTGCCTGTGCAGATCTCTAAAAGAAAGTTTTAGGGCATGTAATTCAAGGTAAAGTATTTTTTAAGAAGAAAAAGAAGAGAAGTTGGCAGCCAGCATGAAACTCTGTATAAGTCTGAATAAATTGTCTTAATGTTGCCAGCATTAATTAAAATCAGTCATACTACTATAAACAAAGAGCTGAAATGCAGCATGCATTTCACAACAAAGCTTATAGGTTCTATTTTATCTATTTAAAACCCTTCCATAAAATCTTAATAGCTTAGTTGTCTTTCTGTTGACTTTCTGCTATTTCACAACTGTTCCACTTGGCACAGATACTTTCTGCAAGCAGCAAACTGTAATTTGTCCTAGAGAGAAAAATCTGCAACAAACCAGCCTAGAGTTTCCCTTTGAATTTTCTGGATGTTGACAAGTCACAAGATATAAGAAGAGGAGTAGCTGTGCCAGTATTTTTGTTAATTAATGCTCCTGCTCTGCTGTATACGAAAGCATAAGAGTTTAGTATGTGTCCTAAGTCAGTAAAACTTTGCAAAGTGATACTCTTCTGGGTTTTTTTTATTTATTGACTTTTATTTACAGACTGATGCAGAGATCATGCCATAAATACTTAGGAATTCCCAGAGAATATTCTCATCACTTCTCATCATTATTCTATAGTACTCTTCTATTTACACTTTGTATCTCTACTTCTTATTTATTTCTGTAGAGCTACACAGTTTCTGCAAGGGAGAGAGTCTCCTCTAGCTGTTCTACAGAATATTCTGATGAACTGTGCTTTTACTTAGAAATAAATGCAATATAATGCTTTTAAACATCTTTTCCTGCAGGGAACAACCAGGGGATCAGGCCCAGCCAGCCTGGGTTTAGGAAAAGTAGGTCCTGCTTGATCAGCTTGATCTCTTTGTATGACCAGGTGGCCTGCCTGGTGGATGAGGGAAAGACTGTGGATGTAGTCTGCCTGGACTTCAGTGAAGCCTTTGACACTATGGCATTCTCCTAGATAAGCTGGAAGCCCACAGCTTGAACAGATGCACTCTTCGCTGGGTAAAAATCTATCAGAAAGTGGAGGTGAGTGGAGTCACATCCAGCTGTTGGCTGGTCACTAATGGGGTTCCCCAGGGCTCAGTATTGGGCCCAGTTCTTTTTAATGTCTTTGCTGATGATCTGGGTAAGAGGATCAAGTGCACCCTAAGTAAGTTTATGTGTGACACCAAGATGGGCCAGAGCGTTGATCTGCTGGAGGCCAGGAAGGCTCTGCAGAGGGAGCTGGATAGGCTGGATCCATGGGCCAAGGCCAATTCTATGAGGTTCAACAATGTCAGCTGCCAGGGCCTGCACTTTGGCCAGAAACAAACCCCTGCAGTACTACAGGCTGGTGATTGGAAAACTGCCCAGTGGAAAAGGACCTGGGAGTACTGGTGACAGCAGCTGAACATGGCCCAGGTTGCCAAGAAGGCCAATGGCATCCTGGCCTGTGTCAGCAGTAGTGTGGCCAGTGATTGTCCCTCTGCACTCAGCTCTGGTGAGGCTATACATTTAATCTTGTGTTCAGTACTGGGTCCTTCTCCACGAGAAGGACAGTGAGATGCTGGAGTGGGTCCAGAGAAGGCAACAAAGCTGGTGAAGGGTCTGGAGCACAAGTCTTACAGGGAGTGTCTGGGGGGCCTAGGGTTGTCTAGCCTGAGGAAAAGGAGGCTCAGGAGAGCCATTATCACTCTCTACAACCATCTGGAAGGAGGCTGTTGCCAGGTGGGTGTTGGCCTCTTCTCCCAGGCAAGCAGTGTCAGGATAAGAGGACATGGCTTCAAGCTGTGACAGGGGAGATTCAGATGTGACACAAGAAAGAATTTCTACTCTGAAAGTGTGGTTAAGCATCGGAATGGGCTGCCCAAGGAAGTGCTGGAATCATCATCCCTGGAGGAGTTCAAGAAACAACTGGATGTGGCACTTAAGAGCTATGTTTTCTTAGGCATGCTGATGTTCAGTCAAAGGCTGGACTCAATGATCTTGGAGATCTTTTCCAATACTGATGATTCTATGATTCCATGAGAAGGGCTTAAGACAGACAACTCCTGATTCATGTGTTTCAGACACTGGAGAATTTCTCAGTCTGAAATACAGGATCTGTCAGACCTGGCTGGCAGCTAACACTCACTTGAATTTAAATTCAAACCATGCACTCCATTTTAGGTGCAGAGTTCCCCAAGTGCTTTATGTAAATCAGCCCTTCTTTTCTGGTATCCAGCATGTATGTCTATCACAGCTGTCTTGGACCTTGTGCTAGGAATCAGTGAATTTGCATGAAAAGTAACAGAGGTATCATTTCAGAACATGCTATTCTTTTTTTTTCCTGTAAATGTAAAGCATGCTGTTTGAGTTTCAGAATTCTCAATCTAAGATTGTAAAGTTGAATCAAGAAAAGAATTTTCCTTTTTGTGTGCTAGCTATTACCCATGGGATTATCCCACCTGTATGAACCCCCTCCAGTAATTCCACTTTTGTTCTCTATTGTGGAAATTGCTTGGCAGCCATCTCACTTTTAGATTTTCTTCTGAATCCATCCTCACTTGTCTGACATTTCCTCTCTTTTGCTTATGCTGCTCAAGGCAAATAAATCTGCAACCAACTCCAGGTTTCTTTGCACTCCTGAGTGGTTCATCTCATTATGAATCCTTTGTCATCTTAAGTTGTGAGGAGTGGAAGGAGTCATTAGTTGTTTAAAATTTCCTCTATTTTCTGAATATTTCAGCACCAAACCTATCTGCTGTGAAAAATTCTGATTACACTTTTATGTTCTGCTGAATATCATATATCTTATATAGTCTTATGATTTGGTCCACAGCCAGATTCTGAATAGCACCTATTTTCTTATCAGATGCTGGTAAAGCCCTTCTTTCAATAGGATGAACATCTTGGACATTTGGTCTCCTGTGCCATAAACTTTCAGGTGAAAATTTTAATATCCTGTTTCATCACAAAGCAGGCTCTTGCTGTAGTCTGAACTGCTGATTATGGTTTGGGATTATCCTCTGGTAGTTTGATAGAGAATCATAGAATCATAAAATGTTAAGGATTTGAAGGGACCTTAAAGATCGTCTTGTCCCAACGTCCCCTTCCATGTGCAGGGACACCTCCCACCATGCCAGGTTGCTCAAGGCCTTATCCACTGACCTTGAACACTTTCAGGGTTGGGGCATCCAGAACCTCTCTGAGCAACCTGTTCCAGTGTCTCACCATTCTCATAGCAAAGAACTTCTTTGTAATACCTTACCTAAATTTCTCCTCTTTCAATATGTACCTATTACTTCTTGTCCTATCACTCCAGTTCCTGACAGAGTCCCACTTGGGTTTCAGATACAGCCGCAACTTTCCCAGCCTGTCTTTGTAAGGAAGTGTTTCCACCCTCATATCAATTTCATGTCTCCTCTAGACTTGCTCCAACAGTTCCATGTCCTTCTTATGTGGGGGGTACCAGAACTGTACCACGATTGCACTCAGCACTCCAGGTGGGATCTCACCAGAGCAGAGCAAAGGGGCATAATCACCTTGTCCAAAGTGCTGGCCACATTCCTTTTAATGGAGCCCAGGATTTGGTTGTCTTTCTGAGCTGTGAGCAAACACTGCTGGCTCATTTCAAGTTTTTCACCAACCATTGTCCCTATGTGTACTTTTTGCATCTGCATGTGTTTTTCAGAGCTGCATAAATCCTCACATGAATGTAAGCATCTCACAACACTGGAATTGTCTCAGCTTCTATCAGCTAAACAGGTTGGGAATAGAAAATTAGAAATAAATGTATTGCAGTTTTGGTAGAACAGATATTTACTGTTTAAGTCAAATTGTGACTCATTGGCAGAGTGGGAGAAGAAATGGTGAGGAAGGATTGGGATGAGTAGAAAAGTTTTAGGATGTTGTTGAATATATAAATGAAAACTAAAGTTATGAAATTTCAACTAATTCAAGAAGGAAAGCTTATATTGATCTAGATGCCAGACAGAAGCAGACACGAGATCCACGGTGTCACTAAACTGGGTGGGCACTATTTAAACAAAAGACAGAAGCCTTTGGTTGTATAGTTATACGTACACATACATTGACCCCAAAATACCAGAAAAATATAAATAATGGAAATCTATGCAGTAGAGAAAGCAGAATATATATCTGCTCCATGTCAAATATTTTTACCTGAGCTTCCTGAGGTCTATTCTTAGAAAACTGGAATTCACTCTTTCCTGAAAATCCTTCTAGAATTCCTTTGCCCCTGGATTCTTTAAATAGAAAATGCAAAATACTTTTGTAATTGTATAGTGGGTTGTAATGTCTGACTAGATGGTATTTTATTCTAGAGAAGAAAAGCAGACCAAATACAAAGCAGCTTTGTCTGCTTTAATTAGTTTTTAAAGGTAGTTTGATCTGTTGAGCCACAATTTGAAGAAGCCAGTGAACTTGAAGAGTAAAAGCTAATATATAAAAATCCACAACTGTTTACTTGAAAGTTTAGACAGGTTGAGGTATGCCTAGGTAGAAAAAGAAGCAGTGAAAATATTTCCTTGAAGTACACACAGAAAAAAATCTCACTGTCTAGTCTAGCTATCCAAATCAGCCACACAGGCATTCAGATCTCAGGAATGGAAAAGATGTCCAGCTGGTGTGGTATGCAAACCTTGAAAATGGGTTTAAGAAAGGTAGAAGTTTTAATTCAGGGCCCTCGGTGCTGAGATATAGTGCCAGTGCTAGGCAAGTGTAAAACAAAAGTCCTGCCTGAGAGATTTTGTATGGTTTACTGCTAATAGCACAGTCAATACAGGCAATATTTAGCTTATTTTATCCTGGTGATTTATTCTAGACAGAAGGCAGAAGAAGCTGACTGTCAATCCACTCAAATAAAAAAGGAATTTTTCCTCTGTGTCCAGGACTATGCAATATTTCTGGCATTAGTTAACATTTTCATTGATGACATGAACTATGGAAGAAAGAATGTCCTTATTACATTTGCAGGCAATTCCAAGCTGGAACACAATAGAGGACAAGGCCAGCATTTAGCCTGGACCCTGACAAATTGGAGAGGAGATATGAGAAAAATAGAGTGTGATTCAGTAAGAATAAGCAAAGAGTTCTACATTTAGCCAGGAATGTCCACTACATAAATTCAAGATATGAAACAACTGGTTGCCTTGTGGTTCTGCAGAGGAGGATCCCAAGGTTGTAGTGGATGATAGTTGGACATGATAAACTGAATCCCACCAGACTGTATAATAATTCATGTCTTTTGAAGGACATCTGAAGAAATTCTTCTGCTCATCTGCTCATTAGAACCACTTCAGCTGGAGCAGTGTCTCCAGTTAGGGGACTATATTTTAAGACAGGTGTATATTGGTCTGAAAGAGAAGATCAGTGAGCATAGGTGGAGGCTAGAAAATAGAGCAGATGATGAAAGATGAGAATATTTTCGTTGATTGGTCTAGAAAAGGGAAGATTGATCTGGGATATGATAACAGAATTAAAATACTAAAAGAGCTATTGCACCATGAAAGGGAAAAGGGAAGATATTAGCAGTGGAACAATATTATTGTTTAAAAAATAATTGCCTTACAATACAGCAAAAGAGACTTAGGCTAGACATTTGGAAAAACTTTCTAAGAATAGTGAAATACCAAGACAGATTGCCTAAAGAGGTTGTGTAATACTTGTCTACTTTGTTACAGGCTTTTAAAGATTATTTAGACAGGTATCAGCCAGGAATATTTTAAATAAGCACTTAAAAATGGAATGTACAAGTATATAAAAGTGTTCACAATGAAATAAAGGTACATTGGTGATACTGAAGCCACCTAGTTTCCAGAAACTGGTATCAGCTACTCAGCCAGTCCAATCTATTGTGATGTAAGAAAGTCTTTTGATGTTTAACAGAGACTTGGAGTGTGACTGAGTATCCTTGCGATTCAAGCAGTACTATGCACTGTGTGCCAGAAAACACATATCCTGCCTATTGCCCTGCTACAGTTAGTGAACTCTTTTATGACCTTGGGGATACTGTTGAGGATAGACAGATGTTTTGGACCCATTCCCGGTCAGCTCATTTCCACAGGATGATGTAATCCTGCCTGGAATACTTCTCTCTCTTTGACACAAAATTGCAACCACTATCTGGGTGGGAAGGTGAAATGTTGCTGTTTAGATATCCTGGCCTTTTCTTAGTATATTTATAGAATCTTAGAATCATTAAAGTTGGAAAAGACCTCTAGGGCCATTGAGTCCAACACTGCCAGGTCCACCACTGAACCATGTCCCTAAGCACCACATTGACACACTTTTCTAACACTTCCTGCGATGGTGATTCTGACACTTCTCTAGGCAGCCTGTTTCAATGCTTGGCAAATCTTTCAGTGGAGAAATTTTCATCCAATCTAAATGTCCACTTGTGCAACCTGAGCATGTTTCCTCAAAAATGGCTTGATTGGCTTCTTCCTTTGAGTAGAAGTGACCTGAGAAGTGACTGTCAAGTCACTTGCTGGTGAGTGCCAAGGAAGGGGCAGAGCCTCTATCCATGTGGTAGTGGTTGTAGGTTGCTATTCTATACCACTAAAATCATCACTGGTGGCATGGCTTTGGACTGAAGAAAAGGTGAACACACCCTGGAAGAGATGTCATTTTGTTCTGTTTCTCTCTTGGGGACCTTGCTGGGACCAATGGTGTGGTCATCTCCCACCACTGCCCATCCCTTCCTGTCCTCAGGAGTAACGCAGCCCCAGCAGCAAACACAGCCAAGCCCAGTGGTGTGCATGTGTGCTGTGGCACTGCGTGGAAGAAACTGCAGGGAATGGAGTGGTGGAGGTGAGCCAAGCCCAATCCTGACAACCACAGCCGAGCCCAGCGGGTCTGGACATCAGGCAATGCTACTCAGAAAGTTAAAGTTTATTAGGTGTTTGTCCATCACTCTTCTTTGTCTTGTGCTCAAGGGCAGGGAAGCCAGGGAGAGCATCCACCGTTTTGTCTTTGTCTTGGTGGCCACACAGAACTGAGCCAAGATAGTGAACACCTTTTTTGTGTAAACCACCTTCTCTTTTGTGTACTTTTGTTATTAATATTGTTGCTGTTGCTATTTGTTTCTCATTCCATTGCTTTGTTTTCAGTAAATTGTTTTCTTAACCCATAGTCTCTGCCTCTCTGAAGGGGGTCTGGGAGGAAGGGGGAGCAGCTTATTTGGAGTTTAATTCTCAGCCATTT
Source organism: Lanius collurio (assembly GCA_020086605.1). Taxonomy (NCBI): domain Eukaryota; kingdom Metazoa; phylum Chordata; class Aves; order Passeriformes; family Laniidae; genus Lanius; species Lanius collurio. The sequence goes on along the minus strand of JACBWW010000001.1, from coordinate 27,085,866 downwards.
TTTTAAACCACCACAGAGGCACAAGGTCCAAGGCTATTCATGCTCTGCATGTGAGCCACCCACAGCAGGTCTCTTCAGATCACATAGAACAGGAGATCAGAGCTGCTGCTGAATTTGGTTGAATTTGAATTGTAGTTATATTGTCCCCTAAATTGAAACAAAGAGTACTACAGAGGAGGAAAACCATCTGGAATAGTTTTTAAGTGGCTTTGAGATCTTCTGGGGAGATTAAATGGATGCAGGCATCCTACCCCCAATATCCCTTAGATTCCCAATTGTTAATATCAGCTAATACGATCCAGTGTTGGGACTCCACCGCAGTGTAGATGCAGACTTAGTTTTGCTCTTATGTGCATTGCAAAGAAAGGATCTAAAAATCCCAATATTGCTGAAGAGTAAATTTTTCAGGGAACCCTGTGTGGGCTGCTTATAGATTATAGCACAGCATATAGCACAAACAACTGAATTCTTAAAATTAGAATAGGAAAAAGCATAGAAACCTGAAGTCTTTTCCATTTTATCTTACAAAATATCAGAAAACTAGAACTGCAAAAATTTATTTCGGGTGAGAAGCCATCCCTCTAAAAAGAGACGGGAATACAAAGAATGAATATGTGAAGAATGAGAAAGAGAGATATAAATTTCAAAGAATTTGAATTAAAGGTGAATTTATAGGGTAATTAATAAGGGATGTGATGGCATACTGATGATTGATTGAGAAAAAGATAGTAAAGTGAATCTGAAACATAAATTTTGAATGAGGGAAAACTTCAATTATTTACAGTGAAATGTAAGTGAATATGAAGAAATGCACCATCAGTTTCTTATCTATGGTTTTGGGATTTAGGGAGAGATATTAATAGATAATTCTGATGTGAAATATTTCAAGGATGTCTCTGAAGTTCTATTGTTAAGATTAAAAGTTCTCAAATCACTAGGGTCCTGCAGACTAAGCATACAACTTCATGTGCAGTTTTAACTAATACAGAATTGTTACTCATGTAAATTCTATTTATTTAGAGAAAAATTTAAAAGAAATATTTTAAGGTACGATCTATCTAAAATTAGCTAAAAGTGTAAGACTTAAAATCAGAAATTTATAAAATTTCACTCCAGCATTGCTTATTGCCTTGTAAAAATTGATATTTTCCTTCTGCTATCAAATGCTTTGTTTATCCTACTGTTTAGTTATCCTGTTCTTTGCTGTTTACTATCTGCTGCAATTCTCCTCCCTCTTACAATTTACTATATTCATAAAGCTCATGAGATCTCTGGTTTCTTCTTGGCATTTCCCTGTTCAAACCTTGTTACTCCAATACAAAATAATATTGCAGAGTTAATAATGATTATTGCCATTTATGTCAAATGATTTTGAAGCTGATGCAAATCTTCTAATTTTTAATGGGTTGTTAGTCATTTCTCAAATGATGATATGCTGTCACACAATAAATATAAAAAGCCACCCACTATCATAATGTAAACAATATTTTACCACTATTTTTTGGCAAAGCTTTTCTTACAAAACAGTGCTCACTCTGACCATCTGTCCTTATTTAAGTGAAACCAATGAGTTTCTTCTTCTGATTTAGATTCTAATCTTCCTAATATTTTTTTCATGATGTAAGAAATAGAGCCTGTTTTTTCATTAAGATTTTTAATTATTTTCTGATTTTAAGCCTTTTTAATGGTTTTGTAAAAATTTTTCCAAAAAATTGATATCAAGGAAAGCTCCAAAGCTTCTTAAATTTAATTTCTGTACAAAAGACTAGGTAATTTGACAAAAAAGCAGCACTGTTTGGCAAAGTTTTGGTAGAAATTAACAAAAACTGGAAGAGACCAATATTTCATTAATAGTGATGAAAAAGTTGAGACCAATACAAAAGATATCAGTGAGTCACATACAAGATTTCAGATCATCAGTGAATGGTATTTTGCAAAGGAAAAATCTTCTCTCAAAAAAAAATAAAAGCAATGATCAATGTAAATTTTGTGCAGCATACTTCAATCAGGTACTTGGGAGGCTTCTGTATCCATAGATGAATATTTATCCAACTTTCCAAAGATTCTGTAGTCCTCATCTTTAAGATTAGCATGCTGTGATCAATGTCTGATGCTGTATACAGTCAAAAATTTTTAATCAAAATTCTCCTTGTTTATAAGTCATCTTATACAATTGCTGCTAGCTCTCTGAGCTTAATTTATTAATAAGTATTATTGGGCTCTATAGTCATGAATGCTATATTGTAGAGCTAGCTAGGCTCTCCTACCCAGCTATCCCAACTCTGCCTTCCCTGATGCAGACAGAAAACAAAGTATTTTAAAACATTATGCTTATTTTTCCTCAAAAATTCCAATGAAATGTCCCTTTGCAAAGACCTTTGGACAATTCTTTCAGTGTTTAACATCTGCCATCTGGCTGCCTTAAGCACAACTGGCAAAATATCGTTTACAGTCGTAGGTTATTTTTACACTGCTCTTGAAATCCCTGACAAAATCTGTGTCAAAATGCCCTGATAACACTGCCTAGTACGGAGGGTGGTAACAGTATCTGTGATGGGACACCCAAACTGACAGGAAATATGCACTAAACTGATTATATTAAAGGGCAGGATGAAAATAAGCAAATGAGAGAGTATTCAGTGAATTCTAGTGACTTTGAAAAGAAATTAAGGCATCATGAACCAATGTCACAGGAACATTAAAGCCTGGAAGGGGAGGCTGGCAGAGGCTTTGAGTGGGAGGAGGAGCAATGGTGGTTAGCACAGCCAAGTGTTGTCCCACAGCATCTGGGGATGATGTCTTGCCTGTAGCCTGTGGGGCAGAGACAGCCTTTACCCAGCTGAGGCCTCCCAGCACAGGGTTGATGACATGGGGGTGGCGTGGGGGACCCCCTCCTTGGGGGTGCATGGCCCACAGTGCTGCCTCAGTGGGTGCTGGCAGCAGCGAGGGCTCCGGCACAGCTGGAGGGTGGGGAATCACAAAAGGTGAAAGGCTCTTAGGTGTGAGAAATAAAAGCAGGTTTCAGAGAATAAAGTCAGAATTCAGCTTTGCTTGGGAACACCAGAAGAAGATACAATTATAAGCAACCCAAGGACGCCAAAAGCATGGACATCTCCACATGAGGCTCTGTGGTTTGTGCTGCATAACTGACACTGATATATGGTTCACTGATGACTGGTTAATTATGTATGATTAGGAAATCAACAAACTGCTCCCATCTTGATTTATTTACAGGAGGTGAGCTGAGCATTTCCCATGCAGCAGTCCCACACATCTGATTTCACATCGTTGTCTCCTGCTCTGAAATCAATGCACCCCACTCCATAGCTCACATGGTATGTTCCCAGAGCTAATACTTTTGGGTTAGTTTTATTGAGCACATCTGGTTGCATTCTAATAATTTCAGAAAATGATCCAGAATGCTTTAGATCAGTTCCTTGTTCTCAGTACTCACTGTCATGAAGACTTTTTCTAAATTTTTATTTTTACCAGAAAGATTTTAGAAGCTAAAAATACTTGCTAACACTGGTCCAAGAACTTTCATAATATTAATCCTTTCTCTTTTACATACTAGCCTTCAAAATTGTATGTTGAGCTCTGTCAACAAGACAATTTTCAAGTAATTTAATTTTTATCCTGCTGTTAGTGTATAATGCAATATTGAAAATGTCATAAAATAATAAGTCAAGAACTGACTGAAAACCATTGGAATGTACTGTCTTTCAAATATACTATGTCAGTTCTTTTGGAGACCAGATTTGTATTGCTGTCAATAAAGACCTCAAATTTATTTCTGACAAGACTTAAGTTGGCTTCCTTAAATTCCAGGATTATCTTTATTTACATGCATCCATGAATCTATTTAAATTTCTTTATTTTAGCCCTTCTACAAGTTAGGCTAACTGATTTTCAATTCCCAGGGTTATTCATTTCATTCTGTTTAAATATTGGAACAACATCTGTAGTTATCCAATCACTTGGAATTTCTTCAGTTTCCCATACATGGTTCTGAAAGCTCCCAGCTGGTGTTCTTGGGGCTCTTGGGTGTCAGCTCTCTGGGCCTGCTGATTTGCAAATGTATAATCTCAACAGATGTGTCTTTACATCTTTCCTTGCTACACATGGCAAACTTGCTCTTACAGCAGCAAAAGCATCTGGGAGATATACAACCTCATAATTCTTTCCACATACAGTACATAAATGTCTGCAAGACATTTTTGCGGGTTTTTTTGGGGTTTTTTTTTTGTTTGTTTGGGTTTTTTTTGTTTGTTTTTGGTTTTGTTTTTTTTTTTTGCAGTTCTATCTAGATGGAGATGTACCTGTACTCCAGTCTTCTCAATACTATCATTCTGTTTCATTAGGCCTTCAAAATCTCCTTTTAACTACACTGGCCTCCTAGCCAGAATAACCCTTTTTCCTGTCCTTTGAATTGTGGTTTATGGATTACCCTTTGGGGCATTCATGAACCCTTCCTGCCATTTTTTAAAACATTCCTCACTAAACATATGTGCTTTGTCAGTTATCAACAGTTGCTTCACAATGGTTAAAAGTGACTACTTCAGGGTTCAGGTAAGCTGATAATGATTTAGTGCTGTGTTCTGTCCTCATAACTGAGATCTAACTAGATTAAGAACATTGGCATCTTTTTTAGATAAGTCATTGCTGCATTTCATCCGGGAGTAACAATGCGTAGGTAGCGAGTTATCTCATGCTGTCTGCTCTTGGCTACTTAACACATCCAGCAAAGACCCCTTGACTTGAAGTCACTCTTGACAACACTGGTTTTCCTGCTCAGCTCTGGTTAAGGAGCAGTTTTCATTGTATATCGAAGATTAAAACTGCAAAAGAAAGTTACTCTCCTTAGTTTCATTAATCAGAACTTCTGTCCGTAAACTTTCATAGTACAGTATATGGGTCCTTCTGTGGCTGTATTTTTTATGTCAACTATTTCTTCCTCTCCCTCATCCTCTCCTGATTGTTCTATTTTTCTAAAGGCAAATTACAGAATTAGTTGCAATATTCATACAGTAAGATTCATCTTGCCAATTTGCAGCACTACCTGCTCTGCAGTTCTTCTCACACATGGGCATCTCCATGCCACTCATCATGGCAACAACCCAGACTCCCAGTTCTGTTGTATGGACATTAAAGAATGATGTCTTCCTTCTGTGCTTAGGCAATTATGAGGTCACAGATTTTGTGTACATGTCTTAGTGTGTATGTCCTGTAAGGATGATGCTATTGTTCTTTTCTATTCAATAGCTGTAAAACCTTTCTGGCTAATCTTTGCTGCAAAGCAAAGAAACATCTCATTTATACTGTGTCCTCTTATGGTAAATGATACCAACCTAGCCAAGTTATAATTTTATTCTCTCCACTCACATAAAACAGGTTTTCATTTCTAGTAGATATTGCCTTTTTTCCTAAGATTTGTCCCCAGTTTCTTGGCTGGGAGTTAGCACAAGTCATTTTCAAATTTGGATGATGACTATGGTAAATGTTGAATGTATGATACAAAAAACTTACCACAGATAGCTTCTAAAGTGTCAGGCTTCTACAATTTCACTTTGCCTGTGTAAGTAAGTAAAGATACTCTAAAGCAACAAAACTGATTTAAGTGTAGAACTTGTGTGTGTCAGTTCATTTTAGGACATTGTCCAATATAAAGGAAGGACCTCTGCAGCTGAGCAAGTTCAATGGAGGTGTAGGCAAAAACTCTGCTTTTTATAACTCCTGACTTATTAAACTAATTTTAATCATGAATAGTGCTTCTCATTGCATGAAAAATGTGAAGAAAGTTATGATAAAAGTTTGTCCCTTTACATCCAGGAGTTTGCTGTAATTGTGCACACATTAAGATCATGAAGAACATGAACTAAATCTGCATTCTGGTATGTAACCACACATGATATAGTTAGCAGAAATTCAATCTCTTTTTGTTATTTTTCCTTTGTTTTTGTTTTTGCTTCCAACTGAAGCAAAATTGGATTTAGGGCGTGATGGGGAGTGAAAATTTTTTTCAAATAACATGTCAGAAATATTTTACTTAGTCTCATAATATCCTGAAACTCACAAAATGACCTTAGTGTGCCATCTTCAGAATGGGCAGTTTGGCATAATCACAGACACAAATAAAAGTGTGCTGATGGTCTGGCTCCATAAAAAGAGTAATTTAGCTGCAAGGAATAAATATATGGAACCTTATAAAAGGAGGACCGTCTGCTTGTCGTATAAATTGTATTTTTTTTTTTTTTTGAGACAGATATTGCAAGTGTTCAATAGTCTATGCACTGTGGTACAATCCATATTAAAGAAAGAGATTTCAGGTCAATTTCTTTTCTATGGCATTTATACTCTCCTCATGATGGATTTTTCTCCCTAGTTATGGATAGTTTTCTGCTGTGTAATGAGCAGCAGAAATTTATTAATGATTATGGAAAAGAAAATATTTTATCTAATTGCTATATAAAGTAACTAAGCAAGATTTTCCCCCTTGGTTTTCCATAATGAACTACAAATTTTATTCTCAAAAGAACTGAAAAGTAACTTCTTGAAAATGAATAGGCAGAGTACTAGTTAGAGAATGAATACAAGATGCAACTTTAACACCTGAATATTAATTTAAATGGGTCAGAATATAACATTCAAAATAAATGACTGTTTAGCAACAATGCATGAGATATCTCCACTGTGAGGTATTTATGGTGTTTTGGATAGCTTTCCAATTACTGACACTGAAGGTGATACTCCTATATCACATCTAACACAAACTAGCTCTTTTGGCAGAATAGCTCCCATAATCTGAGGGCACAATAGGAAGGAGAGAGAGAAGATATAGAGGACAAAGGGAAGATATAGAGGACAAAGGGAAGAGGGAATCCTATGACCTTTAGACAGGAAGACATGTTAGTTATGTATGCTGACAAAGGTTGCTCTGCCACAAGGGACTGGAAAGGAATGAATGATAGACCCTGGAGCTAATCTTGGACCTGCCAGACCTCTGTGGCTGGCAGCAAATTTGGGGGGAGAGAAACACTACCCATGGTAAATGTGATTAGTGTTGGCACAGCTTGGATAAACTGAACCTGTGTAAGTCTGTGGGACCTGGTGGGGCACAGCGTGGTGAACTGGCTGAGGTACTTACAAAGCTGGTCTCCATTGCCACAGAACAACAGCAGGGCAAGTGTTGCACCCACCTTCCAACACGGCTGAAACATCCTCAAAGAAAGACAAATCAGGGATGTAGACTGGTCAGCTTAACCCGGTAACAAGTTATGGAGAAAGTCCTCCAGGAAGCCATGTCCAGGCATTGAAATCCCAACAGAACAGGGGGCTTAATCTCGAGAAACTTTATTTTCAGATTCATATATAAATTTAAAAATATAATCCCTATTCCTTCTTTTAGTTCCATGCCCTATTTATGTTTTCCCTGTCTGGCTTGTGGCAAACAAATAGGCATGTTATATTGGAGTCTGTTTACTTGTCTACAGGGTAAATCTCACAGAAATGTGGTGGATGATTCAACTTTTGTCTCATCTTCTCTCCATGTATTCCCAACAGCAGACCCTCATCTTGTTACGCTGGCTGAGTTAAACTATTCCATATTAATCACAGACATCTTGAACTTTCCTGTTACTGATGAAGAAACACTGAAGTTGAAGGTTCAGTTTATAAGAACATGTTTACTTAGATACTGTATTTATTGTTGTTATTACTCTACTGGCCTGAGGAGAGCATAGAAACTTCATGGCTGGGGAAATGCCAACTGTATATAAGATTATTTTTCTCTTGGAAAGATTAAATGAACACTATTCCTTTCCAACTTGATTTGCTTCATTCATGTCATCAGCTTTGGCAGTTGGTTCCCTTTATAAAATGGGTCTACTCTTTAAACATTTGTATTTGGTAAAAATGTTAGAATGATTTATAGTTGGAATGACTTCAAATTGCTCATTTAACTGTCATTGTTGATTAATTATTTTTATTTGCTTATTTTTGTTTATTTTCTATGGCAGAGGACTTCTATTTCATTGATTATATAATTTGGTTTTGGCACACACAAAGTTGTAAACTAGCAAAAATAGCATTTCACTCTAAAAGTTATAGTAATCTTATGAAAGATCAGTGAATTTTGTATTACAAATATAGTAGTAGAGTTTTAGAAGACATGAAATTATGTTTTTGTTCATGTATTAGTTCAAAGCTTGTTTTAACTTCATCTATATCAGGTCACATTCGTCTGTGGGTTGCCTTCTTGCATTCTCTTGACTACACTTAAAATTTGACTTTGTGTGGTCAATTATTGCCTTTGCTAAGAAGTCATTTCTTATTTTCTGAGATAATGTGGTCTTGGAGATCAACTTAGATATTTGAACTGACAAATCCTTGGCTTAACACTTGTTTAAGCAAAGAACCTGAAATTATGATTAGCTATAAGTACCATTTCTTTTAATGGGACTGATTATATTCTTTTAAGAAGCATGTCCTTGTGCACTTCACTCTGGAGTCTGTAACCAAGAAGGGAGGGCTGTGCTTTGCTCAGGAGGGAATCCATGGTTTCCCTTCCATTAGGTGCTCTGAGACATCCACACACCAGGAGTAATCAGGCATTTGCAGGGAACCTTGGAGAAGGAAGAAAATAGGTAAGGCTGATTTGCAGTCAGTGATGAACACCTCAACAGCAATTTGTTATGCACTTTTATAAAGTCAGTTGTTGATTTCAGTTTGGTAAATTTGACAAATATTTATAGCAGTGCACAGAAACTACCTGTAGAAACTTCAGTAAGAGTGTGAGACCAGTATGCCTGATTTACTAGCAAACAGTGCTGTTATGGCTGCTTCACAACCCCTTTGCAGCCATTATCGTCTCCTAAACAACTTCTGTTACCACCCCGAACTGGACATCAACACTGCTGCTAGAAAGCAGACTGCAATTTATAAGCATGTAAAGTTTCTAATGCAAAGTTCAGCTGAACTTTGTACCCCTCATGGATTGACTCCTTCTTGAGAAAAAAATTACCACCATTACATCAGCATGGAAGCAGCATAAGCATATGTCTGGGACCGCAAACAACAACTCAGACATTATTTTTAGTCTTGAAAGGGACTTTTGTACCTACCAGCATCTGTATAATCCCTTCAAATTCCTTGGAATGAAATCCCCGACATAAACTCTTTACCTGAAGATCTCCACCTTGCCTTGCATTGACTCATCTTTACTTTGCCTTGTCTTTTCTTCCTGTTTTTTGTTAACTAATTCACCTTCTAATGAAGACACTTCTGGATTTAACAAACAAAAGGAGTTAACACAATCTTTCGAACACCATACTGGGCTCAGTCTTCTGCATGTTCTGCCCTTTTTCTTGCCCTCTGTCTCTTGTGTGTTCAGCAGTTAAAGCATCTTGGAGAAGGAGCTGCTTTTGTACTGAACAAAGCTATTTTTCAGTGAGCTCCTGTGGCTTACTGTAAGACCTATAATACCAAATAGTTTAATGTGGCAACAGTTCAGTAAGGCCAAGAAAAAAAAAAAAAGACATTTAGGTCACATTCCTAGTTTCTGAGAAAATACAGAGACACAGAAGAAGGAAAAGAAATAGACTTATGTCTGGAAAAAGCTAACATACATAGCTTAGTCCCTTAGCATGAAAAAAGAACTGTGTCACAGACATAGCTGAGGTTAAGAATAGACATGTTACATCATCTTTTGCACAATGCAGTAGTGGGAAAAGGGAGGAAATGAGGACTTAGGAGAGGAATAAATAAATTACAGACAGATTTTATAGAAAAAGGCTAGACTCGATGCTCCTTAGGAAAAATCTGGATTGTGGTGTGTATTAGAAACAGGTAAGAAAAGAATGGAAAGAACTGCTCTAACACAAAGAATAGTTACTGATGACATAGGAGAAATGGTCAGAATGTGAGAACATTCAGGGGTCTTTTTCTTTTACTTTTGTTAAGAGATCCTGTAATTGCTTCTGGCATGTTAGTGATTGCAGCAAGCTTTAAAACACCAGGGTCTCCCTAAGCCAAATGGGGAAAATGTATAAAAAACTCTGAACATTTTCTTTTCTGCACCAGACTTTATTCAAGACTATAGTCAAGCTTGTTAAGTGGAAGTTCTCTTGAAAGTGAATTCTACCTTCAGGACTGTACCTCTGGCACCTTGTCTATAGCATGTGGAAAAAATAAGGGCATTAAACTAGTCCTGTGAGAACATAGAACCTGTATAGGATGGGAGTTGCTCTCGGCAGTGAAGACATCCCATCTTTGGAAAAAAGTGGAGCTTAGACAGAAGTCACTTAGATGGAAGGACAGTTGCCACCTGGGGTGGGCAGAGGGGCTCCTAATAAATATAGCCCACAGGCCAGCTGAATTCTGAACTTTTTTGCAGGGACTAAACAACTGGTTCAGAAACTCCCTCATTATTTCTTGCTATTTATTTATGGCTTTTACCATAAATAATTGAGAAAGGGATACTTACCTGTAAAACCATAGTGTAAGGAGCTGAGCTGGATGGTCTCTCACCTTCTAAATCTTCAGCTAGCCCTTTGTAGAAAGACTTGTCCTGTGCTTCCATTTCTAGCCAGGAGCAGAGAAATGGAGGGAAGGAGAAAAAAGGTGTGCTTGATGTTTCTTAGTTCATCTAGAAAAAAACCCAGTATTTCAGCTCTGAAAACATAAGGCTGAGAGCCTGAAAGCAATTTAAACCCTGTGGACAAATGTTTGGAAAAATAAACAATGTGCATGGGGTTACTGGGGAAAACTGATGGATACTAACGTATTACGTTTGAAACAGGTATCAGACAAAGAGTGCAAAAACTGTAGTCTAGGGATAAAGACAAACTGGGGATGGTACAATATGTCCCCTGAAAGCAACCACTAGTTTAATTCTGGAGCACTGCATTAATATGTGGGACAGGGTGGGGCCTACTTTTTGGAAGCACTCCTTCTCTGCTCACTGGGAAGCTGGAAATATATCCCGGAACATCCTTAGATTTAATAGCTCTTATTACTCTGTGTTTTTAGCAAATAAAATTATTTCTGAATATTTATTTAGAACCCTTAAGTATGCTGATATAGGTTCACTTCAAACAAGCAAACAGATTCAGGAAAGATATGTGCCATGTAAAGGACCATAGCTCCTAATTCCAGTCTCACTTGGAAGATGCATCTAGGACAATGTGTGTCCCAGTAAACAGACAAAAGAGCTGTTTCTAATCGATTTGCATTCACAACCACATGTAAATCCAAAGGCAAGCCATTGAAAATATAATATGCTTACCTTGTTGTTTCCACCCTTCTTAAAGGAAGCAGCTCTTGGATTATAACAGGCATCACAAATATGTAGGATATGAGACCTGAAAGGGACACTATGAATCAGAGAGTCTTTTTGACTCAATCACAGCAACTTTTTTCAGGGCAATGCTGTCCGTGTGCTGACCTCCAGAAGATCAGGTAATGGATTCCTTACATTGCTTCCATCATCACAGTGGCATCTTCACCCTGCTGGCTTCCTCTCCCAAACTTACTGCTGCAAAGATTTCAGGAGACTTTGGGCAAGTTGTTGGTAATGGGGACTTGCGAGAAGACAGTGCATACATATATAGGAATAAATTAAGGATGATTAAGTAAAATTGACTTTAGCATTTAAAAAATTTTGATGTTCACATTTGCAACTATAACAGTTTCTTTTGAAGAGTGCTTTTCCTGGTTTATAAAATAAAGTGTGGTTTATGCGAAACTAAAATAAAAAACTGCCTTCAAATCATTGCACAATCAATGAGACACAAAGTTACAGGAACACACAGTGGAAATTTGTGTACTTGAATCACTTTTTACAAAATAAAGTAATTAATATTTAGGTGTTGGGGTTTTTTGTCAATTAAGAGGAAGTAGTTTTATAAGTATGCTTCCTGTAACAATTTCAGATAATAATTTCCTGATTCCAGATAGTTTACTTTTTCTCAGTCCTCCAAAGTAAACCAGTTAAAAAAGCCTCCAGAACTGTAGGGGACTAAACTGTCAGAAATATCAGTCTAAATATAAGTAAAATCTGCTTTAGTTGCTATTTCAATAGGAAAAGACACTGACTCAGACTACTCAGAAAATAAAAACAAATTTCAATCAGACACCTAGAAGTCACGCACTTTACAGGAGTGATGCCTGGAATGACCTATCCAAGTCAAGGTCACTATGGTTGAATTATGAGACTGTTTGGGAGTGTCAGTTCCAAAGAGAATGGGAATATTCATTGAATCATAATGGTTTAGGTTGGAAGAGACCTTAAGGATCATCTAGTTCCAACCTGTCATGGACAGGAACACCTTCCACTAGACCACATTGCTCAAAGTCTTCATTGTTTCCATTATTACCATGGTTTACAGAGTTTGAAGCTCTTCTGCAGTATTAAATGTCATTTCCCAACCAAATTCATTGTGGTGATATAATTGCAGTAAATCCCCTCAAAAGAATTCTTTCAGTTTTCACTTTGTGTTTGACAAATGCAATAAAAGAGATAGCATCATTTAGCGTGTAGTCACTAGGCAGTCCCAAAGAACTCTGTCTTGCCAGCAGAGCAGCTCAGAGCAGCTCAGAGCTCCTCAGCATTGGAAAAAAAATTAAATCCTACCACCATGTTTTGGCTGAGACCCTTCTGCATAGGAGATGGTGAAGAAGGGTAAATGATAGCCAAGTGTGAAGGGAGACAGATGTTGCTGCTATACCAAGACTGTTATATACACTCCAGTTTGCCTACTGGCAGCTGTTGCTGCAGCAGCAGCAGCCTTATCAGGCTTCCAGCACAGGCAAAAAGACTGAGAAATCTATTTTGATGCTACTCACCATATGTGCCAGTATAAATGTCTCCAGTCCTACAGGTTTAACCTACAAGGATAAGGTCTGGTATCAGAGTGTAAAACACCTCCCATGACTGCCTCCTACCCGGATGGGATAACCTCTGTCAGCTTCTTCTGGCACCAGTAATCTTGGCCAAACTACCAGCAACCTTCTCCAGCAAAGAAGGACCTTAATTCCCTCATCAGTACACCCTGCCACACAAACTTTCACTTTAAACAGAGGCCTGTATTGCAGCTTACTCGTCCTTGATTGCTCTGTATGGTAGAAAGTCCATGACCTCACTAGGGCAGGGGAGTGAGAAGGATGGGGGAATAATATGATGGAAGCATATGTTGCCTCAGGAAAGGGCTGAGGCATTAGAGCAGTTTTCTGGAACTAAAATCTTTACTGTTTTTACCTAGCTAGGAATCTTGTCCAGAATTCTAAATAGTCATTTTTTCACATTGCATACAAACACTATCATCTTTTTTGGCAATGTTCTTGAGTAACTCTGCTTGTTTATGTTTATCTTGATTATCTGAACAGGATATTTTAACATTGGAACTCTAAAGGCAAACCAATGGTATGTGATCAAGTTAGTGTTCAGGACAGAAACAGATACTTGTTTATTTGCAGTTTCACACTGGATTTTTAAATTGTATTCCTTTCTGGAAAGATATGAGCACATCAGAGGCAGGAGTAGGAGTGGGAATGATGAGGAGCTATGTGAAGAACTAGTGCTGACTTGATTTTCAGGGCAGCACTTTGCCTTTCAGCCTTGAAGCCTTCTGGAAGGTATTTTGGCTTCCTGTCTGGATTGTAGACACCTAGTAGAAAATAATCTCCTTCTTGGCATTAATCCTTAACATTTTGGAAGTATATTTGAATTTATGATTCAAATTTTAAAACAATTTCCTAAAACTATGTTTGATAAACTAGTTCATAACATTCTTGTTATTGCACCAGACTGTAAATCCCGCATAATTCAGCTAAGTTTAACCCAATTACATTTATCCATTACTTTATGTCTATGGTGGCTGCAGCAGATTTGCTGAGCTTTTGTCTTTTTAACCTTTCTCATCTCCTGCTCACCTTCTCATCTCATTGTTGATTTTCAACCTTTTCACAGTTACTTCACCAGCATCTCTGCTCACCAATCGCTCCTCCCTTTTCTGAAGCTCCATTAAACCACACTTCCATGTTAGCTGTTTTGCACCAGGAGGTGCTGATTTGTTATCACCTCAGTGTGAATGGTATTCAGATTCTGAGAAGCACCATTTAAAATGCTATTTGTTAGAGATAACACAATGAAGAAATCTTACTTCCCTGTACATGCTGGGAGCCCAAGTTGTAAAACATTCAAGTCCCCAATGGACTTAATAATCTTTAACTATTTGCACATTTACTTTCATTTCAGAACACTAACTCTCCTCTTAAACATCATTTGGAGAAAAACACAGTGTTGCCCAGCACACTGATGCCTTTGTTAAACCAAAGATCTTTGTCACTTTGTGTGTATTTAATTGGAGAATTTCCCTGTTTTATTACAAGCAGAGAAGACTGTTTCTAAACTGCCCTGTGGAAAATTATTGAAGTTCCTCAGGTTGAGAAGAAGACAATATGTCTTATTTTAAGTGCTTTATTTAGCTTAATAATTGAGCAGAAAGCAAGTGTTGCCTGTGATCAGAACTAACTTTTCAGGCTTCCCAGAGCTCAATTAGAGAGGTACCTAAACTTAGACTGCAGAGAGACCCAGCCATTTATCCCATTAAAAAAAATTTTAAAAGTCTTCCTGAAGATGAGCAAGGCAAGAGGTTTAACCTGGGAAGCAGACTTCTGACTCAGATAAAAAATATTAGCTGGTCTGAGATGCAAGGAGTACTGTAAAATGGACATCAGGATTCCTTTTTAGGGCATAGCTGAGCATTTAAATCCTAAATCAAAGAAGTGCAGTCTTTGACTTTCATTCATTAAAAAATGTAATTATGCCTTCTGTGTTACTGAAGATTAAAATCCTGTTGCACAAAGGCCTAATGTCCTCCTTCTACAAACTTTATTCTCTTTCTTAAGTTTGTCATTGATGTTCTTGGAGTATTTCTATTTTAAATATTCTGGTTTTCCCACTAATAGTGGCTTCCAAAACATACACCAGAGGAAAAAATGTCAATAAACAATGCATAATAAAAATTATAACTTATGGATCTGTGGTATCCTTAATGAACAACTGTCTTCCTTGCATGTGCATAAACCCTTCTCCTAGAAGATCTGAATTCCAGAGCCACCTCTGTTGCTTTTTTATGTGGTGAAATTTCTTGTTTTCTTCTGTGCTTTGACTGTTTCTTCTTGTCCACATCTCAATTCCTTTGTTGAACATGGCAAAAATAGAACTATCAATTAGTCATTGTTTCTTCCTTCTCATCACTGGAATGTCTTGTTATTAAAACAATATCAAGCCATGTTTTGCCTTCTGTTATTTGCGTATTTGTTTCACATTCCTTTGTCTTTTAAAGAGAATATGTTGATTTTCTGATGGGAATGCCATGCACAGTCTGCTGGTGTGGTTTAGAGGTTAAGGGAAAACAGATTCAAAAGAGGTTAAAAAAATATTTTCACATCACTATGTAAATTTCTCAGGTCATTCCTAAAAGAAGTTTGTTTTATTACTTGAAGTCAATTTTTCTTACTTCAGTAAAATGAATTCATTTTTACTTTCTTTTCTTAATGAGTCTAAGAAAGACCAGATAGATGAATTTGCCCCTCATGTAAGACTGAATAAATCTTGAATCATTCTGAAGATGAGTAGGCACTTATGAAATAGAATATCTTTAATGGTCAGTGCTACCGAAATTTCAAGTTTAATTTTGTATTCTTCTTGAACAGAAAAAAATATTCTCTTCTAAAATGACCTTATAAAACACATCTGGGGGATTTTTATGGTATCCAATTTAAAGCAATCCCATTCTCTGCGTTGGCAATTAACTTGATATTTTAAGCTCGAAAAAAGAGGTTTCTTGGCAACCTTCTTGAATATTGTGCATTTTATTAGTAGAGAATATCTTCAGCGTTCTCTGGTTTCACATGGAACAGGGAGTTGTTTATTTAGGTATACATATCTAGCTGACGCTGGGGTATCTTTGTGGTGGTACTGGCTGCATCTGAAAAAAAAAAAAAAAACCAAACCTGCCTTTCATCACATTTTTCTTGACTGTGAAAACCATGTTGTTTCTTAAAGCCAGCCTTAACAGGAAAGACCCATGCAGAAAACAGAGACATTTTAGGAAGAGGACCAATTATCCCCTATCTGTCTACAGGTCTTGCTGAAAAGTGTGGTTAAAAGGGGTGTAATGTTCCACTGTCTACTCCTGATAATATGTCTCCACCACTGCTCTGCTCTTCTGATATGACCATTTCCAGGAAAATGGTTTGAATCCCATATGATTTCTGTATTTTCTTTTAAGATACATCACGATCAAGAGAGAACATCTCTTGGGAACACATGCCATAGTTTCTGATGCTTCATCCAGTGTTGAAGTTTTCTCTTTGTTTTGCAACTTATGAGCTAGAAATATTTGCTGACAGAGTGAATAGGAAATGTTTTTGTCACCACATTTCTCAACTTGAAATTTCATGGTTCTGAGGACAAGGAACATTTTCTGTTTGCAAATTGAGGTTCTCCTCCTTCAACACCTGTTATGTATCTTATGCTGAGAAGCACTGATCACAAATAAACCAGAAAAAAAGAGGAAGAAACAAATGTGAGAAGGAATTTCAGAGTTTTATCAGCCTCTGAGCTGATAAAACTGGAGAAGAGACTGGAGATATTTATGATTCATATAATCTTGAAGGTAAAAAATAAAGTTTAACTCAATGTTTATTCTGTTAAAAATTATGCAGTTTGTTTTTATATGGGGATAGTTACTGGTATTGTACATATAAGAAAAAAAACTATGGTTTTGCTTACAAAAGCTGTCAACAGGAGGATTGTGAGAAATGAAGCATTTTCTTTGCAGTACATATTTCACACTGATATTGCAGATGTGGAACACAAACCTTTACATTATGAATCTCAAAAAGTATCAATTTGCATTAAGAAATTTATTAGGAAAATTAAAGCCTTCCACATAAAACCCGCTTTATTAAAAAAGTGACAGTATGAGAAGTTTGCCTGTTATTTTTTTCTGAATGGCAAAACCCAGCATTTAATATTTACTCATATAAGTATTTGGAAAATTTACTGGGTTGCTTTATAATGTTTACTGCACCAAAAAACCTGCTAAACCTCCAAAGGGCCACATTCTTTTTGTGGAGCTCATTTGGAACCAAGTGTCACAAAATCCTGAGAAAAGACATAATTTGAAAATAATAACTGGTGCATAAAGTCTACTGACATAATAGTTCCTGTTGGATCTTTGCCCTGGTTTAATGAAACCAAAGTGAGGAACATTTTTGTTTTGGAGATAGTAGGCATAACCACTCAGAGCTGTGTTTTAACGTGACAGGACGTGCAATAGGAATGAGATAGGACATGCAGTCTCACAGGAAAAGGAAAAAGTGTCATAAAGACCATATTACTTAGAGCCTGGCTGTACTAACCTATCCCTTTTAAAATGTTTTTGGCTATTTCATCTGAGCTGGTGTTGGACTTTGTCTCAGCCATGAGATCCTGTAATCTCAGGTATTTACAAATTTCATTTGAATAAAGATCCAATAGACAGAAATAATACTTGCAAAAGTTTAAAAGGAGAAGGACAAGCAGACTAGAAAGCCATTTGACCCTGCTAGAGAAATGAAGAAACTTGGTCAGAGCAAGCTGCAAAATAATGCAAAGTCTGATTTCAGAACACAACCGCCCCAAAGAGGAGCACTGTGGAAATTCAGGAACACAATAACTTTGAAGATATTTCATTAGCATAAGGCATAAAGAAACTCAGTTTAAGTCCATGGCAGCAAAATTTTGTTTACTTGAAGGGTTATATATGCCATAATGATAAGAAAAACCTTATGTGGACAAAGATGTGGGAAACATCAGAGGCAAAACTGTAGAAATAGCTCTGTCTCTCAGCAGGATCTGCTTTTCAGTATCTTTTAGGTGGTATAAGCATATTTCTGATGAGTGCAGTGCTTAGGAGTAAAAACACAATTAACAAAATCTGTACAACAGATCTTGAAAAGGCATTATCCCCATTCAGAATCTTTTCAGATTAATTACTTCTTTAGTGTTAAATAGTAACTACAAAGATATGTCAGAAGTCTAGAGTGATTTTGAAGATACAAAATTGTGCTCATACAAGCAAGACGTGTGGTAAATACTATGTATGATAGAGATTACCACATTGTTGTTTTCCGCCTAGATGCTTATAGTCATGGTTTTGTTTATTGGTACATTGCTGAATTCTTCAAAAACTAGCCTGAATTTCCCCAACATTGGGCTGCAAATAAGACAAAGTCTGCTACCTCAAGTGCTTCCTCTCATCCAGGTGATACCAGAAGACACAGACTGATGTTTGGGCCAGAAACCCTCAAAACTGATAAAAGATCAAGAAATCTTTCTTAGAAGAAGCTTTATTGTGTCTCATGGTTCAACCCCAGCTATAAATTATTGTAACAATGGACAGCCCTTTAATAAATGCTATTATTAATGAGAAACAAAAATCTGAATGCAAAAAATACTGGTGTTTCCATGATATTCTCCATCTGCAGAAGAATATAAGCTAAAGAAGAGAACTTCTTGCATTCCTAAAGGATTACATGAGACCTCTTCCAAGAGAGCTTGGAAGACTGGCTGCTGCCTATTTAAAAAGGACAGAATGGATTTTTTGTCAGTGGCAATTTTTCCTATTCTCTACATAACCATTTGTATTTATTTTTTACTGATATTTTGTCCTGTTATGAGTTTTTCATTAATGTATGTTTTGATGCAGGTTTTATAATAATGACCTTTTCAAAACTAGAAGAGCTGGTGTTCAGTGACTAAACTGAACTCTTAAGCAGGAGGTAAAAAATTTTGGAAAAAGGAAATAAAATGGATCTTTTTATCATGCTAGCCACAGTATGTCTGCAATAGCCTTTTTCAGTTGCTGCACTCTTTGCCATCCTAGCAACAGGAAAAAATATTTTTACTTGAAGTGTCCATGTTTGTGCTGGAAGGTGACTGGGATGCAGTGATTCAGGGTCAAAAAAGCCATTTTACAGAGCAAAATCTTTAATGCAAAGTCACAGTTTAATTTAAAATTTTATATGAGTCTGCATTTTACAGAAGTAGAGGCATCTCCTAAACCCAAGGAACTCCAGATTATGTTCTTTTTTTTTTTTAAGGCCAGCTGAAATAAGTGATGCTTATTTCATTCCTTTTGTTATAAATTCACTATATTCCTGTGCCTGCTGGAGTAGGAATGAAAACAGAGAAAGCACGAGCAGAGGGATGGCCTTGGTCCATGGCTTCACTGGCCTTTGGAAGGGATAAGGTGGTCTAACTCCCTGCAATAACGTGGGACAGGGAATCTCTCCAGCATCACATCCTTTAAACACCATAACTGGTGCTAATATAATAACTTCCATTACTTCAGTACACATGAAAAAATAGTACCTCATCCTCAGTTTCCTTCTTCAGACTTAGCTTGCAGAAGGCTTCCTACAAGCAAACTTCATATAAAATTGAGCAAATGGCTAGTTATGCATGCAGTTAAAATAACACAAACCAGTTTTTATTTGAAAAAGTTGGGGAAAGAATAAGATACGAAGTTTGGAAATAAATCTCATTACATGTGTTAATGAGTCATTCCAAATTTTGTTACATATCAAAATTAAGACTATGTGCTAGAGAGAATAAAAAAATAGACTATAAGACATCTTTTTGAAAACACAAATAATGTGAAAAATAGTATGTGTAACTTTGAACTTCACTGTTGTTTTTCTAGAAAAGTAGTCCTTTATGCAGAATACACAGTTAACATCTGGAAATTTTTATATCAAATTTTCATGTGTGACTATGTTAAAAAAAAGTCTAACCATTTACCAACGAGTAAATGATAATTGCCTATGTTGCACATTCCTAGTACTCCAATAATGTTCATTCCATGCATCCTGAATGTGAAGTTGACTCAGATCTGTAGTACAGTCTGGACCTGAGCACTACAGCAAAGCACCAAGTGATTCTTCTATTTCTTCAGTAAGAAATCTGGAACTGGATATAATTTCTCAGAATAGCAGAAATAGTGCTGGGCAACTCCTATTCCTAACTAGGTTATCACAAATAGCTTTATCCAATATAGAAAATTAAGTAAAGCTGTTCTTCCTCAGAGTCCAAATGATGGCTGCACAAAACACTCCAGTGTGTCAGAAGACATAACTTGTTGGCTGTGTCCTGGGTAAAATGAAACTGAAAATTAAGTGGAAAGAAAAAAAAAATCCACATTTTTTTCTTTTACCTTTAGTTTGATTTGTAATCACTCTAAAATTATTATAGTACTTTTCCCTCTTTACCATGTTCTTATAACAGATATAAGAACCCCAGTATTATGGGGTTTTTTGTCATTTTATATCCGCTATTTCAACTTAAAATAAATTTAGCTTCATGGGTAGGAAGAAAACTTTATGAACTGCCTTTCAGATAATATCAACAGAAAGAGAACTTTTTCTTAGCATTTATATGAAAATAAAGCCCAAATAATTCTTGGTTTATATTTTAATTTTTTCTTCTCTGAGTCTTCCTCTTAGAGGAGATAGGGATGGGGGAGTTTTTTTCAGGAGTATTCTGTTTCTCTTTGTTGTCAGAAATTGATATTAATAAAAATAAACAGTTCAAACTTGAAGTTAAATAGAATTCTTACTCAAAATGAGTGGTGCATACCATATCATCTTCCACATTGTTGTGCAGCATTTGGTTTCCACTTACAGGACTGGCTGTGCATTTCTTAAACCTGAGCCATCTCTTGGTCCACGTTTGCTTGAGAAAGTTTATGAAAAGAATTTCAAAGTTTCAACAAATCTTTAAGCTGAGTATTACAGCTTCTCTTTTGTGCCATACTGTTGTAAGGTGTTTTGAACTATGATAGTGTGCCACAGCCAAACCATCTGTAGCTATGCCTACTGGAGCCCTCAGAGTGAGACCAGGCTGGAATTACCCTCACCAGCTTCACCTGGCTGTCCACCTTCAGCTGCAGCAGCTCAGTTAAGCCCAGTCAGAAGGTTCAGTCAGGGAGAGAAAAAGAGAAGAGAGAGGTGGGATAGGTTTGTATCTGTTCTCTGTCCTTTGTTGTCTGGTTAACTTGGCTGCTGATTACTGGATGGTTTTTGTTGCTGCCATCATCTTGACTCTGCTTGCCTGGATCTGGAGCATCAAAGACTGAAAGATAAACTGTGCTATATTGAAAAGGGAAAGGAGAAGCTGAAAGGTTAAATACCAGGACAGCAAGGAATAGACAAAGAAGACTGTGCTGCACAGGACTAAAACCAATCTTATTATCTGAAAAGTGTGTGTGGAGCTCTTGTACAAAGTAAAGGGACAGATCAAGTAATGTGTAATCTCATACACAGTAGTTGCAAAATGTATATGTACTGTATTATGGATAAGTTGTAAAAGGTATAAGTAAGGTAAAATGTATAAGCACTGTGTTAGGTAGAAGTACTGTGTTAAGTAAGCATAAGTAAGTAAAATGTGTATGTACTGTGTTAAGTAAAAATAGAGTAAAGTGTATAAGTAGAGTAACAAGTATAAGCAGTCTAAGATAGTGAGTAAGATGTATAAGTAAGTGAACTGTATAGGTTATGTATAAGTATGTATAAGTTGGTAGGATATATAAGTAAGCTAAATACACAAAAGGCATGATAAGTAGGTATTAATTAAAAACTGGAAGATGTGTGAGTTCCTGCATGATGCCCAAAGAGGTGATGCGTATTTTTGAGTGTTTTAAAGCTTCTGCCTTATCACATTGATTCATTGTACAGAAGTGCTGAGCTCCCACACCCTGCCATGTGTTTTATTCCCTGTACTAGTCATATATCCAACATATAATCATAAAATATCTGATTAACATCAGCTGCAGTGATCTTAAAGTCATAACCTTGTCTGATTGATGTGCATGGAGAAGCTTTACGATTTGAAAGTCGGGTACTGAACAAGATCTTCTTAGTAAAGGGTTCAAATTAGACTTTAGATAAATAACTTAGCAAGGTTTTGTTTTTTTGGAGTGTTGCAAACCTGTGACGTGGGTTGAGGTGCAGCTCATTAAACATGAGCCATCCAAAAGCTGAGTCAGGCACCCTTAGATGGCTGCCTAAGCTCTGCAGAGAAAAGCCTACCCCAGGACAGCACAGAGTGCAGAAGCTCGGCCTCTGTCTCAAGACAGGGCACATTGCCATTTGAAGATGACTGTGTCTACCCACTGAACAGGAATACCAAGCAACCAGTGTAAACAGGAGACTGCATTTTGGTGAAGAAACAAGAATTTAGGCAAGTCCTTGGACCTATCATCTGCTCAGTACACTGTTCCTTTCTGTAAGCTCCTTGACTTGGCTATGAATCCTTGTACATGCTCATAAAGACTTCTAAGCCTGCAAGTAGTTATTTATACACTAAGAGGTACTTTCCACTTATTTTTATGATGGATTTTGGGAAAAAATAACTTTTTCCCATAGTTTGCATTTGTGATTTTTTTTCTGCCAGGGATTGATTGTTTAGAATTAATTGATTTCAAGTGCGATTTTATTTCTAGGATGAACCTTCTCCTCACTGCTTCACACATGGTCTAGTCCATTCTCAGGGGAATTTACCTTCCAAGAAGCACACTGGGGGATGGGAATTCAGAATTTGTTTTCACTCTCTCCCTCCTATTTATGTCCAAAGAAGGACACTTTTATTTAGGAACTGGAATCACCATGATCATTGAAGCAAAAAATACTTTTATTCATTAATTCAGTGGCAGAAAGATTGCTCTTTAAAACCACTGCTGTTAGCAGTATGTATAAAGATTTTATGATGTGTGTGTTGGCACTAGGACTGTTACTGAAATAGGTTTTAAGATTCTCCACCTGAAATATAACAGGAAGAATTCAGCTTTCTGTGCACTCCTGGCTATATATAACAAATGCTTTAAACTCTCAGACTGAAGCAATAATTTTGATTATGACTGTATTTATGTAACTCAGGCCTGAAATATAACAGCAGGATTCTGTGGGGAGAATGAGTGTTAGAAATGAAAACCCATGTTCAGTGAGGTGTTCCAGCACAAGTGTGGAGAGCCTTTTGTGACTGAGATCCAACATCCCATTTTTCACATATGCTTGGATAAAGTTGTGTGTACCAGGGAGGCATCTGGAAGAAGCAGAATCTGGGCATTTGTTTTAGGCTATCTTGTATGAGAAGCTGGAAATGTTATGGCATAAATGGGAGCTGTTGGTAATTCTCTGTTGAAATGCCATGTACCATACTTGCTACTGGCTCTCTTCAGTGGTGCATATGATTTCTTTCCTGAATATATTCACAGGTATTTATTAATTCATGTATAGCTTTTTTTTAAGGCAGTAAAAAGTGTCTTTGACTTATAGATGAATGTAAACTAGACAGAAAAATGCAGCCCATTAAACTGAACACAGACTGCTGTTTTGACAAATAAATAGTGAATTTTTGATTAATAACTTGCAAACTATAGTTTTAAATTTTCCTAATGGATATGAATGTGAGCTCCTGATACCACTAAGCAGATAAGTTAAAGTGTGGGGTGATTTATCAATGTAATCCAATAAATAATATCCAGCTGGATAATTCAGACACATAGTTCTCATTGATTGAGTATTATTAATAGTGTGGTAGGTTTTTAGAGTCATCACAAGGAAACATGAATTAATCAAACCATAAAGCTTGTTCATTTTGTAACCTGCACTAGTCTTTCCATCATGAGGTGGAAAAACTGTAAAACTGAAGGTGTTCAGTTTTCCTTCAAAATAATACAGACTTTCAAAATGTTTAAAAATGGTGTGAAGAAGTATAATTCAATTTTCAGTTTCAAGGCATTTTTGACTGGCTTGACTTAAAAAAAAGGGGTCTCTGTAATGGTAACACAACTTCCTAGTTTTTACTGATTTCAAGCCACAAATATTTGGAATGAACTTGAAAAATATTCTTAGAGGGAAACATAATGGCAGTTTTTGTTCCCCCTCCTCCTTTGCTAGATAAACCATAGTATCAGTGAATGAAAAACACACAAGTTTAAAAATTCTGCAGTGTTCTACTTTCTTTTTAGTTCAGCATTACTCGCAGGCCATCCTGCAAGCAACATTCTGATCTGATGTTATCAATGCAGTAACTGACATCAGTAATGAGGCTGACTCTTCCCATTTACAACCAGAGTCACTGTGGCTTCAGCAGCACCAGACCACACACATAGCAATTTAGAGGATGTGGCTCACAGCTCTCTTGAAATAATCTTTTCTTTATAATTTTTTTTAAAATCTCATTTTTATACCCTCTTCCTCCTGAACTCCATGACAGAATAATGGGATATTCTATCAGACTCCTAAAAAAAAAATTCTTTTGTTATTAATGTCCCCAGCAAAGATTCAGAAAGATAATAGAATGATGAAACTAGAACAGGAACAAATGACTTAGTACGGAAAGGTGAGGGGGAAAGAGACTGAGGGCAGCAAGAGGAGGAACTGAAGTAAAGGTAGAACACAGGGGAGACTGAATTAAGCACAGTTGTAGAATGACAAAGGAATAATTATTCAAGAGGGAGAGCTTGCCAGGTGGAAACTGGAGACTAGAACAATAAAGATTGCTTGAACAAGGCCAAAGGGAAGTAAGCAATATCCTTATTGAGAGAATATTAACTGAAGTGAGCTGATAAGTGTGATTTGCAATTCTGTCAGTGTGCTCATGCCTTCTCACACCTACTAATGGTCCTAGAATTCCTTGTGTAATTTCTCCAGTGAAAATCCTTAAGTTTATCTAAACTGGCAAAAAAAAGTGTATCCCTCCTCATGTCTTGCTTGCATCTGCAAATGTCAGTTTCATGTTTATGTCCAAAATTTTTATGTCCCTTTTTATTTTTCCTTCTCCAGTAGAGTTTTGGCAAGAGTAAATGTGCAATTTTAATCAAGAGGAAATTGGTTTAAATCAGGGAAATTTGTATTTCACCTGGGGACAAAGAAATCTTTAATTTTCAGCAGCTAACCAGACTTCATGGTAGAGAATCAGATTCATTGCATATAATTTACCTGAAGTATGAATAAAAGTGTTGCTTGAGGAAGTTCTGAGGTGGTAATGGGATAAGAAGTGAACAGATGAAACATTTGACTTCATTTTATACTGAACTGACAGTAATTATATTCCTTTGGAATCTGAGTTACATTTCCGTTAACTAAATGTAAAATTATTTTTTCCTCACAAAGATATCAGAGTACTTTTAATTTAAATGTGAATATGTACAATTAAAATTCAAACAGCCAAGAAATCAAAAAGTAAAGTATTAATCTCTTGTAATGTACAAATATATTGCTTTTTGAATTTTCATTAGAATATTCTTGAAAGATCACGATAGGAGACAGTCATGGTCTGTTAATCACTCAAAACCTCTAACCATATAAAATTCAATTTTTCAAATATCTTTCTAGAGCATGAAAGTCTGCACAGTTTATGGAGCTTTAAATTTCATGTAAATGAAACAATATGATTGGAACATGTATGCTGAGATATAACAGGTAGAAGTTTCCTTTCCCTAACTGCAACACATAAAGAGATCTAAAAGCATGAAATTTTCAACAGTACTGGAAAGCAAGTATGATTTGGGAATAAATATTTAGATTATAACTATCTGGTAAATGTGTCCAAACTGTCAACTAGGTACTATTTGTGTAGTATCATGAAGGGTGAGGTAAGTAATGATCTATGCCTTTAAAAAAACAATGAAGGAGTTAAATCTAAGAGGGTTCCTTGCTTAGCTGAACTTCTGAGATTAACACATGCCTTAAAAGGGCCTTGATCAGATTCTGTTTAGTTTATTTTTTTCCTCTGTGAGTGCCCATTCCCGCTATCAGTCTAGTACAAGACAGGCAATTGTGGCGTGTCTGATACTCAGACTGACACCAGAAGTGGTCAGCCTATGGAATAAAATACTGGAAACAGTGCAAAGAATGAGACTGGTAAATAAAGTTAACAAAATTCTTCCTTTCAGAGCCTGAAACATTTGCACAGTACCAAAGAAGAAATATTTGAGGAAACCCATAGAAAACAAATTCTAGACAGGTTACTTGAAAATTTTGATGTCAGGATGTGGAAAAAATAACTCCATAGGAAGACACATTCAGATGAAGCTTCTGAGGAATAGCTTACCTCTAAGTGCAGTTCATAAGAGAACACTGCGTTCATTGATGAGGTTGGAAAGCTGAGGGAACAGTTCTCTATATGATTTAGCTCAAAATAGCCACAAGAAAAATGACCAACTATGGGCAATTTGACTTTAGGAAAACTATTTGGTAGGGTGTATGTGACAGCTGAAGAGCAGATGAAAGTTGCACTAGGCAGATGATAAAAAAAAGCGTGATCAAGAATTAGGTTGATTGGAGGATTGAATGCAACAGCAAAAGATCAACCTTACAGAGCTTTCAAATGGAGGTGTGTAGCAAGAGATTCATAGCTACTAGAAAAGTAAAATGCCTAGGTGAAGGGAGAATGAGTACAGAGCAGAAAAGTACAGTGCAACTAAGAAATACCTGTTGTGAGTGCAAAATTTTATTCAACAATACAGATTAAGGAAAAGGAAAGAAAAGTGGTCACTTCATTTTAATAAATTTAGAAATTTCCATAAAAGTAAAAACTGGAATTAAGATCTAAGAATATGAAAAAAAAAATTGAGGAAGTAAGTTTTCTGTGTCATAGCTTTAGCAGTATTTTTGTCAATGGCAGGGTATTCAGACTGTGGGTGGAACATCTTTCACACATGGCAAAAATGCAACAAAAAATAGAAGAAAATTTGCTATTGCACAGAAATCATGTAATAAAACACAGCAGCAGTCTTGAGCATAACTGGCCTCAGATTCAGTTTACCCAGGTCCTGGCCCTTGGAACTTCATGGCCCACCTGCCTCACACATAGGCATACTCAAGCAAGTGGGTAGTTCTCAGCCAAACAATTCAGACACTCCATTTCATCAGTCCTTGGCTTGGATCCCTAGGTCCCTGCAGCAGCTAGCTCTCAGGTCCTCTGATCTCTCCAGTAGCCAGCACAGACTTGTGGCTGCTTCAGTGACTGTCTCCCAAATCTCATGCATGCATGCATGCAGAGTACTGAGTCCTTCTACCCAGGAAAATAAAGAGTTTGATAAGACAGAGTAGGCTGCCCTGATCAGCCACATGTCTGTTCGAACACATGGTCAGGCAAGTGTCCTGACCAGGTCCTGTTTACATGTGACTGTTCCCCTTAAGCTCCTCATTTATTTTTCCATCCTTGTTTGTTTCTCCACAAACTGCCTTGATCCTTCCCTTTCTCCATCCTTAGTTCTTCCCATAAAACATGTCATAATAAGCCTTGTACAATCCCAAGATTCTCTCCTGCACCAATAATTACAGAATGAGAGAAAGGGTAAGATTGGAAGAGACCACAGTGGGTCAGTCATTTGGTCCGACCTCCCTGCTCAGGGTCATCCCAGAGCACATGGCACAGGACTGCATCCAGACAGTTCTTGAATGTCTCTAGTCAGGGAGACTCCACAGTGTCTCTGGGCAATCTGTTTCAGGGCTCAGTCACCTGCACAGTAAAGAACTTGTTCCTCATGTTCAGGTGGAATTTCCGGTGCATCAGTTTTTGCCCTATTGCCTCTTGTCCTATTGCTTGGGCCTACTGAGAAGAGCTCAGAAACATCCTCTTGGCACCCTCCCTTCAGATACTGACAGCGATGAGTTCCCTTCTCAGTTGTCTCTTCTCCACACTGAACAGGCCCAGCTCCTTGACCTTTTCCTTGTAAGAGAGATACTCCAGTCCCTTAATCATCTTTTTCACCCTCCATTGTGCCTGCTCCAGGGGCTCCATGTTTCTCCTGCATTGAGGAGCCCATGAGAGACACGTTTGGGTATGTGTGGCAGTAGGCAGCGAGGTGGAACAAAAAACTTCTTGAGTAGACTCATCATGATGGATTTCACCCTAGTCCATGGATCTTCCAGGACATCTCTGGAAATGCCTAGTGGGGAGCCCAAATCTCTGATAGGGTTAAAAGGAGATCTTCAGCACAAAAACTCTGAAAGCACAGCAAGGGGGAAAGGATGTACAAATATATCAACAAGGAATAAACTAAAGTGTTATCTATTTTTCTGTTGACTAATGAGATTTTTCCACCATGCACCCATTGGATTCACTGAACTGGAATCTGAGAGTCAGACAAGGCCCATTTTATTCATAATACTAAATGTAAATATAAATAAATAATATTAATAGCTTTTCTCAATTAAAAATCTTTGTGCGCTTTCATAACTGCAAACGCATATTTTGTAATTATTGATTTTCCTGAGAAGAACACAGCTCCTCTACAAAATTATAGGCAGGTTTGGAATGTACTATATTTTAAATTAGGAATCTGCTTTTTGTTAAGTCTACAGAAAAGGAACAGTACAAAAGTCAGGTTTTTTCACTTCCTTTTTTCATTTTTTGTATACTTCTGTGCAGCAGCCTGTTTATGGTTTTCCTTTTTTTTTTTTTAAATTTAGACTTTTTGATAATTAATGGAAATATTGAATATATGCAAAGGCAGCTACTTGTTATCATTAATAAAGGAGTATGGCATCAGGAAAAAAACCCTCTTGGCATACTTAACTGTAGACATTTAATCAAAACACTTATAAATGTTTCAGAAAAAGTATATAAAAGCCTAAACACATTTATTTATAGAAAATGAGACAGAGCTACACAGCTGGGCTTGTAAGATCATTTGTTTATAATTTATGTCATTTCAGGACAGAAGAAAACCAAAGACTTTCATCAAATAATGAAAACATATCCATGCTGTATGTGATGTAAATAGGACTAAGGGAACTGGAAAATGGTGGACTATTCTGAGTGGAAATAAAAAAACACTGATACTTTGCCATGCATGTCATATGGAAGCCATTAATACAAAACAGCTATCAGCTCTGTCTTTTCTCGTTATGTGAGAAAGATGAGAAAGTATTGAATATCCAATTAAAATCACTGCTTATAAAAGGCAGGAGTAAGACAAAGCTCAAATTAGTCTATACTGACAGCATGGAAAAGTTACATCACTTTGGAGATCAAATGCTGTTTAGGTTGCCCTTTTTGAGATCAGGGTGGCATTTGCCGCCTTCCAACCCTCAGGCACCTCTCCTCATCTCTAAGACCTTTCAAAGATGGCTGTGAGCGATCTTGCTATGGTGTCCACTAGGCCTTTCAGCACTGGTGGATGCTCACGGGCTTGTGGATGCCAAGTTTGCTTAAGTGTCCTCTAAACTAATTCTTTTTTCAAGGGGAAGTCTTCCTTCCAACACTCGTTTACCATGGTCTCCTGGGCCAGGTATTCCTGAGGGCTGGCTCTGTCAATGAAGACCAGTGAGAAGAGGGCATTCAATAACTCTGCCCTCTCTGCATCCTCTGTGGCCAGGGTCCCCCCTCCACGGAGTAGCAGGCCCACATTATCCTCAGTTTTCCTTCTGTTATTGATGTATTTGAAGAAGTCTTTCTTGTTGTCCTCAACATCTTTGGCCAGTTTTAAATCCAAATGGGCCTTGGCCTTCCTTGTCTCAATTCTGCTTACTCTGGCAACCTCCTTACATTCATTCCAAGTGGCCTGACTCTGCTTCCACCTCCTGTGTATTTCCTGCTTACACTTCAGTAAAGACAGGAGTTCTTTATTCATCCACAAAAGTCTCTTGCTCCCTTTGCTTGATTTTTTGCTCATCCAGATGCGTCTTTCTTGAGCCTGGAGGAAGTGATCTGTGAATATCAACCAGCTGTCTTGGACCCCTCTTCTCTGTGGGGCCTATTTCTGTCGATAGTTCCAAGAACATCCCTGAAGAGGCTAAAGCGATCCCTCTGAAGTCCATAGTTGTCATCTTACTTGTCCTTCTCCCTCCTTACCTGAAGCTGAACACCACAATCTCACTGTCACTGCAGACAAAGCTGCATCCAACACTCACACATCCAATGAGGCCTTCCCTGTTAGTACAGTAACAGCACACCACCCCTTGTAAGATCTGATGCCATGATGGTTTTTTGTGTTTTATTTTTATATACCTTTATGTATTCTCTGTATTCTCAACATTCATACTTATAATTCTTTAAGCCTGATATCTTATCATAGTCCTGCTATTCTGCTAGGCCAGAAGACCAAACATCTCAAAGGTCTCACAACTGGAGGCTGAAAAGCCTTATGCTATCTTGAGAAACCAAGACCCTCTCTGGAACATATTCTGGAAACTGTGATTAAGCTCCTCTTGGGGACAATACTTTAGAACAGAGTACCCAGACATTCAGAACAGAGAACACCATTAATTTAAATATCTTATTGGGGAATCTTGTCAGATATGCTAATTTGCAAAGTCTATAAAACTGTATATACAATATACTCTGTGTCTGCATTTCAGCGTATTCCACCTTGATGAACGGTTGTACCATAAGAATCCTTATTAAATACCAAGGTAAAAACCCTTTTGACCCTAAACCATGTCTGGATCTTAATTCTAGGGCCAGGGAGAAGGCATCAGATCCTCCACTACCTGTGCAGGAAGTTGTCACCAATGTTTTCCAGAAACCTCCTGGAGTGTTTATGCTTTGCTCTGTTGCATCACCAGCAGATGTAAGGTTATGTTTTTGGCTGCTTGGACTTGCTCAAGGTATTTCCTCTTAAACTCTTTACAGATAGTTTAGGGGGTATCAAAAAGCTTGCTAAAACTTGAAGTATCAAACCAGGCTCAGATGATTGCTAAATCACTAGAAAAGCACGAAGTTCTGTGCAAAACTAATCCAGTGCCATGACCTGGTTTCACCCAGAAATATGATACCCGGTGATGGATGTGTCATTGCACACAGCTGTACTTTTAGCTACTGATATAAAAGATGAATGTCATTGATCAGAGACTCCTTACAAGTTACACAGAGGTATTATGCCTGTGTGAAATTGGCACAGAATGCCAAGACTAGGATATCAGAAAGATACAGTTATACTGCTAATTTTCAGCTTTTTGCTCACCTCCTAGACATTACTCTAACCTATAGCTGGAAAAGTAACAAAGTGTTGGAGAGCATTCTGTCTCATTACATCAAGAATTGGGATAGGTTTTCCATTATTGTTTGCTTTCACCCTCGGGCAATATACAATTTAGCTATTCAGGCCTTAATTGACACTGCTGGAAGCAATTTCACTTATATTACAGGTGAACCAAAAAGAACTGGTCCATTTAATACTCTGCTCTAATTTATATTACGTTACTTATTTCCCATGTTAATATCACCAAAAATCCACATTTTCCCTCTTCATATACATGGGAAAGGCTACAGGGAAATTCTAATTCTTTTGTGTTAATGTAATTATATTACAATTCTGCAGGCCAACTTGGAATGAATCATTGACTCTCAAAAATGCAATTTATTTTCTTTAATGTTTTGACCTTTGCAAGTTTCTCTTTGGCTATTCCTTCCAATGTTTTGGAACAGATGGGGAAGAGAATGTTTAAAATGAAAAGCAGTAACTAACTTTAAAAAAGCAAAATAAATATTTTAACTTTTTCAGTTAAAGCATAGTTTTTGTAATTTGCTTGCTTAAGAGGAAGAAGAGTAGAAGCATTAAAATATTAAAAGAAAGCAAATTCAGGGTGAAGTCTACTGTGTGGGGGGGAGGCTGAATGAACAGACCTTGTAAGCGTATGTATAATTTGTAAATTAAAGTTACAAATTGGCACTGAATTTCATGTGTGAAAGGGAAATTGCTTGTGACTGCTTCATTTTCTTGAGTAGAGACTAAAAAACAGAGACTTGCCTTGCTGCTTGGCACATAGCAGCATGCAAATTGGAAGGCTTTCTTATGCCAGTTTATTACTGTTTATCAAAATAGCTAACTTTTCTGCTCCTTAGGCCTACTCTGCACTGATCTTTCCAAGGAAGGATGCAACAGAGGTGGGGACTATTACAGAAAATTTATCTTCCTGCTGCATCAATTCACATGAAAACTGATTTTTACAATCCCTCTTTTTTTTTTTTTTCTTTCCTTCAGAAAATTCTGTGAGAACAGAAAGAATTTGTAGTACAGCTGAAAAAGTTAATACATCTGTTGAAAGGGTTTCAGAAAAAAATACCAAAAAAATAGTAAAACAGTACTGTTAATCAAGATAGAAACTTGTCCCTAAATCTAAGTCCAAATCAGAAAATAGTCATCTCTGCTGAAGAACCCCACTATTGCTTTACAACCACCCTCTTCAGGACTTTTAGCTGGAAGGAGAGAGCTGAGAAAGATGTCTGTGTAAACAGATTGTATTTCCCTTATTTTTATGTGAGAGATTAAATATTCCTTACCTTTTAAGTTATCCTATGGCTATAACTCTTTATGGGGAGCCAGCACTAATTCTTCTCTTGAAACAGTAGAAATTCCATGAATTTTTAACCAGAATAGTTCATTAAAACAACATTAGGAGATCATCTATGTTAATCTCGTCAAACACTTGCTGAAACTGTGCTAATTTGGTGGGTATGATTATGGTACCCTTCTGTCTTCAATGGAAAAGGAATCATTCCATGAACATTGATGTGTTAACTTTTTCTATCCATTACCTTTCTAATTATGGGAGAGAAGAAGGATGGAAAGAAAGGAAGGGAGCTGGAGAAAACTGGAGAAAGAAGGCAAGATCCAAATAAAGGTTTAGACATTTAGTGTGGTATAAAATTTAGTGCTGTACAAATTAAAATATTTGCATTTTAAAGTCTTTCTCCTAACACAAAGTTTATCATTTTTCAAAACAACATTGAAAATAAACCTCAAATTTTTTGCTCTTGAAAATGAACTGTTAATGAATTCAGATGTCTGTGGCTTCTCAGATACTTATGCAATTTGACAATGTTATCCTTCAGCCAGTATTTATGAGCTGCTTCCTGGACTATAACTCCACATACTGCCACCAGCTGTCTTAAAATGAGGAGCAGTTTGTCCCTGAGTTCCTGGGGGAAGGCATGGAGAATACCCCCAGCTCGACTATAGCACATATCCTTCTTCTCTGCCAGCTTTTCTCCTGTCCTCTGTCAACCTTCACTGACCTTGAAGATTTCTCTGTCCTTTGGGCTTTCTGATCCCACAAACAGAATAAATTGCATATGTACTGGGTAAACACTACCAAGAATTGCCACATGGAAGTTGGAACATGTCACATTTCTTTGGTGACAGAGAGAGCTTGCAATGCCTGAAGTGAATTAGAGTCTGCCTGCAAAAGTACAGCTTCAGCCTCACAGTACAGCAGCTGCAGATTGAGAAGGCAATGAAAGGAGTCATATTTTGATTCACATATATCAAGTTGATATTTCAGTGTCTTGCAAAATGTCTGTTAGTTGGAAGAAGTCAAGCTGAGATAGTAGAACTTCTCTGCATGCCAGAGCATATTTTGCTCAGGCACTAGAAAATTTCCCAATTTATGATTTTAGCATAGGTGAATATTCCATCTTGACAGAATTTCACCTCTGGGTGCCAGTCAGGCATATTTTATGTGATGTACAGGCAAAACCCAAACTTAAGTGTTTGAATATATTTCCATGCAAAAATACCTGTGACAGTGATGAAGAAAGTGAATCTGAAAATAAACAGTAAAAATATCCACAGAACGAACATGGAAGTTTATATTTAAAGATTCTGTCACTGAGAATGTTGGATTATTTTGTGATTAAGCATAAGCACATCTAACAGACTGCAGGTGACACTGCTCTTTCAAATGGAAGAAAAAAACTTTCCTTGTAGCATCTGATGTAGCTAGAAAAAAGTGGACAGAAATCACTACTGTCATTTTATAATACTTACTTTTTCAAAGAATTTATAAACAATTTTGTGTATTCTCTATTATTCAAGGGAAAACAGAGGAAGAGTTGATTTGGCTTATATCTTTTGGCTTCTTGGTCATGGGAGAACTCATTTAGCCACTGTAATATCTTAAAAGGCCTTTTGGCCATGCCTTAAAACTTCTAGACAATACACCTGAAAAGGAGTTATCAAAGGTTTTTTCGGGTCTTCTGCTCTGTAAAATCTTGTTTCAAAGGTGGCCGTACATGGCTGAAAAATGTGACAAAATTCTTTAATAAGAAAACATAAGTATCATTACAAATGATACAAACTTACTAGAGAAACTTTGCTCCTTTCAAGTCTTCTGAGACCCTTTCTTATGTCTATTAATACAAATGACTGTTTCATATACTGTATGGATCTTCCTACAAGCAACCGAAAATACAAAAATGCAGAATTTTCTAAGCAATTATCTTAATTAGAAGATAATAGACACTCATACATATGGTTAAACTTTCTACATATCTGTGCCAATGGAAAGCTCTATTAAATACTTGGGGATATTTGTAAAAATGAAGTTTAGTTATGCCAGGTATCTTGTAAGAGTGTAAGATTTCCTTAAAGGACTTTTGCTCCTTTCTACAATTTTGTTTACCTTGCAATCTTCGAGAAACTTTTTCCTGCTGAAAAATGTGAGTAGAAAATGAAGGGGAAAGAGAATATGGCAGAAGAGAAGATGAATAATGGCTGATAGCAGAAAGAATATAGTTAAGGATTAGTAGGACAATAGATGTGATTTAGAAAAAAAGCCCTCTGGACTTTAATACCATCTCTGCTGTTGATTCCATCACTAATTTAGGAGTGCCATCCATTATTTCTGATAACTTCTGCCATCTGTAAATAGAAGGTGAAGGTGACCTATCTAACATTAATGAAAAATAGAATATGAGAATTTTTTGACACCTTCACTTCTGTATTATGCCTTTACATACTTATTTAACAGAGGTTTAAAGCAACTGTTTCAACAGTTAGGAGTAGGCAAGCACATAAGCTAAAAAAACAATGTAATTGAATATTTGTTTAAACTTGGACCTCAGATTCTTCGCTTAGCTTTCTTGAGGTGATTTTTCATTTGTATGTGCTCTAAACTTCCTGGTTTCAGTGGGCCATAAAAACAGATGTGCTGAAATACAAACAGCATGAAAAGCTTGCTTTTGTGGTATTTCCAGCCTGAAGGGAAGCCAAAGATGTTAGAAATCCCTTGAGAAACCCTATTTCCAGCCTACTTTTGCAGACGCATTTGTCTATCATTTATTTTATGACTGGAACCCAAGATGGTCAGTAAATAGCAGAATTAACACATCCTCTATCTGTTACTGGATCACTTTCCTACAGGGTGGTGAGGAAAACTGCATGGAGAAAGGTAATTGTTTTCCCTGAAGGGTGTTCCATAATTTTAAGCTTGGTTTCAGTTGTTTTTTTTTCATGAAAGCAAAATATATTAACACTCTTGTGAAAACAGGAGGCTCCTCACCTTGTGCTGTAAGAGTGCATGATGAATCCTTGAAGTGTAGCCTGATGATAGAAAACTGAGAAGAATTTTATCTGAATTTGATCTGGTTCAAGTCAGAATTTAATTGAAATCCAATAAACTTAGGGAATCATTGTGTCTTGAACTTGTAAATTATGCAGGAAACACTGTGGTCTGAAACTTCATTCATCCTTTTGAGATTCAGGTACTCAAGAAGATACAAATTCTGTATTTGTTGGGATTCAGGCATCAGCTGATTCAGATCATTTTAGAAGAAACTTCTGTGTCTGGTTCAGCTACACAAAACTCAAAGCCTTTTTCTCTTTATGATGTCCACCTGATGTTGTGAGATAAGTTAGAGCACCCACAGTACAACTGAGTCCCTCCAGCCTGCCAGCTAGAACCCATGAGAGCTATGCATGTCTGATATGTTCACGATGCCAGACACAAATCCATGAGACATGTGGAGCAGCCAGATATCAGTGAGTAACCT
Source organism: Lanius collurio (assembly GCA_020086605.1). Classification (NCBI taxonomy): domain Eukaryota; kingdom Metazoa; phylum Chordata; class Aves; order Passeriformes; family Laniidae; genus Lanius; species Lanius collurio. Next base: position 27,050,036 of record JACBWW010000001.1, on the reverse strand, counting down.
CAGCATCTTGGGAATTTCTAGAGTCCTGGAACATCTCTAATGTGCATAAGAACACCTACATGTAGAAGGCCTGGAGTTCAGACTCACATCTTTAAGGAGAATCATAGAAAAGAGCCTACCACTAAATATTCTTTGGTTCAGAGATAGGATTTGGGATTATATTTATGTCTTGAGATGGAATATAATTCATACCACCTTAAAAATAAGGGCACTTAAACTATTATTCAATTATCCATTTTTACTGCTGTTACTTCTGTTATAAAAAGCTGCATGTGTTAGATATAAACCTCCAATACAGAATAATGGCTTTGGAAGCTTCATGTCCCTTTTGGTTTTACCGTGCAGACTAAGCAAATCAGGAAAGTGGAACATGGCTTTTGTTATTACATTTAGAACATGTTATTTCCTTTCTGTTTTCTTTCTATCTTGGGTTACCATCATAAAGGAAATGATAGACAAATCTGTCTGCAAAACAGGCTGGAAATAGGCTTTCTCAAAGGGATCTGGTTTGGCATTGTAACTTGTGGTTGCTATTTTGAATTCCTTTCAAAATAAGTAGAAATACTGTTGATTTCCTGATAGGTAATAGTGTCTACATGAAGGTCTTTTTAGATTATCACACACTAATAAATAAATAAACTCTTAAAAATATGTGTTGTGCTAGTGTTCATGCCTGCCTCTGGCTCATGAACACAGCATAAGAAAGTCACAGTGGTGTTCTTTGTCTCTGGATTTTATAGTTACAGATAAGTAAAGCTTAACTTTCCATATTTTCTTCTTAATGTTTATATTAGGCACTTTTGAAACATCAGTTGTAGAAAGATTTAATCTAAGATGCCATTTGCAGAATGTCAGAAGGGATTGCTTTGATAATTTAATTTGACCTCCAACATCATTTAATCCATAGGCCTTCTCTACTTTGAACTAGGACCTGGCTCTCAGAGTTATAGCATATCTTCTTCACAAGGGTTCTTATAATTGTTAGCAAAATATTATTCTGATAAATTAGTTTCAAAGGAAAAATCACCACCAAACAAGCCTTCAATTCTTCCCCAAGTTGAATTTGTCCAACTTTACCATCCAAGGAGTGTTCTGGTGCTGCAGATTTCTCTGACAAATAATTCTGTGTTGAAAAGTGTTGTTCTATGTCAATACTTTTATGGCTGTAGCTGGGATGCTAACTTTCTTCTGAAATATTTATATTGGTATCTTCAAATTTTTAATTGTAAAATATTGTTTCCAATCCTCCAGGCAGTCTTCTGGCTTTTCCCTGAATACTTTTGCATATCAACATCTTTCCTTAAATGTGTGTACTGATTTTGGCTGAGATAATTTTCTATGTAATAGCTGGTGCTGAGCTATATTGCAGATTTGTGCTGAAAACAGTGTTGATAACATAGAGATTATTTCATTATTGCTGAGCAGGGCTTATACGGAGGACTTTCCTGCTTCTCACCACACCTACCAGTGAGTACGCTGGGGTCAACAAACAAAATGTTGGTGTGAGGGGCCACACCAACTGACCAAAGGGATATTCCATACCCTATAATGTCATGTTCAACAATAAAAGCTCAGGAAGAGAATGAGGAGGAAAGGGGGTATTTGGAGTTCTGACATTTGTCTTCCCAAGCAACTGTCACAAGTGGTGGGGCCCTGCTCTCCTGGAGATGAACACCTGCCTGCCCACGGGAAGTAAGGAATTAACTCCTTATTGTGCTTTGCTTTCGTAGTGCTACTTTTGCTTTATCAAACTGTCTTTATCTCAAACCACAAGTTTTCATACTTTTATTTACGTTTCTATTCTCTCCCCTACCACCCCATTGAAGAGGGAGTAGGTGAGAGGTTATGTGTGGTTTAGCTGTCCATAGGGGTTAAAATACAACAATGTGGCTATCCCACTGTCCATAACATTCCAACTGGACAAATACCTGTGCCAGATGCAGATGCAAGGTAGCCATTCTGCTGAAACACCACTGAGACCTGAAACGACAATTCCAATGCAGTAATTTTATGAAGGACAAAAAGATATTATATACCAGTTCTGGCTCTTCATGTACTTGCCCTTACCTTTCTGATGTAGTCTGCTTCCTTCTTATTGAATAAAAAAAGATACTTTTTATAAAATAATCTGTTACTGTTCTGTAGGATATGGTTGACATTTTGATAAGGAAATGTGAAGCATAGTGTCATGTTTTGAGTTTATGTCCTGCTCATCAAAAACCTTATGATTTACATTTGTCTACAGAAAAGGAGATCCTGTCCTTCAAAGCACAGCCGTGTTTTTTAAGAAATTCTGTGACCAATAGATAGGTTATAGTACAAAATACAATATATATCAAACAAATTTTGCTGAGGTAGCAGTGGAGAAAAAATTTAATGTGAACAATACAATTGCTGAAGGAACCAATGTAACTAAGTAACTAATTTAATAGCAAATACGCATGTCTGGACTCAACATAAAATCGTATCAGTAAAATGGTGCACAGTTTTATCTGGCTCATTTTTGTAAATTTCATTTTTACATTTTTTAAAAAATGTAGGCAATCTACCCAATGCAGAGTGCTTGCAGACGTTCAGGCCATCTCTGGGATGAAGCACTGCAACCCCTTCAGAATATGCTTCCGCTCTTTACAGGAGTTTTTCAGAGAGCAGGATGTGAAGAAAAATGTTATATTCAGTTGAAAATAACCCAAGAAAAAATAAATTACTTATTTGAATCTCTTTCCCTCAGTAGTTACCAACTCAGCATGATGGTACATTTCACACTGAGAGAGCTTGTGTCATTGTAGAGCCAAAGGGAAAGGAATCACTGCCTGACTTGTCAGCATTGCTTCAAGCTATATGCATGATATTCCTTTGAGATTTCTGATTCTGTTGCTAGCCAGACCCAACCCTTCTGAACTCATGAGATCTGACAGAAATGTAGTCTGAGAGGCATACGTGCAAGTTATTACTATAAATTGCAGGAAATTAATGTGTCTAATTTCCACTTATTTCACTGTATCACCTATTTCATTCTGTTTCCAGTAAGTCATATGGATGTTTTGCTCCTAAACCTGAAATAAGAACTGTTTTATTAGTCCTCACCAAAGTGCATTCAGATCATGGCACCATGCTCCACCTGCCTCTGGAGTTTTGAATGAGCTGGATCACCATCAATTTTCAGCGTTGTGAAGATAAGTAACTACTTATTTGTAACAAGATGTAGAATCACTGTGTGAATTCTCATGGATGTGAAGAATCTTATGACTTCCTTTCCATAAAATTTATAAAATTCATGAAATTCATCTCAGCTTAGCTGGTCCACCGAACTGTTCAGGTGGGATAACTCCACTGATGGTGACTCGCATAGAATGCCTAGACCTCAATTTCACACGGTCCTCCCATCAGTCATTTCATCAGTAATATCTGTGTGAGACTTGGATATTTTCTTCTGTAAACTGAACCTTAAAAAACCTATTCTTTAAAAAGAGGGGAGTAGGTTTGCTTTTAAATGAGAATGGTGTTGAAAATAGCCAGATGTCTATTTTGTCAAATCATGCATTGTTCTTTAAGTGAGGATGTATTTCAACACCTTAGAAAAAGACTTATGTTTTCTACCATAGGATTCAAATTGCTAGTGTTAAAGTGCAATCGATGTGTTGTGACAGAATGACAAATAACTTTGTCCTTATTCCCTAATTTTTCTACTCTTAAATGGGGTAGGAAGTCTTTTCATGTTGGCTTTGCTGGTCAGTAAAGCAGCAGCAATGTGCATTATTTTTTAATAGTGTTGAGTGTTATGAAAAAATGCTGCTGAATCTGCATCCGGTGAAATTAAAGCAACCAGAAAGCTTGAGAAAAAATATAAATAAAAACCTCAAGCAATTCCAATATGAAGAGTAAGTGACAGACTTAGATGGGGTACATGGAATTTATTCTTTGAAAATATTGGTGCTGTCCCATTTCCTCTCTAATAGTCTCACTGTCTCCTGTGAAACATTTGTCTATAATTGTGGCAATTTGATGTTGCCATGGAGGTCTACATAACCTCTAAACTTTGAAGGAAAAGTGAGACACAGAGACAGAAAGATGAGGATCATGTATGGAAATGCTCAGTGACACTGAATGACACATTTGTGAACCTTTCTTAGTAGATACATTATGGGAAAGATGAGAAATTTGTGGCACGTGAGGTCTTATAATGGATACACAAATAAAATCTTTTGGGTTGAGTGTGTTCACATGTGATATTTGCTTGTTTCATATCTATTTATACAATAAAGAATGGCTCACTTTTTGTTTGGTTGTTTGCACAACTTTCATGCAACCTGACAAAATAGTTCTAAAACTTCTGTGTTTATCAAGGAGGAAAAATCACAAGTGCTGTGATTTGGCATATATGTCACTCATTCATTACAGATGGAAAAGGTTACTTATTTCAGTTGGTTTGGTATTTTGTCCTCACTGGTGATTTATTGTAAGTCAAAAATATGTGCTTATGTGGCATTTAAATAAAACAGTCCTAAATGACAAATTTATGAGAGATTGGATTAGGTGACCAGTGATCAGTTATTCTGTCCTAGAATATTGCCATGTGGTATGAAAAGGGTTAAAAAGAGCTGTGTGCTGCACTTAATGGACCTCATCTTGTCAAGAGGTCTGCTATGTATGAAAATTTGCTTTATGAGGGAAAAATATGCAAGAGCAATGTACTGTGAGTAATTTCCCTTTAATGTTTTTCCATAGAGAAAATTCAACACATCAAATGTCAAACTATTTGAAGGGTAAATAAACAAGCACATTTACAGCAATGAAAAAACAGTCTTGATGGCCCAAAGAATACATGAATGTTAAAAGCTGTACAACTATGCTATAAACAGAAAAAAATGCTTTTAATAAAAACTTGGAGCATTTTATACTTGTCTGCTTGGTGAGCAAAAGGAAAATGAATATGTCCAATTCAGAAGTATATTTAAGGTAAAAGATTCTTATAAAATTAAAGCTTATAAAGCTAGGAATAAACATTTGTAAAAGGAAATGGAAACAAATTGTTTTAAGTTCAAAATGTATTTTTAAAGTGAGAAAATTGGATTAGAAAAAACATGAAACATTCTTTTGCACAATGTCTGTCTTTTGCATTGCTTTTTATGCTTCCTGATCAAGGAATGTGAGTCCTTCAGTTTAGTCAAACAGATAGAAAGATAACAAAAAATTATAGTTCTTTTAATTCAATAAATTAATTTTTATTTCTAGACTGCAACATCAATATCTGCTTGGTAAATAAGTAGTGTGCTCAGTTTAGGATTTATATTATAAGCAAAACAATGGCATCACAGTTTGAAGTGCAACTATGCACTGAAGGAATTACATCACCCTCTTTTGTAATTTCTCTCAGTTTCCATAAACCTCTTTTTCCATACTAAGCTAGCTCAGTTTATAAGACCAAAGATCAGTATTCTGTAATACCATGATTGCAAACTGTGTTTACAACCCCCAAAATTAACATCACTTCCCTCTCTTGTACACGTTATGCTGTTGGGGGATTGCTAGCAAACTGCTTGTTGTTAGGAGCAGGGTTTTTTCTATAAACAAGGTCATCAGTTGTGGAGGTTCCTCTCCCTGGGGTCCTGGGGGGAGGGACCCTGCAGGGTATGGGTCTGTCCCTGTCCCTGCTCCCATACCACGTGTGCCCCATACCTGTTCCTGATTGGTTTTGTTTGAGTGCCTGGCCTGGGAAGAGAGCAGGGTCCCATGACTGGAGGGTCTGCCTGGGAATTCCAGCCATGGGCTGGAGGAATAAAATAATCCCTGAACATCTACAGAAATATCACTTCATATTTCCTTCCAAGTTTATCACTGTCTTGTATATGTTGTAAGGATTCCCCTCATTACAACAATCAGTGATAGTGAAAACTTTACTTGTTACAGAAAAGTGAATGCAGAAAATGAATGGGCATATGTGGGATTGTAGATAGGAAGCAGTACTTTATTATGGGTTAGCCCACAAAGATGTTGCCTGGTGCTCATCAAGCTCAATAAATGTCACCTGGAAAATTAGCTTGGTTAGGAGTGTTAGAAATTAAAGATGGCTAAATAACAGAATGAGAATTAGTTCTGGCAGAAGATCTCCATATCTGCGTGACAATATTATTGGAAAAAGAAACAGGAAGAGTTAATTAGCAAATAGCTTTCTGGAAAGAAACTTAACAGATATAGCCTTCTCAGCATGAGTGCTAATATGCTTTATTTCAAGCAGTGCAACTTGTACGAATATTTCTTTTTTAGTGGATTTTAGCATGTGTGAAAGATGCCAGACTGGGAGCTTTGGAAACCAAGTTTATTTATCCAAAGGAAGCCTACAGCCCGAGCAACAGCAGTAAGAACCAGTGTTCACTTCCTCACACTGAGAAGCCTGTTCTGAAGAATTACTAATAAAGTCATAAAATAGGTCAGCTTCCATGTACGTTACCCTTTGCCCTCTTTGCAGAGGCTGCCAGCAGGAATGCTGATTAATGACAGCTGTGTTGGACATTTGTTGACTGGGAACTAAACCCAGCTTGCAGATCCCTTTCACACAGCCTACAAAACACCCAGCAAATGGCAGTCTCTTTTTGACCTTGGGCGGCATTAGAAATATTTTCCAATTAGAAAACTTCTCAAAAGCAGTAGATTGCTCAGCAGAGAGAAAAAATAGGGTTTTTTTGTTATTCTATTTCTTATTTTAAAATCTTATTCTAAGCAGAACAAGTTCTTTTTGCAAAGTTGAACAAAAAATTTTAAATTTACAGAAAATTTATGGGGGTATGTCAGAGAAACCCTTTTTGTGTGACAGCAAAGATATTTTCATGAGATTTTCTGTTACTTCATTCATGAAAATGTTATTAAAAATAAGGTCAGTTTAGAAAGGGGACATATTTCCAGCCGATTTTGTGAAACATTTGTTTTTTCTTGGATTTAAAATTTTTCTTTGAAAGTATGAAAATTATGTTATATCAGAATGCACTGGAACCCTTACAGAGACCTTAAAAGACCTTTTTCTGAAATTCAGGACCCTTCAAAAACTCTGAGCAAGAGTACTATCCCGGGTAAATTTTAGAAAGGTTTACTTTAAACTAAGTTTAAAGTATGTGTGATAAAATATATCATACTAATATCCTGCTGCCTTAAGGCAGTCTTTGGCATGATCAGTGGCCATTCACACCCTCAACAAAGATGTATCCCTGATGCTATGGGAGTACCCAACATTGAATTCCCCCTGGTGCTCAGCAAAAATGTGGTTATTCTGGTGCTTTTGAATCAGACTTGTCTTACTTTTGGTTAGAGCCTGCATGTGCCTTTGTAAATGACACTTCACTAAAACATGACCTAAGAATATGATGTTTCCCAAGTCTGAGGAGCAGAAAGCTTTAATTTCACTGATGACCATATTACAAAGAAATCTTTTGGGGGAGGGAAAGCAAATGGCAAGTGAAGAAGCTGACTGTGTCGTATGTGTACTTCTGATTGCTCGGCATCTTTTAAATACAATTCCATCTTTAAGAATGTAGGTTATATTCAGACACTTGTTGGAGGCCTAACACTTATGCCCTAAATCAGGGACAAAATCAACACCCTTCCCTGGGGAGAAAGTACAGACAAGGCCAAGAGATAGGAGGTCTTCACAGGCTTGCATCATGAAGTTTCCTCATTCATTTCTCCTCTGGGCCAATGAACAGTTCTCAGAATATTTCCTGAGACCCTGCAGATTCATGATGTCTCTCCAGTCCCTGGAGTAACCAGAAGCTCATAAAATCACTTGCCATTCTTGTAGTCTACTCCACCTGACTGAAGAAAGGCACAAGTATCAAGAGGCTCCCTTATTCTTACAATTTCAAGTATTAATTATAGGTGTCTTCCTTTTCTAAATCAGTTCCTCAGATCTGCTGGGCAACCCAGGAATAGAGAAATTGTTGCATGGCAAGATTTTTTCTAGGTTGAAGGAATATTGCCATTAATATAAAAGAATACTTGCATACAAATGGGCAAGCAATATTAAGTCCATAATTATTATGCCACTTGCACCCATTCAATACCCCTAGTGTATCTCAGGTTTCAAAAAGATCCTCAGAATTCTCAATGTTATACACTGTGCTATGGACCAAAGATATGCAAGTCTAGCACAGGAAAGTTCGTTCTCTTTCCTGGTAACATGAATTAGCACAAATCTTTTCTTTTTAACAAATTTTACGTTCCTGTGAAGATGGACAAAAAGCAATAGGCCTGAGCAATGAAGGAGGAAATTTCCAGGAAGCTAAATTCCAAGAACAACAGTTATGCCTCTGCCTGCTGGAACATTTGGTAAATTTGTGCTGAAACTTTTCTGGCTTGCAAATTGATTTTGCATCTACATGACAACATCCTTTGCTAACTTTGTGACTTTATAATAATAAGGTCTCTGTTTCTTTTACTGAACTTGGGCTACATTTGTCTGAATGCTTTTCCCTGTATGACAAATTTATTATACATATTGCACCAATTCATTCTTAATTTGTCTACAGTTTCATCAATATGGAGAGACAAAGAAAAGGAAGTGTAAGCTGTGTTATGATGGGAATGAAATGATAAATTGCTGAGAGATACCATAAAGTATTTTCTGATTACTTTGGTTCATGTGATGCTTTAAACAGTATGAGACCTCCATACGACAGCCAAAGAAAATTACATGGAAAGGTATCTTCAGTTAGAAAGAGAAAAGACATTTGTTTGTTCATCACTCTGAAATATTGTGTTGGATTAAAACTGAGTGGATGTTACATTCAGAATAAAAGTTTGAAGACAGCAGCTGCTCAATTGGTTTTAAACTGAGAAAAAATTCTTTGTGACCCTACTACAATAAAAGATACCAAGCTCTTGATAATTGATGCTGGATTTACTGAATTTATTAGATATTTATTTAGATAGTCTAAAAATGAAATTACTGGTTTCTTCTGGATTTTCAAGGAATATGTCTGTCATCTTTTAAAGTTTATCTCTTTAATGATAACTTCAAATTTTAATAATTTAAATAATAAAAATACATAGTAGGTTTCTCAAACATTAACTGTTACGACAGTCTTCAGCTACTCTCATAATGATATTCAAAACTGTAAAAAAATTAACAGTAGAATTTTGCATGTATTGAGTTACATAATTAACAAATAAAATCAGTTAAAATTAGAAAGCAATGTTTTAAATACTTTTATTGCCTTGAAACAAGGAGAATTTTGATATTTCCATGAAACACTGGATTAAACCTAGAGAGCTGGTGGTTTTGGAGGATCTGTGTTAATGTAATGTGGTGTTCTGACCACCTGTCCTTGCAAGGTGCTTCCAGCTTAGACTTGCATTCTTTTCTGTACCTTGCCTGGTTAAGCACCCTTTGACTTTTGCTAGTTGATCAAGTGAATGAGAGACTAAATTTTAAATTCCTGTTATTTGTTCTTCCACATCAGTGGTATGTCAAACTGTACTCCCATGAGAGTATCTTTAAGGTTTTATTTAATTTTTAGAGCACATCTGCACATACACTTCCAAAACATTATTGGAGTTCTCATCAGGAAATAATTATCTCTGCACACTGTTCCTCATCCTATGTCTCTTATGCATTCTTATATAGAAAATCCCATAAATTCTTTGGGAACTACAACATATTGTTAACGTTTGGAAGCTGAAGGTGCTGTTGAAAACACACTGAGGCAGTGAATTTATATATTTTTTCAGAGGAAAAGGTGCCTGCATCATTTCTATAACTTCTTGTGGCACCTCAAGCTTCCTGAAATTCTTGCAACTCTTTGCTGTGGAAATGCAAATATGTTTAGCTGGAAAGTTTGGATAGAACTAATAGATTCTAATGAGAATTCTGCTAAGAATTCAAATTAATATTTAAAATGTGCATGTTTCTGTATGCTGTATATTCATAGAAAGTTGGATCTTAGACTGAGATTCCAAGGCAATATTTTCACTGAAGAAATTATTCTTATATTTCAGGTTTCTTAACTTTTTTCTCTCTCCTGTTATTTAGGATTTCTGCAGCACTTCTCAGGTGAGGTTGCTGCAAGATGAGGACAGTTTGAAGAACTTCTGCATTTTTAGTTCACTTCAAGGCAATAGTTTTCTACATCAAAGCCTTCCTTAGTGTATAGGACTCTACGTCAAGCTAAAAATACTTTATGAGGTTTTGGCAGAGGAGCGATGTCAACAATCTGACATTTGGAGTGATTTTCTGTGGATCCAAGGCATTGGTGGATATAGGAAACTTATTTGGAAAGGTGAACCATTTCTCCATAGACTTCATCCAACTTTTCAAAATTTGTGGTAGTTAATTCAACATAGTTCATCAGATGGAATCTGTGACTGACTTGATCAATGTTTTCTAGTCTGTGCCAAGAAGCCCTTGGGCTCAGTGATTCAGCTGAGAGATTTTTTTTTTTTTAATCTGTTTGCTAAAGAGGACTTCTCAGGTCCCCTTAACTACCACTGCTATTCACTAACTAACTTCAATACTAAAAATTGGCACAAGCATTAAAAAAAGGAACTCTATGCACAATACTGCAGTGGTACCTGAACATATTTTCTGGGTTCTCCCTCAGAGCCAACAGAAGTTTAATAGCTTTATTTCCAAGTAGTGTGTAGCATACAACAAAAACCTCAGAAAGGGTTTTAATATTTTTTTAATTTAATTTCAATTTATTTTTTGTTATTTTTAAAATGATGTAGAAGTAAGTACATTATAGTACATTCTGACTCCTAATTGCTGGTGTAAAATATGTGGCTAAATCTTTACAAAGTTCAGACCTATAGAAGCAAAAATTATGAGACTGCAAGTTTAAAGTGTAACTTTCTTTGTAAATAGATGAATTGCTTATAAAGATTCTAAGGTATGCCTACATATGTTAATTTCCAGAAAAATAAGAATATTAGCATGCTCCCCACGGGACTTCAGGGGAAGGCACCTCCACAGAACTCCATCCATGCGGGCTGGAAGAATAAATCATCTGTGAACATCTAAAGAAATATCGCTTCATCTTTCCTTCCAAGTCCATCGCTGTATTATACATGTTGTAAGGATCCCCCTCATTACAACAGTATGCCTTTTAATAATAATCTCTAGGGAAATAAGCAGAAAAGCATCACACTATATACATGAGGCATAGTCCAGAAAATGCTTAAGGGGGTACGTCCTGAAGCCATAGAATGATCATAGAATCATGAAATGGCTTGAGTTGGAAAGGACCTTAAAGATCAAATAGTTCCAACCCCTCTGTCATGGCAGGACACCTTCCACTAGATCAGGTTGCTCAAAGCCCCATCTCAGACCTGGCCTTCAACATTTCCAGGGACAGGACATCCGTAGTTTCTCCGGATAGATCATGATGGGTTAACTTCCAAGTGAAGCTCAGCAACTTTTTGATACAGTTCAGAATGTTGAGATAAGAAAAAAAAATCTTGTTCTTAGCTATGTATTCTAACCTTTGAGAGGAAGATGCCAGCAGAAGTGGAAACTGCAGTGTGTCTATGAGTACTTTGCTCTCCAGTGAAGGACAGCAATTTTGAATGGAGCCTGCCTTAATTTGTAAGAGAAGAAAATGTTTAGGATATGCTGATATATGAAGTATGTTTTATTTAAAAAGTTTTCTCTGATTGTGGAAATCCTTTAAATACATCAAGAAGGCATTAGTTTTCAGAGAAGCGGTTTTTCTTTTTAGTCCATGGCGAGACATGGAAGGGGTATAGGGCCTGCTTCATTAGCATTTGAGAGGGAAGACAGAGTGCAAGCCAGGGATTATACTGAAGAGGCATGTCTTCTGGGAAATGTCTTGAACAAGGAAAATAAAATAGTCAGAAGCACTACCTGTTTTTAACTTCCAGAGAACAAAAACCCCGAGAAAAGAACAAAATACAAGGAAGTGACACACCTGATGGCACTTCTTAGCTTAAAAACAGAATTTGGAATTGGGAGAATAAACTCAGTATTTGCCTGTGTCTGAGGTTGGATATTTGTAGAAACAGTTCTATATCTTTTCACATTTCATTTCCAATTCAAACTGACTTAGATCTGGTTGAAAACAGGCTGAGGAACAGCACTTGGGGCAGTTGTAAAAAGCAAACAAAAGTATATTGAGTTGGAATGAAGTGTTTAATGCATTTCTCCTTTACTTAATTGTATATTTTTACACATTTCTGTAAGATTACTCTATTACCAATAAATACAAGACTTTTTTCACTCATTTAATTAATGGTTTGAGCAACTCCTCATGTAATGCCATGATACCTCTGGGAAGTTCAATGAAGCCATGACAACAAGGACCAGCCAGATCTGCCTCTCATTCATTGACCGTTCCTAGGCCACAATCTCTTTGCATTTTAGTTTCTCACATCTTGCTGTCCTTTTATTCAGTGTTTTCACGAGAGGACTAAAAAAGCAGTCAACAAACAATAAAATAAGAAATTACTCAACCAATAGATTACTCAACATAATTTCTCACCTTGGACCATAGAGCACCCCATTATGAGGATTCCTACTTGAATTTCAAGCTTGTTCTCTTATTCTGGACAAAATACAGTGTTATCTGCAATTCCTTCTTATCCCACCTGGCAGACTTGTGCATCTCAGGCCCCTTGTTATGAAATTCTGGCATGTACAGGGTGGATGCTCTACGCCCACATTGCTCCCTCACATGCATCCATCCAGGGTACTGCTCAAGTGCTCACCCACCCCTGGTAGTCAGGGAACATTCTCATTTGCTGAGTTTAGACTTCTCCAGAAGAATTATGCTCTGGATAGAAAAAGAACAATGAAGTTTCAGTACAGGGAGAGGAGAGAAAGGTCATATTGAAAGCAAGTTTGTTATCATTTTGATGAAGGAGATTATTTATAGGGATCTTAATTTGTACTTTCTCATCAGTTTATTTCTGTCTCCACAACTTTTAACCCATCTACTTCATCCTCTTGCAGCCTACCAGAAATCACTTTCAATTTACTATTTTGCTTTCTACTAAACAACATATCCTGATCCCTTCTGCTCCTGCACTTCTCATAGGTTTGCTGATAAACACACATTACATACAATGTCATCAATGTAAAGGATACCATGATAATCTTGCAGTACCCAGGAGCATGGACTCATTCAGATAGTGTGATTTTTTTTTAATTCTACAATTAGCTAGCTTTCTTTTAAGCTCTGTTTCAAAGCCATTGAATTTTTTCTGAGGTGCTCATTAGTTAAAGAAGTGGTCAAGGACAGTCAGAAGCTATTTGAAGGATTTGTATGGTTTTGATGCAAGTGGAGGGAGTGCATCATCTGAGCAAACAAAAAGAAGAAAACACACTGAGCAGTTTATTCACTTCTGAATTGCAGGTAAAAGGCGTGGATCAGCATCTGCTGGAAGACAAGTTTTCCTCTCCATTTTTCACAGGTCTAGTTCTCATTGTTTGATAAGAATAGTCAATTTTTGGGCTCGTACATATTCCAAAGTAAATAAGTGTGAACGAAGGAGGATGGCAACTGGAAGATCTGCACATTGGTGTCTCCTGCAGATACTCATAAGTCTTAGGCAGTATGCCTTCTAGATCTTTTTAAAACTAGCTATGTGGACCCATATTATGTAACCTTTCAATGGAAGGGTACATTTTCAGCAGTAGAAATGTTTTGAAGCAAATTTTTCATGCATGCAGTATTAGAAAACCTCATTAAGATTGAATAAAAGAAATATGAAGCATAAGAAACCAACCAGCCAAGCAACCTATAAGTTCTTGTTGTGCCTGTACAAAAGGAACATTTTATTTTGTGGTTAATAGGCTTGATGGAAAGTTCACTTTCAAATCAAGGGGAATCTTTCCACGGACTTTCCACTCTTAACTGGAACATGGGCACAACCCAACATCCTTTAGACTTGAGCTGCAATTGTAGCCAGTGAATTTGTAACACTGTGCAGACAGCTTCACCCAGCCGCTGGTCTTCTGGTTTGTTGCAGTCTCTTCCTGAAGATATTTGATGAAAGTTGCAGATGCCAATGGAGAATTAACACAATGACCAGTGACACATGGCAAAAAAGATTAGAAAGAGTGTAAGACGTTTTCATGTCTGCAGCATGTGAGTGTCACGCTGACCTTAAATGGGGTCATGTGTGAGGTATCAAGAAAGAACATGGCTATGGTGCAATTGAATGTTTAATAGAAGTTTTCACTGAATCATAAGAATGCATACAGCTTTATTTCTAAGGTCCCAGGTGTGGCCAAGAGTTTTAACTGAATGAAGACTGATAGCCAAATGGCCAGCTGGGCAGTGCTTCTGTTGTACTGGGTTCTGGCTGATGAAGCTTTTTCCTGTCTTAAATCTGCAAGGTGAAAATGTTCCCATGTTGCATTAGTCATCTTGAAAGAGTCATTTGAATGTTTCCAATAAGTACACTGACTCAGCAGAACAATATGTTATGTAATTGCTGGTATTGAACTAAGAGCCATTTATGGTATGAAAACCAGAGTTCCAATATTAATGCAAAGTGTTTATTGAAATGTGGGAATGCAGTGACAGGAAACACTAAGTTTGGTCCATCAAGGTGCAATACTGAAATCAGACCAAGAGGCAAAGAAGAGCTGTGAATTGTGTTGGTCAGGCCAGCAGCATCAATCTGAGAAAAGCTGACTTCATTTTATTGGCATCTTTCCAAGATTTTACTTCAGCCTAAGATCTGACTTATATGGTACACTTACCTAAAACAAAGCAACACCAGAGCAGCTGTCCTTAAATCCAGACATGAGTAAAGGTTCCTTTTTGTCAGTAGAAGTCCCATTCCACATTTCATTTTCCATCCAGAGGACTCATACTCTGCAAAAGAACCAAGGAAGGAGTAAGCCCACTGCAATGTATGTTTATCATTGGTACCTCTATGTCTCTAGGTTGGCTGAGCAATTTTTACTGCCCCTAATATACTTCCTCCTTTATTTATGAGCCAGGCAGATTCTAAGAAACTTCATCAAAGTGACATGAATTGTTGTGACATTTTTATATCTCTAAAATAAAATTGATTATTCACAACCAAAATTTATTTATTTCAAGAATATTAACTTCAACCAGTTAAATTTGCTCAGAGAACAAGTTTTTATCAGTGAAAAAAAGTCAAATACTGAAAAGAGAAAAGATGAGATACAAGTTTGGGGTCTGGGATAGCAGTGGATCCTGCTCTAAATTGAACTCTTCCATTGTGAAGAGTACAGCACTCATAGGTCATGTGGAAACACATAGATGAGATGACAGTGGGGTATCCTGGAGTGCCTTTACCTATCTGTCATCTTCTGCTCCAAGGACCCTTCCAAAGCAAGGAAAGTATGTCTAGGAAACTTCCATATTTTTTCAAAAGCTTATGATGACAATAATTTCCAGTAAGTATATTTCTCCAAGCAATTTTATCTTTGCAGTCTGAATAAAGATATTCTTTGCCTCCTAAATGACATCAGTGAAGTGAGAAATAACAAAATTATTCTGATTTAAGAAAAATAACCCACAAAATGTCTGCAGTGTGTGTTATTAAGACAAAATATTCAAACATGCCTGAAGGGTGAGGGTGCCAATTTCCATTAAAATTAATGGAAACTTGGCATCCTGATGCTCTTGGTGTCTTCTGAATATTCCACACCTCCCTTCCCCTAAGCTTGTCAAGTTGGCAGAATTTTTCAATGTGAAATGTTCCTTGAAAAATAGCATACATTAAACAAAACAGTAGTTTGTGCTTCTGACTCAGATAAAAATAGCTGCTTCCACGATCTGACTAGGTTGTGGTTTTAAATCCAAGTTTACTTAAATATAAGACAAACAAGAAAAAAATCTGTTTAAGTTTTCAAACTGCCTCTCACATTGTCAAAACTTAGATTTCTGAAGAAAGCCAGTGGGAAATCCCCTTTCCTGAAAAAATAAGTGCCACAAAAATGAGGATGCTTACTGGAAACGAATGACTTGTGGAAATTGTAGAGCTTAGCTCAGCATTTGGTAGTCACTTTGGTTGTTAGACTTCACAACACAGATGTTATAGTCCTTTCTTTAAATACAGCAGGAATCTGTGCAATCTTCTGCGTATCATAAAATGGACAAACATCTCACGTTTGTGATACAAAATTAAAATAGATACCCAGTGTGCCTCCAGTCAAAAAAGTATTTGATTACTGAAGAATCCCAGAGGTATCAGAACAGGAATTAAAGCATTAAAGTGATTAGTACTAGTCCTGGGATCCATTGACATTCCTAGTAAGGGAAGATACATAGCCTTCAAAATCATCTCAGTGCAGTCCTTTTGCAAACTGGGATAATATTAGTACAATTTTTACTTCTTTGCAGGCAAAGAAGTAAATACTAACTCCTAGCGATTTTTTGCAAATAATCAGTCCTTGATGCCTAATGAACTGCTGAGTTGGAGTTGCTTTGTCTGGAATGGTATTTCGAGAACAACAAGTGGCTTTCTTTATTGGATCTGAAACAACATCTTTGGGAATACCATATGCTGTGAAGCACTTATAGCAGATGATTATCAAATGACTGCATGCAAGAAAAATAGGGCTGACCTGAGCACAGCTTCTCTTTGAAGCATTGTGTAGAACAGCTTTTAAAAAATGTATTATGAATTCTTCACAAAAAAGAGGAAAATACACAGAGATTATTTTTAATATTTTATTCTCTGATGACATATCTGTCTACACTGGGTTTGACCAACTGTTTTCTTAAGTATTGCACCTTTTTCTTTTTTTTTTTTTTTTTGTCTGAGCCCTGGTGCTTTGTCCCTGTTGTGCTTTGCAAGAACTCCATAAAGCTCTATTGACTGCAACAGCACCACCCTGTTGCAAGACTCAGTTCCTAGTTATAACTTTATGTTCCCTTCTGCCAGCTGTCATGGCTTCCAGCAAACACCCCTCTGAAGCTAACTTCTCTCCTGAAACACCTCTTTGTGCTAACCTCTTTAACAAAGTTAAAACCTCACCCCAATGCATTAGGATCTGAGCCATGACAGATGTGAGCTGCATTTTCTCTACAACAAGAGCATCAGGTTAAAATAAATATCCATTGTACCCTCATATCCCAACCCCAGGGTACTGAGTGGTGCTGAGTGTATCAGAAGGAAACACAGGAAACCTGAAATAGACAATTAAGAGAAATCCGCTACAAATAATAATTTTTCTTATTTCAGGACGTTCCATCAGTCCAATTGATGAGCAGAGGTGCTTCCTTATGGGTGCTTAGTTCTCCCAGTAAAATAATGGGCAATGTCGCAGGCTTGAACAGGATTCATCCTAAAGACATCAGGAAGGGTCAAATACATATCCTCAAAAATCAACAAAAGGAATGGAGGATAGTCAACTCTGGTATCTAACAAGCATTATCTGTCCAGTTATGCTTCTACTAACTAGATTGCTGGTACAGAGAAATGACTTTATGAAGTACAAGTTTGAGTTGTATAAATGTCAAAGAAAGTAGATGAAAGTCAGTGAGAAGTAAAGGTAAATGATCAAAGACTTATTTTTATCCTACAATCACCAGTTAGCACTTTTTGCAATGAAATGTAACTGCCAATTGGAAAATTAGACATGTTTCTTTCTCGTGGAAAATTAAAAGAAAGGAAAATGAAGACATATAGTCCTCTCATGAGCTAAGGATACTATAATAAAAGAACTCACCATGATTATTGAACTACAAACTGTTGGCTAATCCACAGTTCTTTATTTTTGTGGATTTATTTGTTGAATTTCCTTAATTTATCTCTTTGTAAAACCTTAACTGTTGAAAAAATATTTTAGTTGCTCATGTTAATTGGGAAATTCAATACTTTTCTAAACATATTGGAGCAATTATTGTCACTATTAAAAAAATCTATGCCACATAGCAATAAGCAGATATACTTCTGTAAACTGAACAAAGAGTGAGGTAGGGATTTAGCTCCATGAGTCAATGGGGTTTACAGAAAACTTATATATCTTTGGCTAATACAGCATGTCTGTCTGCCTGAAGTTTCAGAGCTGATGCATCCTGCAAAGGATGAACAAGCCAGGTTGGTTTAAAGGGGGAATCACAGAAAAAGCTAAATTCTTATTTTATGAGAAATTATTTTATTTTACATGTTTGTTTCCTATATCCATGCTTACATTACTATTAAGTATATAGTTCAATATGCCTCTTTTGGGCTAGTATTTGGTTCCTTTCTTTGAGATTGGATGTTTTAATTCTTTAATAGAACCACTGAATAATTTGGGTTGGAAAGAGTCTTTAAAGTTCATCTAAAGGGACCTTACATTTTGTCAATGTAATATCAGAATTAGTAGGAGTAGATAAAGAAGGCTTATTCACAATGGTTATTTTTAAATACAGATCTAAATTAAACTCCTCTTTTGAGTCAGTCTCCAAAGAAGAACCTACCTGTCTGACTTTTTTTTTCATCTTTACTCTCTTTTTGCCTAAAGAAGCTGGGAAAGAGATTAGCCATCATGAATATTCTCTCTGATACTAATTCATATTTTTCCTGACAAACTGAATATTTGTATCTGAAACAAAAGGGAAAGGCACTCTAGTAAAAAAGATTTCAAATAAACTGAAAAAGAGTGGTGACCTTTGAAGACAATTCACAAGATAGGATACAGCTGGGATATTTCATTCCTTTAAGTATGACAGAGAATTACAATGTCTGTGTTACTGTGTCTAAATATCTGTCAAACTTCTTGTCTTTTAGTTTCTCTCCCATTTCCAATTTATTTTAATTTTATTAAGTTTGCAAAATCATTTAGATCTAACAGTTTTTCAAGGGTCCCTACAGATTTTGACACGGATGTGTAATTGTTTGTGTATTTTCTGAAAGTTTTCTCCATTTTTATCCAAGGCTCTACTAAAACTATGTGCAAAATGTATATATAAACTGTCAAGGGAGCAGTCTCCAAAACATGTGCCCACACTGTTTCCAAGCTAGGAGATAACCCTTCCCAATAAGTTATGGAATTGGACTGATACTGTAGTGATCAACAAGGACTAAATGTGATTAGAAACTTTAGTACAGAGAAACTCTTAATTGTATTAAAAAAAAAAAAAAATTAAAACTTCTGTTTTGATTAAAAGATTTCTAAGGATTTACTGCAAAACACACAGATCCCATAGCATTTTGGAAAAAATATCTCCATTTTAAAAGATCAAAGTCTGGGACATAAGTCCTGAACCTATTGTATAACACTGTTTACACTGAGAACAAGTAAACCTTTCCTAAAGAGTACAGAGTTTAAATGTTGTGTCTTAAGCTGTATTTGTGTAAAATGTAACTTGAATGTGAATTTTAATGTAACTATTCCATAATATATGAAGAAGAGATCTGAATGTTAAATTAAAGAATATAACAAAGAATAAAAACAAATGTTAAGGTTTTGTTTCTGAGAGATTAAGTCCATGTTTTTATTAGCAAAATAACATAAGATCTCTAGTCTCTGTTAACTAAATTGCAATGAATATTCTAGTAAATATCATCTAAACAGCTAAAAATATTAATATTCCCTTCCACATACATATCAATGGAGCAGCATAATAATAATAATTATACAAATTGACAGCTCATCCAAATCTAATAAAAGGCCCAAAATAAATTGGGATCAAAATATTTGAGCTATGACTCAGTAAGGCCCTTTAAAAAAACACATGGGAAAACTACTAGAAGCAGAGAGGACTCAGTTTGATAATACATGACATTCTGCTTATGGAAAAAAATTCTTTGTTTTATTGCCTAACACAGGAAGCTTTCTGCTACTAGTTAATACCAAAGCATGTACAAAAAATTAAATGTCAAAACATTATTGCTTTTCCCTATTTGAACTATTTAAATACAGAGACTCAAGAGACCACATGAGTGGCTGAAATGATTTATATGAGAAATATGCCGTTTTCAGCTACCATACTTGGAATCAGAGATGAAGAAATTATTGTAGCAACAAAATCTGACTACATGGTACTAACAGAATATAATAGCATATAATGAATTCTACTTAAGTGATTCTGAGCACTTTTACAGTTATACACACAATAAAAATGGCTTCAAACTGGAGAAGAGTATGTTGAGATTAGATATTAGGAAGAAATTCATTACTGTGAGGGTGGTGAGACACTGGAACAGTTGGCCCAGAGAAGTTGTGGATGTCCCATTCCTGAAAGTGCTTAAGGCCAGACTGGGAGGGGTCTGGAGCAACCTGGTCTTGAGGAAGGTGTCCCTGTCCCTGGCAGAGGTGTTGGAACAAAGTGATCTCTAAGGTCCCTTCCAAACTAAACCATTCTATGATTCTATGATTCTATATTGATTACCTAAGGACTGCAATGGTTGTAGAAAAGATAGTTGTGTTCTACTGACAAAAAAGTATACATTCTGATACTTGGACACAAACATGTTGTAGGAGCCACATTACCTATCATCCATGTGAAAGAACAGTTGTCTATTTATAGTCCTCCTTAATTGAGATTTAATAGTCTTTTTTAGATTTCTAGAATTAAAATTAATTAATATTATTTTAGTTTTACTGTATAGAATGAGTACAGTAATGCAAAAGGTTCACAGTCCAAAAGGATCACTACAAGTTTTTTGTGTGTTTTTGTTTGTTATGCAAATCAACAATAGAAAGCCAGACACACTCTTACCTGGGTACCAGTTTTTACTAAATGTGTGTGATATTGGTGACATTGAAAAAAAGTGGTAAGGATTGTGGTGAGAAGCTGGCAGGGAGGAATCTCCTCTTCCCATCCTTCAAGGTTGTGAATTTCTCAAACTGCACTGCTTTCTGAGCTAAGAATACCTGTCTTGTCCAACAAGAGAGGAAACAGCAGCAGCAGGAAGCACAGCAGATGGGAAGTGCATTTTTAGCAGGTGATATGGGAATTGGTTGTGAATTTAAGAGCTTGTTCAACTTCCCAGGACCAAACCTTTTTTAGTGCTACCCTAGAGAGAATAATAAAGCTCACTGCAAGCAAGAGCAAAAGCAAGAAATGTAATGCTTTAAGGAGAAAAACAAACTATTGTGCTATGCTGAGATAGAAACTGTGTAAAAATCACAATGGGTTCATAAGCTTTCTGGAAATGTTACCATATAATTATAAATTTTTGATATCTCTAAATTATCACTGATTGAAAATTCTGCATTTATCTGGAAAGTAGTGTAAGCTTAAATTTTACAACCATGCCATCAATATTTCTGTAATTTTAAAGAATATTAAGAAAGCACAGTTTTATTTTGCAATGAGTGGAGAGAGAGAAATCTACTGAGAAAACAACTGATCCTAATTCTGACACAGATTTTCAACATAATCAGAAAAATTACATATTTGTAATCTTTTATTCATTTTTCAATACAAAACACTTCAAATTTTGCAACAAAATTGTGTGTTTAGTAGTCAGAAGCTGTTGAGCTAATAGAGAGCAGTGGTATCTGGAGCAGACTAATGTGTACAAGTTTCTGCCCCTTAACATCAGGAGGTTTACTGGCTGAAAATCATTATGACTAAATATTTATAAACAGAAATAATATGGACTTAATTCTTTGAGTCTGGGACTCAGTTAGAAACAATTTTGTTTTGTTCAGCAAATAAAGAATGAAGTCCTGTTCAAAGGTATTTTTAGAGAGCATCTTTCTCTAATTAAAGTCATTGCAATGACCGCAGTATTTTTGGGCAATGTACGTATGATTCTACTGGAATGAGAACAATTTTCTTATGAACTACTTATTCTTTTCCTATTTCAAAATGCTATTGGGGAGAACTGGAGGGAAGTGATACTCTCTCCTTTTTTTTTGTAAATGAGACTATAGAGAAAGATAGACACTGGTGAGCACAGCAGTATGCCAAAATGGAAACTATTGATTTCAAAGGGATTTAAGGTACTGCACAATTAAATAAGACACAGAAAAAGCTACTTATGTCTCTGCAAAAGGGACAGAATTTCCCTACAGGTACATGGGCTTCATGGAATTTGGCAACATAAAATTAAATGTAAATTCTGCTTAGCAAGGCTACAGCCTCATGGATTTCATGTCCTTAAATCAGTAAGACTAGATGTTTTCTGGTGTAGGATATGCATCTCCGTGATAAAGGATGATTCCTTTCTTATGTGAAGCGTAAGAAAAAATTTAAATACTAATTTTGACTCTTAGGAAGAGAAAGAGTTTCACAGAACATAAATCCTCTCAGTTCTTTCTGTTCATAAGAAATTAAAACCTTGCATGAATCTGTAAATTTCCCATCTATCAAAATCATTGTTTTTTAGGAAATGTGTCATAGAGCAGAGAGCTTCAGATAAAACCAAACAGCTACCTAAAGCTATCCAAGTCTAAGGCATCCCCATCCTACAACAACCTGGAAGCATAAATGTACAGATAAACATCTTACAAATAAAATGAAATATGTTAAGGCATTTCTTGCAAATAATTTTAAACAGGAAAAGAAAAAGAAAGAGAGAACATGACTATCTCAAACATCCATCTTCTTGAGTCTGAGAAGAACAGACACATCAGTCAAACAATTCTCAATATGTAGACGATAAGGCTTGCTATCTGACAGGCAACACCCAAGTAACAATCAGGGCACTCAGAATTTCCTAAATATATTAACAAGAATACTTCCTGCCTGATGTACCAAACTTTTTGAAACTGTTGTATTTAAAGTATATATGTGCTAACCTGAGGTTATTGCAATGAACATTTTCATTTATGTCTTTAATCAAGAAGATATGCAAAATATATACATTTGTAATACTTGTGAAATGCTACAACTAAAATAAATCCCGTTGAGTACAGCTTGGTTGCAACTTACTTAATTTCTCAGTGTCACTTAATGTGACTTCTTGGCAGAAGCAGTTGATTAACTTTTTTCATTTACTTTTTTTTTTTTTTAATTTGCTTTTGAGCAGGATGTTCTAAAATTCTTTCTGAATCCGTATAGACCTAACAAGACATATTTGAGGCCTGATATACATTCTGTTCCTACATCTTCCTGTCTCCTTAGGGTCTTTATAAGTCCTAGTACAAACTTTCCCTTTTGCCAGCCCAGGATGCCAGGTAAAGACTAGAGGAGAAATAACAAATTGAAAGGATACAATGACAGCTGAAAAAACAAGAGGCTCTTATTGAAGTTGGTTGGGGAGTTTTGGGTCGTCTTGTTAAAGTTACCGGCGTCAACAGGACTGGAGGACAAGGGCAACTCGACAGGACTGATACCCTGTCCTCAGAAGCAAAAAGGGCCAGCTTTCCACTTTTGTCTAGCCAGCAAATTTTCTGTGTGCTGTATGGAGGTGCTGAGCACATGGATGCATAGTCTAACAGTTCTTCAAAGTCCAAATTTTTTTGGTGTGTGATAATAACAAATTCCTTTTCACTTTCAAGTTGCATGTATCTTACAGAGTCTCTGAACCAAATAAAAAAAAAAGACCAGACAAACTGACCCAAAATAAATGGGGTAACATCATCTTCCTTCCATCTGCTGCTGCTTCTCCTCTGCTCCCCCATCATGGAGTTTTTACCTTTTTTCCTAGAAAACAGCAGTAAGTGAAACCTGGAGATATTTGACCCCTTTTGCTTACTACTTTTGCAATCCCGTGGCAGTATCACTACAGAAATATAAGTCAGAAATTATTTTTCCAGCCTGTCTTCTGTGGGTTTCTGCTAGGAAATGGATGATTTAATATCCTAGACATTCAAACCCTTTTCAGCCGATGTATGGAAACGTCATCCTTAATAAAGTAGCTGTTTTTTTGAAGTTGAAACCAAACCTCCTTCTGTATAGTAATATAAACATAAAATCTAATCCCAGTGTTCTGATTGCCTTTTTTTTTCTCTAGACTCCATATAGATTTCAGATCAAGAATGTTAGTGCAGCCAAAGTGGCACTGAAATCAGACCTTCATTTTGCTGCTAATAGCTCCAGAGGGAATGAGAAACAAAGAGTGAGGATGATTTACTGAGATTCACTGCTGCAGCAGCTAAACTTAGATTGATTCCCTTAATGGATTTCTGAGGATATGAAGATGATTTCCTTTAACACAGCATTTTTATTTTAAGTCTACTTGTAATTTCTGGGTAACTTTGAGTCATCAAAGGAAGATATGGATCTGTTGCAGAGGTGGATCTGGTATCTTGCAGGACTTCCAGAACATCCTGCCTCATTGTTGTGAGGTGTAGAAAGAGTCATCAGTAAAGAATATAAATGTCACTTGGAATGAGTGTGGTAATAGGTTGCGGACCAAGACAACCATTTCTGGAGAATGTAATTATGATTCTTCATTGAGTAGTGCCAGGAAATTGATTTGTGGCCATTACAACAGAGAAGAAACTGGTTCCCTTCACCCATACTTCCTGCCCTTTCACATAAGATAATAATAATTTATTGTTGTTTCATTTGTTCTCTGCTTAAAGTTCTCTGCTGGAATTCAAACCTGCTTTAATGTGGCTTCAAGTGGCCCATATTTCTTAAGAAGTGTGGTGATCTGTGGCAGAAGTTCTGGTGGAAACGGCACTTTGCTGCCAGTGTACCAAACACACTGGAGCTATTCAAGTCCTTAGTACCCTTTTCAAGGTTTTCTGGTTTCATGAGCCATTTTCCTGGCATCTCAGAATGGCTAAATTCTGGTTTTATAAGGGGAAAGTACTGGGGGTTTTTTCCATCTTCTAATATACTCTATCACAAAGAGGCTTTTGCTCATGTAGTTTTGTTCCTCAGGGAAAAGGCAGTCTAAGGAGATGTTCCTGTGCAATGATGATGTAAAGAATCAGCATTTTTTAAACTTTTCTCTATGGCTGCCTTTCATTAGGTTGTGCTATCACGTAGAAGTATTAATTTTGGCTTACAATTTCAGACAACTGCTGAATAAAATATATTATTATTTTTAAATATTTTTTTTTGTTAGAAGTCAAAACATGATGTCTTTCCTCCTGCTTTTGTAATAGCTAGCAATACAGGTCTCTGGATTTACCTAGGAATTTTTTGGGCTGAGAATATGTTATCTGGTTTCAGTTGTGGCAGCAACTGTCTAGCAGTCAGTTAACCATTACCTAAGATTGTTGTAGTTCAGATTCAGTTTATACTAATTACAAGCAGCTATTCTGTATAAAACAAATTCTATATGACCAACACAAAAGGCAGTGCAGAAGAACACAGGTTCAAGATGGCAGCAGATCTCTCAGACTAGTAGCACAAATCAGACTTATCCATCAATAGACAGGAGTGCCAACTTGGGAATTGGAAAATAAAAGAGGTAGAGATGGTAGAAATAATGAGAACACAAGCACTGTTTAATTGGGATCCAGTAAAAAGAAAGAACATGTGAGTAGACTGTCTTAAAAACAAGAAAATAAACAGAAGTGAACCCCAAGAGAAAGGAGGGAAAAAGGATCACTATGGACATCATGCACTTCCTGAGAAGGAAGAATCATGCTCTTTCTGGTGAAGATTCTGAGATGCTGACAACTTATGTAAGCATCAGACCTTTTCACCTTTTTTTTTTCCCTTTTTTCAAGAATTTGTCAAGAATTTGTCAAGCTTAGGGCCCAGAGGAATCTTGGAAGGTTGAATATAATATCCTAAGGAAAGGGCAGATGTCGAGATGGTTTTGGGCAGCAATTTAAATTACTTTATTAAAAAAGCTTTTCATATTAATTAAGAATTTTGATTATCTGACAGTAGAACTAGTTGGACTTATAATAAATTCATAGCTTTTCATATAGGCTATATTTCATTTTGCCCATAACAAAAGTAAGAATATTATCATTGAGGAAAGCAGCAGATATTCAACCTAATATACCTGCTTAAACATGGGAGAATGCGAGAAAAAGATCATAGAAAGCTTTGGATTGGAATGGACCCTTAAAGATTGCCTAATTCCAATCCCTCTACCATGGACAGGGAAACCTCCCAATAGACTAGGTTGCTCAGATCCCCTCTCAGCCTGGCCTTAAATACTTCTGGGAATGAGGCATCTACAGCTTCTCTGGCAAGCCTGTTCCAAAGACTTACTACCCTCACAGTAAAGAATTTCTTCTAAATATCTAATCAAAAACTACTCTCTTTCAGTTTGAAGTCATCACTCCTTGTCCTATCATTACATGCCCTTGAAAAAGTCCCTCTCCAGCTCTCTTCTTGGGCCCCCTTACCTGCTGGAAGGCTGCAGTGAGGTCTCACCGGAACTTTCTCTTCTTATCTCAACAACCCCAAGACTCTCAGACTGTCTTCATAGGAGAGGTGTTCCAGCCTCCTAATCATCTTTGTGGCCCTCCACTGGACTTGCTCCAAGAAGTCCACATCCTTCTTATGGTGGGGTCCCAGAGCTGGATGCAGCACTGCAGGTGCTCATGAGAGTGAAGCAGAAGAGGAGAGCCACCTCCCTTGCCCTGCTGGCCACTCTGCATGTGACGCAGCCCAGGACGTGTTTGGTTTGCTGGACCACAAGTGCACGTTGCCAGCTCATGTTGAGCTTCTCATAGAGGGAATGTCTCAGGTCCTTCTCCTCAGGCCTGCCCTGAGTCTATTCTCTGCCCAATTTTTTTTTTTGCTTGGGACTGTCCTGTCCTACATGCAGGACCTTGCCTTTGGCCTTGTTGAACTTCATGGGGTTCCCACAGATCCACTGCTCTAGCCTAACAAGATATCAAGAATGAAAAAGAAAATTAAACAAATTAAAGAAGAATTAATTCCTTCTGGTGGAGAGGAAAACAATCATATTTTAACATTCAGAGAGATGGATATAGTTTTTTTGAGTAAACGTTTCTAATATTTCAACTACACAGACCACATAAAGGTATGCAGAGTTAAAAAAGGAAAAACATAGAAAGACATTATTTTTTTGACAAAACTGGAAAATAAATTAAGTGCTTCTAACTAAGTGCAAACAGAGAAAAAAGTTCAGTGGTGGACACAAGCATGACAAACGGAAGTTAGGTCATAATAGTTATAACAGAGGCCTGGTTCCTCCCAAAGGAAGAGATTGCATTATAGAGTTACAGGAGGTTCCAAGAGAAAATGTTCATCAGAGAAAAGCTGGAGAGGAACAAGAGTATGTCTTCAAACTGTAAAAAAGTTATAAGCAATCTTGAATGAAAAATAAAATCAATTTAGCAAAACTAATGTAGAGCAATTGTCTAAGCACCAAAACTATAAAGTGGTAATGTAAGGACTTCTTGTTGCCAAAAAAGTACAGAGCAGAGGACAGAAAAATATCTCAGCTGCTCTAAATTAGTACAATTGAATTGGTTTCATTGGAGATACAGTGATTTGTATCATCAAAGATAAGTGAAAGAACAGTCTAGATAAAAGGAGAAGATGAAAGATGGCAGCTGTATTCCTAAGCAGAAAATCATGGAGGAATTTATATGTGGACTATCATAGATGATTCCTGTTAGAGCTGGGGTTTATTAACTGTATCTGATCTCAGATTCACTTATGCTTTGGAGCTTTTAAAGCTAGATTCAAATCAAGAGCTCTTTGATTTGTTTTTCCCATTAGAAAACCTGTAAAAAGAGGAGTAGGAAAGAAATAGAGGGGAAAAAAATCCAGTAAAAAGGGGGATGACAGCTGGGGAAGAAAGAACAGGGCATTAGGAATTTTTCATAATACTTCGGGAAAGCTATTCTTTGCTATTCTGAGCCAGAGTGACATTCCAGCCCTGATCTCTCTGTGGCTTTGATCTGTTTTGTGGTCACTTTCAACCAGATGGGGTATAATTCTTTAGGAAACATGGCTGTGTTAAAAAGAAGACTACAAAATTTGTAAATCACCTCCTATACTAAACAAGAAAAATGCACATCCTGTGTTTCATTATCTTCTTTTAATGGTGTTTGCAGATTTGGGCTTAGATGCAACATTGTGTTTCTTTACAGTTTAATTAAAGGATATGTTGTTAATTCCTATGTAACACATATGTAGCTCAAATGACCATAACTATGATTGAAAAAGTCAAAATAAAGCAGAGAAAGCATTCAAGAATAAAAGATGGTTTGGCAGGGGGGTGATATAAGCATGGAATATAATAGAGACTCAGTGCTCAAATTCCCTATGTGTGTTGGAATTTACATTTGGAAATCTAATGAATTTCAGATGCTGGTTGAAGTTGCACCTTTGTCCTACTCTTTGACTCAGTCCCTGCTGACAAGATAGGTTTCGCTGACCTCTGGTGTCTGTACACATTTTTTCTCTGCTATGTAACACATTTTGGTTCCAGATAAAGATTGCCTTGCAACGTTTAAATGTTTAAGACCTTTTTTTTTTTTCTTTCTTAACTCAGGGATAGGCAAATATAACAGAAATGCTATGTTCCTATACTAAATCCTCCAAATTTAGTAAGCTGTAGTCAATAACCTTGAATTCGTATTTAGTGCCTACAACTTTAGTTGTCATGAGTATGATAAATAAATTTTCCCTCATGAGAAAATATGGAGCAAAAGCATTTTTAGCAATGGTTTTATTCCCTCACATCTTACTCGGAAAAAACAGTTTCCATAACAGAATAGTTTTGCAAACTACTGGGTCACATTTTGTCATCTTTATCACTTTATTGCTTTATTGCTTCTAAATGCTCCTTTATTTTAGGAAGTCCTTGTGGAATCCATTGAGATATTAAACCAAGGCTTAAATAAGTCAGAATATGGGTCAGGAAAAATAATTAGGGACAGAAAGACCTCTGAGATCAAGGTGTAATGCAGTTGCTTAATTTTTTGAAATGAGAGATACAATCTTTAGAAAATTTGACCTTTTTTTTTCCACCTTAGTAATTTCAAGTCCAAATTCCATGATCAGTCTAGGCACCAGGGTGCCATCAACACAATGCGTCAAGATGGTTTATGATTCTCTTAACAAAACTAGGGCACACAAGTGTGATATCTATGTCCTTTCCTACAAGTGAGATACAACTTTCTGATGATATATTTAACAGATTAAAGAGTTTGTATTTCAGGCCTGTGTCAAATCAGCATTACAGATAACCGTACAATAATTTCACTGCTCTGTAATAAAATCTAGAGCTACATTTCCAAGTGCAAAGCTGAAATAGGGCCTTGACTCAAGTAGCCAGGCCTTGTGTGGTACAGCCACTATCCACCATCTGTGGCAATAGATCTTGTTGGGACTTCTTAATGATACATTTTTTCACCCCCTCTTTATTTGTTTCTGCCATCAAAATTAATGTTCATCAGCCTACTTAACATGCAGTTGGATTTTTAGACATTTGTTTTCTGTAATTTCTCTAAGTAACACAATTAAATTTCAAAAAGAAGTGGTAATAATATGAATCAGAAAATATCTAGAAACATTGTTGTCAGAGATATTAGAATTTAGGACTTAAACATTTTCTTGAAGGACTTTAAAAGTGTATTACAAAAGCTACAGAGAAGACTACTGCTCCCCTAATGGGGCCCTGACTGAGGCCTTACACCGCTCACTGATGAAGACAAGATAAAGTAACAACTCAGGGCTTGGGACCTTCACCGAACACAACCTTAACGTCTCCAAGG